>JAYKKT010000076.1:2430000-3645000 GCA_036023115.1 Brasenia schreberi | reverse complement strand
CAATAAGTATGGCATAAATCATCACTTCTCATCGCCTTACTACCCTCAAGGCAACGGCCAAGCCGAAGCCACCAACAAGACTCTCATCAGCATTGTTGAGAAAACCTTAGAGAAGAGTAGAACATGGCACGAGAAGCTGGATGAAGCCCTATGGGCTTATAGGACTTCCATCCGCACTCCCACAAATGCCACGTCTTTTGAGTTGGTTTACGGCACAAACGCCGTTCTCCCCATCCATACACGTCTGCATTCATTTCATACATCCATTTCACTCGACCTCCCCCTAGAGACACTTCAGCATGCTAGGATGGCCGAACTAGATCTATTAGATGAGAGGCGACTCCTTGCTATGGACCATGCTCACGCATACCGGCAAAGGATCGCCCGGCATTATGAGAAACATATGAAACCTCGCCACTTTAATGTGGGAGAGCTCGTTTTGAAAATCATCCACCATCGTGGCCCACATCCACTTGGAAAGTGGCGGCCCAAGTGGGATGGCCCTTACGTCGTGCGTGGAACCACCATGAACAATTCTTATTGGTTAACCGATGTCGAGGGTAGGAATTTAGCAGATCCTATCAATATTCAGTATTTGAAAAAATATCATGTATAGGGTCTAAGTTAAATTCCCCTTTTGTGAAAATGTTTTAGGGAAAACTACTTCGAAACTTCGAAACCAAGGATCAAAGGTAAGTGGTGTGACCCTGAATGAAAGAATCGACATTTTGTGAAAAAAAGCAGAGCTTTCCAAATACGTGGCTACATTTCAAAATCCTTCTTCTTACAAAGAAAGGCCTAATTCAATATAGCAAGATACTTGCAAGTTGTACGTGCTATTTCTAAATAGGCTGACCTAGAATGGATCGAGTATGACCTTGGGATAAGTCCTCCCATCTTCTCTTCTCCTTCCAAAAGGAAAACTTGGCCAAAACAAAGGGAAATCCCCGCCAAAAATCTCTTTCCCAAAGAAAGAAAAATAAATCAAAAAGAAAATTTGAGTCTTCTATGGAAAAGAGGGATTAAAGAAAAAATACTCCCAAAGGGAGACCCTCTATGGAAAAAAGAAAGGAAAAAGCCAAAAGCTCAAAAAGAGTAGTTTTCCGCCTTCTTTGCCTCAAACCACGGGACACTTCAGAAGGGACCGTGGTACTTCTTTCCCATCCCTACAACTTATCCCGAGCGAAACATGGTTCATTTTTAGGGAATCCTAAAGTAAAAATAGGATTTACTTACTTGAATTTCATCGTGTTTGAGAATATGACGTTTTGAGTAAGGCGTAAAAATTTTGAAATGTGGCTTGTTTTCTCATAAAACCTCTGCTAGATAAGCAAGTGTCGAGACTCAAGTAAAGGCAAACACAAGGAGCTGAAGGTCCTTAGGATCGATGGTTCAGAAAAGTTTTCCCTCTTAAAAAGAATTTCAAAAAAACTCGAACATGGAGCATACGTAAGGCCCGCTCACTTGGAGCAGCAGGTTTTCATAAAGTCTAAAAAGTTCGACCATATAATCTGGTCTCCAGGAGGTCACCCCTTTCTGGCACTTCAGCCATGTCATACACTCTGCATATCCACGCATGAGCACCTCATACATGATCTTCATTTAGGGCTAGATCCATAGAAAGTCCCCTTTTGGTGAAAAATCTCCTCCTATCAGGCTTAAAAGGAAATGTTTTTCTCAAATACTGGGACGATCCCATATTCTCAAGATCAAATCCGGGGAGAAAACAATTAGGGGTGTTATCTTCTTCGCCATTATCCAAATCAATTTGGATAATGACAAAGAGGGGCATCTGTAAACACCCCAAATTCCAAAAATTTTGCAAAAACAAATGCCTGGTTCGAAAATGAGCTCAAAAAGCCAAAATTGGAATTTTTGAAAACCCAGGAGCTCAAATACTTCAAACCTCTGTTTTACAACCCTGTCGGAACATACATTCTTGAAAATGGATGAAAGTCCTATTTTTGCAAAAGCCCAGATGAACAGGTAAAGCCTGGCCCAAAGTAGTTGCAACAGAAATTCAGAAAATTCAAAGAGCAAGCCCAACCCGACGAAAAGCCAATTTCAAAGACAAAAGAGGAGCCCAGGCCGCAAATGGACTTTAAGACTAAAGCATCGGAGGCCCAGCCAACAGTGCCCCTGAAATCACGAACAATCCAAGTCAAAACAACAAAAATCAGTCGAAATAGAGTCCGAAAAGGCGAAGAAGGAGCTCAGACGATGAAATGGGGAAAACCCCCGCTTAAGACGGATCGTTGATAAACTCAAGGTCCGCACGAAGCGTCCGACTCAAAACACCAAGAAGGAGAGAAGAAGAAAAAAAATTTGGATCAAATTTGGATCCAAATATCTAGATCCAGATCCAAACAAGACTTGGATTGGATCCGGATTTCAGAATCAATCCAGGATCCATATCCACATAAGAAATCTATAAAAGGACGTGAGGGGCTGATTCACGAGAGGCTGGATTTTCTTTTCACGTTTTCACTTGGGAAGGAGAGAGAGAGAGAGAGAGAGGGGAAAGGTCAACAAAGGGGCTGGCTTTCCCCCTTTGCTTTTTGTAAATCGTGGGCTCATGTTGTGGGCAAGATGGCCTCTCCATTTCACGCAGAATGAAAGGTTGCTGCTCAAGTGGATCCGGCAGCCTTGGATGGCCCTATCTTTGTGAAGACTTGCTGCGTGGAAACCTATCAAAACCGTGGCCAAGGTGAGTCCCTAGAACCCACCTAAACCGCTCTCTTCTAGCCTTTCTAAACCACCCCATACCACCTCTTAAAAATCCAGCAAAGTCCAGCCAAGAAGCTGGCCGAACTTCACTAAAAAGCTACCCTAGTTTCACCCAAATCCGTCCCCACCTAATACCAGTCCAAGCTCGGCCATTGGCTGGCCGAGCCCACCCTAGATCTGCCTCATTTAGTACCTAAATCCTAACTCTCTAAACCACCCAATACCGTTGATAAAATCCAGCAACTTTCAACCAACTAAGAGCTGGCCGAATCTTGCTAAGATCGAGCCTAGTTCTACCCAAGATCGTCTCCACCCAAGTCCATACTAAGCTCGGCCAATAGCTGGCCAAGCTCACCCTAGGTCTGTCCTATTAGGTCCCCCAAAGCCCAACCTAAACTAAACCCAAGTTGATCAGCTCGGCCACCCTTGGCCGAGCCATTTTCCTTTAGCCCTTTCCTTAGGACTTTGCCTAGGATCAACCCCAAAACACCAAACGAGCTCGGCCACCACTTGGCCGAGCATTCCTTTAGGACCCTCACCTAACTCGGACCCTAGCTGGTCGAGTATCACCTTAGGACTTGGACTAAAGCCCTACCTAAGCCCTTCACCTTAGAGCTGGCCTTAGATCTCCTACACCTTGCCTTAAAGCTTGCTCGAATCCCACCCAAAACCATAGAACCTTCGTGTGTCGACATAGCCTAGATCGTGAAACTAGGACCAAAACTCCACGCATCAGATCGATTCACAGCGAGAGGTCCATCCAACGGTTATATCCAAGGTCGGATCACATTGATAAAGAAAGCCCAAGCAGACGACGTGTAAGTGTTCGCATATGATCTTTTACATTGTTTCAAGCTCAATTAAATTCGATACGGGGTTGTAATAATGGAGCGTAGTCTCCCCCCGAGATGTAATATTATGGTTTGAAACATGAATCACACACGTACACTTGAGCCTTTCCGCTCTTATCTGCACACCTTTTGCACACAAAACGGGCCTCAAGAGCCCATAGGATGTAGCTCTATTTATATACATTCAGCTGGGTTTTAAGGTTCAAGTCGTGTGAGTTGTCTTTCATTTTATACACTCAAAGCACTCACTCACATTGAGCCTTTCCGCTCTTACATATATATACGTATTTCCCTTTTCAGCTGGGTTTTTAAGGTTCAAGTCGTGTGAGTTGCCTTTCAATTTATACACTCAAAGCACTCACTCACATTGAGCCTTCTCGCTCTTAAGATATAGCTATACATATTTTCCCTTCCGCATCTAAGATATAGCCATATTTCCCTTTTTGCTATTTCCCTTCTGCTATGTCTTTAAATTCTGGGTTTTCCCTTCAAGTTGTGTGAGTTTGCATTGCATATCCGCCACACTCGAGATAGGGAGCATATTTGCATCGAACCAGATTGATCAAATCGTGTAGAACTTGCCCAAAATCGAGCACTGGATGCACACGACTACATGCCAAAATTGGCTAAAACCCGAGAGACGTAGGAACGCATAGATCCCATGCATAAAAGTTGCAATTTTGACAAAACCAATCGATAAAACACTTTCAAGTTTTCAAAAGAGTCGTGTTTGTTTAAAATCGAGTTTTTCCTAAAGCGTACAGACTCACCCTTGCACGCCGCTGCAAGAAAGTCTGCGAGGAAAAGAACCCACTTGTCCACATTCACCCCAAAAGTCAGATATTTTCAAAAATTACTTCGCTAGTTTGAGGAAGCTAGTTGGCACGCCCTTTTTAAGCGACGTAAGCACGAAAAGATTCGCTTCAGGCCTAAGAACCCGGAGACGAAGATTTTTCGTTTCTACACCTTCTTCCATATAAATTCAATTGAAATGGGGTTGTATTAATGGAGCAAAGTCTCCCTCCACATTGTAATAGTGATTAGATTTGATGCATTTCAATTACATTTGCAGAATCTTCACTCTTACACACACGCACTCTATGTATTTGATTGTGTTTCTACTCCAATATAATCTATAATCACTCTATACTCTCTACCCCCTCTATGCTTATGCTAGTATAGATAATTTACCTTACTTTCAATTCAGCAATTTAATTTGAGATTGTAGAGTTGTTGCAATTTAAATTCGGGTGAGTTTGCATCATGTATATTCCTAAAACCTGAAACTCAATTTCCAGCATCTCTGCATATGTTGTTTACTACAATTTTAAATTCCGAATGCTTACTCCAATTTATCTGAAATTTTGCTCACTTTTTCTACACACACAAGCCCACATTAAATAAAAATTTCAAGAATTTTAGGGCCGTTCATCCATGTAAATAAAATTAGGCAAAATCGAACAGAAACTAGTCAACTGTCTGCACGTTCAGTTTCCCTGCAATAGAGCCTGGGTTTTTATCTCATAACTCTGTCTTTAGGAGTCCAAATTAGATGATTTTTGATTCATTGGAAAACTGACATCGATAGATTTCCAACAATATCAAAATTACTAAATTACCGAGATACAGACTCATCTTTGAGTCTCTATATTTCTATGACAGGACAGTTCCGGGCACCTGAGCAAGGTTGCTTCACTGAGTTAATTTTGCTTCAAAACAACTCCGATTTTAGATTTGTAAAGTGGTACAGATCCTCCACACCATAACTATGTCTGATAAAATTTTGGTGATTTTTGGTGGTTTGTAAGGTATTCAAATCTATTCAGGAAATAAGTCCTGAAAATAGAACATTCTGTTTTTCAGGACTTGTTCATTTCAAGTCTTGAATCAAAGTGCACACATTACTTCTTTCAAAAACACAAGTCTTCACGTGAATTGGAGTTCACCCTTTTACAAAATTAAAATTTCTAAGCGCTTAAATTGACCCTTGAGTATCGGTTGAAGAAGGTCTAAAGTGAAAAGAGTTCACTTGCCCACAATCGCCAAAGAAATCAGATTTTTCAAAAACTTTGCTAGTTTTGCAAACTAGCTGGCACGCTCGCGCAATCAAGTATATAAAAAATTTTTGCTTCAAGTTTTTACATAAGCTTTGAAGTGAAAATTTTCATGTCTACAGAATTGACACGCCCGGTGGGACTCGAGTCTTAAGGAATTTCAAAATTCAAAAGTGAACTCCAATATTTTACAAAATCGTGGTGTTTTCAACTTGTGCACAAATTTTTGAAAATAATGTCTATGGATGATTTTGAGAACAAGCCAAGGAAATCCTCTAAAGCTCGAGAAGAGATGGCTGCCGTAAAGGAAATAATAAAGAAGATTGATGCTATAAGCCACAAGGCTAAGGCACATCGATCACATGAAAGCTCATCTCGGGTACATAGAGAGAAAGATCATGCCATGAAAACCGAAGTGAACCCAAAAGCCAATGAAGGATATGAGGCTTGAGATGAAGCGAGAGTTCAAATCAAATCATCTAAATCCAAGCATCCAAGCACCCCAGGTTCCAAGGAAAAATAAAAAAAAGATTTTTATATTTCAAAAAGCCAAAAAAATCTGGAAAATTTTCAAAAACAAAAAAAAATTGAAATACAAAAAGTTGAAATTCCAAAAGTTAGAATTGGAGTCCACATTTCTGGGCACTCAAACAGAGTGGGGCATGGGATCCCCATCACTCCACACACCCCATATATCTCACGAGTTTCACGAGAGTATGAGAGTTGCAAACACATAGGATTGGAAAAGGAAATCTAACATCTCGAAAGGCAACGGGAGCTCGAAGCCACGCGTAAGCCAGAGCCACCCGAGGACAACTCCAAGGCTTGCTCTCACCATGAAAAGGTAGACAAGCCGGAAAAAGGTATGTCCGAAACTCATCCCCCCTTGAACTCCCTACTCGAGCCTCCCCTTCTTAGTGTAGGATCGACCATTCATACATCGGATGCATCGAATCACACTCATGCACCCACATACCTACTCCATAATTCCCAAAATATGGATTTTCAAGGTGCGCCGAATGTCCCGCACCAAGAAATGGAATTTCAAATTAAAAAAACAAAATAAAGTTCAAAATGTGGTAGACATGGTTACTCCTAAGGCATGCATCGACATCCTAGGTACACCTAACCCTACCATGCATAAACCAATTTCCCCGAGCCTAGTCTTGCCTCATGAGCTCAAATCTATGGCCAAAAACCCTCCTAAACCCACCAAGGGACAAAGCATGGCATCCCTTGGAATCCATACCTCTCAACTTCGCAAGGGAGCAAGCATGTCTTCCCTTTGCACTCCAATAAGTTCAAACCATCCATCCCTAGGGGCACATTGGGTTGCACCTAGGGACCATGTCAAAACAGACCACCACTTAGGAGAGCCTAAACATCCTAAGCCATCCCAACCTAGGGTCATGTGGAATCCCAAGCCTTCCACAACCCATACATCCCAACTCCTACCAAAAATGAGTCATGTATGCATCCATGATATGGACGACTCCATATTCCAAGGACATGCACTTTATAAACATTTTGCAAAACTCAAAAAGCCTTGGAATATGATGTTAAACAAGGGTTATACACCATACAAAGGATTAGGAGCCAAAATCCAAGGTAGGCTAGAACCCATCCTACCTACACCTAACCCAAGTCGATATGGATTGGGCTATATCCCATCCATACCCCCTGAGCCACCACCTAAGACCACTTTGGTCAAGGGTGCCCCTAGAACCCACTAAAACCGAGACCCATGGCTTAGACCTTTTATTTTGAGTCTAATTCATAGAGTTTTCTTTGTAGGTTTGATGGAAGATCCCTCTTTTAGACAAAAATCCAAAAAAAAAATCATATATTTGGAAAACCCAAAAAAATTGAAAAACTTTCAAAATCCAAAAACATTTGAAAAATCTGAAAATTTCAAAAAGAAATTTGTTTTAATTCAATCTCCCATTCTTTATTTGGAAAAAAAGCTTCAAAAAGAAAGTCTTTTACATTGATCCTTTTTGTTTGTGTTTTGAAAAAGACAAAAAAATTGAAAATTTCAAAAATTCCAAGAACAATGGCCATGTACAAAGCTCATTTCTTCCAAGATTGTGTATAGCCCAAACCAAAATCGATCAAGCTCAAACCCTCTCTCTTACCCAACACTTCTCTAAAATTTAAATACTTGAGAATCATCAAAGCAAGGAGGAAGATCCCCTCATCCATGAGGAAGGTCATGCCTCCGAGCTTCCCGAAATTCGTAGAATCCTTGACTTGAAAAAACCGTTGATTTTTAGAGTGAGTCTAACCCAAATTATGTGCATGTTTGCATGAGCATCATTCATTGCATTTTAAAATCCTATAATTTGCATGAACCATACTGGGTCTAGACATCATGAAATCGTATACCCTTTGAATTCAAGCTTAGGAAAAGGTTTGTGTTAAGCCAAAGGAGCATTGGAGTCGACCCTCTAAGTGTCGAGCCATCGTAGACATGCCTCCACCTTCCAACTTGAGTAAAATCCGAAGCCTCCAAGGTTGATTCCAATCTAGCAAAAGGATGCGAACCTCTCAATGAGACTTTTGAGAAAAAGGGTTAAAATTTGAGTGATGATTTCCAAAAAGCTTTTGAAAAATTTATGGTAAATCCTTTAATTTTTTTAAAACCTCCAAAGCAAGCTTTACAATACATACAAATGCATTGGGTGCTTTACTTGCTCGATATGAGAATGATAGCCTCAAGGAGCATGCTATTTACTACATTTCGAAAACACTATTGGCATATAAAAAAATTATCAAGCCATAGAGAAATCGTGCTTGGCCTTGGCATAGGCTTCCCAAAATATCGAGACATTATTTCCTACATCATAGGGATAATGTCTAAAATTGATTCAAGCACTTGTTTGAAAAACCTATCCTACAGGGTAGATTTTGTAAATGGCAGCTCCTCTTAATGGAGTATGATTTCATCATCAAAACTCCATTAAGGGACAAGCCCTAGATCATGTGGTTGAATTGCCTCTTGAGGATACATATCCCATACTTGATCAAATGCCTGATGAAGGCATATTTTGCAAATGAATTTCAAAACCATGCTTCAACAAATTGTTTTAAAGAAAATCAAATATGAAAAATGTATTTTGATAGGACAAAGAATCAGGGGTAGGTATAGGAATCATCCTCATATCCCCCAAGAAAGGGAAAATCCCAATTTCCATTCAACTAGATTTGGCATGTTCAAATAATGTTGCCAAGTATGAAGCACTCATACAAGGCCTAAAAATTTTGAAAATCTACGGACATCATGTATTGAAGTCTTTGGAGATTTGTAAACACCCCAAAATCCCACTATTTTCTCAAATATGCCTGGTTTCATAAAAGCAGCCCCAAAGGGCTATTTTGAGTCTAAAAACCCAAGAGCCTTCCAGACAACCCTGTACATACTTTAAACCTGTATATATGTTTTAAAACTCTATACATATAGTTTTAAAACCTTAAAAAGGTGTTTTTGAAACCCTGAAAGCAGCTTAGCCTGACGAAAGCAGGACCGAAAAGGCAAAGGAGAGCCCGGACCTGGAGCGTACTTCAAGCCCGGCACATCAACTCTCGTATCAAAATCATCCCCAGATTCTCAGACATCCAAGCCCCATATATCAAAAATTTGCTCAAAATGAACTCTGAAAGGTGAGAAGAAGAGAGGACGACAATGTTGGTGAAGACCCAACGCAAGACGGAGTACTGATGCACTCAGGCATCGCACAAACCGTCCATTTTGAAACGCCATGAAGGAATAAAAAAATCAGATTTGGGCCGGATCTGAACCATATATATCTAGATCCAAACCCAACATGTCCAATATCGACATCCATGGCCCCCATCACCTTCTCATAAATGGAGGTGAAGGGCCCACAACATTTCACGTGAAAAGCTTCGGTAGAGAGAGAAAGGGGGGTGATAAAGTATGAGTGAGAAAGTTGGTAGGCTTGACTTTTGGTCAAGGGTGGGTTAACATTGTGGGTTTAGCCTAGAGTGCGGGTTTAAACTTGTATGCACCTACACCTGACCTGGGGCTGCACCAACTTGAACATGGCTGGAATCAAATCAATGGACTGGTGCCAAGGGAGGTTCCTAAACCTAGCCCTAAGCTAGCCCACATCACCTAGCCATTTCCCCTAAACCTAACCCAAACCTAGCCATCCTCACCCAAAACTGCCCCCAACCTCACCTAGCTAGACCACCTAGACCCTAACCAACTAAGCCTAAACCCACCTTAGTGCACCTAATTAAACCCCTAACCACTAAGTCCCAACCCACCTAACCGACCAACCCTAAACCACTAACCAGCCCCCCCTAACCGACATACCCCAAACCATGTCCCATGCCCACCTTATTACAAATATCTGGCCCATACCCCCCTAACCGACCCATCACATTTCCAGCCTATAAAGACCCCCCTTCCTTGCGGGTTCCACTCTCTCTCTTCCACTCTCACCCCCACTCACTCGATGCTCCAAGGACCTGCCCTTCTAACGCCACTCCTTCCACCCGGCTACCACCTCTCCACTCCAACCGACTCCATCACCTTCCACCTTCGGCAAGGAGCACCCTTCGGCTGCCACCCTTCTTCCACTACCAACCGGCCACCACACTCCACCACCAGCACCGCCTCCTTCATGGTTAGTACCCCACCTCAACCTTATCTAACCTTCATCTTCTCTTCACCCCCTTCTTCCCTGCTGCACAACCCATCCATCCGCCACCTAGCTCATCCATCCCCTCTCCCTTACACTCGGCCTACCTACACCATATCCCATTCACCCTCTTCAACACCACGCCTTAGCTCCTAGCTGAACCTCCTCCTCCCTTAATCCCCTTTTCTTTCCAACGAAACACCATACCAACCTAGCCCATCCACCTGCCACTTCACCCCCTGGCCAGCACCCCTACCTGCCGCGCCTTCCACTCGGCCAGCATCAAGACGCCACTCGGCCCGCACCCCTACATGTAGCCCACTGTAAACACCCCGAAATCCCATGAATTTCTCAAAATCCATCTGGTTTTGTACAAGCAGCCCTCAAAGGGCCATTTTGAGTCTGGAAATCCAGGAGCCTTCCAGACAACCCTGTATATATGTTTTAAACTTCATATTTCAAAAAATATATAATATGGCTTTTGAAAACCTTTTAAAACATGTTTTGAAACCCCGAAGCGGCTTGGCCCGATCAAGACAGGACCAGGAGAGCTAAGAAGAGCCCGGAACCGGAGCACATGTCGAGTTCGGAACCGGAGCACATGTCGAGCCCGACACAGCAACTCTTGTATCACATCCATACCTCCAGGATCTCGAACGTCCAAGACCCTGTTATTATCAAAATGTCATTTGAAGTCATCTCCGGAAGGCAGAAACGGAAGCGGACGACCATGTTGGCGAAGACCCAACGCAGACGGAGTACTGATGCTGTCAGACCCTGCACAAATCATCCGTTTCGAACCCAACTCGAAGGAGTCAGAGTTCAGTTTGGATTGGATCTGGACCATATATATCCAGATCCCAATCCAAACCCATGTGTGGACTTGGATTTGGATTTGGATCCAGAGATCCAATCCAATATCCATATCCATGGCCCACATCACCTTCTCATAAATGGAGGTGGGGCCCACTTGAAATTCACGTGGGATTATGGGCATGAGAGAGAGTGGGGATGGATAATATCAAGAGTGTTGTAATTAAGCTTGACTTGTGTGTCAAGTTTGGGGTTAATCATGTGGGTTAGCCTAATTGAGTGGGTTTAAGCTTGTAATTAGCCAAAACCTAACCTAGGGCTGCACCAACATGAGGTGGTTAAGGTCTATGGGCCATGCAAAGGGAGCTCCTCCACCTAAACCTAACCCTAAACACCTAATCCTTGCCTTCCACCCTAATCCACTCCTAATCTGAGCCTAATCACCTAACCCACTTCCCTAATCCCGGCCTAATCCCAACCTAATCACCTAACCCACTTCCCTAATCCTTCCCTAAACCTAGGTTAATTTCCCTAAACCTAGCCTAATCACCTAACCTAGCTCACTAAACCTCACCCTAAAACCCAACCACCTAACCTAGCCCTAAACCCCTAAACCACCCCTAGCCCACAATCTACCCAAACCACTAGTATTTAAAATATCTGGCCCAACCCTTTCCAGTCCACCTTATCTTCATACCACCCTACCTAAACCACCTAACCACTACCCCAAACCCAGCCCTAACCGACCTACCCATCCCTATATAAACCCTCCCCCCTTGGGGGCGGGTTCTAGGATCCAGCCGCCTTCCCCAAGCCCAACCGGGACCCCACTTCCCAGCCAGCCGAACCCAGCCACCTGCTCCACCTGCTCCGCCTGCACCACCACCATCCCTCCATCCCACCACCACTTGCACCGCCATCTCCACCACCTCCCGGCCGAGCCTCACTACCTGCCCAGTTTCCTTCTAGCCGAGCGCCATCTTCTCTCCATACGGTTAGTACCCCTTACTTCGTCTCACCTTCTTCACTCCCTCTCCACTCTCAGCCACCTAAACCCTACCATAACATCCTACCACCAGCCATTCTCCTTTGCTGCCACCATTCTCACTCAGCCGAACCTAGCACACCTTAAACTACCTGCCACTACCCAACTACCCTAGCTACATCCGGACACCTTCTTAGACTCCCATTCGGCCTTCCCTTAAGCTCCCCGTAGGTCCATACTCCCTAACACTCTATACTCTCCTAGTGACCCTACATACTCACTTGGCCCAGCCCCTTTAATTCTCCACATCAAGGCGACACCCACTTGCAGCCGGCCATCTTCAAGGCGCCTATCCTGCGCCCCATTTGCAGCCGGCCAGCACCCTTTGTCGTTCACCCTAACGGAGCTCCCGTTTGCAGCCCAAGGCGAAGGCCAAGTCCACGCTCAAGCAAGGCCTCTACGGACCAACTACTAGTAAGTGCCTAACTCGGTCTTTAGTTGTATACTTGCTTGAGATTCAATTTGATACGGGGTTGTAATAACGGAGCATAGTCTCCCCCCGCTTGTAATAACGTGGCTTGGCACACCCATACACGTGCACTCTCCTAGTTGTGCATGATTTTGAACACACACGGGCCTAATCAGCCCATAATACATAAGTATATATATATACTTTCATTTTTGAAGGGTTTTGCTTAAGTTGGATGCGTTGTCTTTCAATTCAAGCACTCACACACATTGAGCTTTCGCTCTTATTTGAAAGACCCAAGTAAGGGCCGACCTATACTATTTGGGTTTCATTTCATGTCGTGTGTGTAAGTCTTTCAATTCAAGCACTCTCACACACATTGAGCTTTCGCTCTTATTTGAAAGACCCAAGTAAGGGCCGACCTATACTATTTGGGTTTCATTTCATGTCGTGTGGGTAAGTCTTTCAATTCAAGCACTCTCACACACATTGAGCCTTCGCTCTTATTCCCAAGACCTTAGTAAAGGCCTTATTGCAGTTATATTTGGGTTTCATTTATGTCGTGTGTGTAGTACTTCAATTCAAGCACTCACACACATTGAGCCTTCGCTCTTACTCCCAAGACCTTAGTCAAGGCCATACTGCAATTTATATTTGGGTTTAATTTCATGTCGTGTGTGTAAGTCTTTTCAATTCAAGCACGCACCCACATTGAGCCTTCGCTCTTATTTGCAAGACCCGAGTAAGGGCTCATATACATGTTCTATATACATATCTCCCTTCGGCATTTATATTTCAAGTCATTTCCCTTCGGCTATTTACTTTACAAGTCATTTCCTTTCGGTTATTTCCCTTCAGTATTGTCTTTACATTTAGGGTTTTCCCTTTGGAGTAGCGTGAGTTTGCATTGCATCTACGCCATACCACGAGGTAGGACGCATATTGCATCAAAGCAAGCCCCGCTCGAATTCGCCCATGTAGTGGAGTGTTCATAACACACAAACTAGGTGGCCCGAAAAGGGATAAAAGAAAAGACTTAGGCACGTGCAAATCCACGTGATCTAAAACATGCAATCGCATTTAAAAGACCCGAAATAGACACCTTGAACCGCTTCGTAGGCTTTCTATCCCAAAAACTCGATTTTTGCAAAGCGTACAGACTGACCCTTGCGCATCAGTGCAAGAAGGTCTGCGACGACAAGAGCTTACTTGCTCACAGTCGCCACGTTTAGAAGTCAGTGTTAAAAATATCTTCGCTAGCTTAGGTAAGCTAGCTGGCACGCCCTGTTTGCATACATAGGCCTTAGACCCACGAGAGGATCCGCTCCGAGCCCTGAAAAGGCGAGAGGCGGGGATTTTCGTGCGTCTACACCCACATCCACCTAAGGAGCTCCCCTTCAGCTACCCAAGGCAACTCATGAGGCCATAGCCAAGCAAGTTGAACACGGACCAGCTACATGTAAGTGCCTAACTCGGTCCATTATATGAACTTGCTTACATTTAATTGAATTTGATACGGAGTTGTAATAATGGAGCATTGTCTCCCCCCGATTGTAATAATGTGGTTTGACACCCCAACACACATGTGCACTTGAGCCTTTCCGCTCTTAGTTGCGTGCGTGGTCTTTCAATTCCACACTCACACACATTGAGCCTTCACTCTTACTTCCAAGACCCTAATAAGTGCCATATTGCAATTATATTTGGGTTTTACATTACAAGTCGTGTGAGTTGTCTTTACATATATACACAATACTCACGCACACGTTGGCGACCTTCGGGCCCATATATATTATAAGTATTTCCCTTCCGCTATGTCTTTAAGATTTGGGTTTTAAAATTTAACTGTGTGAGTAGTCTTTCTATATATACACGACACACACTTGCACAATTGAGCCTTTCCGCTCTTAAGATATAGCCCTATTTCACTTTTGCAATTTCCCTTTTGCAATTTACATTACGCAATTTCCCTTAAGCATTGTCTTTCAAAATTCGGGTTTTCCCTTGGAGTTGTGTGAGTTTGCATTGCATATTCGCCATACCACGAGTTAGGACGCATATTGCATCAAAGCAAACCACACACTCCCGTGCAAAATTCGCCCAACTTAGGTCACTTGCGCACACACCTAGTTGGGCTAAAAAAATATAAAATTGAAAGACATAGGCACGTGCAAATCCCATGTGAAATAAAACTTGCAATAATACAAACAAAACCCAAACACTTCGGGTATTTTCAAAGAGGTTATTCGTTTAAAAAGACTTTGCCAAGCATACAGACTGACCCTTGCGCATCGGTGCAAGAAGGTCTGCGACGAAAAGAGCTCACTTGCTCACAATCGAAAACTTACTTCGCTAGCTTGAGTAAGCTAGCTGGCACGTCCTTTTGTTATAAAAAATGACTTAAGACACACGAAAAGGTTCACTTTGAGCCTAAGAACCAGGAGTGAAGATTTTCCGTGTCTACAGGATTGGCACACTCTGTGGGACCTGGGCCTTGTGCAGAGTCAGTTCATGTAGGAAAAACCTCATGAAATTTTTTCAAAGAAAGTGGTTTTTAACTTTGTTTGTTGCATTTCATATCTAGGATTTTTGAAAAGCATTGAAGCATGTCGAGTCCCAGCTCCCAAGAGGTATCTAGCCACGGCTCATGCGCATGAAGTTCTCACTCTAGGAGGTTTTCGAAAAAGCAAAACAAACTAGAAGAGATTGAGGACTTGAGAAGGGATTTCAAGGACAAGATTGCTGCTCTTAGCCAAGAGGCTGAAGCAGGTGACTCATGTTCGTCAAGTGGCGAACCAAAGGCCAAGAAAAAATTTGAAAAACCTCGCAAACACAAAGAGACTTCCGCAATGGAAGGTAACCAATACCACGAGTCCTTCACACACAAGGACCGTAAAGCCCTACAACAATTGCTAAGAGGGCAAAATAAAGAGAAAAGGAGTTACGCCCTGTCTGATTTCTTGCCTGTGGACTATGAAACAGACAGTGACGGTGAAATACCGAACTTCCATCGGTATGATGGCATGGGAGACCCTAGGTCTCACTTGCAGCTTTTCTCTCGTCCAGCCCATAAGAAAAAGAAGGACTCGATGAAGTGGGTGTATTGGTTCCCTTTGTCCCTCAAGGGCACAACTGCTAAATGGCTGGCTTCCTACGACCTTAGCCAGTTCGCAACTTTTGAAGAGTTAGCGAACTACTTTATGCAGAGATTCTCGCATAACGTGGAAGTCACATCGACTTTAAACACCTTGAGGGATACAAAACAAGGTGTAAACGAAGACGTACATATGTTTATCATTCGGTGGAGGTCTCTCCTAGGTCAAGTGCGAGAGCCAATATCTGAAGGATGCGCAGTCATGCTCATCCTAGATAATTTCAAAAACGAGTTGAAAACCCTTCTCTCGCTTCACGAAATCTCAACCTTCCATAAGTTGATAAAGAAAGCATCCCTTTTCGAAACAAATTTGAAAAAAGGGGTGTATGATCACTTATGGAAAGGAAATGCAGTTGCGAAAACTCGCTTAGAGAAGCCCAACACTTATGGGCTACCCACCACGGACAAAGGGGCAAAACCCCACAAAATTGCCAATGTCCGGGTGGATCCAAGCCCTGCAAATGCTTCAAGAAGTTTTGAAAAATTAGAAAACAAAAGGGAGAAAAGTTTTCTGGCTCCTCAAAAGCATGTATTCCTAGAGTTTCGCCGAAAACGGACAAAGGAAATGTCGTTTTAAAGGTATATCATTTCGAAAACCATCTTTCAAAGATTCCTATCAACATGTTCATCCTAGAGCTAATACAAACTTCACCTAGGCATAGACTAGTGTTAGAGAAAATTCTAGAAAGAGCAAAGGTTTAGTTCGAACATTGCCCCAGAATCCTTGTCCAAACAAGTGGCCTCCATAGGAGCAAAAACGTCCATCGTATTCTTGGAAGACGATGTAGAGAGACCCTACGAGTCCCATAACTAGGCCCTACATATCGAGGTAGTTCTGAATAACCACTCTCTAGATAGGTACCTAATCGATGGGGGAGGAGGGCTCAACATCCTTCCACTTCATGTGGCGAATCAAATCGGAGTCACCTTGACATCCATAAACCCAAGCCCCATCATCATCACTGGATACGATGGAAATGCGTCTAGACCACTAGGATTTATCGAGCTCCCCATGGAAACGGGAGGGATAGCGCACACGGGGATGTTCCATGTCCTGGACATCCACCCCCCATTATAACCTGTTGCTAGGAAGGCCTTGGATACATAGCTTGTGCGCTGTGCCATCCACCTTCCACAGGTGTGTCAAAATCCATTCCAGGGACAAAGTCCTAGTAATCCTAGGTGAGAGTTGTAGACGCGCGAAAATCCCCGCCTCTTTGCCTCTTTCGGGGCTTGGAGTGGATCTTCTCGTGTGTCTAAGGCCTATGTATACAAATAGGGCGTGCCAGCTAGCTTACTTAAGCTAGCGAAGATATTTTTATCACTGACTTCTAAACGTGGCAACTGTGAGCAAGTAAGCTCTTGTCGTCGCAGACCTTCTTGCACCGATGCGCAAGGGTCAGTCTGTACGCTTTTGCAAAAATCGAGTTTTGGAGAGAAAGTCTACGAAGCGGTTCGAGGTGTCTATTTCGGGTCTTTAGCATGTGATTGCATATTTTTAGATCACGTGGGTTTGCACGTGCCTAAGTCTTTTTCTTTTATCCCTTTTCGGGCCACCTAGTTTGTGTGTTATGAACACTCCACTACATGGGCGAATTCGAGCGGGGCTTGCTTTGATGCAATATGCGTCCTACCTCGTGGTATGGCGTAGATGCAATGCAAACTCACGCTACTCCGAAGGGAAAACCCGAAATGTAAAGACAATACTGAAGGAAAATAACAGAAGGGAAATAACCGAAGGGAAATAACCGAAGGGAAATCACCGAAGGGAGATATGTATATAGCTTATGTATATGAGCCCTTACTCGAGTCTTTGCAAATAAGAGCGAAGGCTCAATGTGGGTGCGTGCTTGAATTGAAAGACTTACACACACGACATGAAATTAAACCCAAATATAAATTGCAGTATGGCCTTGACTAAGGTCTTGGGAATAAGAGCGAAGGCTCAATGTGTGTGAAAGTGCTTGAATTAAAAGACTTACTCACACGACATGAAATGAAACCCAAATAGTATAGGTCAGCCCTTACTTGGGTCTTTCAAATAAGAGCGAAAGCTCAATGTGTGTGAGAGTGCTTGAATTGAAAGACTACCCACACGACATAAATGAAACCCAAATATAACTGCAATAAGGCCTTTACTAAGGTCTTGGGAGTAAGAGCGAAGGCTCAATGTGTGTGAAAGTGCTTGAATTAAAAGACTTACTCACACGACATGAAATGAAACCCAAATAGTATAGGTCGACCCTTACTTGGGTCTTTCAACTAAGAGCGAAAGCTCAATGTGTGTGAGTGCTTGAATTGAAAGACAATGCACCCAACTTAAACAAAACCCTTCTAAAATAAAAGTATATATATACACTTATGTATTAGGGGCTGATTAGGCCCGTGTGTGTTCAAAATCGTGCACGACTAAGAGAGTGCACGTGTGTGGTTGTGCCAAGCCACGTTATTACAAGCGGGGGGAGACTATGCTCCGTTATTACAACCCCGTATCAAATTGAATCTCAAGCAAGTGTACAACTAAAGACCGAGTTTAGACACTTACGAGTAGCTGGTCCGTAGAGGTCTTGCTTGAGCGTGGACTTGGCCTTGGGCTGCAAACGGGAGCTCCGCGAAGATAGGTGATCAAAGGTGCTGGCCGGCTGCAAGTGGGGCGCGGGATAGGCGCCTCGAAGGTGGCCGGTGGCAAGTAGATGTCGCCTCAAGGTAGGGAATTTAAAGGGGCTAAATAAGTGGGTTTTTAGGGTCACTAGGGGAGTTGAGAGTTTAGGGAAGCTGGACCTAAAGGAGGGTTTGTGGGAAGGCCGAATGGGACACCTAGGGGAAGGCCGAATGGAACACCTAGGGGAAGGCCGAATGGAGTATGATGGCTAGGTAGTGGACGATAGTTTAGGTTATACTAGGTTCGGCTAGGTGCAAAGGGTGGTGGCAAAGGGGCTGAGATGAGGATAGGGTAGGTGGCTAAGAGTGGAGAGGTGGAAGAGAAGGGGCTTTGATGGAGATTGGGTACTTACCGAATGGGGAGAGGCGGTGGAAGGCAAGGAGAAGCAGGCGGGCAGGTGGACTCTTGGCTGGTTCGGTTCAGTGAAGGTGGTGGCGTCCGGCTGGGGGAGGTGGTGGTGGATGGAAGAAGGAAGGTGGCGGTGCAGGTGGAGCTGGTGGAGCAGGCGGAGGTGATGGAGAGTGGTCCCGGCTAGGTGAGGAAGTGGGAGAAGGAGAGGGCCCGGCTGGGTGAGGTGAGGGTTCCCACTTGAAAAACCCGCCCCCAAGGGGGAGGGTTTAAATAGGGGATGGGTAGGTCGGTTAGGGCTGGGCTGAGGGTAGTGGTTAGGTGGTTTAGGTAGGGTGGTATGTAGATAAGGTGGGCTGGAAAGGGTTGGGCCAGATATTTTAAAACTAGGGGTTTGGGTAGATTGTGGGCTAAGGGTGGTTTAGGGGTTTAGGGCTAGGTTAGGTGGTTGGGTTTTAGGGTGAGGTTTAGTGAGCTAGGTTAGGTGATTAGGCTAGGTTTAAGCTAGGATTAGGGAACTTAATCTAGGTTTAGGGAAGGATTAGGGAAGTGGGTTAGGTGATTAGGTTGGGATTAGGCCGGGATTAGGGAAGTGGGTTAGGTGATTAGGTTGGGATTAGGGGTGGATTAGGGGTTTAGGCTAGGATTAGTCATTTTGGGTTAGGTTTAGGTGAGGGAGCTCCCTTAGCATGGCCCATAGACCTTGATCATCCCATGTTGGTGCAGCCCTAGGTTAGGTTTTAGCTAATTACAAGCTTAAACCCACTCAATTAGGCTAACCCACATGATTAAACCCAAACTTGACACACAAGTCAAGCTTAATACAACACTCTTGATATTTTTCATCCCCACTCTCTCTCATGCCCAATATCCCACGTGAATTTCAAGTGGGCCCCACCTCCATTTATGAGAAGGTGATGTGGGCCATGGATATGGATATTGGATTGGATCTCTGGATCCAAATCCAAATCCAAGTCCACATATGGGTTTGGATTGGAATCTGGATATATATGGTCCAGATCCAATCCAAACTGAACTCTGACTCCTTCGAGCTGGGTTCGAAACGGACGATTCGTGCGGGGCCTGACAGCATCAGTACTCCGTCTGCGTTGGGTCTTCGCCAACATAGTCGTCCGCCTCCGTTTCTGCCTTCCGGAGATGACTTCAAATGCTATTTTGACAAGAACAGGGTCTTGGACGTTCGGGATCCTGGGGGTGTGAATCAGATACCAGAGTTGCTGCACCGGGCTTGACGTGTGCTCCGGTTCCGGGCTCTTCTTAGCTCTCCTGGTCCTGTCTTGATTAGGGCAAGCCACTTTGGGGTTTCAAAACATGTTTCAAAAGGGTTTTCAAAAGCCATATCGTATGTTTTTGAAAGATATAGTTGAAAACATATATACAGGGTTGTCTGGAAGGCTCCTGGGATTCCAGACTCAAAATGGCCCTTTGGGGCTGCTTTTACAAAACCAGATGAATTTGAGAAATTCGTGGGATTTCGGGGTGTTTACAAGAGTCACCCTTAGCTTCAAGGGGTCATAAATTCCCCTTGCTTGTCAAGTTCCCAAACCCATGAGGTAAAACTGGGGCAGACCATGCTCGAGCCACCAAGGCTCATATTGAAAAACCTAAGAAGGTCGTATATGTGAAGGGGCCACCCAAGGCTGGCCCCCTCAAAGTTCTGACCATTCTAGGAAAACCCAAAAATCCCTTATTTCCAAAACCCTTGGACAAAAAGCCCTATGTGCACAACATAGATGACAACAAGTTCTAGGACCACGATTTATATCAAAACTTCTCTAAAAACAAAAAATCATGAAACATGCTGTTAAATATAGGCTATTTGCCTTATAAAAGTCTGGGGGCTCAAAATTAGGGTTTCCTAGAACCCATTCTGCCTAGGGCCAATCCAAGCCGATATGGGATCGGCTATACTCCTAGAATACCGCCAGAACCACCCCCTATGACCACCTGGGTCAAGGGTGCCCTGGAACCTATCTTAGAAGAGACCTACGATTTAGACCACTTATTCAGAGTCTAACCGGTAGTGTTTGTCCTTTGTAGGTATGATGGAAGATCCCTTTGTCAAAAATATAAAAACATTTGAAAAACTCAAAATCCAAAAAATGGAAAAATTACAAAAGCCAAAAACATTGGAAAATGAAAAACTCGAAAAAAGAGTAGTTTGTATAGTTCGCAAAGTACTCATTTTACAAAAAAAACAAAAAAATTGAAAATTTACAAATTTCCAAAAAGATTTTGTACATAGCTGCTCCTGGTAAGGATTTAGGGAAAGAAAAAGATTTCGAAAGAAACGTTGTCTGCATAACCAGACCAAAAATTTCGAAATCAATAGAAATTCTGAGTGTCAAACCAGGTCTTTTGAAAATCCATGCATCAAATTCCCTAGGATCTACAAGCCACGAGAATGATCAAAGCCCAGAGGTGGATCCCCTTGAGGAAGATCCCACTTCTAAGCTCCTGGAATTTCATAAAATTCTCGATTTTGAAAAACCTTCAAATTCAGTAGGAGGAGATTTCATAGAGATAAACCTAGGGAGTGATTCAAAGCCCAAACTCATTAAGGTAGGCGCATGTTTGCATGAGCATGAAAGATCATCATTCATTGCATTTCTAAAAACCTACTTAGATGTGTTTGCATGGACGTATGAAGACATGCCGGGCATAGACCCCAGTATTGTCGAACATCATCTATCCTTAGATACGGATGTAAAACCCATAAAGAAAAAGCTTAGGAAAATACATCCAAATGTACACGCTCAAGTCAAAGAGGGTTTAGAAGATCTGTTAAAAGCATGATTTATAAAACCCATTGCGTATTCTGATTTGTTATCCAATATCGTTGTTGTTCGAAAAACTAATGGGAAGATTCAAATATGCATCGATTTTAGAAACCTGAATAAAGCCACTCCAAAGGATAATTATCCTTTACCAAACATAGATTTGATAGTCGATAGTACTGCAAATCACGAAATGTTTTCGTTTATGGATGGTTATTCAGGGTATAATCAAATCAAGCTAAGCCCACGAGATCAGGGTAAGACCGCTTTTACAACCATATGGGGCACATACTGCTATATAGTCATGCCCTTTGGTTTGAAAAATGCTGGCGCCACATACCAGAGAGCCATGACCACGATCTTCCATGATCAGATTCATGAGCTCGTAGATATGTGGATGATCTCTTGGCAAAATCCAAAACTCGATTCACTCATATCGAATGCTTACAAAAGATTTTTGAAAGGCTTAGACTTTACAAAGTAAAGCTAAACCCTCAAAAGTGTGTGTTCGGAGTAGAGTACGGAAAGCTCTTAGGCTTGATGGTGAGCAAAGGGGCATAGAAGTCGAGCCATCATAGACATGGCTCCACCCTCCAATCTCACACAGATTCGTAGCCTCCAAGGTCGATTGCAATCCATTCGCAGGTTTATCTCAAACCTGGTGACTAGATGCGAACCCTTCAACAAATTGTTGAGAAAGGGCACGAAATTTTCATGGGATGACGATTGCCAAAAGTTATTTGAAAGACTAAAGGCATACTTAGTTAATCCCCCTGTTTTAAATCCTCCAAAGTAAGGAAAACCTCTTCTGCTTTACATTGCCATGCATGGGAATGCCTTGGGAGCTTTGTTAGCTCAATACGGGGATGACACCCACAAGGAGTATGCCATCTATTATATTTCGAAAACTCTCTTGGCTTATGAAAGGAATTATCAAGCCATGGAGAAGACGTGCGTAGCCCTAGTTTGGGCCTGCTAGAAATTTTGACACTATTTCCTAGATCATGAGATCTGGATAGTGTCCAAGCTTGATCCAATCAAGCATTTGTTTGAAAAACCCATTCTCACTGGTAGATTGGGCAAATGGCAACTCCTTCTAATGGAGTATGACCTGAAATACCATCATCAGATCTCCATTAAGGGGCAAACCCTAGCTGACTACGTGGCTGAGTTTCCCCCAGAGGACTCCTATCCCACACTTAGTGAAATGCCTGAGGAAGCCATATTGCAAAATCAATTTCAAAACCACATTTTGCAAACTCTTTCGAAAACCAAGTGTGGAAGATGCACTTCGATGGGGCACGAAACAACCGAGGGGCTGGTGCCGGGGTCATCCTCATATCCCCTGAAAAGGGCGAGATACCCATAGCAATTCGCCTAGGTTTTGAATGTTCCAACAACATAGCTGAGTATGAAGCACTCATACAAGGCTTAAGAATTTCGAAAACTCTAGGGGCATCATGCATCGAGGTCTTTGGAGATTCACTCCTCGTTATAAACCAAGTTGTGAAAATTTGGCAAGTACGAAATGAAAAACTGCTTCCATATCACGAGTTGGCCACTCGATTGGTTGAGTCCTTCCAATCGTGTACACTCACACACATAGGAAGAGAGGATAATGGCGTTGCCGACGCCCTCTCATCCTTGGAGATATGGCATGCACCCACTCCATCCACACACGATTTGGATATTTGCCAAAACAATCCAGATTTTGTTGAAAAACCTTGGTTCTATGACATCAAATATTTTCTAGAAAATGGGGGATTCGTTGAGGATGCCACATCCAAAGATAAGGCATTCATCCGGAAAATTTCTACCTCATACACGATTTTGGGTAGGGTTCTATATAAAAAAAGTTTTACTGGCATCTTACTAAGATGTGTCGACTTAGAAGAGGCTAGGACTGTTATGCATGAATTCCACGATGGAGAATGTGGAGGTCATGTCAATGCCAACATGATGGCGATGAAAATACTTAGAGCGGGCTATTTTTGGTCCACCCTGAAAAAGGATTGCCACGATCATGTTAGGAAGTGTCATCCATGTCAAGTACATGGGCACGCCATTCATATCCCATCATCTTCATTGCATTCCGTGGTCAGCCCCTGGTCATTTACCATGTGGGCGTTTGATATTGTAGGCCCGATATTTCCAAAGGCATCGAATGGGCATAGGTTCATTTTAGCAGCCACTGAGTACTTCTCCAAGTGGGTCGAAGCCATCTCCCTGACCAACATACAGGGGCAACGTGTGGTGGCTTTCATTAGGAGGAATATCTTGACTCTATTTGGTGTTCCAAGAGACCTTGTGTCCGATAATGGCACCCCATTCAAAAACGAGCGGATGGTCAAGTTGTGCAACACCTATGGCATAACTCACCACTTCTCCTCGCCTTACTACCCTCAAGGCAACGGCCAAGCCGAAGCCACGAATAAGACTCTCATTAGCATAATTGAGAAAACTTTAGAGAAGGGTAGGACGTGGCACAAGAAGCTAGATGAAGCCTTATGGGCTTATAGGACTTCCATCCGGACTCCCACGAATGCCACGCCATTTGAGTTGGTCAATGGCACAAACGCCATTCTCATTGCACTCATTCCATACATCCATTGCACTCGACCTCCCCCTAGAGATGCTTCAGCATGCTAGGATGGCCGAACTAGATTTGTTAGATGAGAGGCAACTCCTTGCTATGGATCATGCTCATGCATACTGGCAAAGGATAGCTCGACACTATGACAAACATATGAAACCTCACCACTTTGAAGTGGGAGATCTAGTTTTGAAAATCATCCACTATCGTGGCCCACATCCACTTGGAAAGTGGCGCCCCAAGTGGGATGGACCCTATATTGTGCGTGCAACCACCACGAACAACTCATATTGGTTGATCGATGTCAAAGGTAGGAATTTAGCAGATCCTATCAAAATTCAATACTTAAAGAAGTATTATGTGTAGGGTTTGGGTTAAATTCCCGTTTTCGAAAATTCTTAGGGATAACTGCTTTGAAATCTCGAAAGTAAAGTTCAAAGGCGAATTGTGTGACCCTGAGTGAGAGAATTCGCACTTGTGAAAGAGTGGAGTTTTCCAAATACGTGGTTACATTTCAAAATCCTTCTTCTTACAAAGAAAGTCCTAATTCAATATAGCAAGATACTTGCAAGTAGTACGTGCTATTTCTAAATAGGCTGATCTGGAATGGATCGAGTATGACCTTGGGATAAGTCCTCCCCTCTTCTCTTCCCCTTCCAAAAGGAAAATATGGCCAAAAACAAAGAGAAATCCCTGCCAAATTCTCTTTCCCAAAGAAAGAAACATGGATCAAAATGAAAAATTCGATTCTCTTATGGAAAAGAGGGATTAAAGAAAAAATACTCCCAAAGGGAGACCCTCTATGAAAAAAAGGAAAAAAGGCCAAAAAGCTCAAAAAGAGCAGTTTTTCGCCTTCTATGCCTAAAACCACGGGACGCTTCAGAAGGGACCGTGGTATCTCTTTCCCATCCCTACGACTTATCCCGAGTAAAACATGGTTCATTTCGAGGAATCCTAAAGTAAAAATAGGATTTATTTACTTGAATTTCATTTTGTTTGAGAATTCGACGTTTTGAGTAAGGTGTAGGAATTTTGAAATATAGCTTGTTTTCTTATAAAACCTCCGCTAGATTAGCGAGTGTCAAGACTCAAGCAAAGGCAAACGCGAAGAGATTGAGATCCTTAGGATTGAGGCTAAAAGCAATTTTTCTTTTTTGTAAATAGATTTTGAAAAATCGAACATCGAGCAACATAGGGCCTGCTTACTTGGAGAAGTAGGTTTTTGTAAGTCTCAAGAGTTCGACCATGCCATCTGATTTCTGGGAGGTCGCCCTACTTGGCGTCTCCTCCATGTCCTGCATGTGCACATCCATGCATGAACACTTGCATAACATGATCCCGTTTAGGACCAGAAACCATAGAAGTGTCCCTTTGGCGTGATATCTCCTTCTACCAGGTTTAAAAGAGAGATTTTTGCTAAAAAAATGGGACGATCTCATATTTTCATGGATAGATCTAGGGAGACATCGAAAAGGGTGTTGTCGTCTCTGCCATTACCCAAATAAATTTGGATAATGCCAAAGAGGGGCATCTGTAAACACCCCAAAATCCCACGATTTTCTCAAATATGCCTGGTTTCACAAAAGCAGCCCCAAAGGGCTATTTTGAGTTTGAAAACCCAAGAGCCTTCCAGACAACCCTGTACATACTTTAAACCTGTATATATGTTTTAAAACTCTATACATATAGTTTTAAAACCTTAAAAAGGTGTTTTTGAAACCCCGAAAGCAGCTTGGCCTGACGAAAGCAGGACCGAAAAGGCAAAGGAGAGCCCGGACCTGGAGCATACTTCAAGCCCGGCACATCAACTCTCGTATTAAAATCATCCCCAGATTCTAAGACATCTAAGCCCCAGATATTAGAAATTTGCTCAAAATGAACTCTAGAAGGTGAGAAGAAGAGCGGACGACAATGTTGGCGAAGACCCAACGCAAGACGGAGTACTGATGCAGTAAGGCCCCGCACAAATCATCCGTTTTGAAACGCCATGAAGGAATCAAAAAATTAGATTTGGGCTGGATCTGGACCATATATATCCAGATCCAAACCCAACATGTATTTGGATTTGGATTCAAATCCAATATCTACATCCATGGCCCACATCACCTTCTCATAAATGGAGGTGAGGGGCCCACAACATTTCACGTGAAAAGCTTCAGTAGAGAGAGAAAGGGGGGTGATAAAGTATGAGTGAGAAAGTTGGTAGGCTTGACTTTTGGTCAAGGGTGGGTTAACCTTGTGGGTTTAGCCTAGAGTGTGGGTTTAAACTTGTATGCACCTACACCTGACCTGTGCTACACCAACTTGAACATGGCTGGAATCGAATCAATGGACCGGCGCCAAGGGAGGTTCCTAAACCTAGCCCTAAGCTAGCCCACATCACCTAGCCATTTCCCCTAAACCTAACCCAAACCTAGCCATCCTCACCCAAAACCGCCCCCAACCTCACCTAGCTAGACCACCTAGAACCTAACTAACTAAGCCTAAACCCTCCTTAGTGCACCTAATTAGACCCCTAACCACTAAGTCCCAGCCCACCTAACCGACCTTAAACCACTAACCAACCCCCCCTAACCGACCTACCCCAAACCATGTCCCATGCCCACCTTATTACAAATATCTGGCCCATACCCCCCTAACCGACCCATCCCATTTCCAGCCTATAAAGGCCCCCCTTCCTTGCGGGTTCCACTCTCTCTCTTCCACTCTCACCCCCACTCACTCCATTCTCCAAGGACCTGCCCTTCCACCGCCACTCCTTCCACCCGGCTACCACCTCTCCACTCCAACCAACTCCATCACCTTCCACCTTCGGCGAGGCGCACCCTTCGACTGCCACCCTTCTTCCACTACCAGCCGGCCACCACACTCCACCACCAGCACCGCCTCCTTCATGGTTAGTACCCCACCTCAACCTTATCTAACCTTCATCTTCTCTTCACCCAATTCTTCCCAACTGCACAACCCATCCATCCGCCACCTAGCTCATCCATCCCCTCTCCCTTACACCCGGCCTACCTACACCATATCCCATTCACCCTCTTCAATACCACGCCTTAGCTCCTAGCTGAACCTCCTCCCTTAATCCCCCTTTCTTCCCAGCCAAACACCACAACAACCTAGCCCATCCACCTGCCACTTCACCCCTTGGCCAGTACCCCTACCTGTCGTGCCTTCCACTCGGTCAGCATCAAGACGCCCTCGGCCCGCCCCCCTACATGTAGCCCACATCCACCTAAGGAGCTCCCCTTCGGCTCCCCAAGGCAACTCACGAGGCCATAGCCATGCAAGTTGAACATGGACCAGCTACACGTAAGTGCCTAACTCGGTCCATTATATGAACTTGCTTACATTTAATTGAATTTGATACGGGGTTGTAATAATGGAATGTTGTCTCCCCCCGATTGTAATAATGTGGTTTGACACACCAACACACACGTGCACTTGAGCCTTTTCGCTCTTACTTGCACACTCTTTTGGCACACACACGACCCTTGACAACCCTTAAGATATAGTTATACTTATATATATTCAGCTGCGTGGGTTTTAACTTAAGTCGTGGGTGTTGTCTTTCCATTCTACACTCACACACATTGAGCTTTCGCTCTTATTCCCAAGACCCTAGTAAGGGCCATATTGCAATTTTATTTGGGTATTTCATTCAAGTCGTGTGCGTGGTATTTCCATTCTACACTCACACACATTGAGCTTTCGCTCTTATTCCCAAGACCCTAGTAAGGGCCATATTGCAATTTTATTTGGGTGTTTTAATTCAAGTTGTGTGTGTGGTCTTTCAATTCCACACTCACACACATTGAGCCTTCGCTCTTACTCCCAAGACCCTAATAAGGGCCATATTATAATTATATTTGGGTTTTACATTACAAGTCGTGTGAGTTGTCTTTACATATATACACAACACCCACGCACACGTTGGCGACCTTCGGGCCCATATATATTATAAGTATTTTCCTTCCACTATGTCTTTAAGATTTGGGTTTTAAGGTTCAGCTATGTGAGTAGTCTTTCCATATATACACGACACACACTTGCACAATTGAGCCTTTCCGCTCTTAAGATATAGCCCTATTTCCCTTTTGCAAATTTCCTTTTGCAATTTACATTACGCAATTTCCCTTAAGCAATGTCTTTCAATTCGGATTTTCCCTTGGAGTTGTGTGAGTTTGCATTGAATATTCGCCATACCATGAGTTAAGATGCATATTGCATCAAAGCAGACCCCACACTCCCGTGCAAAAATCACCCAACTTAGGTCACTTGCGCACACACCTAGTTGGCCCTAAAAAGCATAAAAGTGAAAGACATAGGCACGTGCAAATCCCACGTGAAATAAAACTTGCAATCATACAAACAAAGCCCAAACACTTCGAGTATTTTCAAAGAGGTTAGTTGATTCAAAAATGACTTTGCCAAGCGTACAAACTGACCCTTGTGCATCGGTGCAAGAAGGTCTGCGACGAAAAGAGCTCACTTACTCACAGTCACCCCGATAGAGTCAGATTTCAAAACTTACTTCGCTAGCTTGAGTAAGCTAGCTGTCACACCCTTGTTATAAAAATGACTTAGACACACGAAGGGGTTCACTTCGGGCCTAAGAACCGGAAGTGAGAATTTTCCGTATCTACAAGATTATAAACCAAGCTTTCAAAATTTGGCAAATAAAAAATGAAGAACTCATGCCATGAATTGGCCACTAGGCTCACCGATTCTTTCAAATCATGCAAATTTGGCACTCGCCCACGATTGGGAGGCTTGCCAAAAATGACCAAAACCATGTTGAAATACCTTGGTTTTAAGACATGAAAACTTTTTAGAAAAGGGAGGATTTACCGAATTTGCTTCTTTCAAAATTTGCAAAAATTTCAACCCTACATGTGATTTTGGAGAGAAATTTTCCGACATCTTGTTGATATATATATAGCTTGATGAGGTTAGGATACAATACATGAATTCCACGATGGAGAATGTGGGAGTCATGTCAATGCCAATATGATGTCCATGAAATACTTAGGATTGGTCATTGTTAGTCCACCCTTAAGCAAAATTTTGTCATGATCATGTTAGAAATGTCATAAAGGTCAAGTGGATGGACATGTCATCCATCGTCCATCTTGCATTCCCTTGTAAACCCATGGCCCTTCACCATGTGGCCGTGTGACATCACAGACTCATGTCAAACTAGGGGCATGGTGAATACATCCCCTAGATACATTTCATGAAGACTCATTTCATAAAGCATGTATCTCCATCATATCATATGGAATACATTTCACATGTCATATACATTATTTCATAAAGCATGCATTTTCCATTATATCACATGGAGTACATTTTTACATGTCTATAGACACCGAAAATTTTCACTTACGGGTTCTTAGGCCTGAAGTGAACCTTTTCGTAATCTACTTCGCTTTATGGGCGTGCCAGCTAGTTTACTTTAACTAGCAAAGTATGTTTTGAAAACAATCTGACTTTTGAAAGGCGATTGTAGGCAAGCGGGATTTTTACGTCGCAGACCTTCTTGCACCGATGCGCAAGGGCCAGTCTGTACGCTTAGAGACTTCGTTTTGAAACAAGTTTAACTCAAAATATTTTGAATGAAGAAGTGTTTTAAAACCTTTTGAAAACCATGCATTTGGGCGATTTTGACTTTGTAAGGGTTGGACGACCCTAAGTCTTTCAAATTTTAATCTACTTAGGCACGATGGGCGTGCATCGAAATAGCCTAAGTCTTGCACGATTTGATTCGGGTTTGTACGATTTTTGGATTTTAGATCACGTGGATTTGCACGTGCCTAAGTCTTTCTTTTTATCCCTTTATGGGCCACCTAGGTGTGTGTTATGAACACTCCACTACATGGGGCGAATTTGAGCGGGAGTACGGGGCTTGCTTCGATGCAATATGCGTCCTACCTCGTGGTATGGCGTAGATGCAATGCAAACTCACGCTACTCCAAAGGGAAAACCCGAATTTAAAAGACAATGCCGAAGGGAAATTGCCGAAGGGAAATAACCGAAGGGAAATAACCGAAGGGAGATATGTATATAGCTTATGTATATGAGCCCTTACTCGGGTCTTGCAAATAAGAGCGAAGGCTCAATGTGGGTGCGTGCTTGAATTGAAAGACTTACACACACGACATGAAATTAAACCCAAATATAAATTGCAGTATGGCCTTGACTAAGGTCTTGGGAGTAAGAGCGAAGGCTCAATGTGTGTGAGAGTGCTTGAATTGAAGTACTACACACACGACATAAATGAAACCCAAATATAACTGCAATAAGGCCTTTACTAAGGTCTTGGGAGTAAGAGCGAAGGCTCAATGTGTGTGAAAGTGCTTGAATTGAAAGACTTACCCACACGACATGAAATGAAACCCAAATAGTATAGGTCGGCCCTTACTTGGGTCTTTCAAATAAGAGCGAAAGCTCAATGTGTGCGAAAGTGCTTGAATTGAAAGACAACGCACCCAACTTAAACAAAAACCCTTCGAAAATGAAAGTATATGTACACTTATATATTAGGGGCTGATTAGGCCTGTGTGTGTTCAAAATCGTGCACGACTAAGAGAGTGCACGTGTGTGGTTGTGCCAAGCCACGTTATTACAAGCGGGGGGAGACTATGCTCCGTTATTACAACCCCGTATCAAATTGAATCTCAAGCAAGTATACAACTAAGGACCGAGTTTAGACACTTACGAGTAGCTGGTCCGTAGAGGTCTTGCTTGGGCGTGGACTTGGCTTTGGGCTGCAAATGGGAGCTCCGCGAAGGTAGGTGATCAAGGGTGCTGGCCGGCTGCAAGTGGGGCGCGGGATAGGCGCCTCGAAGGTGGTCGGTGGCAAGTAGATGGCGCCTCCAAGTAGGGGGTTTAAAGTGGCTGAATGAGTGGGTTCTTAGGGTCACTAGGGGAGTTGAGAGTTTAGGGAAACTGGACCTAGAAAGTGAGCTGGTAGGAAGGCCGAATGGGACACCTAGGGGAAAACCGAATGGGAAAGGATGGCTAGGTAGTGGCCGGCAGTTTGGGCTATGCTGGGTTCGGCTAGGTTAAAGTGGTGGTGGCAAAGGGGCTCAGATGAAGGTAGGATGGGTGGCTAAGAGTGGAGAGGTGGAAGAGAGGGGCTTTGAGGGAGTTTGGGGTACTTACCGAATAGGGAGAGGTGGCGGATGAAGTGGGAAGCAGGCGGGCAGGTGGCTGTTGGCTGGTTCGGTTGGGTGGAGGTGATGGCGTCCGGCTTAGGGATGGTGGTGGTGGATGGAAGAGGGAAGGTGGCGGTGCAGGTGGAGCTGATGGAGCAGGTGGAGCAGGCGGACAAGTTGGAGAGTGGAGTCGGCTGGGCTGAGGTGAGGGCTCCCCCTTAGAAAACCCGCCCACAAGGAGGGGGGTTTAAATAGGGGATGGGTAGGTCGGTTAGGGCTGGGCTGAGGGTAGTGGTTAGGTGGTTTAGGTAGGGTGGTATGTAGATAAGGTGGGCTGGAAAGGGTTGGGCCAGATATTTTAAAACTAGGGGTTTGGGTAGATTGTGGGCTAAGGGTGGTTTAGGGGTTTAGGGCTAGGTTAGGTGGTGGGGTTTTAGGGTGAGGTTTAGTGAGCTAGGTTAGGTGATTAGGCTAGGTTTAGGCTAGGATTAGGGAAATTAATCTAGGTTTAGGGAAGGATTAGGGAAGTGGGTTAGGTGATTAGGTTGGGATTAGGCCGGGATTAGGGAAGTGGGTTAGGTGATTAGGCTAGGATTAGGGGTGGATTAGGGGTTTAGGCTAGGATTAGTCATTTTGGGTTAGGTTTAGGTGAAGGAGCTCCCTTAGCATGGCCCATAGACCTTGATCACCCCATGTTGGTGCAGCCCTAGGTTAGGTTTTAGCTAATTACAAGCTTAAACCCACTCAATTAGGCTAACCCACATGATTAACCCAAACTTGACACACAAGTCAAGCTTAATACAACACTCTTGATATTTTTCACCCCCCCACTCTCTCTCATGCCCAATATCCCACGTGAATCTCAAGTGGGCCCCACCTCCATTTATGAGAAGGTGATGTGGGCCATGGATATTGATATTGGATTGGATCTCTGGATCCAAATCCAAATCCAAGTCCACATATGGGTTTGGATTGGAATCTGGATATATATGGTCCAGATTCAATCCAAACTGAACTCTGACTCCTTCGAGCTGGGTTCGAAACGGACGATTCGTGCAGGGCCTGACAGCATCAGTACTCCGTCTGCGTTGAGTCTTCGCCAACATAGTCGTCCGCCTCCGTTTCTGCCTTTCGGAGATGACTTCAAATGCTATTTTGGTAAGAACAGGGTCTTGGACGTTCGAGATCCTGGCGTGTGAATCAGATACAAGAGTTGCTGTGCCGGGCTCGACAGGTGCTCCGGTTCCAGGCTCTTCTTGGCTCTCCTGGTCCTGTCTTGATCGGGCCAAGCCACTTCGGGGTTTCAAAACATGTTTTTAAAAGGTTTTAAAAGCTATAATGTATATTTTCGAAATATAGAGTTCAAAACGTATGTACAGGGTTGTCTGGAAGGCTCCTGGGTTTCCAAACTCAAAATGGCCCTTTGGGGCTGCTTTTACAAAACCAGATGGATTTTGAGAAATTCGTGGGATTTCGGGGTGTTTACAATGTCATACACATCATCCACCCAAAGAAGCCCAAAAAGGTGACAACCCAAGTAGGAATGTCCCCATGTCATAAAAAGGGCAAGAAAGAAATCGATCATGCATATTGATTACTTGATGTTGAGGGTAGAAATTTAGTAGACCTTGAAAATCAATCATGCAATTTTCAGAACCTGAAATTTTTAGAAATCAGGAACTTAGCCACGAATTTTGAAACTTGTAAAATCGGATTTTTTCTTTTTTTGAATTTAATGGATTCCAAACATTTTTCAAGGATCTAGGCTGATCCTTGAGCATCGGTTCAAGAAAGCCTACGTCGAAAAGATCTTACTTTTCCACAATCGCCTACGAAAGTCAGAAAACCAAACTTTGTTAGTTTAAGTAAACTAACTGGCATGCTCATGCACATGATATAGTTCGAGAGTTGAATTTCAAATCCTAAAATATTTTGAAATAAAAATTCATGTCTACAAATTTGGCACGAAATTTCAGGTCCTAGTTGTTTTAAAAGGATCCTTAAATACTTCTTAGTCTACAAAATTTTGAAAATTTTACAGAAGCAATATACACATGTGTAGAAGTAGGAAGTATTTTTATTTTGTATTTTACTTCTGTAAGCTGACCCCGTCTAGTACGGGAAAAGGCTTAGTTGTTGTTGTTGTTGTATTTTATTTCTGTAAATCCTGAGAATTAAATCGGTGGTTAAGGACTATTCAGAAATGCAGAACAGTTCTGTGCCTGTGGTTTAGAGTCTCAAAAAAATGGTCATATCTCTGCACTCAAACATGCAAATTCAGTAAAAAAAATTTTGTTGGAAAGCCCCAGATGTTAGCTTTCTGAAGAATCAATTTTCATATAATTTCATTCAGTATTTACAGAGATATGAGCAAAAGAACAAACAACTATTTCTGAATGTTCATTTTCTGCAGAATAGAATCCGGTTTCTACTCAAATTCACAGATTTAATTAATTAGGCAAACGACCACATAAAATCCTCAAAATTTTATCAGATAATTCATGACATGTCTAGATTGAACGTGCAAAAAATCGAGTTAATTAGATCAGTCGTTCATCTGAAACAAATCCATGTTTAGGTGTGTGCAGTCATGTGTTTTGAAAGTTTAGAATTGCAGAAATTTTCAAACGTGTTCCCTTGATTGTTTGGAACACTTTTCAACCTGTAACCAATCCTAAAATTCGTAAAGATCATAGAGGTGTGTTCTCTTTATCGTGTTCATGGAGATTAATGGATAAACACGCACGCTTGGCATCAGCATTGATCACAAACACGATACTTAATTCAGTCCTCGTACAACCTTCTGCAAAACCTGCAGATTTTCGAGTTTTTAGTGGTTTACATCCATAAATAAAATGGTTCAAACCTATGGGATTGAGGAAGAAGATGATGTGAAGCCATGGCTGAGGAATCCCCATGATGCAGACATCGGACGGTGGAGCAGGGTGGGCTTCCTTCTCTTCTCCTTCTTCTCCGTTCTTTTCCTTCTCTCCCTCTCTTTTTCTCTCTTCTTGCATTTTTTTCTCTCTTCACGGATTGGTATGTTTGCCGTTGATGGTTGATCCCTTTGCAGCACCTTGGAGAGCCTTTTTATAGGCTCATGAATACCTATTTGCTGTGGGTTTGGATAAGCTTGAACTTGATTCTGTTCCTGTTTTGATAGGCTCGATCCTCCACTTGATCTCATCTGGATGGGATAAGCTTGAACGTAATCTGGACTTGATAAGCTTGATCATCCACTTGTTCTCATCTGAGTTTGATAAGCTTGAATGTGATATGGACTTGATAAGCTTGATCGTCCTCTTCCAAATTTGAAACATAAGCTGCCCGAGATTTGTGGATGATTCTTCCTAGTTCGGTGGATGAACAACTAGGCCACTCTTAGACAGCTTTGCCAATGCTGCGATCAGCTGTAAGAACAGATTCAGTTCCATCATGCATATGTACTGATCATCACAAAGACTTCATCTCGAAACCGCCTTATCAAGCAATTGTATTCACCAACTTTATTTTGAAGACCAACACTGAATGCATCTATTTTAGCCGTGGTGCCTTCAGTAGGATCACTATCATCAACCTTAGCTGCTAAAAATTCTTTAGGCATCCTCATCACTTGAACTAGTTGTGAACCATGTTGTGCTTTGTACGTATCAAGGTTTTCTTTGACAGCATGTTGTGAGACCGCAACACAGTAGAACCTTTCTCTTCGGAAGCCATTGCTCTTGCATCAATCTTTCCTTTCTTTTGTTGATACCGACCTTACCCTCTGGAAATTGATTTCTTTCCAAGTATGAACTTTTCTTTCTAGGAAGCTCACTTTCCCTTTTTAATGCCCACTTTCCCTTTTTGGGCGTCCACCTACCTTTTCAGGTGTCAACTTGCCTTCTTGAGGCCCGTATCTTTTCAAATGGCAATTTTTCAACATACTTTTCAACATAAATCTTTTAAGGAAACGAAATCCTGTATTTCCAGTGCTGAGGGTAAAATCATCGTTTTTATCCAATTTTGTTCAAATTCGAAATTTTCAAAAAGGGAAGCAATCTTTCATCATTTTAAGGCTTTCATAAAATTTTGATGCCAAAACAAACTCGTTTGATGCCTTTTCTATTCGAAAACCCAAAGTTGTCAAAAATAGCTAATTTCCTAAAAGGCAAATTTTTTTTAAATTTATTTGAGTTTTTACAATTTTGAAATTCTTTTTGTTGGTGCGGGACATTCGACGCACCTTGAAAATCCATATCCTTGGGCACATTTGGTGGGTTTGTGGGTGCATGTGTGTGATTTGACATATGGAATGCGTATGAATGATTTACCAATCCTACACTAAGAAGGGGCGGATCAAGTAGGGAGTTTTGGAGAGAGTGAGTTTTGTAAACACCCCAAAATGGGAACGTTTTCAACAAACTCCTGAATTTTGAAAACCAGCTCACAGCCTTTTGAACTTGTAAAACCCCCAAAAACTTTGAAGTTTTAACCTTTTTGAAAAATATTTCAAAACAAAGGTTTTAAATTCAAAGTAAAAAATCCAAGGATGGCAAAGCAGCTCAAACGGACACGTGAAACCCGATCTAAAATCCAGCTCAAGCTCAAGTCAAAAGTGAAGGAGAGGCCCAACTGTAAACACCCCAAAATCCAACGAATTTCTTAAACAAACTTGGTTTTGTACAAGCAGCCCCAAAGGGCCATTTTGAGTCTGGAAACTCAGGAGCCTTCCAGACAACCTTGTACATACGTTTTGAACTCCGTATTTCAAAAATATACAATATGGCTTTTGAAAACCTTTTAAAACACGTTTTTGAAACCCCAAAGCAGCTTGGCCTAGTCAAGACAGGACCAGCGAAGTCAAAGAGAGCCCGGAACCGGATCACATGTCGAGCCCGGCACAACAACTCTTGTATCACATTCATACCCCCAGGATCTCGAACATCCAAGACCCTGTTATTATCAAAATGTCATTTGAAGTCATCTCCGGAAGGCAGAAACGGAGGCGGACGATCATGTTGGCGAAGACCCAACGCAGACGGAGTGCTGATGCTGTCAGACCCCGCACAAATCGTCCGTTTCGAACACAGCTCGAAGGAGTCAGAGTTCAGTTTGGATCGGATCTGGACCATATATATCCAGATCCCAATCCAAACCCATATGTGGACTTGGATTTGGATTTGGATCCAGAGATCCAATCCAATATCCATATCCATGGCCCACATCACCTTCTCATAAATGAAGGTGGGGCCCACTTGAAATTCACGTGGGATCATGGGCATGAGAGAGAGTGGGGATGGATAAGATCAAGTGTGGTTGTAATTAAGCTTGACTTGTGTGTCAAGTTTGGGGTTAATCATGTGGGTTAGCCTAATTGAGTGGGTTTAAGCTTGTAATTAGCCAAAACCTAACCTAGGGCTGCACCAACATGAGGTGGTTAAGGTCTATGGGCCATGCAAAGGGAGCTCCTTCACCTAAACCTAACCAAAAACACCTAATCCTAGCCTTCCACCCTAATCCACCCCTAATCTGAGCCTAATCACCTAACCCACTTCCCTAATCCCGGCCTAATCCCAACCTAATCACCTAACCCACTTCCCTAATCCTTCCCTAAACCTAGGTTAATTTCCCTAAACCTAGCCTAATCACCTAACCTAGCTCACTAAACCTCACCCTAGAACCCAACCACCTAACCAAGCCCTAAACCCCTAAACCACCCCTAGCCCACAATCTACCCAAACCACTAGTATTTAAAATATCTGGCCCTACCCTTTCCAGCCCACCTTATCTTCATACCACCCTACCTAAACCACCTAACCACTACCCCAAACCCAGCCCTAACCGACCTATCCATCCCTATATAAACCCCCCCCTTGGGGGCGGGTTTTCCTAGTTAGAACCCCTCACCCATCCCAGCCGGGTCCTCTCCTTCCTCCACTTCCCCAGCTTCCCCAAGCTCCACCTGCTCCACATCCCACCACCACCAGCACCACCACCGCCACCATCATCCCAGCCGAAGCCACCTCCATCGTCATCTTCTTCACCCGACCGAACCAGCCGAGCCCCCACATCCGGCTGCTCCTCAACCACCCCCCGCCTCTTCATCCGGTTAGTACCCCACACTCTACCTAGCTCCTTCTCCACTCCCTCTCCACTCCCAGCCACCCACCATACCACCACCTTACCATAATATCAGCCACTTGCTGCCACCACTCCAACTCGGCCAAGCCTTAGTCACCCTAGCTACCCGCCACTACCTAACTACACTAGCTACACCCGGCCACCCTATCCGACTTCCTAAGACCTGCCCCTAGCACTCCCTTACACCCACTACCCCCACTACAACCTAGCCCGATCACCTAGCTAGCTTCCTTCCCATACTCCACCCATAGCTATCCCAGCAGCCCGCCACCACCACATTCCCCTAGTCGGCCACTCCAACCGACTATCCCTTCCATTCGGCCAGCCATCTCTTTTCCCCTAGGTGTCCCATTCGGTCTTCCCTTAAACTTCCCTTAGTGCCATACTCCCCTAACACTACACTCCCCCTAGTGACCTTACCTAGCCCCTTTTATCCCCCACATCAAGGCAACACCCTTGCTTGTAGCCGGCCACCTTCAAGGCGCCTATCTCGCGCCCCATTCGCAGCCGGCCAGCACCCCTTTTCGCTCAACCTCGCGGAGCTCCCGTTTGCAGCCCAAGGCGAAGGCCAAGCCCACGCTCAAGCAAGGCCTCTACGGACCAACTACTAGTAAGTGCCTAACTCGGTCTTTAGTTGTATACTTGCTTGAGATTCAATTCGATTTGGGGTTGTAATAACGGAGCATAGTCTCCCCCCGCTTGTAATAACGTGGCTTGGCACACCCACACACGTGCACTCTCTTAGTTGTGCATGATTTTGAACACACACGGGCCTAATCAGCCCCTAATACATAAGTATATACATATACTTTCATTTTTGAAGGGTTTTGCTTAAGTTGGGTGCGTTGTCTTTCAATTCAAGCACTCTCACACACATTGATCTTTCGCTCTTATTTGAAAGACCCAACTAAGGGCCGACCTATACTATTTGGGTTTCATTTCATGTCGTGTGGGTAAGTCTTTCAATTCAAGCACTCTCACACACATTGAGCTTTCGCTCTTATTTGAAAGACCCAAGTAAGGGCCGACATATACTATTTGGGTTTCATTTCATGTCGTGTGGGTAAGTCTTTCAATTCAAGCACTCTCACACACATTGAGCCTTCGCTCTTACTCCCAAGACCTTAGTAAAGGCCTTATTGCAGTTATATTTGGGTTTCATTTATGTCGTATGCGTAGTACTTCAATTCAAGCACTCACACACATTGAGCTTTCGCTCTTACTCCCAAGACCTTAGTAAAGGCCTTATTGCAGTTATATTTGGGTTTCATTTATGTCGTATGCGTAGTACTTCAATTCAAGCACTCACACACATTGAGCTTTCGCTCTTACTCCCAAGACCTTAGTCAAGGCCATACTGCAATTTATATTTGGGTTTAATTTCATGTCGTGTGTGTAAGTCTTTCAATTCAAGCACGCACCCACATTGAGCCTTCGCCCTTATTTGCAAGACCCGAGTAAGGGCTCGTATACATACTCTATATACATATCTCCCTTCGGCACTTACTTTACAAGTCATTTCCCTTCGGTTATTTCCCTTCGATTATTTCCCTTCAGTGTTGTCTTTACATTCGGGTTTTCCCTTTGGAGTAGTGTGAGTTTGCATTGCATCTACGCCATACCACGAGGTAGGACGCATATTGCATCAAAGCAAGCCCCGCTCGAATTCGCCCATGTAGTGGAGTGTTCATAACACACAAACTAGGTGGCCCGAAAAGGGATAAAAGAAAAGACTTAGGCACGTGCAAATCCACGTGATCTAAAACATGCAATCGCATCTAAAAGACCCGAATTAGACACCTCGAACCGCTTCGTAGACTCTCTCCCAAAAACTCGATTTTTGCAAAGCGTACAGACTGACCCTTGCGCATCGGTGCAAGAAGGTCTGCGACGACAAAAGCTCACTTGCTCACAGTCGCCATGTTTAGAAGTTAGTGTTAAATATATCTTCGCTAGCTTAGGTAAGCTAGCTGGCACGCCCTGTTTGCATAAATAGGCCTTAGACGCACGAGAGGATCCGCTCCAAGCCCTGAAAAAGGTGAGAGAAGGGGAATTTTCGCGCGTCTACACCAGCCTATCCGGATAAAAACAAGACGGAGGATCGGACCCGGTGTCCATTTAAAAAATAAAATTTAGTTCCAAAAGTACAAAATGAAACTAAGACCTTGATGAAGCCGTCAGAAATCAAAGGTCGGGCCTGTTAAAATGAAAATCAGAATCCGTTGGAAAATTCAAGATTGACCTCATCCAAAACAAGCCTGAGATAGGAACAGACAGATCAAAACCAAACGTTAGAAAGTCCTGAAAGTGAGAAATTGGCTGGTCAAAAGGACTGGAAAAACCTCAGCCTAAAATCAGGTCACCGAGGAACTGGGGTCCGCTAAAAAAACATCCGTTTCATGCACCAAAGAAGGACTCAAAAAGCAAAGTTTGGATTGGATCTGGACAAAAAAATCTAGATCCAAGTCTATTTGAAGATTGGATTGGGTTGGATCCTAGGATCCAAACCCAATCCAAGGAACCACCCTTGGCCTATAAATAGGGCCAAGGGGGTTCACGTGAAAGCAAGTTTGGCAAATTTGGGAGCTTGGGGAAAGGAAGAGAGAGAGTGAGTGAAAGTCAACAAAGGTGGGCTTGACCTTGTTGGCTTGACCTAGGGGAGTGGGTTGCAACCTTGTTGGCTTGACCTAGGGGGTGGGCTGTGTAAACACCCAAAAATCAAATGATTTTCCAAAACAAACACCTGGTTTGAAAATCCATTTCAAAACCAAGTTTGAGTTTTTGAAAACTGAGGAGTTCCAAAAGCTTTAAACCTTTTGTTAAAAACCCTTTCGAAGTATGAATTTCTTAAACTCGGGCCAAGTCCCAATTTTGTAAACAACCAAATCAAATAGGTGGAGTCTGATCGAAAAGCAGCTCCAAAAGCAGGTCCAAAAGCCTAGAATTCAGCCTAGCCTGATGAAAGCAGGATCAAAAGAGCAAAAGGAGAACCCAGGCTAGAAGCAGACTTCAGCCTTGGAACTTGAAATGCAAAGCCAAAGCACCAAACAAAATCATTAGAAATCCAAGCCCAAGCTTGAAATTCCAAAAATCAAACAAAATGAAGTCCAAAAGGTGAGAAGGAGATCGGACGAAAAGGTTGGGGAAAACCCAGCCCAAGATGGAGCACTGATCAAGCTAGGGCCCGCGAAAACCATCTGTCTTGAAACGTCAAGAAGGATTGAAGAAACGAAAATTTGGATTGGATTTGGACATAAATATGCAGATCCAAATAGTGTTTGGATTGAATTTGGATCATAAAAACCAAATCCAAGATCCATACCCAAGACCCATCCCCTTGCCTATAAATAAAAGCAAGGGGGGGCATAAAAAGTTCACATGAAATCCACTTGGGAGGCTTGGGGAGAGAGAGTGCATAAAGTAGGAGAGAGAAAAATGGTGGGCTTGATCAAGAGTGTGGGTTCAAGCCTTGTATGGACCTAGACTCAACCAAAGGGCTGCACCAACATGCAAATGGCATGGATCAAGGATGGGCTACACATGGTGGACCGGCTCCAAGAGGTAGGTCTCTCAACCTAACCCTAACCTAGCCCACTTCACCTAACCCAAACCTAGCCTAGACTTAGCCCCATTCACCTAAACCGACCTAGACTTCACCAAACCGACTCCCTTAAATCCCACCTAAACCTAACCCTAACCGCACCCTAGCTGGACCATCCTCACCCAAAACCTACCCACCTAACCCACGGCTAAGCCTACCCCAAACTGGACCTAGCTAGGTGTTGGTTGCACCTAGCTTATTCCCTTGAAACCTCTCCACCAACATAACCTAATTCTAACCGAGTGCAGCCAGCACTCGGTTTATATCCTACGTGCCCATCTACCCTACCGCCTCATCATCCCGCGCACCATCTTGCTGCCCCACTGCGCACCAGCACCGCACCCTGCACCTTGTGCAGCGCCATAGCACCTACTTGCCGACTCCATCTACACCTCGCCTCACAATCCCCCGGCCTGCACCTCAGCAACGCCAGCACCTAGCTCCCGCTTGCCATCATCCCACGACCCAGCCTGCTACCTTCTCATGCTCCCAGCCGAACCCCCCTGCCACAGCCTGCTACCTTCCCATGCTCCTAGCCGAATGCCCTATCCACACCCCACTCTCACCTGTCGCACCTTGTCACCCGCACCTTGTCACCTGCACCCGTCTGTGTTACACACCACGGTTGCCCCAACCTGCACCTCACCCAGCTGACCTCCCCTGCCACAGCCTGCCACCCGCACCCTCTACCTGCCACACCCTAGCGTCTGCCACACCAGTCCCGCCCCACAACACACCCAACACCTATCCCAGCCTGCACCTTGTGCGGCGCCCTAACCTAGCCAACACTCTAGTGCCGACTAAGCCTACTGCCCCAACCGTCCCGCACCCTTTTGCCTTGACCTAACCACATCCACATCAACACCCCAGCCCAACCTAGACCTAGCTAGGACCATACCCACTTAGCTAACCCACACCTTGGCCGAACCTAGCCTCATCCCAAACCATAAACACTTGGCTGCCCCCAAGCAAACCTAAGTCTAAACTCACGTCTAGACCCACCTAGGGAGACCTAGCTCGTGGCTGCCAAGGAGGACGGACCCGAGCAACTTGAGAGGAAAAGCCAACCACGTGTAAGTGTTTAAATTCAGTTTTTACCTTACTCATTTGAGATTAAATTCAATTTGATACGGGGTTGTAATAATGGAGCGTAGTCTCCCCCCGAAATGTAATATTTGTGCTTGATACACAAGCCACACACGTACACTTGAGCCTTATCGCTCTTAATCATACACAAGGGACACCCACTTGCACTTGAGCCTTTCCGCTCTTAATTACACATGATTGCACACACATTGAGCCTTTCCGCTCTTAAGCTAAAGTATATTTCCATTCAGGTATTTACTTTAGTGAAAGCTGTGTGAGTTGCAATTCAATTTGGGTTGTTACATTCAAGTCGTGTGAGTTTGTCATTTAAATTTCACACTTCCACACAAAAGCACTCGAGCCTTTTCGCTCTCCACTCTCACACACATTTTGAGCCTTTGTTGCTCATAGGATATAACATACTTGTATATTTTCAAGTTGTGTGAGTTTACTTCTTGTCGAGTTGCATTTCCCTTTGTGTGGATTTACATTAAGTCGTGTGAGTTGCTTTACATTTCGGGTATTTACATTAAGATGCGTGAGTTGCACTTCAATTTTGGGTATTTCCATTAAGTTGTGTGAGTTGCTTTCAATTCAAGCCTAGCTCACATCATCATCTTGTAGACGCGCGAAAATCCCCGCCTCTTCGTCCCTTCCGGGGGCTTGGAGTGGATCTTCTCGTGCGTCTAAGGCCTAAGTATACAAATAGGGCGTGCCAGCTAGCTTACTTAAGCTAGCGAAGATATTTTTATCACTAACTTCTAAACGTGGCGACTGTGAGCAAGTAAGCTCTTGTCGTCGCAGACCTTCTTGCACCGATGCGCAAGGGTCAGTCTGTACGCTTTTGCAAAAATCGAGTTTTGGAGAGAAAGTCTACGAAGCGGTTCGAGGTGTCTATTTCGGGTCTTTAAGATGCGATTGCATGTTTTAGATCACGTGGATTTGCACGTGCCTAAGTCTTTTCTTTTATCCCTTTTCGGGCCACCTAGTTTGTGTGTTATGAACACTCCACTACATGGGCGAATTCGAGCGGGGCTTGTTTCGATGCAATATGCGTCCTACCTCGTGGTATGGCGTAGATGCAATGCAAACTCACGCTACTCCAAAGGGAAAACCCGAAATGTAAAGACAATACTGAAGGGAAATAACAGAAGGGAAATAACCGAAGGGAAATAACCGAAGGGAAATAACCGAAGGGAGATATGTATATATATCTTATGTATATGAGCCCTTACTCGGGTCTTGCAAATAAGAGCGAAGGCTCAATGTGGGTGCGTGCTTGAATTGAAAGACTTACACACACGACATGAAATGAAACCCAAATAGTATAGGTCGGCCCTTACTTGGGTCTTTCAAATAAGAGCGAAAGCTCAATGTGTGTGAGAGTGCTTGAATTGAAAGACTTACTCACACGACATGAAATGAAACCCAAATAGTATAGGTCGGCCCTTACTTGGGTCTTTCAAATAAGAGCGAAAGCTCAATGTGTGTGAGAGTGCTTGAATTGAAAGACTTACTCACACGACATGAAATGAAACCCAAATAGTATAGGTCGGCCCTTACTTGGGTCTTTCAAATAAGAGTGAAAGCTCAATGTGTGTGAGAGTGCTTGAATTGAAAGACTTACTCACACGACATGAAATGAAACCCAAATAGTATAGGTCGGCCCTTACTTGGGTCTTTCAAATAAGAGCGAAAGCTCAATGTGTGTGAGTGCTTGAATTGAAAGACAACGCACCCAACTTAAACAAAACCCTTCGAAAATGAAAGTATATATGTACGCTTATATATTAGGGGCTGATTAGGCCCGTGTGTGCTAAAAATCGTGCACGACTAAGAGAGTGCACGTGTGTGGTTGTGCCAAGCCACGTTATTACAAGCGGGGGGAGACTATGCTCCGTTATTACAACCCCGTATCAAATTGAATCCCAAGCAAGTGTACGACTAAAGACCGAGTTTAGACACTTACGAGTAGCTGGTCCGTAGAGGTCTTGCTTGAGCGTGGGCTTGGCCTTGGGCTGCAAGTGGGAGCTCCGCGAAGGTAGGTGATCAAGGGTGCTGGCCGGCTGCAAGTGGGGCGCGGGATAGACGCCTCGAAGGGGGCCGGTGGCAAGTAGATGGCGCCTCCAAGGAGGGGGTTTAAAGTGGCTGAATAAGTGGGTATTAGGATCACTAGGGGAGTTGGGTACTTAGGGAAGCTGGACCTAAAAGGTGAGCTAGTGGGAAGGTCGAATAGGACACCTAGGGGAGTTGGCCGAATGGGAGATGATGGCTAAGTAGTGGCCAGCAACTTGGGTTATACTAGGTTCGGCTAGGTTTAGGTGGTGGTGGCAAAAGGGCTAAGATGAAGGTAGGATGGGTGGCTAAGAGTGGAGAGGTGGAAGAGAGGGGCTTTGAGGGAGTTTGGGGCACTTACCGAATGGGAAGAGGTGGCGGATGGAATGGGAAGCAGGCGGGCAGGTGACTATTGGCTGGTTCGGTTGGGTGAAGGTGATGGCGTCCGGCTGAGGGGGGGTGGTGGTGGATGGAAGAGGGAAGGAGGCGGAGCAGGTGGCGGCTGGTGGAGCAGCTGGAGCAGGCCAAGGTGGGAGTCATCCCGGCTGGGTGAGATAGTGGTTCCCACTTGGAAAACCCGCCCACAAGGAGGGGGGTTTAAATAGGGGATGGGTAGGTCGGTTAGGGCTGGGTTGTGGGTAGTGGTTAGGTGGTTTAGGTAGGGTGGTATGTAGATAAGGTGGGCTGGAAGGGGTTGGGCCAGATATTTTAAAACTAGGGGTTTGGGCAAATCGTGGGCTAAGGGTGGTTTAGGGGTTTAGGGCTAGGTTAGGTGGTTGGGTTTTAGGGTGAGGTTTAGTGAGCTAGGTTAGGTGATTAGGCTAGGTTTAGGCTAGGTTTAGGGAAATTAATCTAGGTTTAGGGAAGGATTAGGGAAGTGGGTTAGGTGATTAGGTTGGGATTAGGACGGGATTAGGGAAGTGGGTTAGGTGATTAGGTTCAGATTAGGGGTGGATTAGGGGTTTAGGCTAGGTTTAGGCATTTTGGGCTAGGTTTAGGTGAAGGAGCTCCCTTAGCATGGCCCATAGACCTTGATCACCCCATGTTGGTGCAGTCCTAGGTTAGGTTTTAGCTAATTACAAGCTTAAACCCACTCAATTAGGCTAACCCACATGATTAACCCAAACTTGACACACAAGTCAAGCTTAATACAACACTCTTGATATTTTTCACCCCCACTCTCTCTCATGCCCAATATCCCACGTGAAACTCAAGTGGGCCCCACCTCCATTTATGAGAAGGTGATGTGGGCCATGGATATGGATATTGGATTGGATCTCTGGATCCAAATCCAAATCCAAGTCCACATATGGGTTTGGATTGGAATCTGGATATATATGGTCCAGATCCAATCCAAACTGAACTCTGACTCCTTCGAGCTGGGTTCGAAACGGACGATTCGTGCGGGGCCTGACAGCATCAGTACTCCGTCTGCGTTGGGTCTTCGCCAACATAGTCGTCCGCCTCCGTTTCTGCCTTCCGGAGATGACTTCAAATGCTATTTTGATAAGAACAGGGTCTTGGACGTTCGAGATCCTGGGGTGTGAATCAGATACAAGAGTTGCTGCGCCGGGCTCGACAGGTGCTCCGGTTCTGGGCTCTTCTGGTCCAGTCTTGATCGGGCCAAGCCACTTCGGGGTTTCAAAACATGTTTTAAAAGGGTTTTCAAAAGCCATATCGTATGTTTTTGAAAGATATAGTTTAAAACATATATACAGGGTTGTTTGGAAGGCTCCTGGGTTTCCAAACTCAAAATGGCCCTTTGGGGCTGCTTGTATAAAACCAGATGGATTTTGAGAAATTCGTGGGATTTCGGGGTGTTTACACATCTCAAAACCCAAAAATATTTGTGCATCTTTGCATTCATTAGCTTTCAAAAGCACCCCGAATCTACGCACAAACCACGTTGAAAATAGGCCACTTGTGCACACACATATCCGGCCTAAATAACTAAAAACTCAAAGACTCAGGTTTGTCCAAAGTCATAATAAAACTTGCAAACTAGGCATACATTGAGTTTTTCAAACACTAATCTTGCAAAGTTTTGTAAAAATAAAGTTTTAAGCGTTTAAACTGACCCTTGAGTATCGGTTCAAGAAGGTTTAAACGAAAAGATCCCGCTTCCCCAAAATCGCTCAAAAAGTCAGATATTTTCAAAAATCTTTGCTAGCTTAAGCAAGCTAGTTGTCATGCCCTTAGAAATGATGTAGATACGAAAAGGTTCATTTTCGGTCTCAAAAACCAAAAGTGAAAATTTTCATGTTTATAGGCTGCAACCAAGTTGGCTCGACTTGGGCTAGTGGGTTGCAACAAAGGTTCTTGACCAAAGGTGGGTTGCACCATGGCTGCAACCAAGGTGGGCTGCAACCTTGTCAGCTCTTGACCAAGAGTGGGCTGCACCACAACTGCACCATGGCTGCAACAAGGTGGACCGGCTGCAACCAAGGTGAGCCCTTGAACCAAAACCTCACGGCTGCACCTAGCTGAATCGCACCCTTGCACCCTTGGGCCTGCCCTTGACTGAACCATCTTGAACCACCTTGGGGCTGGTTTGACTTGGCTGAACCACCTTGAACAACCCTTTGACTTGCAGTTGGCCGAACCAGCTTGAACCACCTTTGACTTGCACACCTTGGGGCTGGTTTGACTTAGCTGAACCACATCAATCGCCTTTGACCTAGTGTTGGCCTAACCACCTTGAACCACCCTTTAATTGCACATGGCCGACCTACCTTGAACCGCCTTGGGCTGACCTATCTTGGACCAACTCTTGACCGAACCACCTTGGGGCTGGCTCGACTTGGTTGAACCACATCAACACCACCTTGGGGCTGGTTTGACTTGGCTGAACCACACCTTGAAGGTTTGACTTGCACCTGGCCGAACTACCTTGGGTCTGGCTTGACTTGGCTGAACCACATCAACACCACCTTGGGGCTGGTTTGACTTGGCCGAAACGCATCAACAAGACCTTGGGCTGGCTTGACTTTACCTAGCCGAATCACGAGCTCGATCGAAGGAAAATTTGTAAGTCTTTAAAACTTTTATTTCAAACTGCTTTTTCCCTTAAATTCAATTCAAAACGGGGTTGTATTAATGCAACAAAGCCTCCCCCCTTGTTGTAATATTCGTGCATGAACACGATCGCACCCACGAGCACTTGAGCCTTTTCGCTCTTATTTGGTGGATGAACATGATCGCACCCACGAGCACTTGTGCCTTTTCGCTCTTTACACTCACATGCAGTTGAGCCTTTCATTCTCTGCCTCAATATACATTATAAACATTCTATACTTCGAATCCCTTCTGTTCTTAAGCAAGTATACGTACTTCAATTCGCGTGAGTTTTACTTTCGTGTAAGTAGAGTGGCGGCACTTAAATTCGTGTGAGTTTACTTTCGGTAGAGTGGCTGCACTTGAATTTGCATGAGTTTACTTTCATGAAAGTCGAGTGAGTTGCACTTAAATTCGCGTGAGTTTACTTTCAATAGAGTGCTGCACTTCAATTTGCGTGAGTTTACTTTCGTGAAAGTCGAGTGAGTTGCACTTTAAATTCGTGTGAGTTTACTTTCGTGAAAGTCGAGTGAGTTGCACTTTAAATTCGCGTGAGTTTACTTTCGTGAAAGTCGAGTCAGTTGCACTTTAAATTCGCGTGAGTTTACTTTCGTGTAAGTAGAATGGGTACAATTTCAATTTGTGTGAGTTCGCATAATCGTTCTAAAAAACCCAAAATAGAATTTATAGCATCCCTGCATCCGCTCATTGCAGCAAACCGCTCGAACCCTTGCTCAAACCATGCTAAAACTAGGCCACACATTCCACACACACATCAGGCCTAAACAAATAAAACTTGCAAGAAATTTAGGGATGCCCAACCCCATAACAAAAAGGGGAAAAGGCACAAACCCGAATTCGTCGAAACATTATACAATTTTGAAAATCATCTTTCAAAGATTCCTATTAACATGTCCATCCTAGAGCTGATACAAACCTCGCCTAGGCATAGATTGGTTTTAGAGAAAATTCTAGAAAGAGCCAAGGTTAGCTCAAACATAACCCCGGAGTCCCTATCGACCCAAGTGGAGTCTATAGGTGCAAAAATGCCCATCATATTCTCGGAAGATGACATAGAAAGGCCCTACGAAGCCCACAACCAAGCCCTACATATCGAGGTGGTATTGAATCACCACTCTCTGGATAGGTGCCTAGTTGATGGGGGAGGAGGGCTCAACATCCTTCTGCTCCACGTGGCGTACCAAATCGGAGTCTCCTTGACATTCGTGAACCCAAGCCCCATCGTAATCACTGAATACGATGGGAATACGTCAAGACCCTTAGGATCCATAGAATTACCCATGGAAACGGGAGGGATAGCCCACATGGGGGTGTTCCATGCCTTGAACATCCACCCCCACTACAACCTATTGTTGGGAAGGCCTTGGATACACAACATGCGTGCTGTGCCATCCACCTTCCATAGGTGTGTCAAAATCCCTTTCGACGATCAAATAGTGGTAATTCTAGGTGAGAGTCACCCACAGCTTTAGGGAATCCAGAATTTCCCTTGCTTATTAAGTTCCCAGGCCTACGAGGCCAAAGTGGGGCAGACCTTGGTCGAGCCACCAAAGCTCATACTCCAAATATCTAGGAAGGTCGTGTACATCAAGGGGCAGCCCAAGGCTAGCCCACTCAAAATACTAACCATCCTAGGAAAGGCCAAGAGTCACCTATTTCAAAAACCCCTAGACAAAAAGCCTTATGTGCATAACATGGACGATAGCAAGTTCCACACCACGACTTATATGAAAACTTTTCCAAAAAGGCTATACTCCCAAAATACCACCAGAACCACCACCTGTGACCACCTGGGTCAAGGGTGCCCTGGAGCCTACCCAAGCAAAAACCTACTATTTAGACCTCTTGTTTAGAGTCTAACACGTTGCGTTTTCCTTTGTAGGTATGATGGAAGATCCCTCAACCAAAAGCACAAAAAATTTGGAAAAACTCGAAATTCAAAAAATTGAAAAAACCCAAAAACCAAAAACATTTGAAAAAGATGAAAAACTAGAAAAAAGAGTTGTTTGTATAGTTCCTAAAGTTTTGGTTTTACAAAAACCCAAAAAAATTGAAAATTTAGAAAATATCAAAAACAAAACCTTGTATATAGCTGCTCCTGGTAAAAACTTGGAAAAAGCCAAGGATTTCGCAAGAAAGTTGTCTTCATAACAAGACCAAAAATTTCGAAATCCATAGAAATCCCAAGTAAAAAACCAGGTATTTTCAAAACCCATGCATCAAGCTCAAATTCCCTATGATTTAGAAACCTCAAGAATGATCAAAACCCGGAGGTGGATCCCCTTGAGGAAGATCCCACTTCCGAGCTCCCAGAATTTCATAAAATTCTCGATTTTGAAAAAACTTTGAATTCAATAGGAGGAGATTTCATAGAGATAAACCTAGGGAGTGATTCAAAGCCCAAACACATTAAGATAGGCGCATGTTTGCATGAGCATAAAGCATCATCATTCATTGCATTTCTGAAAACCTACATCGATGTGTTTGCATGGACGTATGAAGACATGCCGGGTATAGACCCAAGAGTTGTAGAGCATCGTCTTCCCCTAGATTCGGATGCAAAACTCATAAAGCAAAAGCTTAGGAAGATACATCTGAACGTACACTCACAGGTCAAGGAGCGTTTAGAAGATCTGTTAAAAGCTGGATTTATAAAACCCATTGCGTACTCTGATTGGGTGTCAATCATCGTTGTTGTTCGAAAAACCAGTGGGAAAATTTGAATATGCATCGACTTTAGAAACCTGAATAAGGCCACGCCAAAAGACAATTTCCCTTTGCCAAACATTGATTTGATAGTCAATAGTACTGCAAATCATGAGATGTTTTCGTTCATGGATGGCTATTCAAGGTATAACCAAATCAAATTAGCCCCACGAGATCAGGCTAAAACCGCATTCACAACCCCATGGGGCACATACTGCTATACAGTCATGCCCTTTGGTTTGAAAAATGCCGGCGCCACCTACCAAAGAGCTATGTGTAAACACCGAAAAATCCCCGCATCTGGTTCTTAGGCCTAAAGCAAATCTTTTCGTGCGTCTAAGTCATGTTTTAGCAAAAGGGCGTGCCAGCTAGCTTGCTTAAGCTAGCGAAGAAATGTTTTGAAATCTGACTTCTATCGGGGCGACTGTGAGCAAGCAAGCTCTTTTCGTCGCAGACCTTCTTGCACCGACGCGCAAGGGTCAGTCTATACGCTTAGAAAATCGAGTTTTAAACATGATAACCAAGGGAAAATGTTTGAGGTGTTCGATTTGGGCTGATTTGTATGATTTTCAAGTTTTATTTTCACGTGGATTTGCACGTGCCTATGTCTTTCTTTTTATCCCTTTTCGGGCCAACTAGGTGTGTGTGTGCACATGTGACCTAAGTTGGGTGATTTTGAGCGGGAGTGTGGGGTTTGCTTTGATGCAATATGCGTCCTAACTCGTGGTATGGCGTATATGCAATGCAAACTCATGCAACTCCAAAGGGAAAACCCAAATTGAAAGACAATGTGGAAGGGAAATGACTTAATGTAAATTTGCAAAAGGGAAATTGCAAAAGGGAAATAATGCTATATCTTAAGAGCGGAAAGGCTCAATTGTGCAAGTGTGTGCCGTGTATATATGTAAAGACTATGCACACTGTTGAACCTTAAACCCCAAATCTTAAAGACATAGCTGAAGGGAAATACTTATAATATATATGGGCCCGAAGGTCGCCAACGTGAGCGTGGGTGTTGTGTGTATATTGAAAGACAACTCACACGACTTGTAAATGAAACCCAAATATAATTGCAATATGGCCTTGACTAAGGTCTTGGGAGTAAGTGCGAAAGCTCAATGTGTGTGAGTGTAGAATTGAAATACTACGCACACGACATGTAATGAAACCCAAATATAATTGCAATAGGCCTTGACTAAGGTCTTGGGAGTAAGAGCAAAAGCTCAATGTGTGTGAGTGTAGAATTGAAATACTACGCACACAACTTGAAGTAAAACACCCAAAATGAAATTGCAATAGGCCCTTACTAGGGTCTTGAAAATAAGAGCGAAAGCTCAATGTGTATGAGTGTGAAAATCGAAAGACAACACATACAACTTAACTAAAACCCATGCAACTTAAATTATATAAGTATAGCTATATCTTAAGGGCTGATTAGGCCCATGTGTGTGTCAAAATCATGTGTAGCTAAGAGCGGAATAGGCTCAAGTGCATGTGTGTGTGGGTGTACCAAACCACATTATTACAAGCGGAGGGAGACAACGCTCCATTATTACAACCCCGTATCAAATTTAATTAAGCATAAGCAAGTCTATAACAAGGATCGAGTTAGGCACTTACGTATAGCTGGTTCGGGTGTGACTTGCTTGCGCTTGGTCTAGAGAGTCGTCTTGGGCTGCAAGAGGGAGCTCCTTGGATGGGCGTAGCAAGGGAAGGTGCTGGCCGAGTGGAGGGGGTGCTACCTTGGCTGGGCTTGGGGTGCTTAGGGAAGGTAAGGGTGTTAGTTAGGGGCTGCCACTAAGGCTTGGGGTAGGTCTTAGGGAGAGGTAAGGTTAGGGTGTTAGGCGCGGTTGGCTAAGAGAGGAGGGGCAGATGGTGCAGCCGGGTGATGCTGGCCGAATGGTGGAAGGTGGCAGGTGGTGGCCAGTTGGATGAGATGGTGGCTAGGCTAGGGAAAGTGGCGGGTGTGTGGCTAGGAATGGAGGGGAGTGAAGAAGAGGTGATGTTGAGATGGAGTACTAACCGGGATGAAGGCTGGCCGAAGGGTGGAAGTGGCGGGTGATGGAGTGGTGCTGGCCGAAGGGTGGAAGATGGCGCCGACTGAAGTGGGGAAGGTGGAGAGTGATGCTGCCGAAGTGGAGTGGTGTTGGCCGAAGGGTTGGAGGTGGCGGGTTCCAAGAGGGTGAGAGAGAGAGGGCAGGTGAGAGAGGAGAGAAAGGGCTGAGCTGCCCCCGAATTCATTTAAAACCCGCCCAAAAAGGGGGGGGATTTATAAGCTTTAGTGAGGTCGGTTTGGGCTGGTATTGGGGGGTTGGTTGGGCTGGTTAGGTGGTAGTGGTTTGGGGATATGGTGGGCTAGGCATTTAGGTGGGCCAGATATTTGTCTTGGGTGGTTTAGGGATATGGTGTGCTAAGCATTTAGGTGGGCTGGTTTAGGGCTTAGCTAGGTGGGTTGGGCTTAGGGTGAGGTTTAGTGAAGTGGGTTAGGTGTTTAGGATAGGATTAGGGTGAGGTTAGGGGGGTTAGGCTAGGTTTAGGGAAGGATTAGGGAAGTGGGTTGGGTGATTAGGCTAGGATTAGGTCGAGTTTAGGGGGAAACGGCTAGGTAAGGTGGATTAGCTTAGGGTTAGGGTTAGGAGCATCCCTTTGCATGACCCATGGACCTAGTTGCATCAAGTTGGTGCAGCCCTAGGTTAGGTGTAGGTGCATACAAGCTTAAACCCACGCTCATTAGGCTAACCCACATGATTAACCCAAAACTTGACACAAAAGTCAAGCTTAACACATGTTCACTCATATTTAATCCCCCCATGCTCTCTCATACCCAAACTTTCCACGTGATTTTGTTGTGGGCCCCACCTCCATTTATGAGAAGGTGATGTGGACCATGGATGTGGATATTGGATTGGATCTTTGGATCCAAATCCAAATCCAAATCCATATGCATGTTTGGATTTGGGTCTGGATATATATGGTCCAGATTCGATCCAAATCTGAATTTCTGACTCCTTCATGGTGTGTTCGAAATGAACGGTTTGTGCGGGGCCTGATAGCATCAGTACTCCGTCTTGTGTTGGGTCTTCGCCAACATTGTTGTCCGCTCCTCTTTTCACCTTCCAGATTCTGAGCCTGCTTCTAGAATTGGCCTTTGTGAGCCACTTGTTGGGCTGCTTCTCGATCAAGTGTCGTCTTCGCATGTTTCACCTATTCGTCTTTGGTTTCTTGGAAAAATGGGGCTTAGCCCGGGTTTAAAACCTCATATTCGATACGGGACTTCAAAACACTATTTACATGATTTAAAGCAATATTTACAGGGTTTGGGAAGGCTCCTGGGTTTTCAGAACTCAAAGTGCCTTTTTGAAGTTGATTTTGTAAACCAAATATGTTTTATAAAATCGTAAGATTTTGGGGTGTTTACAGATGCCCCTCTTTGGCATTATCCAAATTGATTTGGATAATGGCAAAGACGATAACACCCCTATTTAATGTCTCCCTGGATCTATCCTCAAAAATATGGGATCGTCCCAATTTTGATAAAACATTTTCTTTTCGAACCTGGTGGGAGGAGATTCTCGCCAAAGGGGACTTTCCTATGGGTTCTAGTCCTAATTGGGATCATGTATGAAGTATTCATGCGTGAATATGTAAGTGCATGGTATGAATGAGATGCCAGGAAGGGCGATTTCCTAGAGACTATGTTGGATGGTCGAACCTTTGAGTCTTATGGGACCTGCTGCTTCGAGTGAGCGGGCCTTATGTTGCTCAATGTTCGAGTTTTTGAAATTTTATTTCAAAAAGGGAAACTCCTTTTAGCCTCGATCCTAAGGACCTCTAGCTTCTCGTGTTTGCCTTTACTTGAGTCTTAGCACTCGCTAATCTAGCGGAGGTTTAATAAGAAAACAAGCTAAGTTTCAAAATTCCTACGCCTTACTCAAAACGTCGAATTCTCAAACAAAATGAAATTGAAGTAAGTAAATCCTATTTTTACTTTAGGATTCCTTGAAATGAACCTTGTTTACTTGGGATAAGTCGCAGAGATAGGAAAAGAGATACCACGGTCCCTTCTGAAGTGTCCCGTGGTTTGAGGCAAAGAGGCGGAAAATTGCTCTTTTTTGAGCCTTTTGGCCTTTTCTTTCTTTTTTCATAGAGGGTCTCCCTTCAGGAGTATTTTTTCTTTCTTCCCTCTTTTCCATAGAAGAATCGAATTTTCCTTTACAATTCTGCTTTCTTTTTGGGAAAGAGATTTTCTTTTGGTAGGGATTTCCCTTTGTTTTTGCCAAATTTTCCTTTTGGAAGGAGAAGAGAAGAGGGGAGGACTTATCCCAAGGTCATACTCGATCCATTCCAGATTAGCCTATTTAGAAATAGCACGTACTGCTTGCAAGTATCTTGCTATATTGAACTAGGCCTTTCTTCGTAAGAAGAAGAATTTTGAAATGTAACCATGTATTTTGGAAAGCTCCACTTTTTCACAAGTGTTGATTCTCTCACTCAGGGTCACACAATTCACCTTTGATCCTTTCTTTCGAAGTTTCAAAGCAGCTATCACTAAAACATTTTCGAAAAATGGGAATTTAACTTAGACCCTACACATGATACTTCTTTTCAAAAGGCGAAAGGAAGGCCCAGGCACAAAGCAGGTTGCAAGCCAGAAGCCAAAGAAGCCAGGTCGACCATCCTCGTTCAAGCATCAAGAATCTGAACCGGAAAAGTCACAATTGAGCAAAAACGGAGTCCAAAGAGGCGAAAAGAAGTCCGAACGACAAAGATTGAGGAAACCCAACACCAAACGGAGCGCTGATGAAGCCAGGGCTCACACAGATCGTCCGCCTCGAAAAGCCAAGGACCATCCAGAAAAAATTTGGATTTGATCTGGACCATAAATATCCAGATCCATATCCAAATAGTATTTGGATTTTGGTTGATCCAAATAGTGTTTGGATTTGGATTGGATCCAAATAGTGTTTGGATTGGATCGGATTTGGACCAAAATATCTAGATCCATATCCATAAAAATGTTGGATTTGGATCGGATATGGATCTCAAAATATCCAAGATCCAAGATCCATATCCAAATAGTGTTTGGATCGGATATGGATTCCAGACCCAAGACCCATATCCAAGACCCACTTTCAAGACCCACTTCACTTGCCTATAAATAGGAGTGAGGGGGTCTCCACAAGTGGACGTGAAACTCAACTTGGAGGAGCTTGGAGGAGAGAGAGGGTATTAAGGTGAGTGCTTAGTGCTTTCTTCATTTGTTTAGGGTTTTTAATTGTGGGTTAGTGAAGGATTAGAAGGGCTACCCCACCTTAATTGAAGGGCTGGATTTGCTTGAACAAAGAGGCTTAAGGTGGCTGATTGGAGCTTGAGCACACCCTAAACCGCCATTAAGAGGTAAGCCCCTAATCCACCCTAAACCTACCCCTCTAAACCACCTAAGCCGACCTCACCTAACCCTAATTAAACCCCACCTAACCACCCACAGCACCCCTAACCCCCACTTAGACCTAAGCTAGACCCCCAGCACACCCCAGCCAGCCAGACGCACCCCTACGCGCCCCTGTCGGACCACCCGCGCCTTTCGTGCGTCACCCGCGCCTTCCACGTGACACCCGCTCCCTCCGTGCGCCACTGCGGCACCCCCTTGCACTTCTAGCACCCCCTGCTCAGTGCTTGGCGCCTGACTGCCCACGCCTGTATCTCCTACCGTGCCTTACGCCAAGTGGTTGCCAGCCAACTTCCACCTAGGACCGACTTCAGCAACTACCTGCCACCCTTCCACGCCATAGCCTAGCCTACACCACCTCCTAGCCTCCCATCCCACTGCCTTACACCACCACCTACCTAACACCCCAGCCGTGACCCTTAGCTCCCACACACCCCAACTACCATCCCACACCACCGCCTCATATCCCCACCTAACACCTTTCCATAACCCCCATACAAAACCCGTAGCTCACCTCCTTGGCCGTAACCCTACAAAGCCCCACTAAGACCCGCACCCACCTCTTGCCGTGAATCCATACCTCTCAAGCCAAAAGCCTGCCAAGCTCAAAGGCTCCGCCCAGCCACTTTTCGCCTCAAGCTTCAAGGGAGGCCCGTTCGTGATTGTAAAGCATAAGCCCATGTAGATTGGAGTGGACAAACATCCGAATCACTTTTAAGTGTTTCAAATTCGGTATTTATCTCCTTCTACGTTTAATTCAATTTGGATACGGGGTTGTATTAACGGAGTGTTGTCTCCCCCCGGGTTGTAATATTGGTGCTTGATACTGTAAACACCCCGAATTTTCCAAAAATCAAAAACTCTCAAAAACACAAAAAGCTCGTTTGAGCCAAAACGACAACCTATTTTAAAATGTGAAAACAGGTACAAAAGGCAAAAGGAGAGCCCCGGCCAGAAGAGCAAATCGAGCCTAGAGTCTCAAAAGCCACCCCGTGTTCAAAAACAGAAGAAAAAAAGAGCCCGTTTGGAGAAAAGCCCGACAGAAGGGTAAAAATGTAATTTGGGTCAAAGAAAAAGCTCAAAGCAGCTCCAAAATACATAAAGAAGCCCAGTACCTGAGAAAGTCGACAAAAGTCTGAGACAAGTCCCGTCAGAATGAAGAACAGAATCCATGCGACAATCTGAGTTTGATATCAACAGGAACCGGCCAAAAACCAAAACGACGGACCGAAACGAATGCCAAAAAAGTCCTGAAAAGCAGAACACCAGTTGGAAGAAAGACTTGGGGAAGACCCAGGCCAGAGTTGGGCCTCCGATGAATTGAAGCCCGCTCGAAACCGACGGTGAAAAGCATAGAAAGGACCAGAAAACCAAGGAGCAGAAGAAAAGTTTGGATTGGATCTGGACCCCAAAAAATCCAGATCCAAATCCAAATAGTGTTTGGATTGGATCCGGATCCAAAATATCCGAGATCCGAGATCCAAGATCCAAAACCAAATAAATATTTGGACTGGATCTGGATCTCAAAAATATCCGAGATTCGCGATCCAAATCCACATAGAGTTTGGATTGGATCCGGATAGCCAAACCCAAATCCAAGACCCAAGATCCAAGATCCAATTAAAACCTCTATAAATAGAGGTGCTGGGCTTGAAAATTGCTGGGACGTGAGGCTCAAAGGAGAGAGGCCTTCACGTGAAAATAAAGGGAGGAGGAGAGAGAAGAGGCCTTATTGGCCAAGGTGAGTTTGGTTTGAGAGTTTGGATTGGCTCATGGAGCCAAGGGCTGCACCAACCAAGGAACGTCCCCTACAAGCTGGCTGGGAGCATGGCGTGGTGGAGCTTGGCAGCTTGAGCGGCGGCTTGGAATGGTGTAACAACAAGGTAAGCCCCTAAGACCTAAACTAAACATCTTCTTTCCTAACCACTCTAGACCACCCATCCTAGCCAAAACAGCCCCCTAAAATCACCACCAAACCAGCCAAGTGCTGGCCGGTTTTCACCAAATTTCCCACCCAAAACCACCACCTAGATGAGCTACCCCAAGGCCTAACCTAGTTCGGCCACCACCTAGCCGAACTCCCACTTTGAACCCACTTAGTTCGGCCAACCTTGGCCGAACTCCCCCTTGAAACAACATAGCTCGAGCCACCTTGGCTCAAGCCATTTTTTTTTCTAAGACCCACGGCCTGCAAAGCAGGTCGTGTCCCATGTTTTCCACCTAAGGTTTGGCCTGCCTTTAGGCAGGCCACCTACCCTAAAAACCACCCAGCCACCGGCTGGGTTTTTCCTCCCCCACTCACCTAAAACAGCCCGGCCAAAGGTGGCCGGGCTTCCTTGCTTTTTGGCCAAAACCTGGCCTGTTTTGAGGCAGGCCACTTAAACCTTACTAAACCACATCTAAACCTAGCCGTGACTAGCCTAAGACAGCCAACACCTAACCTAGGACCAGCCCCAACCACACCCTAAAGTCACTCCTACTCGAGACACCTTGGCTCGAGTCATGCCTAATACCAAGTCTATCCTATACCAAACCCAAGGCCAAAGGCTGGCCGGATTGACTCTACCCTAAACCAAGTTCACTCGAGCCACCTTTGGCTTGAGTCACACAAGCAAAACCTAAGGCCAAGGTTGGCCGAACCCTAGAGCAAGTCACTCCTACTCGAGCCACCTTGGCTCGAGTTTCACAAGACCAAAACCAAGGCCAAAGGTTGGCCTAATCCTAAGTCAAAAACCATACCTAAACCAAGGCCAAATGCTGGCCTAATCCTAAGTCAAAAACCATACCTAAACCCAAGGCCAAAGGTTGGCCGAATCCCACACAAAAACCCTATAACTCAAGCCAAGGTGGCTCGAGTCTTACCTTGCCCAAACCGGCCCCAAGTAGACCCAAACCCATTGTAGCTTGCAGCTCTCGGAACTCCAAGTCTCTCCAAGCTCTCAAGCTCTCCGACTTTGCTCCCACATGCCCCGGACTCCATAAGAAGAAGGTGGATTCGCCCCTTGTACGATCCTAACTCAAAAGGCTGGAAAGTGTAAGTTGATTTCTGTAGACGCGCGAAAATCCCCGCCTCTTCGCCTCTTTCGTGGCTTGGAGTGGATCTTATCGTGCGTCTAAGGCCTATGTATACAAATAGGGCGTGCCAGCTAGCTTACTTAAGCTAGCGAAGATATATTAACACTGACTTCTAAACGTGGCGACTGTGAGCAAGTGAGCTCTTGTCGTCGCAGACCTTCTTGCACCGATGCGCAAGGGTCAGTCTGTACGCTTTTGCAAAAAATCGAGTTTTGGGGAGAAAGTCTACGAAACGGTTCGAGGTGTCTATTTCGGGTCTTTAAGATGCGATTGCATGTTTTAGATCACGTGGATTTGTACGTGCCTAAGTCTTTTCTTTTATCCCTTTTTGGGTCGCCTAGTTTGTGTGTTATGAACACTCCACTACATGGGCGAATTCGAGCGGGGGTTGCTTCGATGCAATATGCGTCCTACCTCGTGGTATGGCGTAGATGCAATGCAAACTCACGCTACTCCAAAGGGAAAACCCGAAATGTAAAGACAATACTGAAGGGAAATAACAAAAGGGAAATACGTATATATCTTATGTATATGAGCCCTTACTCGGGTCTTGCAAATAAGAGCGAAGGCTCAATGTGGGTGCGTGCTTGAATCGAAAGACTTACACACACGACATGAAATAAAACCCAAATATAAATTGCAGTATGGCCTTGACTAAGGTCTTGGGAGTAAGAGCGAAGGCTCAATGTGTGTGAGAGTGCTTGAATTGAAGTACTACACACACGACATAAATGAAACCCAAATATAACTGCAATAAGGCCCTTACTAGGGTCTTGGGAGTAAGAGCGAAGGCTCAATGTGTGTGAAAGTGCTTGAATTGAAAGACTTACTCACACGACAAGAAATGAAACCCAAATAGTATAGGTCGGCCCTTACTTGGGTCTTTCAAATAAGAGCGAAAGCTCAATGTGTGTGAGAGTGTTTAAATTGAAAGACTTACTCACACGACATGAAATGAAACCCAAATAGTATAGGTCGGCCCTTACTTGGGTCTTTCAAATAAGAGCGAAAGCTCAATGTGTGTGAGAGTGTTTGAATTGAAAGGCTTACTCACACGACATGAAATGAAACCCAAATAGTATAGGTCGGCCCTTACTTGGGTCTTTCAAAATAAGAGCGAAAGCTCAATGTGTGTGAGAGTGTTCGAATTGAAAGGCAACGCACCCAACTTAAACAAAACCCTTCGGAAATGAAATATATACGTACACTTATATATTAGGGGCTGATTAGGCCCGTGTGTGTTCAAAATTGTGCACGACTAAGAGAGTGCACGTGTGTGGTTGTGCCAAGCCACGTTATTACAAGCGGGGGGAGACTATGCTCCGTTATTACAACCCCGTATCAAATTGAATTTCAAGCAAGTGTATGACTAAAGACCGAGTTTAGACACTTACGAGTAGCTGGTCCGTAGAGGTCTTGCTTGAGCGTAGGCTTGGGCTTGGGCTGCAAGTGGGAGCTCCGCGAAGGTAGGTGATCAAGGGTGCTGGCCGGCTGCAAGTGGGGCGCGGGATAGACGCCTCGAAGGGGGCCGGTGGCAAGTAGGCAGCGCCTCCAAGTAGGGAGTTTAGAGTGGCTGAATAAGTGAGTCTTAGGGTCACTAGGGAAGTTAGGTACTTAGGGAAACTGGACCTAAAAGGTGAGCTAGTGGGAAGGCCAAATAGGACACCTAGGGGGGGAGTAGTGGCCGGCGGTTTGGGTTGTGCTAGGTTCGGCTAAGTTAAAATGGTGGTGGCGGGCTGCTAGGGTGACTAAGGCTGGAGTATGGGAAGGTGGCCAGTTAGGGGATGGGACTAGGTAATAGTGGGAATAGTGAGTTTAAGGTAGTGCCACGGGCAAGTCTTAGGAAATCTGATAGGGTGGCCGGGTATAGTTAATGTGAGTTAGGTAGGAAGCAAACGGTTGAGGCGGCTAAGGTTTGGCCGAGTGGGAGTGGTGGCGGTGAAGGGCTGTTGGGTGAGTAAGGTGATGGTGTGGTGGGTGGCTGGGAGTGGAGAGGTGGTAGAGAAGGGTTTAAGTAGGGTTAAAGAAGGCTTACCGGATGGGGTGGAGTGGCGAGTGGATGAAGAGGGAAGCCGAGTGTTGATGGGAGTTCGGCTGAGTGAGGTGGTGGTGTCCGGCTGGGGGGCAGTGGTGGTGGACGGAAGAGGGAAGGTGGCGGAGCAGGTGGCGGCTGGTGGAGGAGCTGGAGTTGCTGGGGAGTGGTCACGGCTGGATGAGAAATGGGAGAAGGAGAGGGCCCGGCTGGATGGAAGGGGTGCTTCCCACTTGGAAAACCCGCCCACAATGAGGGGGGTTTAAATAGGGGATGGGTAGGTCGGTTAGGGCTGGGTTGTGGGTAGTGGTTAGGTGGTTTAGGTAGGGTAGTATGTAGATAAGGTGGGCTGGATGGGGTTGGGCCAGATATTTTAAAACTAGGGGTTTGGGTAAATCATGGGCTAAGGGTGGTTTAGGGGTTTAGGGCTAGGTTAGGTGGTTGGGTTTTAGGGTGAGGTTTAGTGAGCTAGGTTAGGTGGTTTAGGCTAGGTTTAGGCTAGGATTAGGGAAATTAATCTAGGTTTAGGGAAGGATTAGGGAAGTGGGTTAGGTGATTAGGTTGGGATTAGGCCGGGATTAGGGAAGTGGGTTAGGTGATTAGGTTCGGATTAGGGGTGGATTAGGGGTTTAGGCTAGGTTTAGGCATTTTGGGTTAGGTTTAGGTGAAGGAGCTCCCTTAGCATGGCCCATAGACCTTGATCACCCTATGTTGGTGCAGCCCTAGGTTAGGTTTTAGCTAATTACAAGCTTAAACCCACTCAATTAGGCTAACCCACAAGATTAGACCCAAACTTGACACACAAGTCAAGCTTAATACAACACTCTTGATATTTTTCACCCCCACTCTCTCTCATGCCCAATATCCCACGTGAATTTCAAGTGGGCCCCACCTCCATTTATGAGAAGGTGATGTGGGCCATGGATATGGATATTGGATTGGATCTCTGGATCCAAATCCAAATCCAAGTCCACATATGGGTTTGGGTTGGAATCTGGATATATATGGTCCAGATCCAATCCAAACTGAACTCTGACTCCTTCGAGCTGGGTTCGAAACGGACGATTCGTGCGGGGCCTGACAGCATCAGTACTCCGTCTGCGTTGGGTCTTCGCCAACATGGTCGTCCGCCTCCGTTTCTGCCTTCCGGAGATGACTTCAAATGATATTTTGGTAAGAACAGGGTCTTGGACGTTCGAGATCCTGGGATGTGAATCAGATACAAGAGTTGCTGTGCCGGGCTCGACATGTGCTCCGGTTCCGGGCTCTCCTTGGCTCTCCTGGTCCTGTCTTGATCGGGCCAAGCCACTTCGGGGTTTCAAAACATGTCTTAAAAGGGTTTTCAAAAGCTATATCATATGTTTTTGAAAGATAAAGTTTTTAAACATATATACAGGGTTGTTTGGAAGGCTCCTGGGTTTCCAAACTCAAAATGGCCCTTTGGGGCTGCTTGTATAAAACCAGATTCGTTTAAGAAATTCGTGGGATTTCGGGGTGTTTACAATTTCCATAATCAAATCCCTTTCCATTCAATTCAATTCATCATATGGGGTTGTAATAACAGAGCTTGTCTCCCCCCGGATGTAATATATGTGCTTGATGCAAAACACACACACGTACACTCGAGCCTTTCCGCTCTTATCTGCACACTTTTGCACACAAACGGGCCTCAATAGCCCATAGGATATATCATATTTATATAAATTCAGCTGTGTGGGATTTACATTCAAGTTGTGTGAGTTGTCTTTACATTTACACACTCAAAGCACTCACTCACATTGAGCCTTTTCGCTCTTACATATATACGTATTTCCCTTTCAGCTGGGTTTTACATTAAAGTTGCGTGAGTTGCCTTTACATTTACACACTTCAAAGCACTCACTCACATTGAGCCTTTCCGCTCTTATATTTATATCTCCCTTCTGCTGCGTTTTACAGTTCAGTTTCGCGAGTTGCATTTCAATTCACACACAACACCCACGCACACAATTGAGCCTTTTCGCTCTTAAGATATAGATATATTTAAATTTCTGCAATTTACATTCAAGTCGTGTGAGTTGCATTCAATTTGGGTTTTCCCTTAAGTATTGTCTTTCAATTTCGGGTTTTAAGGTCCAATTGTGTGAGTTGCATTGCATACTCACCATACTCGAGCTATAGTGCATACCTGCATCAAATAAAACCCGAACAAATCGTGCAAACACGCCTAAGTGGATAAAATTGAAAGACTTTGGGTTGCCCAAATCAAAAATCACCAAAAGTGCATGATTTCCAAAGTTTTCAAAACACTTCTTTATTCGAAATTGATTTTGAGTTTAACTTGTTTCAAAATAAAGTCTCTAAGCGTACAGACTGACCCTTGCGCATCGGTGCAAGAAGGTCTGCGACGAAAAGATCCTGCTTGCCTACAATTGCCTTTGAAAAGTCAGATATTTCAAAACTTACTTCGCTAGTTTGAGTAAGCTAGCTGGCACGCCCTAAAAGCGAACGCAGATTGTGAAAAGATTCACTCCAGGCCTAAGAACCTGGAGTCGAAGATTTTTCATGTCTACAGATACACAAGACACACACGAGCACTTGAGCCTTAGCTCCTAACTCGTACACAAGCACCCACATGCACGATTGAGCCTTCGCTCTTACTCCTAAGACTCTAGTAAGAGTTGCATGAGTTGTCTTTAATTTTACACACTCCACACACGCGTACATTGATCCTTTGCTCTTATTATATATATGTATTTCAATTCAGCTGGGTTGTTACTATAGACATGAAAGATCTTCACTCCTGGTTCTTAGGCTCGAAGTGAACCTTTTCGTGTGTCTAAGTCATTTTTTATAACAAAAGGGCGTGCCAGCTAGCTTACTCAAGCTAGCGAAGTAAGTTTAAGTTGGGCAATTTTTGCAAGGGAGTGTGGGGTTTGCTTTGATGCAATACGCGTCCTAACTCATGGTATGGCGAATATGCAATGCAAACTCACACAACTCCAAAGGAAAACCCAAATTTTGAAAGACAATGCTTAAGGGAAATTGCGTAATGTAAATTGCAAAAGGAAAATTGCAAAAGGGAAATATGGCTATATCTTAAGAGCGGAAAGGCTCAATTGTGTAAGTGTGTGTCGTGTACATATTAAAAGACTACTCACACAGCTGAACCTTAAAACCCAAATCTTAAAGACATAGCGGAAGGGAAATACTTATAATATATATGGGCCCGAAGGTCGCCAAGGTGTGCGTGGGTGTTGTGTATATATATGTAAAGACAACTCACACGACTTGTAATGTAAAACCCAAATAGAATTGCAATATGGCCTTTACTAGGGTCTTGGGAATAAGAGCGAAAGCTCAATGTGTGTGAGTGTAGAATTGAAAAACCACGCACACGACTTGAATGAAACACCCAAATAAAATTGCAATATGGCCCTTACTAGGGTCTTGGGAATAAGAGCGAAAGCTCAATGTGTGTGAGTATAGAATGGAAAGACAACACCCACGACTTAATGGAAAACCCACTCAACCAAATATATACAAATATAACTATATAGGGGTTGTCAAGGCCCATGTGTGTGCAAAAAGAGTGTGCAACTAAGAGCAGGAAGGCTCAAGTGCACGTGTGTGTTGGTGTGCCAAACCACATTATTACAATCAGGGGGAGATAACGCTCCATTATTACAACCCCTTATCAAATTTAATTAAATGTAAGCAAGTTCATATAATGGACCAAGTTAGGCACTTACGTGTAGCTGGCCCGTGTTCAACTTGCTTGGTTTTGGCCTCGTGAGTCATCTTGGGCAGCCGAAGGGGAGCTCCTTAGGTGGGCGCTTGCGGCAGGTAGGGGGTGCTGGCCGAGTGGAAAGAGCGGTAGGTAGGGGTGCTGGCCGAGTGGAAGATGGTGTTGGGGAGTGGTGAAGGCAGGCTGGGAAGTGGGTGACTAAGGGAGATGTTCAGTTAGGAGCTAAGGTGGGTGGTTGTAAACACCCCGAAATCCCACGAATTTCTTAAACAAACCTAGTTTTGTACAAGCAGCCCCAAAGGGCCATTTTGAGTCTGGAAACCCAGGAGCCTTCCAGACAACCCTGTACATACGTTTTGAACTCCGTATTTCAAAAATATACAATATGGCTTTTGAAAACCTTTTAAAACACGTTTTTGAAACCCCAAAGCAGCTTGGCCTAATCAAGACAGGACCAGCGAAGTCAAAGAGAGCCCGAAACCGGAGCACATGTCGAGCCCGGCACAGCAACTCTTGTATCACATCCATACCCCCAGGATCTCGAACATCCAAGACCCTGTTATTATCAAAATGTCATTTGAAGTCATCTCCGGAAGGCAGAAACGGAGGCGGACGATCATGTTGGCGAAGACCCAACGCAGACGGAGTGCTGATGCTGTCAGACCCCGCACAAATCGTCCGTTTCGAACACAGCTCGAAGGAGTCAGAGTTCAGTTTGGATCGGATCTGGACCATATATATCCAGATCCCAATCCAAACCCATATGTGGACTTGGATTTGGATTTGGATCCAGAGATCCAATCCAATATCCATATCCATGGCCCACATCACCTTCTCATAAATGGAGGTGGGGCCCACTTGAAATTCACGTGGGATCATGGGCATGAGAGAGAGTGGGGATGGATAAGATCAAGTGTGGTTGTAATTAAGCTTGACTTGTGTGTCAAGTTTGGGGTTAATCATGTGGGTTAGCCTAATTGAGTGGGTTTAAGCTTGTAATTAGCCAAAATCTAACCTAGGGCTGCACCAACATGAGGTGGTTAAGGTCTATGGGCCATGCAAAGGGAGCTCCTTCACCTAAACCTAACCAAAAACACCTAATCCTAGCCTTCCACCCTAATCCACCCCTAATCTGAGCCTAATCACCTAACCCACTTCCCTAATCCCGGCCTAATCCCAACCTAATCACCTAACCCACTTCCCTAATCCTTCCCTAAAACTAGGTTAATTTCCCTAAACCTAACCTAATCCTAGCCTAATCACCTAACCTAGCTCACTAAACCTCACCCTAGAACCCAACCACCTAACCAAGCCCTAAACCCCTAAACCACCCCTAGCCCACAATCTACCCAAACCACTAGTATTTAAAATATCTGGCCCTACCCTTTCCAGCCCACCTTATCTTCATACCACCCTACCTAAACCACCTAACCACTACCCCAAACCCAGCCCTAACCAACCTACCCATCCCTATATAACCCCCCCCCCCCTTGGGGGCGGGTTTTCCTAGCTAGAACCCCTCACCCATCCTAGCCGGGTCCTCTCCTTCATCCACTTCCCCAGCTTCCCCAAGCTCCACCTGCTCCACCTGCTCCACATCCCACCACCACCAGCACCACCACCGCCACCATCATCCCAGTCGAAGCCACCTCCATCGTCATCTTCTTCACCCGACCGAACCAGCCGAGCCCCCACATCCGGCTGCTCCTCAACCACCCGCCGCCTCTTCATCCGTTTAGTACCCCACACTCTACCTAGCTCCTTCTCCACTCCCTCTCCACTCCCAGCCACCCACCATACCACCACCTTACCTTAATATCAGCCACTTGCTGCTGTAAACACCCCAAATCTTCTATTTTTCAAAAAACTCTCAAAACACCAAAAAGCTCGTTTGAGCCAAAACGACGACCTGTTTTGAAATGTGAAAACAGGTACAGAAGGCAAAAGAAGACCCTAGGCCCGAAGAGGATTCAAGCCCAGAGCTTCAGAAGCCACTCCCTGATAAAAAAACAAAAGAAAGCAGAGCCCATTTGATGAAAAGCTCAACGGAGTCCAGAACGGCGAGACGAAGTCCGGACGACAAAGTTGGGGAAAACCCAGCACCAGACGGAGCGCTGATGAAGCCAGTGCCTGCACAGATCGTTCGCCTCGAGAAGCCAAGAAGGACTGTCCGAAGAAATTTTGATTTGGATCTGGACCATATATATCCAGATCCAAATCCATGTAATGAATAGTGTTTGGATTTGGGCCAATCCAAATAGTGTTTGGGTCGATCCAAATAGTGTTTGGATTTGGATTGGATCCAAATAGTGTTTGGATTGGATCGGATCTGGATCAAAATATCCAGATCCGTATCCATAAAAATATTGGGTTTGGATCGGATACAGATCTCAAAATATCCGAGATCCAATATCCAGATCCAAATAGTGTTTGGATTTGGGTATGGATCCAAACCCCAAACCCAAACCCAAATCCAAGACCCACCTCAAATCTCTATAAATAGAGGTGAGGGGGTCCATGTAAAGGGTTCATGCAAATATTTGGGAGGAGAGAGAGGGAGTGATAGACCTAGCCATGTGGGCTCATTGGGTGAGGTGGGTTCAAGCCATGTGGGCTAAGTGGGTCTAGACCAAGGGGCTGCAACCAAGGTGGGCTGGACCAAGTGGCTGCAACCATGGAGACGTGGGCTCAAGCCAAGAAGGACCGGCTCCAAGAGGTAAACCTAACCCCAACCTAGCCTAGGTTCGAACCTACCTAACCCTAACTGAACCAACCTAACCCTAACTGAACCCTAACTAGACCTAACCTAACCCCAACCGCCTCAAACCATCCCTAACAAACCCCAACAACTTCAACCCGGCCGGCCGTGAGCAACCAGCGCCTGCCGCGCGCCCTGAGTCCTGCCGCGCGCCCCTTCTGCTGCCGCGCGCCCTGCTTCCTGCCGCGCGCCCCTCTGTCGCCTGCACGCCCCGTGCCGCAGCCGTCCCGCGCGCCAGACACCTCCCTGCGCCCCAGCGCGCCCAGCGCCAGGCGCCCGTCTGCTGCGCCGCGCGCCAGACACCTCCCTGCGCCCCAGCGCGCCCAGCGCCAGGCGCCCGTCTGCTGCGCCAGGCGCCAGACGCCTCCCTGCCGACCCGACTGCCTTCCTGCCGCCCTGTCCACCTTCCTGCCGACCCAACCTGCACCCTGGCCGTGACCTGTACCCTAGGACAGACCCTAGGACATACCTTACACAGCCCCCGTCTTGGCCGAACCTTAGTTCCCCTAAGACCCTAATCGTGCCCCATAGAACCTCCCTCAAAGCCCCCTAGGATAACCCCCTCTTGGCTGCCCAAGGTGAACCGTGAGCCCACGTGCAAGCAAGTTGAACATGGACCAGCTATTTGTAAGTGTCTAAACTTGGTCTATTACATTAACTTGCTTTATATTCAATTAAATTTTGATACGGGGTTGTAGTAAAGGAGCTTCGTCTCCCCCCGATTGTAATAACGTGGTTTGACACACCCACACACACGTGCACTTGAGCCTTTCCGCTCTTAGTCGTACACTTTTTGCACACACACGGGCCTAACCAGCCCTTAATATATAGTTATATTTATATATTTTAAGTCAAGGGGGTTTTTAATTAAGTCGTGTGTGTTGTCTTTCCATTTTCCACACGCACACACATTGAGCCTTCGCTCTTACTCCAAAGACCTTAGTAAAGGCCTTATTGCAGTTATATTTGGGTTTCATTTATGTCGTGTGCGTAGTACTTCAATTCTACACTCACACACATTGAGCTTTCGCTCTTACTCCCAAGACCTTAGTCAAGGCATACTGCAATTTATATTTGGGTTTCATTTCATGTCGTGTGTGTAAGTCTTTCAATTCAAGCACGCACACACATTGAGCCTTCGCTCTTATTTACAAGACCCAAGTAAGGGCCCCTACATATACTCTATATAAAGTATTTCTTTCGGCTACGTCTTTAAGATTCGGGTTTTAAGGTTCAAGTCGTGTGCGTTGTCTTTCAATATATACACGACACACACTTACACAATTGAGCCTTTCCGCTCTTAAGATATAGCCATATTTCCCCTTCCACTATTTACTTTACAAGTCATTTCCCTTCGGCTATTTATTTTACAAGTCATTTCCCTTCGGTTATTTCCCTTCGGCAATTTCCCTTCGGCATTGTCTTTTAATTTCGGGTTTTCCCTTTGGAGTAGCGTGAGTTTGCATTGCATCTACGCCATACCACGAGGTAGGACGCATATTGCATCGAAGCAAGCCCCGTACTCCCGCTCAAAATTCGCCCCATGTAGTGGAGTGTTCATAACACACACCTAGGTGGCCCATAAAGGGATAAAAAGAAAGACTTAGGCACGTGCAAATCCACGTGATCTAAAATCTGAGAATCGTACAAACCCGAATCAAATCGTGCAAGACTTAGGGTCGTCCAACCCTTACAAAGTCAAAATCGCCCAAATGCATGGTTTTCAAAAGGTTTTAAAACACTTCTTCATTCAAAATATATTTTGAGTTAAACTTGTTTCAAAACGAAGTCTCTAAGCGTACAGACTGACCCTTGCGCATCGGTGCAAGAAGGTCTGCGACGTAAAAATCCCGCTTGCCTACAATCGCCTTTCAAAAGTCAGATTGTTTTCAAAACATACTTTGCTAGTTAAAGTAAACTAGCTGGCACGCCCATAAAGCGAAGTAGATTGCGAAAAGGTTCACTTCAGGCCTAAGAACCCGCAAGTGAAAATTTTCGGTGTCTACAATTTGGCACGCCCGGTGGGACCCGGGACTTAAGCAGACTTCAAACAAACGAGTTATACTCAAATTTTCGAAAAAAAGTGTTTTTTTCAAAAATCGTGCATACTTAGTAAAATTGCATGAAAATGGATAGAAAGCTACAAAAATCTTCGTTGAGTAAACTAAAAGAGGTTTTCAAATCAGATAAAGCCCAAAGAGAGCTCGATGAGATTGAAAAAATATTTCAAAAGATGGATGCTTTAAGCAAGGAGCTTAAAGCCCATCGAACACATAGCAGCTCTTCTAGGGCACATATAGATCGTGAATTGAAAACCGATCTCAAACTCAATGAAGGATTGGAGATTAGAGACAAATCCCGGCAAAGGGATAAGTCGTCCACTCCTACAACTTCAAGCTTTTCAAAATCCATAGAAAAACCAAAAAAAGATTTTTCTATTTCAAAAAAACCAAAAAAATCTTGAAAATTTGGAAAAAGACCAAAAAATTGAAAAACAAAATTTTGGAATTTCGAAAACTTCAAGTAAAAGTCCTAAGTCTAGGCACACACATACAGTGGGACATGAAGTCCACACCCTACAAAGGAACGAGAGTGAAAAACAGGAAGGTTTCGAAAGGAAACGCCTCGTTAAACCCCGGGGGCTCAAAACAGAGTTACCCGGGAAATCGGCTTGCTCTCACCCTGAAAAGGTAGACAAGCCACAAAGAGGTATGCCTGAAACCCATCCTTCTCAAGACTCTCTTCTTCATGTAGGGTCATCAGATGCATTGGATAACCCCTTTGCACACACAAACCCACAAACTGTGCCAAAACTTGAGGATTTTCAAGGTGCGCCAACTGTCGTGCACCATTCAAAGGAATTTCAAAAACAAAAAGAAGTTCCGAAAATGGTAGACATGGAGACCCCTAATGCATGCATCGACATCTTAGGAGCTCATAACCCTACCATAGAAAAACCCACTTCTTCGAGCCTAGTCCTGTGCCCTGGAGCCAAGGCTATGGCTTTGAAACAAAAAAATCAATCCCTAGGGGCACCACGAGTTGAACCTAGGGACCAAGTCAAAAACTTCAAGGGACCTTGCATGGCTCCCCTTGAAGTAAATCTTTCCCAAAATAAGGTATGGAACCATAAGTTTTCCATAAACCTGCTATGTCCAAAACTCCTCAAGGAACCAAGCTTGGCTTTCCTTGAGGGCAAAGTCTCCCAAACCAGGTTTGTATGGAAGCCCAAGTCTTCCATCACCCCGGAATCCAAACTCCCGATATCCAAAAGGGTATATGTCCCCAACATGGACGATTCCATGTTCCAAGACCATGATTTATACCAAAACTTTTCGAAAAACAAAAAGTCTTGGAACATGATTCTGAATATGGGATATAAACCCTACGCGGGCCTGGGAACCCGAAACCAAGGTAGGCTTGAGCCTGTCCTACCTAAAACCAATAGGGAACGATATGGACTGGGCTACAGCCCACCCATACCACCAGAGCCGCCACCTAAGACCATTTGGGTCAAGGGTGCCTTGTAGAACCTCTAAAACCGAAACCCATGTCTTAGACCTATCTGATTAGAGTCTGATGCATGAATGTTTTCTTTGAAGGTTCAATGGAAGATCCCTACTTTTGAAAAAGACAAAAAAAGTTGAAAACTCTCAAAATCTCAAAAACATTTGGAAAAACGAAAATTCCAAAAAGAAATTTTGTTTCAAAAGCCTTTGGCCATGTACAAAGCCCATTTTCGAAAAATTGTAAAAATGCTTTCAAAAAAAAAAAAAAAAAAAAAAAAAAAAAAATATATACTCCCTAAAACCAAGTATCCAAAAAGTTGGTCCTATCCACCCTTTTGCCTAGAGCTTTTTCAAAAATGAAAAGCTCGAGAATCACCAAAGCAAGGAGGAACAAACACCTCCAAGCTTCCTGAACTTCGCAAAATCCTTAACTTATGGAAAATTGGGGATTTTTAGAAATAAGTTAACCCATAGTGTGTGCATAAGCATCATGCATTACACTTTGAAATCATTCATATGCATCGAGTCTAGGCATCATTCTAGAAATCGAATTCAGGGTTTTGCAAAATCAAAGGGGCAATAAGAGTCAACCCCCTAAGTATCGAGCCTTCATAGGCATGTCTCCATACAAATCAAAACCAAACACCTTCGAGGCAAATTTTAAAAGGAAATGAAAATCTTGAAAAAGGGTTACCCATTTCACAAAAACCTTTCATGGCTTTGAAAAGAAAGATTTTCTTCAAACTTCTGGTTTATATGAAAACCTTGATTGTGTTAGGATAAAGATCATGAATCTCACGATGAAATATGGAGACCATGTCAAAACTAAAACCTGATGGCCATGACGATCACTTAGGGCTGGTTATGTTTCTCATCCTTGAGCAAAAAGTATCATAATCATGTTAGAAAAACCATGGAAGTGCATGGACATGAACATACCATTGTCCATCCAAAATCCCTTTGAAAAGCCATGGCCCTTCACCATATGGCCATGCGAAATTCCCATCAAGCTAGGGGCATTTTTAAACACAGCCCCTAGACACTTTCCATGGATAAGCGAATGCATCTCCTTCATGATTTGTGAGATACATTTCATGTATTCATCGTTGCATAAAAACATATATTTCCATTTTAAAATCACATGGAGTGCATAGCATGCATCACATCACCCCGAAGAAAGCCCAAAATTATGGCAAACTCGAGTAGGAATGTCCCCATGTCTTCAAAAGGGCAACAAAAGTTAGAAATTTGTTGATATTGTGGATAGAAATTAGCAAAACCCCGAAAATGCCCGAATATTCAAAAGGGTTTATGCTGAATTCTTTTTCAAAAAGATTTTGAAAAATCGAACTCCTTTGAAACTTCTTGAAAGAAGGATCGAAGTAGATTGTATAACCCCGAATGGAGGAATCTATACTTTTCGAAAAGTAGAGTCTTCCAAAAATGAATTGGCTATATTTCAAAGAACCCTGGCTTACAAGATTAAGCCTTGTTCAAAATATCAAAATATTTTCAAATAGCAGATGCTATTAAGAAATAGGACGATCTCGTTTGAATCGAGTAACCAAAGGGATAAGCCCTCCCCCATCCTACTTTCTCTCCAAAAAGGAAAATTGGCTATTTTCAAAAGAAAGAAAAACAAAAAAAAAACGAGAATGCAAAAACTCCTCCGAAAGTGGTCTTCCCTTCATAAACAGGGAATACAAAAACTCCTCCGAAAGAGGTCTTCTCGTTTCAAAAGAAAAAGGAGATATAAAAACACTCCTCCCAAAGAGGTCTTCCCTTCATAAACAGGGAATACAAAAACTCCTCCAAAGAGCTGCTCTCCTTTAAAGAAAAGAGGGATTAATGAAAAAATACTCCCAAAGGGAGACCCTCTATGAAAAAGAAACAAAAAGCCAAAGCTCCAAAGAGCGATTTTTCGATTCTTTGCCTAAAACCACGGGACGCTTCAGAAGGGACCGTGGTATCTCTTTCCCATATCCCTACGGCTTATCCCCGAGGAAAAAGATTCAAATTTGCGAAAATCCTAAAGTACGAATAAAATCGGCTTATTTGGATTTCATTTTGTTTGAGAACTCGACTCTGTTTTGTAGGAAATGGAACTTTGAAATATTTTCCAAGTTTTCCTACCCAAAAACCTCTACTGAGTAGCAGGTATTGAAACCCGAATGAAGGGAAGTATGAAAAATGGAAGTCCTTTTCGATACAAGTTAAAAGGAGTTCCTTTTCAAAAAGAAATTTTCGAAAAACCCACGAATGTCAAAAAGACATGGGTAAAAACCTGCTCGGAGCAACCAGCCTCAAAAGGCTCTCTTCGGGCTCAAAAACAAAAAATAAAATTTTTCTCATGCATGCATTCAAAGAGTCATTCGTGCATGATCATACATATAGGGAAATAGCTAGGAAAAGCCCCCTTTTGCTGAAAATCCCCACTTGTGGAAAAAGAAAACAGGGTTTTTGCAAAATAAATGGTGTATTCTCGAGAAAATTTGAGAGAACGGGGTGTTTCTTCTTTGCCATTATCCAAATACATTTGGATAATGCCAAAGAGGGGCATCTGTAAACACCCCAAATCTTCTATTTTTCAAAAAACTCTCAAAACACCAAAAAGCTCGTTTGAGCCAAAACGACGACCTGTTTTGAAATGTGAAAACAGGTACAGAAGGCAAAAGAAGACCCTAGGCCCGAAGAGGATTCAAGCCCAGAGCTTCAGAAGCCACTCCCTGATAAAAAAACAAAAGAAAGCAGAGCCCATTTGATGAAAAGCTCAACGGAGTCCAGAACGGCGAGACGAAGTCCGGACGACAAAGTTGGGGAAAACCCAGCACCAGACGGAGCGCTGATGAAGCCAGTGCCCGCACAGATCGTTCGCCTCGAGAAGCCAAGAAGGACTGTCCGAAGAAATTTTGATTTGGATCTGGACCATATATATCCAGATCCAAATCCATGTAATGAATAGTGTTTGGATTTGGGCCAATCCAAATAGTGTTTGGGTCGATCCAAATAGTGTTTGGATTTGGATTGGATCCAAATAGTGTTTGGATTGGATCGGATCTGGATCAAAATATCCAGATCCGTATCCATAAAAATATTGGGTTTGGATCGGATACAGATCTCAAAATATCCGAGATCCAATATCCAGATCCAAATAGTGTTTGGATTTGGGTATGGATCCAAACCCCAAACCCAAACCCAAATCCAAGACCCACCTCAAATCTCTATAAATAGAGGTGAGGGGGTCCATGTAAAGGGTTCATGCAAATATTTGGGAGGAGAGAGAGGGAGTGATAGACCTAGCCATGTGGGCTCATTGGGTGAGGTGGGTTCAAGCCATGTGGGCTAAGTGGGTCTAGACCAAGGGGCTGCAACCAAGGTGGGCTGGACCAAGTGGCTGCAACCATGGAGACGTGGGCTCAAGCCAAGAAGGACCGGCTCCAAGAGGTAAACCTAACCCCAACCTAGCCTAGGTTCGAACCTACCTAACCCTAACTGAACCAACCTAACCCTAACTGAACCCTAACTAGACCTAACCTAACCCCAACCGCCTCAAACCATCCCTAACAAACCCCAACAACTTCAACCCGGCCGGCCGTGAGCAACCAGCGCCTGCCGCGCGCCCTGAGTCCTGCCGCGCGCCCCTTCTGCTGCCGCGCGCCCCTCTGTCGCCTGCACGCCCCGTGCCGCAGCCGTCCCGCGCGCCAGACACCTCCCTGCGCCCCAGCGCGCCCAGCGCCAGGCGCCCGTCTGCTGCGCCGCGCGCCAGACACCTCCCTGCGCCCCAGCGCGCCCAGCGCCAGGCGCCAGACGCCTCCCTGCCGACCCGACTGCCTTCCTGCCGCCCTGTCCACCTTCCTGCCGACCCAACCTGCACCCTGGCCGTGACCTGTACCCTAGGACAGACCCTAGGACATACCTTACACAGCCCCCGTCTTGGCCGAACCTTAGTTCCCCTAAGACCCTAATCGTGCCCCATAGAACCTCCCTCAAAGCCCCCTAGGATAACTCCCTCTTGGCTGCCCAAGGTGAACCGTGAGCCCACGTGCAAGCAAGTTGAACATGGACCAGCTATTTGTAAGTGTCTAAACTTGGTCTATTACATTAACTTGCTTTATATTCAATTAAATTTTGATACGGGGTTGTAGTAAAGGAGCTTCGTCTCCCCCCGATTGTAATAACGTGGTTTGACACACCCACACACACGTGCACTTGAGCCTTTCCGCTCTTAGTCGTACACTTTTTGCACACACACGGGCCTAACCAGCCCTTAATATATAGTTATATTTATATATTTTAAGTCAAGGGGGTTTTTAATTAAGTCGTGTGTGTTGTCTTTCCATTTTCCACACGCACACACATTGAGCCTTCGCTCTTACTCCCAAGACCTTAGTAAAGGCCTTATTGCAGTTATATTTGGGTTTCATTTATGTCGTGTGCGTAGTACTTCAATTCTACACTCACACACATTGAGCTTTCGCTCTTACTCCCAAGACCTTAGTCAAGGCATACTGCAATTTATATTTGGGTTTCATTTCATGTCGTGTGTGTAAGTCTTTCAATTCAAGCACGCACACACATTGAGCCTTCGCTCTTATTTACAAGACCCAAGTAAGGGCCCCTACATATACTCTATATAAAGTATTTCTTTCGGCTACGTCTTTAAGATTCGGGTTTTAAGGTTCAAGTCGTGTGCGTTGTCTTTCAATATATACACGACACACACTTACACAATTGAGCCTTTCCGCTCTTAAGATATAGCCATATTTCCCCTTCCGCTATTTACTTTACAAGTCATTTCCCTTCGGCTATTTATTTTACAAGTCATTTCCCTTCGGTTATTTCCCTTCGGCAATTTCCCTTCGGCATTGTCTTTTAATTTCGGGTTTTCCCTTTGGAGTAGCGTGAGTTTGCATTGCATCTACGCCATACCACGAGGTAGGACGCATATTGCATCGAAGCAAGCCCCGTACTCCCGCTCAAAATTCGCCCCATGTAGTGGAGTGTTCATAACACACACCTAGGTGGCCCATAAAGGGATAAAAAGAAAGACTTAGGCACGTGCAAATCCACGTGATCTAAAATCTGAGAATCGTACAAACCCGAATCAAATCGTGCAAGACTTAGGGTCGTCCAACCCTTACAAAGTCAAAATCGCCCAAATGCATGGTTTTCAAAAGGTTTTAAAACACTTCTTCATTCAAAATATATTTTGAGTTAAACTTGTTTCAAAACGAAGTCTCTAAGCGTACAGACTGACCCTTGCGCATCGGTGCAAGAAGGTCTGCGACGTAAAAATCCCGCTTGCCTACAATCGCCTTTCAAAAGTCAGATTGTTTTCAAAACATACTTTGCTAGTTAAAGTAAACTAGCTGGCACGCCCATAAAGCGAAGTAGATTGCGAAAAGGTTCACTTCAGGCCTAAGAACCCGCAAGTGAAAATTTTCGGTGTCTACAATTTGGCACGCCCGGTGGGACCCGGGACTTAAGCAGACTTCAAACAAACGAGTTATACTCAAATTTTCGAAAAAAAGTGTTTTTTTCAAAAATCGTGCATACTTAGTAAAATTGCATGAAAATGGATAGAAAGCTACAAAAATCTTCGTTGAGTAAACTAAAAGAGGTTTTCAAATCAGATAAAGCCCAAAGAGAGCTCGATGAGATTGAAAAAATATTTCAAAAGATGGATGCTTTAAGCAAGGAGCTTAAAGCCCATCGAACACATAGCAGCTCTTCTAGGGCACATATAGATCGTGAATTGAAAACCGATCTCAAACTCAATGAAGGATTGGAGATTAGAGACAAATCCCGGCAAAGGGATAAGTCGTCCACTCCTACAACTTCAAGCTTTTCAAAATCCATAGAAAAACCAAAAAAAGATTTTTCTATTTCAAAAAAACCAAAAAAATCTTGAAAATTTGGAAAAAGACCAAAAAATTGAAAAACAAAATTTTGGAATTTCAAAAACTTCAAGTAAAAGTCCTAAGTCTAGGCACACACATACAGTGGGACATGAAGTCCACACCCTACAAAGGAACGAGAGTGAAAAACAGGAAGGTTTCGAAAGGAAACGCCTCGTTAAACCCCGGGGGCTCAAAACAGAGTTACCCGGGAAATCGGCTTGCTCTCACCCTGAAAAGGTAGACAAGCCACAAAGAGGTATGCCTGAAACCCATCCTTCTCAAGACTCTCTTCTTCATGTAGGGTCATCAGATGCATTGGATAACCCCTTTGCACACACAAACCCACAAACTGTGCCAAAACTTGAGGATTTTCAAGGTGCGCCAACTGTCGTGCACCATTCAAAGGAATTTCAAAAACAAAAAGAAGTTCCGAAAATGGTAGACATGGAGACCCCTAATGCATGCATCGACATCTTAGGAGCTCATAACCCTACCATAGAAAAACCCACTTCTTCGAGCCTAGTCCTGTGCCCTGGAGCCAAGGCTATGGCTTTGAAACAAAAAAATCAATCCCTAGGGGCACCACGAGTTGAACCTAGGGACCAAGTCAAAAACTTCAAGGGACCTTGCATGGCTCCCCTTGAAGTAAATCTTTCCCAAAATAAGGTATGGAACCATAAGTTTTCCATAAACCTGCTATGTCCAAAACTCCTCAAGGAACCAAGCTTGGCTTTCCTTGAGGGCAAAGTCTCCCAAACCAGGTTTGTATGGAAGCCCAAGTCTTCCATCACCCCGGAATCCAAACTCCCGATATCCAAAAGGGTATATGTCCCCAACATGGACGATTCCATGTTCCAAGACCATGATTTATACCAAAACTTTTTGAAAAACAAAAAGTCTTGGAACATGATTCTGAATATGGGATATAAACCCTACGCGGGCCTGGGAACCCGAAACCAAGGTAGGCTTGAGCCTGTCCTACCTAAAACCAATAGGGAACGATATGGACTGGGCTACAGCCCACCCATACCACCAGAGCCGCCACCTAAGACCATTTGGGTCAAGGGTGCCTTGTAGAACCTCTAAAACCGAAACCCATGTCTTAGACCTATCTGATTAGAGTCTGATGCATGAATGTTTTCTTTGAAGGTTCAATGGAAGATCCCTACTTTTGAAAAAGACAAAAAAAGTTGAAAACTCTCAAAATCTCAAAAACATTTGGAAAAACGAAAATTCCAAAAAGAAATTTTGTTTCAAAAGCCTTTGGCCATGTACAAAGCCCATTTTCGAAAAATTGTAAAAATGCTTTAAAAAAAAAAAAAAAAAAAAAAAATGTATATACTCCCTAAAACCAAGTATCCAAAAAGTTGGTCCTATCCACCCTTTTGCCTAGAGCTTTTTCAAAAATGAAAAGCTCGAGAATCACCAAAGCAAGGAGGAACAAACACCTCCAAGCTTCCTGAACTTCGCAAAATCCTTAACTTATGGAAAATTGGGGATTTTTAGAAATAAGTTAACCCATAGTGTGTGCATAAGCATCATGCATTACACTTTGAAATCATTCATATGCATCGAGTCTAGGCATCATTCTAGAAATCGAATTCAGGGTTTTGCAAAATCAAAGGGGCAATAAGAGTCAACCCCCTAAGTATCGAGCCTTCATAGGCATGTCTCCATACAAATCAAAACCAAACACCTTCGAGGCAAATTTTAAAAGGAAATGAAAATCTTGAAAAAGGGTTACCCATTTCACAAAAACCTTTCATGGCTTTGAAAAGAAAGATTTTCTTCAAACTTCTGGTTTATATGAAAACCTTGATTGTGTTAGGATAAAGATCATGAATCTCACGATGAAATATGGAGACCATGTCAAAACTAAAACCTGATGGCCATGACGATCACTTAGGGCTGGTTATGTTTCTCATCCTTGAGCAAAAAGTATCATAATCATGTTAGAAAAACCATGGAAGTGCATGGACATGAACATACCATTGTCCATCCAAAATCCCTTTGAAAAGCCATGGCCCTTCACCATATGGCCATGCGAAATTCCCATCAAGCTAGGGGCATTTTTAAACACAGCCCCTAGACACTTTCCATGGATAAGCGAATGCATCTCCTTCATGATTTGTGAGATACATTTCATGTATTCATCGTTGCATAAAAACATATATTTCCATTTTAAAATCACATGGAGTGCATAGCATGCATCACATCACCCCGAAGAAAGCCCAAAATTATGGCAAACTCGAGTAGGAATGTCCCCATGTCTTCAAAAGGGCAACAAAAGTTAGAAATTTGTTGATATTGTGGATAGAAATTAGCAAAACCCCGAAAATGCCCGAATATTCAAAAGGGTTTATGCTGAATTCTTTTTCAAAAAGATTTTGAAAAATCGAACTCCTTTGAAACTTCTTGAAAGAAGGATCGAAGTAGATTGTATAACCCCGAATGGAGGAATCTATACTTTTCGAAAAGTAGAGTCTTCCAAAAATGAATTGGCTATATTTCAAAGAACCCTGGCTTACAAGATTAAGCCTTGTTCAAAATATCAAAATATTTTCAAATAGCAGATGCTATTAAGAAATAGGACGATCTCGTTTGAATCGAGTAACCAAAGGGATAAGCCCTCCCCCATCCTACTTTCTCTCCAAAAAGGAAAATTGGCTATTTTCAAAAGAAAGAAAAACAAAAAAAAAACGAGAATGCAAAAACTCCTCCGAAAGTGGTCTTCCCTTCATAAACAGGGAATACAAAAACTCCTCCGAAAGAGGTCTTCTCGTTTCAAAAGAAAAAGGAGATATAAAAACACTCCTCCCAAAGAGGTCTTCCCTTCATAAACAGGGAATACAAAAACTCCTCCAAAGAGCTGCTCTCCTTTAAAGAAAAGAGGGATTAATGAAAAAATACTCCCAAAGGGAGACCCTCTATGAAAAAGAAACAAAAAGCCAAAGCTCCAAAGAGCGATTTTTCGATTCTTTGCCTAAAACCACGGGACGCTTCAGAAGGGACCGTGGTATCTCTTTCCCATATCCCTACGGCTTATCCCCGAGGAAAAAGATTCAAATTTGCGAAAATCCTAAAGTACGAATAAAATCGGCTTATTTGGATTTCATTTTGTTTGAGAACTCGACTCTGTTTTGTAGGAAATGGAACTTTGAAATATTTTCCAAGTTTTCCTACCCAAAAACCTCTACTGAGTAGCAGGTATTGAAACCCGAATGAAGGGAAGTATGAAAAATGGAAGTCCTTTTCGATACAAGTTAAAAGGAGTTCCTTTTCAAAAAGAAATTTTCGAAAAACCCACGAATGTCAAAAAGACATGGGTAAAAACCTGCTCGGAGCAACCAGCCTCAAAAGGCTCTCTTCGGGCTCAAAAACAAAAAATAAAATTTTTCTCATGCATGCATTCAAAGAGTCATTCGTGCATGATCATACATATAGGGAAATAGCTAGGAAAAGCCCCCTTTTGCTGAAAATCCCCACTTGTGGAAAAAGAAAACAGGGTTTTTGCAAAATAAATGGTGTATTCTCGAGAAAATTTGAGAGAACGGGGTGTTTCTTCTTTGCCATTATCCAAATACATTTGGATAATGCCAAAGAGGGGCATCTGTAAACACCCCAAATCTTCTATTTTTCAAAAAACTCTCAAAACACCAAAAAGCTCGTTTGAGCCAAAACGACGACCTGTTTTGAAATGTGAAAACAGGTACAGAAGGCAAAAGAAGACCCTAGGCCCGAAGAGGATTCAAGCCCAGAGCTTCAGAAGCCACTCCCTGATAAAAAAACAAAAGAAAGCAGAGCCCATTTGATGAAAAGCTCAACGGAGTCCAGAACGGCGAGAGACGAAGTCCGGACGACAAAGTTGGGGAAAACCCAGCACCAGACGGAGCGCTGATGAAGCCAGTGCCCGCACAGATCGTTCGCCTCGAGAAGCCAAGAAGGACTGTCCGAAGAAATTTTGATTTGGATCTGGACCATATATATCCAGATCCAAATCCATGTAATGAATAGTGTTTGGATTTGGGCCAATCCAAATAGTGTTTGGGTCGATCCAAATAGTGTTTGGATTTGGATTGGATCCAAATAGTGTTTGGATTGGATCGGATCTGGATCAAAATATCCAGATCCGTATCCATAAAAATATTGGGTTTGGATCGGATACAGATCTCAAAATATCCGAGATCCAATATCCAGATCCAAATAGTGTTTGGATTTGGGTATGGATCCAAACCCCAAACCCAAACCCAAATCCAAGACCCACCTCAAATCTCTATAAATAGAGGTGAGGGGGTCCATGTAAAGGGTTCATGCAAATATTTGGGAGGAGAGAGAGGGAGTGATAGACCTAGCCATGTGGGCTCATTGGGTGAGGTGGGTTCAAGCCATGTGGGCTAAGTGGGTCTAGACCAAGGGGCTGCAACCAAGGTGGGCTGGACCAAGTGGCTGCAACCATGGAGACGTGGGCTCAAGCCAAGAAGGACCGGCTCCAAGAGGTAAACCTAACCCCAACCTAGCCTAGGTTCGAACCTACCTAACCCTAACTGAACCAACCTAACCCTAACTGAACCCTAACTAGACCTAACCTAACCCCAACCACCTCAAACCATCCCTAACAAACCCCAACAACTTCAACCCGGCCGGCCGTGAGCAACCAGCGCCTGCCGCGCGCCCTGAGTCCTGCCGCGCGCCCCTTCTGCTGCCGCGCGCCCCTCTGTCGCCTGCACGCCCCGTGCCGCAGCCGTCCCGCGCGCCAGACACCTCCCTGCGCCCCAGCGCGCCCAGCGCCAGGCGCCCGTCTGCTGCGCCGCGCGCCAGACACCTCCCTGCGCCCCAGCGCGCCCAGCGCCAGGCGCCAGACGCCTCCCTGCCGACCCGACTGCCTTCCTGCCGCCCTGTCCACCTTCCTGCCGACCCAACCTGCACCCTGGCCGTGACCTGTACCCTAGGACAGACCCTAGGACATACCTTACACAACCCCCGTCTTGGCCGAACCTTAGTTCCCCTAAGACCCTAATCGTGCCCCATAGAACCTCCCTCAAAGCCCCCTAGGATAACCCCCTCTTGGCTGCCCAAGGTGAACCGTGAGCCCACGTGCAAGCAAGTTGAACATGGACCAGCTATTTGTAAGTGTCTAAACTTGGTCTATTACATTAACTTGCTTTATATTCAATTAAATTTTGATACGGGGTTGTAGTAAAGGAGCTTCGTCTCCCCCCGATTGTAATAACGTGGTTTGACACACCCACACACACGTGCACTTGAGCCTTTCCGCTCTTAGTCGTACACTTTTTGCACACACACGGGCCTAACCAGCCCTTAATATATAGTTATATTTATATATTTTAAGTCAAGGGGGTTTTTAATTAAGTCGTGTGTGTTGTCTTTCCATTTTCCACACGCACACACATTGAGCCTTCGCTCTTACTCCCAAGACCTTAGTAAAGGCCTTATTGCAGTTATATTTGGGTTTCATTTATGTCGTGTGCGTAGTACTTCAATTCTACACTCACACACATTGAGCTTTCGCTCTTACTCCCAAGACCTTAGTCAAGGCATACTGCAATTTATATTTGGGTTTCATTTCATGTCGTGTGTGTAAGTCTTTCAATTCAAGCACGCACACACATTGAGCCTTCGCTCTTATTTACAAGACCCAAGTAAGGGCCCCTACATATACTCTATATAAAGTATTTCTTTCGGCTACGTCTTTAAGATTCGGGTTTTAAGGTTCAAGTCGTGTGCGTTGTCTTTCAATATATACACGACACACACTTACACAATTGAGCCTTTCCGCTCTTAAGATATAGCCATATTTCCCCTTCCGCTATTTACTTTACAAGTCATCATTCCCTTCGGCTATTTATTTTACAAGTCATTTCCCTTCGGTTATTTCCCTTCGGCAATTTCCCTTCGGCATTGTCTTTTAATTTCGGGTTTTCCCTTTGGAGTAGCGTGAGTTTGCATTGCATCTACGCCATACCACGAGGTAGGACGCATATTGCATCGAAGCAAGCCCCGTACTCCCGCTCAAAATTCGCCCCATGTAGTGGAGTGTTCATAACACACACCTAGGTGGCCCATAAAGGGATAAAAAGAAAGACTTAGGCACGTGCAAATCCACGTGATCTAAAATCTGAGAATCGTACAAACCCGAATCAAATCGTGCAAGACTTAGGGTCGTCCAACCCTTACAAAGTCAAAATCGCCCAAATGCATGGTTTTCAAAAGGTTTTAAAACACTTCTTCATTCAAAATATATTTTGAGTTAAACTTGTTTCAAAACGAAGTCTCTAAGCGTACAGACTGACCCTTGCGCATCGGTGCAAGAAGGTCTGCGACGTAAAAATCCCGCTTGCCTACAATCGCCTTTCAAAAGTCAGATTGTTTTCAAAACTGTTTTGGAGCACCTCGAATTTTCAAAACTGGTTTAATCGGAGACGGAACTCTTGGTGGTCCTCGAATCACTACTTGGACGGATTTTCTATGAAGGATGAGGGTAGATGCCCAAGAAAAGCCAGACTTATATGTATGCGCCAAACTCTTCGAAATCATGAGAGCACATACCTCTTTACCCTTCCCACTGGTACTTGCATGATTAGGGAAGGGTTCTTTGAAAATAGCTTGGGCAGGCTCCGGTTCCTCAGTGACCTGGAGCCGGCCCTCTGCTATCAAGTTCTCGATTTGGTTTAGGAGGGAAAAACACTGCTTTGTATAATGGCCTTTGAGCCGATGATACTTACAAAATCGATTCAAAAACCTCCATTTGGAAGTGATTCCCTCGGGGATTTCAGGGAGTTCGATCATGCCTTGGGCGAGTAGGAGGTCTAGGACCTCCGACACAGGTTGCCCCAGCGGAGTATACTCCCTTTTTTCAAATAGTTTTTGTATTTTTTTGTCTTTTCTGTTTTCAAAATTTTCGAAATTCTTTGAAGTGCTCGCCAGCCTTGGATCTACCCGGACATTGGCGATTTTTTAGGGGGTTTTTCCCCTTTGTCTATGGTAGGTAGCCCATAATTGCCAGGCTTTTCCAAGCGAGTCTTTGGATTTACGTTCCCTTTCCACAGGTGGTCGTAAACCCCTTTTTTCAAATTCGTCTCAAAAAGAGATGCTTTTTTAATCAGTTTGTGGAAAGTAGAGATTTCATGTAAAGAAAGAAGAGTTTTCAATTCAGTTTTGAAATTGTCCAGGATGAGCATTATTGCGCATCCTTCGGATATGGGTTCTCGTACTTGTCCAAGGAGAGACCTCCATCGAACGATAAATGTATGCACATCTTCGTTCATACCTTGCTTCGTATCCCTCAAAGTGTTCAATGTAGGCGTGACTTCTACGTTGTGTGAAAATCTTTGCATGAAGCAGTTTGCTAACTCTTCAAAAGTTGCGAACTGGCTCAAATCGTAGGAAGCCAGCCATTTAGAAGCTATGCCTTTAAGGGATAAGGGGAACCAATATACCCATTTCATCGAGTCCTTCTTTTTCTTGTGGGCTCGACGAGAGAAAAGCTGTAGGTGAGACCTAGGGTCTCCCGTGCCATCATACCGATGGAAATTCGTTATTTCGTCGTCACTGTCTGTTTCGTAATCTAAAGGGAGAAAATCAGACAGGACGTACGTTGTTTTCTCTCTATTTTGCCCTTTCAGCAACTGTTGTAGGGCTTTTCGATCCTTGTGAGTGAAGGAATCGAAGTATTGGTGGCCTTCTATCTCGGAGGTCTCCTTGTTTTTACGAGTTTTTCCAAACTTCTTTTTGGCCTTTATCGGTTCGCCATGTGACGAACACGAATTGGCTGCTTCAGCCTCTTGGCTGAGTGCAGCGATCTTGGCCTTGTATTCTCTTTTTAACTCTTCCTCCTTTTGTTTTCGATTTTTCAAAGATCTTCTAGAATGAGAACTTGAAGAGCATGAGAACCGGCTAGACATTTCATTGGAGTCTGAACTTGACATGACTCCGACGCTTTTAAATCCAACTATGAAATGCAAGAAGACAAAGAGTTAAAACACTTTGAAAACAAACGATTTTTTTAGAGATTGGTTTGTTTTGTATCGATTTTTCCTAAAGACCCATGTCCCACCGGGCGTGCCAAATCTGTAGACACGGAAAATCCTCGTCTCCGGGTTCTTAGGACTGAAGCGAATCTTTTCGTGCTTACTTCACTTTAAAAAGGGCGTGCCAGCTAGCTTTCTCAAACTAGCGAAGTGATTTTTGAAAATATCTGACTTTTGGGACGACTGTGGACAAGTGGGTTCTTTTCGTCACAGACTTTCTTGCACCGGCGCGCAAGGGTCAGTCTGTACGCTTTAGAAAAACTCGATTTTACACAAACACGACTCTTTTTGAAAACTTGAAAGTGTTTTATCTATTGGTTTTGTCGAATTTGCAACTTTTATACATGGGATCTATGCGCTCCTATATCTCTCGGGTTTTTAGCCGATTTTGGCGTGTAGTCGTGTGCATCTAGTGCTCGATTTAAGGCAAGTACTACACGATTTTGACCAGTCTGGTTCGATGCAAGTATGCTCCCTATCTCGGGTGTGGCGGATATGCGATGCAAACTCACACAACTTGAAGGGAAAATCCAGAATTTAGAGACATAGCAGAAGGGAAATAGCAGAAAGGGAAATATGCCTATATCTTAGATGCGGAAGGGAAAATATATATAGCTATATCTTAAGAGCGAGAAGGCTCAATGTGAGTGAGTGCTTTGAGTGTATAAATTAAAAGGGCAACTCACACGACTTGAACCTTAAAAACCTAGCTGAAAGGGGAAATACGTATATATATATGTAAGAGTAGAAAGGCTCAATGTGAGTGAGTGCTTTGAGTGTGTAAAATGAAAGACAACTCACACGACTTGAACCTTAAAACCCAGCTGAATATATATAAATAGAACTATATCTTATGGGCTGTTGAGGCCCGTTTTGTGTGCAAAAGGTGTGTAGATAAGAGCGGAAAGGCTTGAGTGTACGTGTGTGATTCGTGTTTCAAACCATAATATTACATCCCGGGGGGAGACTACGCTCCATTATTACAACCCCGTATCAAATTGAATTGAATTTGAAACAACGTAAAGAACCAGATTCGAGCACTTACTCGTCTTTTGCTTGGGCTTCCTTTTTCAGCAAAACTTGACCTTGGATATAGCCGTTGGATGGACTTTCCTCTACGAGATGACCAGCTGCGTAGAAGGTTGATCCTAGATCGTGACCTGGGCTAGATTGACAAGCTAATGCACTATGGGTTTCGGGCTTAGATATGATAGATCTAGGGTGAAAAACTAACGGATCTGAGTTAGGTCTAGGTGATTTGTTTTGGTAGAAGGTTAGCTCAAGGCTCTAAGGGGAAAACCTGACCAGCTAGTGGTCGAGTTAGGGGATGTCTAGGGAAGTGGTTCAGGCGAGATGCGAAGGGATACTCGTCTCACAATGGGTCGAGATTGGTTTAGGGATAGTGAGTGATCTTAGGGGAAATCCTAAGGTAAGCTCTAGGGCAATGCTTGGCCAAAGGGTGGCCGAGCTTGGGCTGGTGTTGGGTGTTTGATCTCACGTGAGATCCTAAGGGAGTGGCTCAGCCAAAGGGTGGCCGAGCTGGGTAGGTGTAGGTTAGTTCTTTTGGTTAGGATCTAACTTAGGTAATGGATTTAGTTTAGGGAAAAACCTAAAATGAACTCAGCTAGCATGGGCCGAACTAGATGGGTGAAAACGGGTTTGTCCAAAGGAAGGAACCGAGTGTTTTAGACACTCGGTTTTGGCTAGGTCTCTAGGAGTAGTTTTGGTTTAGGAAATAGTTTAGGTGGTTTAGTGCTAGATGGTTTGGCTGGGAGAGATCTAAGGTGAGCTTGGCCAGCCAATGGCCGAGCTGGGTATGGTTCTAGATTAGAGTAGTCTTAGGTAGAACTAGGATCGTTCCTTTAGTGAAGTTCGGCCAGCATCTTGGCTGGACTTTGAAAGTTTTATGTTTTAGGGTTTAGGTGGTTTTGAGAGGTACGAAAAGAAGGGACTTTGGGCAGGATTTTAGTGGCTTACCTTGACAACCTATCTGCCCATTTGATCTCGTTTCCAACGCAGCCAATCTCCATTGAAGAAAGCCCATCCAATGCCGCCAGGTTTCTATCCATTTCCAGCAACATACAAGGCGTGAAATGCTCCCACTTACACTTGAGTGCAGCCCACAAGATCAACCCACGATTTTACAAAACAAGAGGGGAAGGCCAGCCCCTTTTGTTGACCTTCCTCTCTCTCTCTCTCTCTCTCTTCCCCCCCCAACTATCAACGTGAAGTGCTGGAATTTCGTCCTCTTCAAAGCCAGCCCACTCACGTCCTTTTATAGGCCCCTTGTGTGGATATGGATCCTTTGTTGGTTTCTAAAATCTGGATCCAATTCAATCCAAGTTTCGTTTGGATATGGATCTAGGATCTGGATCTGGATTTTTGGATCCAGATTTGATCCAAATTTTTCTCTTCTTTAGTCCTTTCTGGCGTTTCAAGCCGGATGCTTCGTGCGGGTCCTGAGTTCATCAAGATTCCATCTTACGCTAGGTTTTTCCCATTTTCATCGTCTGAGCTTCTTTTCTTCTTTCTGGACTCTATTTCGACTGTTTCTTCTTGCTTTTGACTTGGATTTTCCGTGATTTCAGAGATGCTTTTGGCTTGGCCTTTGATGCTTCAGGCTTGAAATGCGTTTGTGGCCTGGGCTTCTTTTTCGTCCTCGAAATTCACTTTTCATTGGGCTGGGCTTGACCTTTGAACTTTTTGAATCTTTTGCGACCGTTTTGAGCCAGGCTTCATCTGTTCGTCTGGTCTTTCATAAAAATAGGACTTTCGTCCATTTTCAAGATTTTTCGTGTTTCAAACAGGTTTGGAAAACAGAATTTTGAAATGTTTTGAGTTCCTGAGTTTTTCGAAAATTCCAAACTTATCTTTTGAACTGGTTTTCGAACCAGGCATTTGGTTTTGAAAAGTATTTGGTTTTTTTTTTTTTTGGGGGTGTTTACAGGTTGTATGTGTGAAGGGGCCGCCCAAAGCAAGCCCCCTCCCGACTCTAATCCTTCTAGGAAAACCCAAGCGTTCCCTATTTCCAAAGCCCCTGGACAAGAGGCCATACGAGCATAATATGGACGATAGCATGTTCCAGGACCACGACTTGTATCCAACTTTCTCGAAAAACAAAAAGTCATGGAACATGTTGTTGAACATGGGATACACGCCCTACAAGAGTCTAGGGGCACAGAACCAGGGTCTCCTAGAGCCCATCCTTCCTAGGGCCAATCCAAGCCGATATGGGATCGGCTATACTCCCCGAATACCGCCGGAGCCACCCCTGTGACCACCTGGGTCAAGGGTGCCCCGGAACCTGCCTTAGAAGAGACCTACTATTTAGATCTCCTATTCCGAGTCTAACCCGTAGTGTTTTCCCTTTGTAGGTATGACGGAAGATCCCTTTTCTAAAAATACAAAAACATTTGAAAAGCTTAAAATCAAAAAAATCGAAAAACAAGAAAAACCAAAAATAATGGAAAAACAAAAACTCGAAAAAAGAGTGCTTTGTATAGTTCCCAAAGTTCTTGTTTTACAAAAACCCAAAAAAATCGAAAATTTGGAAAATACCAAAAAGATTTTGTACATAACTACTCCTGGTAGGACTTTGGCAAAAGAAAAGGCTTTCGAAAGAAACGACGTCTGCATAGCCAGACCAAAAATTTCGAAATCACTTGAAAATACAAGTATAAAACTAGGTCATTTTGAAAACCACGCGTCAAATTCCCTCGGGTCTATAGCCCACGAGAATGATCAAAGCCAAGAAGTGGATCCCCTTGAGGAAGATCCCACTTCTGAGCTCCCAGAATTTCATAGAATTCTCGATTTTGAAAGACCTTCCCAATCAGTAGGAGGAGATTTCATAGAGGTAAACCTAGGGGATGATTCCAATCCCAAAACCATCAAAATAGGCTCATGCTTGCATGAAACCGAAAGGTTAGCATTCATTGCAATTCTACGAACCTATTTAGATGTGTTTGCATGGACGTATGAAGACATGCCAAGCATAGATCCCAGCATTGTCGAACATCGTCTTCCCTTAGATGCAGGTGTAAAACCCATAAAGCAGAAGCTTAGGAAAATACACTCGAATGTACACACTGTAGACACCAAAAATTTTCACTTATGGGTTCTTAGGCCTGAAGTGAACCTTTTCGCAATCTACTTCGCTTTATGGGTGTGCCAGCTAGTTTACTTTAACTAGCAAAGTATGTTTTGAAAACAATCTGACTTTTGAAAGGCGATTGTAGGCAAGCGGGATTTTTACGTCGCAGACCTTCTTGCACCGATGTGCAAGGGTCAGTCTGTACGCTTAGAGACTTCGTTTTGAAACAAGTTTAACTCAAAATATATTTTGAATGAAGAAGTGTTTTAAAACCTTTTGAAAACCATGCATTTGGGTGATTTTGACTTTGTAAGGGTTGGACGACCCTAAGTCTTTCAAATTTTAATCTACTTAGGCACGATGGGCGTGCATCGAAATAGCCTAAGTCTTGCACGATTTGATTCAGGTTTGTACGATTTTCAGATTTTAGATCACGTGGATTTGCACGTGCCTAAGTCTTTCTTTTTATCCCTTTATGGGCCACCTAGGTGTGTGTTATGAACACTCCACTACATGGGGCGAATTTGAGCGGGAGTACGGGGCTTGCTTCGATGCAATATGCGTCCTACCTCATGGTATGGCGTAGATGCAATGCAAACTCACGCTATTCCAAAGGGAAAACCCGAAATTAAAAGACAATGCCGAAGGGAAATTGCCGAAGGGAAATAACCGAAGGGAAATGACTTGTAAAGTAAATAGCCGAAGGGAAATGACTTGTAAAGTAAATAGCGGAAGGGGAAATATGGCTATATCTTAAGAGCGGAAAGGCTCAATTGTGTAAGTGTATGTCGTGTATATATTGAAAGACAACGCACACGACTTGAACCTTAAAACCCGAATCTTAAAGACGTAGCCGAAAGAAATACTTTATATAGAGTATATGTAGGGGCCCTTACTTGGGTCTTGTAAATAAGAGCGAAGGCTCAATGTGTGTGCGTGCTTGAATTGAAAGACTTACACACACGACATGAAATGAAACCCAAATATAAATTGCAGTATGCCTTGACTAAGGTCTTGGGAGTAAGAGCGAAAGCTCAATGTGTGTGAGTGTAGAATTGAAGTACTACGCACACGACATAAATGAAACCCAAATATAACTGCAATAAGGCCTTTACTAAGGTCTTGGGAGTAAGAGCGAAGGCTCAATGTGTGTGCGTGTGGAAAATGGAAAGACAACACACACGACTTAATTAAAAACCCCCTTGACTTAAAATATATAAATATAACGATATATTAAGGGCTTGTTAGGCCCGTGTGTGTGCAAGAAGTGTACGACTAAGAGCGGAAAGGCTCAAGTGCGCGTGTGTGTGGGTGTGTCAAACCACGTTATTACAATCGGGGGGAGACGAAGCTCCTTTACTACAACCCCATATCAAAATTTAATTGAATATAAAGCAAGTTAATGTAATAGACCAAGTTTAGACACTTACAAATAGCTGGTCCATGTTCAACTTGCTTGCACGTGGGCTCACGGTTCACCTTGGGCAGCCAAGAGGGGGTTATCCTAGGTGGCTTTGAGAGAGGTTCTATGAGGCACGGTTAGGGCCTTAGGGGAACTAAGGTTCGGCAAAGATGGGGTTGTCTAGGGTCTGTCCTAGGTGGCTGGAAAAGGTGCAGGTCACGGCCAGGGTGCAGGTTAGGTCGGCAGGAAGGTGGACAGGGCGGCAGGGAGGCAGTCGGGTCGGCAGGGAGGCGTCTGGCGCCTGGCGCTGGGCGCGCTGGAGCGCAGGGCGCGCAGTAGCGCGGGACGGCTGCGGCACGGGGCGTGCAGGCGACAGAGGGGGCGCGCGGCAGCAGAAGGGGCGCGCGGCAGGCGCTGGTTGCTCACAGCCGGCCGGGGTGAAGTTTTTGGGGTTTGTTAGGGATGGTTTGAGGCGGTTGGGGTTAGGTTAGGTCTAGTTAGGGTTCAGTTAGGGTTAGGTTGGTTCAGTTAGGGTTAGGTTCAGTTAGGGTTAGGTAGGTTCGAACCTAGGCTAGGTTGGGGTTAGGTTTACCTCTTGGAGCCGGTCCTTCTTGGCTTGAGCCCACGTCTCCACGGTTGCAGCCACTTGGTCCAGCCCACCTTGGTTGCGGCCACTTGGTCTAGACCCACTTAGCCCACATGGCTTGAACCCACCTCACCTAATGAGCCCACATGGCTAGGTCTATCACTCCCTCTCTCTCCTCCCAAATATTTGCATGAACCCTTTACATGGACCCCCTCACCTCTATTTATAGAGATTTGAGGTGGGTCTTGGATTTGGGTTTGGGTTTGGGGTTTGGATCCATACCCAAATCCAAACACTATTTGGATCTGGATATTGGATCTCGGATATTTTGAGATCTGTATCCGATCCAAACCCAATATTTTTATGGATACGGATCTGGATATTTTGATCCAGATCCGATCCAATCCAAACACTATTTGGTTCGACCCAAACACTATTTGGATTGGCCCAAATCCAAACACTATTCATTACATGGATTTGGATCTGGATATATATGGTCCAGATCCAAATCAAAATTTCTTCGAACAGTCCTTCTTGGCTTCTTGAGGCGAACGATCTGTGCGGGCACTGGCTTCATCAACGCTTCGTCTGGTGCTGGGTTTTCCCCAACTTTGTCGTTCGGACTCCGTTTCGCCGTTCTGGACTCCGTTGAGCTTTTCATCAAATGGGCTCTGCTTTCTTTTGTTTTTTTATCAGGGAGTGGCTTCTGAAGCTCTGGGCTTGAATCCTCTTCGGGCCTAGGGTCTTCTTTTGCCTTCTGTACCTGTTTTCACATTTCAAAACAGGTCGTCGTTTTGGCTCAAACGAGCTTTTTGGTGTTTTGAGAGTTTTTGAAAAATAGAAGATTTGGGGTGTTTACAGATGCCCCTCTTTGGCATTATCCAAATGTATTTGGATAATGGCAAAGAAGAAACACCCCGTTCTCTCAAATTTTCTCGAGAATACACCATTTATTTCGCGAAAACACTGTTTTCTTTTTCCAAAAGTGGGGATTTTCAGCAAAAGGGGGATTTTCCTAGCTATTTCCCTATATGTATGATCATGCACGAATGACTCTTTGAATGCATGCATGAGAAAAATTTTATTTTTTTGTTTTTGAGCCCGAAGAGAGCCTTTTGAGGATGGTTGCTCCGAGTAGGTTTTTTCACCCATGTCTTTTTGACATTCGTGGGTTTTTCGAAAATTTCTTTTTGAAAAGGAACTCCTTTTAACCTGTATCGAAAAGGACTTCCATTTTTCATACTTCCCTTCATTCGGGTTTCAATACCTGCTACCTAGTAGAGGTTTTTGGGTAGAAAAACTTGGAAAACATTTCAAAGTTCCATTTCCTACAAAACAGAGTCGAGTTCTCAAACAAAATGAAATCCAAATAAGCCGATTTTATTCGTACTTTAGGATTTTCGCAATTTTGAATCTTTTTCCTCGGGGATAAGCCGTAGGGATATGGGAAAGAGATACCACGGTCCCTTCTGAAGCGTCCCGTGGTTTTAGGCAAAGAATCGGAAAATCGCTCTTTGGAGCTTTGGCTTTTTGTTTCTTTTCATAGAGGGTCTCCCTTTGGGAGTATTTTTTCATTAATCCCTCTTTTCTTTAAAGGAGAGCAGCTCTTTGGAGGAGTTTTTGTATTCCCTGTTTATAAAGGAAAGACCTCTTTGGGAGGAGTGTTTTTATATCTCCTTTTTCTTTTGAAACGAGAAGACCTCTTTCGGAGGAGTTTTTGTATTCTCGATTTTTTTTTCTTTCTTTTGAAAATAGCCAATTTTCCTTTTCGGAGAGAAAGTAGGATGGGGGAGGGCTTATCCCTTTGGTTACTCAATTCAAACGAGATCGTCCTATTTCTTAATAGCATCTGCTATTCGAAAATATTTTGATATTTTGAACAAGGCTTAATCTTGTAAGCCAGGGTTCTTTGAAATATAGCCAATTCATTTTTGGAAGACTCTACTTTTCGAAAAGTATAGATTCCTCCATTCGGGGTTATACAATCTACTTCGATCCTTCTTTCAAGAAGTTTCAAAGGAGTTCGATTTTTCAAAATCTTTTTGAAAAGGAATTCAGCATAAACCCTTTTGAATATTCGGGCATTTTCGGGGTTTTGCTAATTTCTACCCACAATATCAATAAATTTCTAACTTTTGTTGCCCTTTTGAAGACATGGGGACATTCCTACTCGAGTTTGCCATAATTTTGGGCTTTCTTCGGGGTGATGTGATGCATGCTATGCACTCCATGTGATTTTAAAATGGAAATACATGTTTTTATGCAACGATGAACACATGAAATGTATCTCACAAATCATGAAGGAGATGCATTCGCTTATCCATGGAAAGTGTCTAGGGGCTGTGTTTAAAAATGCCCCTAGCTTGATGGGAATTTCGCATGGCCATATGGTGAAGGGCCATGGCTTTTCAAAGGGATTTTGGATGGACAATGGTATGTTCATGTCCATGCACTTCCATGGTTTTTCTAACATGATCATGATACTTTTTGCTCAAGGATGGGAAACATAACCAGCCCTAAGTGATCGTCATGGCCATCAGGTTTTAGTTTTGACATGGTCTCCATATTTCATCGTGAGATTCATGTTCTTTATCCTAACACAATCAAGGTTTTCATATAAACCAGAAGTTGAAGAAAATCTTTCTTTTCAAGGCCATGAAAGGTTTTTGTGAAATGCTAACCCTTTTTCGAGATTCTCATTTCCTTCCTTCTTTTTTTTTTTTTTTAAAAAATTTGCCTCGAAGGTGTTGGTTTTGATTTGTATGGAGACATGCCTATGAAGGCTCGATACTTAGGGGGTCGACTCTTATTGCCCCTTTGATTTTGCAAAACCCTGAATTCGATTTCTAGAATGATGTCTAGACTCGATGCATATGAATGATTTCAAAGTGTAATGCATGATGCTTATGCACACACTATGGGTTAACTTATTTCTAAAAATCCCCAATTTTTCATAAGTTAAGGATTTTGCGAAGTTCAGGAAGCTTGGAGGTGTTTATTCCTCCTTGCTTTGGTGATTCTCGAGCTTTTCATTTTTGAAAAAGCTCTAGGCAAAAGGGTGGATAGGACCAGTTTTTTTTTTTTTTTTTTGGATACTTGGTTTCAAGGAGTATATACATTTTTTTGAAAGCATTTTTACAATTTTTCGAAAATGGGCTTTGTACATGGCCAAAGGCTTTTGAAACAAAATTTCTTTTTGGAATTTTTGTTTTTCCAAATGTTTTTGAGATTTTGAGAGTTTTCAATTTTTTTGGTTTTTTTCAAAAGTAGGGATCTTCCATTGAACCTTCAAAGAAAACATTCATGAATTAGACTCTAATCAGATAGGTCTAAGACATGGGTTTCGGTTTTTAGAGGTTCTACAAGGCACCCTTGACCCAGATGGTCTTAGGTGGCGGCTCTGGTGGTATGGGTGGGCTGTAGCCCAGTCCATATCGTTCCCTATTGGTTCTAGGTAGGACAGGCTCAAGCCTACCCTGGTTTCGGGTTCCCAGGCCCGCGTAGGGTTTATATCCCATATTCAGAATCATGTTCCAAGACTTTTTGCTTTTCGAAAAGTTTTGGTATAAATCATGATCTTGGAACATGGAATCATCCATGTTGGGGATATATACCCTTTTAGATATCGGGAGTTTGGATTCTGGGGTGATGGAAGACTTGGGCTTCCATACAAACCTGGTTTGGGAGACTTTGCCCTCAAGGAAAGCTAAGCTTGGTTCCTTGAGGAGTTTTGGACATAGCAGGGTTATGGAAAACTTATGGTTCCATACCCTATTTTGGGAAAAATTTACTTCAAGGGGAGCCATGCAAGGTCCCTTGAAGTTTTTGACTTGGTCCCTAGGTTCAACTCGTGGTGCCCCTAGGGATTGATTTTTTTGTTTTAAAGCCATAGCCTTGGCTCCAGGGCACAAGACTAGGCTCGAAGAAGTGGGTTTTTCTATGGTAGGGTTATGAGCTCCTAAGATGTCGATGCATGCATTAGGGGTCTCCATGTCTACCATTTTCGGAACTTCTTTTTGTTTTTGAAATTCCTTTGAATGGTGCGCGACAGTTGGCGCACCTTGAAAATCCTCAAGTTTTGGCACAGTTTGTGGGTTTGTGTGTGCAAAGGGGTTATCCAATGCATCTGATGACCCTACATGAAGAAGAGAGTCTTGAGAAGGATGGGTTTCAGGCATACCTCTTTGTGGCTTGTCTACCTTTTCAGGGTGAGAGCAAGCCGATTTCCCGGGTAACTCTATTTTGAGCCCCCGGGGTTTAACGAGGCGTTTCCTTTCGAAACCTTCCTGTTTTTCACTCTCGTTCCTTTGTAGGGTGTGGACTTCATGTCCCACTATATGTGTGTGCCTAGACTTAGGACTTTTACTTGAAGTTTTCGAAATTCCAAAATTTTGTTTTTCAATTTTTTGGTTTTTTCCAAATTTTCAAGATTTTTTTGGTTTTTTGAAATAGAAAAATCTTTTTTTGGTTTTTCTATGGATTTTGAAGAGCTTGAAGTTGTAGGAGTGGACGACTTATCCCTTTGCCGGGATTTGTCTCTAATCTCCAATCCTTCGTTGAGTTTGAGATCATTTTTCAATTCACGATCTGTATGTGCCCTCGAAGAGCTGCTATGTGTTCGATGGGCTTTAAGCTCCTTGCTTAAAGCATCCATCTTTTGAAATATTTTTTCAATCTCATCGAGCTCTCTTTGGGCTTTATCTGATTTGAAAACCTCTTTTAGTTTACTCAACGAAGATTTTTGTAGCTTTCTATCCATTTTCATGCAATTTTCCTAAGTATGCACGATCTTTGAAAAAACACTCTTTTTTTCGAGAATTTGAGTATAACTTGTTTGTTTGAAGTCTGCTTAAGTCCCGTGTCCCACCGGGCGTGCCAATTCTGTAGACACCAAAAATTTTCACTTACGGGTTCTTAGGCCTGAAGTGAACCTTTTCGCAGTCTACTTCGCTTTATGGGCGTGCCAGCTAGCTTACTTTAACTAGCAAAGTATGTTTTGAAAACAATCTGACTTTTGAAAGGCGATTGTAGGCAAGCGGGATTTTTACGTCGCAGACCTTCTTGCACCGATGCGCAAGGGTGTAAACACCCCGAAATCCCACGAATTTCTCAAAATCCATCTGGTTTTATACAAGCAGCCCCAAAGGGCCATTTTTGAGTTTGGAAACCCAGGAGCCTTCCAAACAACCCTGTATATATGTTTTAAACTTTATCTTTCAAAAACATATGATATAGCTTTTGAAAACCCTTTTAAAACATGTTTTGAAACCCCGAAGTGGCTTGGCCCGATCAAGACAAGACCAGGAGAGCCAAGAAGAGCCCGGAACCGGAGCACCTATCGAGCCCGGCGCAGCAACTCTTGTATCTGATTCACACCCCAGGATCTCGAACGTCCAAGACCCTGTTCTTATCAAAATAACATTTGAAGTCATCTCCGGAAGGCAGAAACGGAGGCGGATGACTATGTTGGCGAAGACCCAACGCAGACGGAGTACTGATGCTGTCAGGCCCCGCACGAATCGTCCGTTTCGAACCCAGCTCAAAGGAGTCAGAGTTCAGTTTGGATTGGATCTGGACCATATATATCCAGATTCCAACCCAAACCCATATGTGGACTTGGATTCGGATTTGGATCCAGAGATCCAATCCAATATCCATATCCATGGCCCACATCACCTTCTCATAAATGGAGGTGGGGCCCACTTGAAATTCACGTGGGATATTGGGCATGAGAGAGAGTGGGGGTGAAAAATATCAAGAGTGTTGTATTAAGCTTGACTTGTGTGTCAAGTTTGGGTTTAATCTTGTGGGTTAGCCTAATTGAGTGGGTTTAAGCTTGTAATTAGCTAAAACCTAACCTAGGGCTGCACCAACATGGGGTGATCAAGGTCTATGGGCCATGCTAGGGGAGCTCCTTTACCTAAACCTAACCCAAAATGCCTAAACCCCTAATCCACCCCTAATCTGAACCTAATCACCTAACCCACTTCCCTAATCCCGGCCTAATCCCAACCTAATCACCTAACCCACTCCCCTAATCCTTCCCTAAACCTAGATTAGTTTCCCTAATCCTAGCCTAAACCTAGCCTAATCACCTAACCTAGCTCACTAAACCTCACCCTAAAACCCAACCACCTAACCTAGCCCTAAACCCCTAAACCACCCTTAGCCCACGATTTATCAAAACACCTAGTTTTAAAATATCTGGCCCAACCCCATCCAGCCCACCTTATATACATACTACCCTACCTAAACCACCTAACCACTACCCACAACCCAGCCCTAACCGACCTACCCATCCCCTATTTAAACCCCCCTCATTGTGGGCGGGTTTTCCAAGTGGGAACCTCCCCTTCCATCCAGCCGGGCCCTCTCCTTCTCCCATTTCTCATCCAGCCGTGACCACTCCCCAGCAGCTCCAGCTCCTCCACCAGCCGCCACCTGCTCCGCCACCTTCCCTCTTCCGTCCACCACCACTGCCCCCCAGCCGGACACCACCACCTCACTCAGCCGAACTCCCATCAACACTCGGCTTCCCTCTTCATCCACTCGCCACTCCACCCCATCCGGTAAGCCTTCTTTAACCCTACTTAAACCCTTCTCTACCACCTCTCCACTCCCAGCCACCCACCACACCATCACCTTACTCACCCAACAGCCCTTCACCGCCACCACTCCCACTCGGCCAAACCTTAGCCGCCTCAACCGTTTGCTTCCTACCTAACTCACATTAACTATACCCGGCCACCCTATCAGATTTCCTAAGACTTGCCCGTGGCACTACCTTAAACCCACTATTCCCACTATTACCTAGTCCCATCCCCTAACTGGCCACCTTCCCATACTCCAGCCTTAGTCACCCTAGCAGCCCGCCACCACCATTTTAACTTAGCCGAACCTAGCACAACCCAAACCGCCGGCCACTACTCCCCCCCCCTAGGTGTCCTATTTGGCCTTCCCACTAGCTCACCTTTTAGGTCCAGTTTCCCTAAGTACCTAACTTCCCTAGTGACCCTAAGACTCACTTATTCAGCCACTCTAAACTCCCTACTTGGAGGCGCCGCCTACTTGCCACCGGCCCCCTTCGAGGCGTCTATCCCGCGCCCCACTTGCAGCCGGCCAGCACCCTTGATCACCTACCTTCGCGGAGCTCCCACTTGCAGCCCAAGGCCAAGCCTACGCTCAAGCAAGACCTCTACGGACCAGCTACTCGTAAGTGTCTAAACTCGGTCTTTAGTCATACACTTGCTTGAAATTCAATTTGATACGGGGTTGTAATAACGGAGCATAGTCTCCCCCCGCTTGTAATAACGTGGCTTGGCACAACCACACACGTGCACTCTCTTAGTCGTGCACAATTTTGAACACACACGGGCCTAATCAGCCCCTAATATATAAGTGTACGTATATATTTCATTTCCGAAGGGTTTTGTTTAAGTTGGGTGCGTTGTCTTTCAATTCAAACACTCTCACACACATTGAGCTTTCGCTCTTATTTGAAAGACCCAAGTAAGGGCCGACCTATACTATTTGGGTTTCATTTCATGTCGTGTGAGTAAGTCTTTCAATTTAAACACTCTCACACACATTGAGCTTTCGCTCTTATTTGAAAGACCCAAGTAAGGGCCGACCTATACTATTTGGGTTTCATTTCTTGTCGTGTGAGTAAGTCTTTCAATTCAAGCACTTTCACACACATTGAGCCTTCGCTCTTACTCCCAAGACCCTAGTAAAGGCCTTATTGCAGTTATATTTGGGTTTCATTTATGTCGTGTGTGTAGTACTTCAATTCAAGCACTCTCACACACATTGAGCCTTCGCTCTTACTCCCAAGACCTTAGTCAAGGCCATACTGCAATTTATATTTGGGTTTTATTTCATGTCGTGTGTGTAAGTCTTTCGATTCAAGCACGCACCCACATTGAGCCTTCGCTCTTATTTGCAAGACCCGAGTAAGGGCTCATATACATAAGATATATACGTATTTCCCTTCGGTTATTTCCCTTCTGTTATTTCCCTTCAGTATTGTCTTTACATTTCGGGTTTTCCCTTTGGAGTAGCGTGAGTTTGCATTGCATCTACGCCATACCACGAGGTAGGACGCATATTGCATCGAAGCAACCCCCGCCCGAATTCGCCCATGTAGTGGAGTGTTCATAACACACAAACTAGGCGACCCAAAAAGGGATAAAAGAAAAGACTTAGGCACGTACAAATCCACGTGATCTAAAACATGCAATCGCATCTTAAAGACCCGAAATAGACACCTCGAACCGTTTCGTAGACTTTCTCCCCAAAACTCGATTTTTTGCAAAAGCGTACAGACTGACCCTTGCGCATCGGTGCAAGAAGGTCTGCGACGACAAGAGCTCACTTGCTCACAGTCGCCACGTTTAGAAGTCAGTGTTAATATATCTTCGCTAGCTCAAGTAAGCTAGCTGGCACGCCCTATTTGTATACATAGGCCTTAGACGCACGATAAGATCTACTCCAAGCCACGAAAGAGGCGAAGAGGCGGGGATTTTCGCGCGTCTACAAAGGGTCAGTCTGTACGCTTAGAGACTTCGTTTTGAAACAAGTTTAACTCAAAATATATTTTGAATGAAGAAGTGTTTTAAAACCTTTTGAAAACCATGCATTTGGGCGATTTTGACTTTGTAAGGGTTGGACGACCCTAAGTCTTTCAAATTTTAATCTACTTAGGCATGATGGGCGTGTATCGAAATAGCCTAAGTCTTGCATGATTTGATTCGGGTTTGTACGATTTTCAGATTTTAGATCACGTGGATTTGCACGTGCCTAAGTCTTTCTTTTTATCCCTTTATGGGCCACCTAGGTGTGTGTTATGAACACTCCACTACATGGGGCGAATTTGAGCGGGAGTACGGGGCTTGCTTCGATGCAATATGCGTCCTACCTCATGGTATGGCGTAGATGCAATGCAAACTCACGCTATTCCAAAGGGAAAACCCGAAATTAAAAGACAATGCCGAAGGGAAATTGCCGAAGGGAAATAACCGAAGGGAAATGACTTGTAAAGTAAATAGCCGAAGGGAAATGACTTGTAAAGTAAATAGCGGAAGGGGAAATATGGCTATATCTTAAGAGCGGAAAGGCTCAATTGTGTAAGTGTGTGTCGTGTATATATTGAAAGACAACGCACACGACTTGAACCTTAAAACCCGAATCTTAAAGACGTAGCCGAAAGAAATACTTTATATAGAGTATATGTAGGGGCCCTTACTTGGGTCTTGTAAATAAGAGCGAAGGCTCAATGTGTGTGCGTGCTTGAATTGAAAGACTTACACACACGACATGAAATGAAACCCAAATATAAATTGCAGTATGCCTTGACTAAGGTCTTGGGAGTAAGAGCGAAAGCTCAATGTGTGTGAGTGTAGAATTGAAGTACTATGCACACGACATAAATGAAACCCAAATATAACTACAATAAGGCCTTTACTAAGGTCTTGGGAGTAAGAGCGAAGGCTCAATGTGTGTGCGTGTGGAAAATGGAAAGACAACACACACGACTTAATTAAAAATCCCTTGACTTAAAATATATAAATATAACGATATATTAAGGGCTTGTTAGGCCCGTGTGTGTGCAAGAAGTGTACGACTAAGAGCGGAAAGGCTCAAGTGCGCGTGTGTGTGGGTGTGTCAAACCACGTTATTACAATCGGGGGGAGACGAAGCTCCTTTACTACAACCCCGTATCAAAATTTAATTGAATATAAAGCAAGTTAATGTAATAGACCAAGTTTAGACACTTACAAATAGCTGGTCCATGTTCAACTTGCTTGCACGTGGGCTCACGGTTCACCTTGGGCAGCCAAGAGGGGGTTATCCTAGGTGGCTTTGAGAGAGGTTCTATGAGGCACGGTTAGGGCCTTAGGGGAACTAAGGTTCGGCAAAGATGGGGCTGTCTAGGGTCTGTCCTAGGTGGTTGGAAAAGGTGCAGGTCACGACCAGGGTGCAGGTTAGGTCGGCAGGAAGGTGGACAGGGCGGCAGGGAGGCAGTCGGGTCGGTAGGGAGGCGTCTGGAGCCTGGCGCTGGGCGCGCTGGAGCGCAGGGCGCGTAGTAGCGCGGGACGGCTGTGGCACGGGGCGTGCAGGCGACAGAGGGGGCGCGCGGCAGGAAGCAGGGCGCGCGGCAGCAGAAGGGGCGCGCGGCAGGCGCTGGTTGCTCACGGTCGGCCGGGGTGAAGTTTTTGGTGTTTGTTAGGGATGGTTTGAGGCGGTTGGGGTTAGGTTAGGTCTAGTTAGGGTTAGGTTGGTTCAGTTAGGGTTAGGTTCAGTTAGGGTTAGGTAGGTTCGAACCTAGGCTAGGTTGGGGTTAGGTTTACCTCTTGGAGCCGGTCCTTCTTGGCTTGAGCCCACGTCTCCACGGTTGCAGCCACTTGGTCCAGCCCACCTTGGTTGCGGCCACTTGGTCTAGACCCACTTAGCCCACATGGCTTGAACCCACCTCACCTAATGAGCCCACATGGCTAGGTCTATCACTCCCTCTCTCTCCTCCCAAATATTTGCATGAACCCTTTACATGGACCCCCTCACCTCTATTTATAGAGATTTGAGGTGGGTCTTGGATTTGGGTTTGGGTTTGGGGTTTGGATCCATACCCAAATCCAAACACTATTTGGATCTGGATATTGGATCTCGGATATTTTGAGATTTGTATCCGATCCAAACCCAATATTTTTATGGATACGGATCTGGATATTTTGATCCAGATCCGATCCAATCCAAACACTATTTGGATCCAATCCAAATCCAAACACTATTTGGATCGACCCAAACACTATTTGGATTGGCCCAAATCCAAACACTATTCATTACATGGATTTGGATCTGGATATATTTGGTCCAAATCCAAATCAAAATTTCTTCGGACAGTCCTTCTTGGCTTCTTGAGGCGAACGATCTGTGCGGGCACTGGCTTCATCAGCGCTCCGTCTGGTGCTGGGTTTTCCCCAACTTTGTCGTTCGGACTCCGTTTCGCCGTTCTGGACTCCGTTGAGCTTTTCATCAAATGGGCTCTGCTTTCTTTTGTTTTTTTATCAGGGAGTGGCTTCTGAAGCTCTGGGCTTGAATCCTCTTCGGGCCTAGGGTCTTCTTTTGCCTTCTGTACCTGTTTTCACATTTCAAAACAGGTCGTCGTTTTGGCTCAAACGAGCTTTTTGGTGTTTTGAGAGTTTTTGAAAAATAGAAGATTTGGGGTGTTTACACACACGCAAGTCAAAGAGGGTTTAGAAGATCTACTAAAAGCCGGATTTATAAAACCCATTGCGTATTCTGATTGGTTATCAAATATCATTGTGGTTCGAAAAACCAATGGGAAAATTCGAATATGCATCGATTTCAGAAACCTGAATAAAGCCACTCCAAAGGATAATTATCCTTTACCAAACATAGATTTGATAGTTGATAGCACTACAAATCATGAAATGTTTTCGTTCATGGATGGCTATTCAGGCTATAATCAAATCAAACTAAGCCCACGAGATCAGGGTAAGACCGCCTTAACAACCCCATAGGGCACGTACTGCTATACAGTCATGCCCTTTGGTTTGAAAAATGTCGGTGCAACATACCAACGAGCCATGACCACGATCTTCCATGATCAAATTCATGAGCTTGTAGAAGTGTATGTAGATGATCCCTTGGCAAAATCCAAAACCCGATGCACCCATATCGAATGTTTACAAAAGATTTTCAAAAGGCTTAGGCTTTACAAAGTAAAGCTAAACCCTCAAAAATGTGTGTTCGGGGTAGAATCAGGGAAGCTTCTAGGCTTTATGGTGAGCCAAAGGGAAATAGAAGTCGACCCCTCTAAGTGTCGAGCCATCATAGACATGGCTCCACCCTCCAATCTCACCCAAATCCGTAGCCTCCAGGGTCGCTTACAATCCGTTCGCCGATTCATATCGAATCTGGCAACTAGATGCGAACCCTTCAACAAACTGTTGAGGAAGGGCACGAAATTCTTATGGGATGACGAATGCCAGAAGTCCTTCGAGTGACTGAAGGCATACTTGGTTAATCCCCCCGTTTTGAACCCTCCAAAGCAAGGAAAACCGCTTTTATTATACATCTCCGTGCATGCAAATGCTTTAGGAGCCCTGTTGGCTCAATACGAGGATGACACCCATAAGGAGTATGCCATCTACAATATTTTGAAAACTCTCTTGGCTTATGAACGAAATTATCAAGCCATGGAGAAGACGTGCTTGGCCCTAGTCTGGGCCTGCCAAAAATTTTGACACTACTTCCTAGATCATGAGATTTGGATAGTGTCCAAGCTTGATCCAATCAAGTACTTGTTCGAAAAACCCATTCTCACGGGTAGATTGGGCAAATGGCAACTCCTTCTAATGGAGTATGATATGAAATACCATCACCAGATCTCCATTAAGGGGCAAGCCCTAGCAGATTACGTGGCTGAAATCCCCTTAGAGGACGTATATCCCACTCTTGTCGAAATGCCTGATGAAGGCATATTGCAAAACCATTTTCAAAACCACATTTTGGCAAACTCTTTCGAAAACCAAGTGTAGAAGATGCACTTCGATGGGGCACGAAACCAACGAGGGGCTGGTGCCGGGGTCATCCTAATCTCCCCTGAAAAGGGCGAGATTCCCATAGCAGTCCGCTTAGATTTCGAATGTTCCAACAACGTAGCTGAGTATGAAGCACTCATACAAGGCTTAAGGATTTCAAAACTCTAGGGGCATCATGCATCGAGGTCTTTGGAGATTCGCTCCTTGTCATAAACCAGGTTTTAAAAATTTGGCAAGTACGTAATGAGAAACTAGTGCCATATCACGAGTTGGCCACTCGATTGGTCCAATCCTTCCAGTCGTGTAAACTCACACACATAGGAAGAGAGGACAATGGCATCGCCGACGCCCTCTCCTCCTTGGGTTCAGCCCTGAAGGTCGATCCCATTTCAGGGACCAGATCTTTGGAAATATGGCATGCACCCCACCCATCCACACACGACTTGGATATTTGCCAAAACAACCCAGAGTCTATTGAAAAACCCTGGTTTTATGACATAAAACAATTTTTAGAAAATGGGGGATTCACCGAGGATGCCACATCCAAAGATAAGGCATTCATTCGTAAGATTTCGACCCGATACACCATTCTGGGTGGGGTCTTATACAAAAAAAGTTTTACCGGCATTCTGCTTAGGTGTATCGACCTAGAGGAGGCTAGGATAGTGATGCATGAGTTCCACGATGGAGAATGTGGAGGTCATGTTAATGCCAACATGATGGCAATGAAAATACTTAGAGGGGGCTATTTTTGGTCCACCCTGAAAAGGGATTGTCACGACCATGTTAGGAAGTGTCATCCATGTCAAGTGCATGGGCACGTCATTCATATCCCATAATCTGCATTGCATTCCGTGGTCAGCCCCTGGCCATTTACCATGTGGGCATTTGACATTGTAGGCCCAATATTTCCAAAGGCTTCGAATGGGCATCGATTTATTTTAGCAGCCACAGAGTATTTCTCCAAGTGGGTGGAAGCCATTTTCCTAACCAATGTAATGGGGCAACATGTGGTGGCTTTCATCCGGAGGAATATCTTGGCTCGATTTGGGGTTCCACGAGACCTTGTGTCTGATAATGGCACCCCATTCAAAAACAAGCGGATGGTTAAGTTGTGCAACACGTATGGCATAACTCACCACTTCTCCTCGCCCTACTACCCTCAAGGCAACGGCCAAGCCGAAGTCACAAACAAGACTCTCATTAGCATAATTGATAAAACCTTAGAGAAGGGTAGGACGTGGCATGAGAAGCTGGATGAAGCCTTATGGGCTTATAGGACTTCCATCTGGACTCCCACGAATGCCACACCATTCGAATTGGTCTATGGCACAAACGCCATTCTTCCCATTCATACTCAACTGCATTCATTCCATACATCCATAGCACTCGACCTCCCCCTAGAGACGCTTCAGCATGCTAGGATGGCCGAACTAGATTTGCTAGATGAGAGGCGACTCCTTGCCATGGATCATGCTCGTGCATACCGGCAAAGGATAGCCCGACATTATAGCAAACACATGAGACCTCGCCACTTTGAAGTGGGAGATCTGGTCTTAAAAACCATCCACCATCGTGGCCCACACCCCCTAGGCAAGTGGCGCCCCAACTGGGATGGACCCTATGTTGTACGAGCAACCACTACGAACAATTCGTATTGGTTGATCGATGTAGAAGGTAGGAATTTAGCAGATCCTATCAATATTCAATACTTAAAGAAGTATCATGTGTAGGATTTGGATTAAATTCCATTTTTCAAAAATTTTCAAGGGATAGCTGCCTTGAGACATGTGAATAAGGTGCAAAGGAAAACTCGTGTGACCCTGAGTGAGAGAATTCGCACTTATGAAAGAGCGGAGTCTTCAAAATCGTGGTTACATTTCAAAATCCTTCTTCTTACAAAGAAAGGCCAAGTTCAACATAGCAAGATACTTGCAAGTGGTACGTGCTATTTCTAAATAGGCTGATCTGGAATGGATCGAGTGTAGGCTTGGGATAAGTCCTCCCCTCTTCTCTTCTCCTTCCAAAAGGAAAACAAAGGCCCAAAACAAAAGGGAATTTCCCATTCAAAGTCTCTTTCCAAAAGAAAGAAACCAGAATTTAAAAGAAAAATCGATTCTCTTATAAAAAAGAGGGATTAAAGAAAAAATACTCCCAAAGGGAGACCCTCGATGAAAAAAAGGAAAAAGAGGCCAAAAAGCTCAAAAAGAGCAGTTTTCCGCCTTCTGTGCCTCAAACCACGGGACTCTTCAGAAGGGACCGTGGTATCTCTTTCCCATCCCTGGCTTATCCCAAGCTAAAGCATGGTTCATTTCGAGGAATCCTAAAGTAAAAATAGGATTTACTTACTTGAATTTCATCTTGTTTGAGAATTCGACGTTTCGAGTAAGGCGTAGGAATTTGGAATATGCCTTGTTTTCTTATAAAACCTCCACTAGATAAGTGAGTGTTAAGACTCAAACAAGGGCAAGCACGAAGAGCCCGAGATCCTTAGGATCGAGACTCAAGGCAGTTGTTCCTTTTGTAAATAGCTTTTGTAAATAAGTTTTGAAAACCGAACATCGAACAACATAGGATTTGCTCACTTGGAGCAGTAGGCCTTGTAAGTCTCTAAAGTTTGACCACATCTGGTCCTTGGGAGGTCGCCACTTTTGGCACCACACCCATGACATTTGCATTCCACGCATGGTACTTGCATGAACATGATCCCATTTTAGGACCAGATTCCATAGTACAACCCTTTGGCGTGATATCTCCTCCTACCAGAGTTTGTAAATTGAGATTTTTGCTAAAAATGGGGACGATCCCATATTCTTCGTGGATAGATCTAGGGAGACATTGAAAGGGGTGTTTGTCATCTTTGCCCTTATCCAAATCAATTTGGACAAGGCCAAAGAGGGGCATCTGTAAACACCCCGAAATCCCACGAATTTCTTAAACAAACCTGGTTTTGTACAAGCAGCCCCAAAGGGCCATTTTGAGTCTGGAAACCCAGGCGCCTTCCAGACAACCCTGTACATACGTTTTGAACTCCGTATTTCAAAAATATACAATATGGCTTTTGAAAACCATTTAAAACACGTTTTTGAAACCCCAAAGCAGCTTGGCCTAATCAAGACAGGACCAGCGAAGTCAAAGAGAGCCCGGAACCGGAGCACATGTCGAGCCCGGCACAGCAACTCTTGTATCACATCCATACCCCCAGGATCTCGAACGTCCAAGACCCTGTTATTATCAAAATGTCATTTGAAGTCATCTCCAGAAGGCAGAAACGGAGGTGGACGATCATGTTGGCGAAGACCCAACGCAGACGGAGTGCTGATGCTGTCAGACCTCGCACAAATCGTCCGTTTCGAACACAGCTTGAAGGAGTCAGAGTTCAGTTTGGATCAGATCTGGACCATATATATCCAGATCCCAATCCAAACCCATATGTGGACTTGGATTTGGATTTGGATCCAGAGATCCAATCCAATATCCATATCCATGGCCCACATCACCTTCTCATAAATGGAGGTGGGGCCCACTTGAAATTCACGTGGGATCATGGGCATGAGAGAGAGTGGGGATGGATAAGATCAAGTGTGGTTGTAATTAAGCTTGACTTGTGTGTCAAGTTTGGGGTTAATCATGTGGGTTAGCCTAATTGAGTGGGTTTAAGCTTGTAATTAGCCAAAACCTAACCTAGGGCTGCACCAACATGAGGTGGTTAAGGTCTATGGGCCATGCAAAGGGAGCTCCTTCACCTAAACCTAACCAAAAACACCTAATCCTAGCCTTCCACCCTAATCCACCCCTAATCTTAGCCTAATCACCTAACCCACTTCCCTAATCCCAACCTAATCACCTAACCCACTTCCCTAATCCTTCCCTAAACCTAGGTTAATTTCCCTAAACCTAGCCTAATCCTAGCCTAATCACCTAACCTAGCTCACTAAACCTCACCCTAGAACCCAACCACCTAACCAAGCCCTAAACCCCTAAACCACCCCTAGCCCGCAATCTACCCAAACCACTAGTATTTAAAATATCTGGCCCTACCCTTTCCAGCCCACCTTATCTTCATACCACCCTACCTAAACCACCTAACCACTACCCCAAACCCTAACACTACACTCCCCCTAGTGACCTTACCTAGCCCCTTTTATCCCCCACATCAAGGCGACACCCTTGCTTGCAGCCGGCCACCTTCAAGGCGCCCATCCCGCGCCCCATTCGCAGCCGGCCAGCACCCCTTTTCGCTCAACCTCGCGGAGCTCCCGTTTGCAGCCCAAGGCGAAGGCCAAGCCCACGCTCAAGCAAGGCCTCTACGGACTAGCTACTAGTAAGTGCCTAACTCGGTCTTTAGTTGTATACTTGCTTGAGATTCAATTCGATTCGGGGTTGTAATAACGGAGCATAGTCTCCCTCCGCTTGTAATAACGTGGCTTGGCACACCCACACACGTGCACTCTCTTAGTTGTGCACGATTTTGAACACACACGAGCCTAATCAGCCCCTAATACATAAGTATATACATATACTTTCATTTTTGAAGGGTTTTGCTTAAGTTGGGTGCGTTGTCTTTCAATTCAAGCACTCTCACACACATTGAGCATTCGCTCTTATTTGAAAGACCCAAGTAAGGGCCGACCTATACTATTTGGGTTTCATTTCATGTCGTGTGGGTAAGTCTTTCAATTCAAGCACTCTCACACACATTGAGCCTTCGCTCTTATTTGAAAGACCCAAGTAAGGGCCGACCTATACTATTTGGGTTTCATTTCATGTCGTGTGGGTAAGTCTTTCAATTCAAGCACTCTCACACATATTGAGCCTTCGCTCTTACTCCCAAGACCTTAGTAAAGGCCTTATTGCAGTTATATTTGGGTTTCATTTATGTCGTGTGCGTAGTACTTCAATTCAAGCACTCACACACATTGAGCTTTCGCTCTTACTCCCAAGACCTTAGTCAAGGCCATACTGCAATTTATATTTAGGTTTAATTTCATGTCGTGTGTGTAAGTCTTTCAATTCAAGCACGCACCCACATTGAGCCTTCGCTCTTATTTGCAAGACCCGAGTAAGGGCTCATATACATACTCTATATACATATCTCCCTTCGGCACTTACTTTACAAGTCATTTCCCTTCGGTTATTTCCCTTCATTATTGTCTTTACATTCGGGTTTTCCCTTTGGAGTAGCGTGAGTTTGCATTGCATCTACGCCATACCACGAGGTAGGATGCAGATTGCATCAAAGCAAGCCCCGCTTGAATTCGCCCATGTAGTGGAGTGTTCATAACACACAAACTAGGTGGCCCGAAAAGGGATAAAAGAAAAGACTTAGGCACGTGCAAATCCACGTGATCTAAAACATGCAATCGCATCTAAAAGACCTGAATTTGACACCTCGAACCGCTTCGTAGACTTTCTCTCCCAAAACTCGATTTTTGCAAAGCGTACAGAGTGACCCTTGCGCATCGGTGCAAGAAGGTCTGCGACGACAAAAGCTCACTTGCTCACAGTCGCCACGTTTAGAAGTCAATGTTAAATATATCTTCGCTAGCTTAGGTAAGCTAGCTGGCACGCCCTGTTTGCATAAATAGGCCTTAGACGCACGAGAGGATCCGCTCCAAGCCCTGAAAAAGGTGAGAGGCGGGGAATTTTCGCGCGTCTACAGTGGTGTTGAGGGAAGGTAGTCGGGTATGGTGTAGGTCGGCCGGGTGTAAGGGAGAAGGGATGGATGAGCTAGGTTGGTGTGGTGCTTGGCTGGAAAGAAGGGGGTGAAGAGAGGATGAAGGTTAGATAAGGTTGAGGTGGGGTACTAACCAGGAAGGAGGCGGTGCTGGTGGATGGAAGTGGTGGTCGGATGGTTGTGGAAGAAGAGTGGCAGCTGGGAAGAAGGTGGCCGGGTGGAGCTCCTCGTCGAAGGTGGAAGATGGTGGAGTCGGCTGGAATGGGGAAGTGCTGGCCGAGTGGAAGGAGCGATGGAATGGCAGATGCTGGGCCGAGTGGTGGAGCTTGGAGGGAGTGGAGGAGAGAGAGGAAAACCCAAAATGAAGAGGGGCTTTTATAGGCTGGAAATGGGCTGGGTCGGTTGGTAGAAGGTGGGCCAGATATTTGTAATAAGGTGGGCATGGGACATGGTTTGGGATAGGTCGTTAAGGAGGGCTGGTTAGTGGTTTAGGGTAGGTCGGTTAGGTGGGCTGGGACATAGTGGTTAGGGGTTTAATTAGGTGGACTAAGGTGGGTTTAGGCTTAGTTGGTTAGGGTCTAGGTGGTCTAGCTAGGTGAGGTCGACTAGGTGAGGTCAGTTAGGTGAGGTTGGGGTGGTTTTGGGTGAGAATGGCTAGGTTTGGGTTAGGTTTTAGGGGAGATGGCTAGGTTTGGGTTAGGTTTTAGGGGAGATGGCTAGGTGAGGTGAGCTAGCTTAGGGCTAGGTTTAGGAACCTCCCCTTGGCGCCGATCCATTGGTCCAGTTGCAACCATGTCCAAGTTGGTGTAGCCCTAGGTTAGGTGTAGGTGCATACAAGCTTAAACCCACACTCTTGGCTAAACCCACAAGGTTAACCCACCCTTGACCAAAAGTCAAGCCTACCAACTTTCTCACTCATACTTTATCCCCCTTTCTCTCTCTACCCAAGCTTTTCACGTGAAATGTTGTGGGCCCCTCACCTCCATTTATGAGAAGGTGATGTGGGCCATGGATATAGATATTGGATTTGGATCTTGGGATCCAAATCCAAATCCAAATCCAAATACATGTTGGGTTTGGATCTGGATATATATGGTCCAGATCCAGCCCAAATATGATTTTTTGATTCCTTCATGGCGTTTCGAAACGGACGGTTTGTTTGGTGCCTGACTGTATTAGTACTCCATCTTGCATTGGGTCTTCGCCAACATTGTCGTCTGCTCTTCTTCTCACCTTTAGGAGTGCATTTTAAGCAAATTTTTGATATCTGGGGCTTGGTTGTTTGAGAATCTGTGGATGATTTTGATATGAGAGTTGATGTGCCGGGCTTGAAGTATGCTTCGGGTCCGAGCTCTCCTTTGCCTTTTCGGTCCTGCTTTTGTTAGGCCAAGCTGCTTTCGGGGTTTCAAAACACCTTTTAAGGTCTAAAACTATATGTATCCAATTTTAAAACGTATATATGGTTTCAACCTATGTACAGAGTTGTCTGGAAGGATCCTGAGTTTCCAAACTCAAAATAGCCCTTTGGGGCTGCTTTTATGAAACCAGGCATATTTGAGAAAATCGTGGGATTTTGGGGTGTTTACAGTTACATTAAGTCGTGTGAGTTCGTCTTTCAATTACACACTCACACCCAAAGAACACCCGAGCGCTTGCTCAAGCACCTCACTTACCATTTTGGCCTCGGTAGCCACTAAGATATAGCCATATCTCTATATTTTCTGTTGCGTTTTCCCGATTCAGCTACGTGTGTTGCCTTTACATTTATACACAAATACAACACGTGCATGTTGACGACCTTCGGGCTCATATATATATAGTTGTATCTCCCTTTCTACTGGGTTTTCATTTCAGCTACGTGCGTTGTCTTTACATTTATACACAACACATACGCACACATTGGTGACCTTCGGGCCCATATATATATAAGTATTTCCCTTCCGCACTTTACATTCAAGTCGAGCGGGGTTTTACATTCAAGTCATGTGAGTTGCCTTTCAATTTATACACAACACACACGCCCACAATTGAGCCTTTCCGCTCTTAAGATATAGCTATATTTCCCTTCCGCAATTTCCCTTTGGCTATGTCTTTCAATTTCGGGTTTTAAGGTTCAGTTGTGTGAGTTTGCATTGCATATCCGCCATACCATAAGATAGGGTGCATACTTGCATCAAAGCAACCTCGAACCACCCGTGCAAAATCGCCAAGACTTAGGCACTTGATACACACATCTCATGCCTAAGTAGCTAAAATCAAAGACATAGGATGCGTGCAAACCCCACGTAAATAAAATTTGCAACTAGACAAACCAAACCGATCAAACACTTTTCATACTTTTCAAACAGGTCATACTCATTCAAAATCGAGTTTTCTAAAGCGTACAAACCGACCCTTGAGCATCGGTTCAAGAAGGTTTGCGACGAAAAGAGCCCACTTGTCCACAGTCGCCCCATAAGTTAGATATTTTGAAAACTTACTTCGCTAGCTTGAGTAAGCTAGCTGGCACGCCCTTTAAGCGACTTAGACATATGAAAAGGTTCACTTCAGGCCTAAAAACCTGTAGTGGAAATTTTCGCGTGTCTACAAGGATCGGTTCAAGAAGGTTTTAAGCGAAAAGAGTCTGCTTGCCTACAATCACCAAAATCAGAAAATTGTTTAAAAAATCTTCACTAGTTTGAGTAAGCTAGCGTTGGCACGCTTGTGCAAGCGTAGGCACGAAAAGGTTCACTTATAGTTTGCTAACTTGGGAGTGAAAATTTTCATGTTTACAGAATTGGCACGCCCGGTGGGACACGAGTCTTAAGCGAACTTCAATTCAACAAAACAAAACTTCAAAACGTTTTCAAGGAAAGTGTTTAACCTTTTGCCTTTTTTCACTGATAGGATTTCCAAAAATTTGAATCATGTCAAGTTCAGACTCCAATGAAGTGTCTAGCCGAGCCTCGTGCTCATCAAGTTCCTTTTCCAAAAAGCTTTCAAAAAGGACTTTTAAAAACAAAAGAGAAGAGCTCAAAGACTTGCAAAAGTTATTCGAAGCAAGGATCGCCGCCCTTAGCCAGGAGGTCGAGGCGGTCGAGTCTTGCTGGTCTCATGCTGAACCCGCCAAGGCTAAGAAAAAGCCGAGAAAGTCAAAAAGGCCCAAAGAAATCTTCGTCATGGAGGGGAACCAATACCACTAATCCTTCACACTAAAGTATCGAAAAGCCCTCCAACAACCATTGAGGGGCCAAAACAAAGAAAAGAGATCGTACACCCTATCTGATTTTCTTCCTACAGATTACCAAACAGATAGTGATGACGATATACCAAACTTTCATCGGTATGATGGCACGGGGGACCCTAGATCCCACCTGCAACTCTTTTCTCGTAGAGCCTACAAAAAGAAAAAAGACTACGAAATGGATATATTAGTTTCCTCTCTCCCTTAAGGGAACTGCTTCAAAATGGCTCACTTCCTATGACCTAAGCGAGTTCGCAACTTTTGAAGAGTTAACGAACAACTTTATGCAAAGGTTTTCCCACCACGTAGAAGTGACCCCCACTTTAAATACCCTTAGGGATACAAAACAAGCTTCGAATGGGGATGTACATGCATTCATCGTTCGATGGAGGTCCCTCCTTGGGCAAGTGAGAGAGCCCATTTTCGAAGGATGTGCAGTAATGCTCATCCTTGACAATTTCAAAACGGAGTTGAAAACACTTCTTTCTTTACACGAAATTTCAACTTTCCATAAATTAATAAAAAAGGCTTCCCTCTTCGAAACAATACTGAAAAAGAGGGTCTACAATGACTTATAGAAAGGAAAAATGCTTCAAAAACCATGATTTGAAAAACCCGGGACTTACGGGCTACCCACTATGGACAATGGGGCAAAACCCCAAAAAATTGCTAACGTTCGAGTGGAAACAAACTCGGCCGGCACTTCAAAGAAGAATAAACCAAAAATTGAAAAAAGATTCAAAAAACATTTGAAAAGAGGGAGTATACCCCTCTGGGGCAGCCCATCTCAGAGGTTCTCGACCTCCTGCTCGCTTAAGGAATGGTAACACTCCCCGAGATTTCCGAGGGGACACCTCTAAAAGGGAAATCTCTGAACAAATTTTGCAAGTACCATCGGCTCAAGGGCCATAATACAAATAAATGTTATTCCCTTTTAAACAAAATCGAGGACTTGATAGATCAGGGTCGGCTCCAGGTCACTGAGGAACCGGAGCCTTACCAAGTTGTTCTTAAAGAGCCCTTCTGCAACCACGCAAGCACTAGTGGGAAGGAAAAAGAGGTATGTGTTTTCTTGGCTTCCTTGAAAGGTTTAGAGCATGCATTCCATACAAATCTCACTACTTGTCACATACCACCTTCTCTAATCATAATAAAAAAAGCCAAACAAGTAGTAACCAGGGAGCGCTTAGAGTCCCGCCCCCGGCTAGAGCTATTTTAGAAATTCGGGGTGCTTTGAAGCACAAAATTAGAGCCAACATAGGAACGAGCCCTAGGGAAGATGTGGGCGAGGTGACTAGGTCCGGAAAGATCTATCAACCCCCACATCTAGCCAAAGATGCTACCAGAGAAGTGGTCATTATTCTAGGCCCTTCAAAGTCATGCATTCTCAAAGCATCTCAGGTCATGGACAAAGGAAAAAACGTGTTAATTCCATATGATTTTGAAACACGTCTTTCCAAGATTCCTATAAATATGTCTATCCTAGAACTAATCCAAAACTTCCTCCAGGCATAGACAAGTTTTAGAGAAAATCTTAGAAAGAGCCAAGGTTAACTCGACCACAACCCCTGAGTTCCTGTCCTTCCTAGTTGCACCTATCTATGATAAAACCCCCATTGTGTTCTCAGAAGATGAGATAGAACGATCATACCAAACCCATAACCAAGCCTTACATATAGAGGTGGTATTGAATCACCATCCTCTAAACATGTGTTTGGTTGATGGGGGAGGAGGTCTAAACATCCTTCTGTTATACGTAGCTTTTCAAATCGGAGTCTCCTTGACCTCTATGAATCCAAGCCCCAACGTTATCATAGGATACGATGGGAATGAATCCAAACCTTTAGGAACCGTAGAATTACCTATGGAAATAGGGGGTACAACCCATGCAGGGGTGTTCCATGTCTTAGACATACACCCCCATTACAACTTGCTCCTAGGAAGACCATGGATACATAGCCTTCGGGCCGTGCCATTCACCTTCCATAGGTGTATCAAGATCCCCTACGAAAGCCAAATTGTGGTAATTCTAGGAGAAAACTACCCTCAGCTTAGGGGAGTTCAAAACTTCCCTTGCTTGTCAAGCCATCAAACCTGCATAACCAACCTAGGAAAACCCTTGGTCGAACCACCCAAGTTCATCCTCAAAAGACCTAAGGATGTCGTGTATATCAAGGGGTAGCCCAAAGCCTGCCCACCCAAGACCATGACCATCCTAGGAAAAACCAAAGCCCAAAATCTCCACAAATCCCTAAACAGAAAAACATTTGAGCATAACATGGATGACACCAAGTTCCAAGGCCATCCACTTTACAAAACATTTTCAAAATTAAAAAAGCCTTGGAACATGATGTTAAATATGGGATACATGCCCTATCAAAGTTTAGGAAACCAAAACTGGGGTTGCTTAGAACCCATCTTGCCAAATCCAAATCCAAACCGGCATGGGATAGGCTACACTCCATCCATTGCCCCTAAGCCACCACCTACAACCACTTAGGTCAAGGGTACCCTGGAAGCTCCTAAAACCGAAACCTATGACTTAGACCTCTTATTTAGAGACTGATTCATGGTGTTTTCTTTGTAGGTATGATGGAAGACCCCTCTATAACAAAAAATCTAAAAAAATTACATATTCTTGTAGACACCGAAAATTTTCATTTACGGGTTCTTAGGCCTGAAGTGAACCTTTTCGCAATCTACATTCGCTTTATGGGCATGCCAGCTAGTTTACTTTAACTAGCAAAGTATGTTTTGAAAATAATCTGACTTTTGAAAGGCGATTGTAGGCAAGCGGGATTTTTACGTCTGTAGACGCGCGAAAATCCCCGCCTCTCGCCTTTTCAGGGCTCGGAGCGGATCCTCTCGTGGGTCTAAGGCCTATGTATGCAAACAGGGTGTGCCAGCTAGCTTACCTAAGCTAGCGAAGATATATATTAACACTGACTTCTAAACGTGGCGACTGTGAGCAAGTAAGCTCTTGTCGTCGCAGACCTTCTTGCACTGATGCGCAAGGGTCAGTCTGTACGCTTTGCAAAAATCGAGTTTTGGAGAGAAAGTCTACGAAGCGGTTCGAGGTGTCTATTTCGGGTCTTTTAGATGCGATTGCATGTTTTAGATCACGTGGATTTGCACGTGCCTAAGTCTTTTCTTTTATCCCTTTTCGGGCCACCTAGTTTGTGTGTTATGAACACTCCACTACATGGGCGAATTCGAGCGGGGCTTGCTTTGATGCAATATGCGTCCTACCTTGTGGTATGGCGTAGATGCAATGCAAACTCACGCTACTCCAAAGGGAAAACCCGAAATGTAAAGACAATACTGAAGGGAAATAACCGAAGGGAAATAACCGAAGGGAAATGACTTTGTAAAGTAAGTGCCGAAGGGAGATATGTATATAGAGTATGTATATGAGCCCTTACTCGGGTCTTGCAAATAAGAGCAAAGGCTCAATGTGGGTGCGTGCTTGAATTGAAAGACTTACACACACGACATGAAATTAAACCCAAATATAAATTGCAGTATGGTCTTGGGAGTAAGAGCGACGGCTCAATGTGTGTGAGTGCTTGAATTGAAGTACTACACACACGACATAAATGAAACCCAAATATAACTGCAATAAGGCCTTTACTAAGGTCTTGGGAATAAGAGCGAAAGCTCAATGTGTGTGAGAGTGCTTGAATTGAAAGACTTACACACACGACATGAAATGAAACCCAAATAGTATAGGTCGGCCCTTACTTGGGTCTTTCAAATAAGAGCGAAGGCTCAATGTGTGTGAGAGTGCTTGAATTGAAAGACTTACACACACGACATGAAATGAAACCCAAATAGTATAGGTCGGCCCTTACTTGGGTCTTTCAAATAAGAGCGAAGGCTCAATGTGTGTGAGAGTGCTTGAATTGAAAGACTTACACACACAACATGAAATGAAACCCAAGTAGTATAGGTCGGCCCTTACTTGGGTCTTTCAAATAAGAGCGAAAGCTCAATGTGTGTGAGTGCTTGAATTGAAAGACAACGCACCCAACTTAAGCAAAACCCTTCGAAAATGAAAGTATATGTATATACTTATGTATTATGGGCTGATTAGGCCCGTGTGTGTTCAAAATCGTGCACAACTAGGAGAGTGCACATGTGTGGGTGTGCCAAGCCACGTTATTACAAGCGGGGGGAGACTATGCTCCGTTATTACAACCCCGTATCAAATTGAATCTCAAGCAAGTATACAACTAAAGACCGAGTTAGGCACTTACTAGTAGCTGGTCCGTAGAGGCCTTGCTTGAGCGTGGGCTTGGCCTTCGCCTTGGGCTGCAAACGGGAGCTCCGCGAGGTTGAGCGACAAAGGGTGCTGGCCGGCTGCAAGTGGGGCGCGGGATAAACGCCTTGAAGATGGCCGGCTGCAAGTGGGTGTCGCCTTGATGTGGGGGATTAAAGGGGCTGGGCCAAGTATGTATGTAGGGTCACTAGGAGAGTATAGAGTGTTAGGGAGTATGGACCTAAGGGGAGCTTAAGGGAAGGTCGAGTGGGACACCTAGGGGAAAGAGATGGCTGGCCGGGTGTAGCTAGGGTAGTTAGGTAGTGGCAGGTAGTTTAGGGTGTGATAGGTTCGGCTGAGTGAGAATGGTGGCAGCAAAGGAGAATGGTGGCAACAAAGGGGAATGGCTAGTGGTAGGATGTTATGGTAGGGGGTTAGGTGGCTGAGAGTGGAGAGGGAGTGAAGAAGGTGAGATGAAGGATGGGGTACTAACCGTGCTTGATGAGAGGTGGTGGATGGAAGAAAGCAGCCGGGTGTGGTGGAGCAAATGGTTCAGCCGAGGGCAGGGGTGGTGACAAGTGGTGGTGTAGGTGGCGGTGCAGGTGGTGGTGCAGATGGAGCAGGTGGCTGGGTTCGGCTGGGCTGGGAAGTGGGGTCCCGGCTGGGCTTGGGGAAGGCGACTCGATTGGAGAACCCGCCCCCAAAAGGGGGGGGTTTATATAGGGATGGGTAGGTCGGTTAGGGCTGGGTTTGGGGTAGTGGTTAGGTGGTTTAGGTAGGGTGGTATGAAGATAAGGTGGGCTGGAAAGGGTAGGGCCAGATATTTTAAATACAAGTGGTTTGGGTAGATTGTGGGCTAGGGGTGGTTTAGGAGTTTAGGGGTTTAGGGTTGGGTTAGGTGGTTGGGTTCTAGGGTGAGGTTTAGTGAGCTAGGTTAGGTGATTAGGCTAGGTTTAGGCTAGGTTTAGGGAAATTAACCTAGGTTTAGGGAAGGATTAGGGAAGTGGGTTAGGTGATTAGGTTGGGATTAGGCCGGGATTAGGGAAGTGGGTTAGGTGATTAGGCTCAGATTAGGGGTGGATTAGGGAAGTGGGTTAGGTGATTAGGTTCAGATTAGGGGTGGATTAGGGTGGAAGGCTATGATTAGGTGTTTTGGGTTAGGTTTAGGTGAAGGAGCTCCCTTTGCATGGCCCATAGACCTTAACCACTTCATGTTGGTGCAGCCCTAGGTTAGGTTTTGGCTAATTACAAGCTTAAACCCACTCAATTAGGCTAACCCACATGATTAACCCCAAACTTGACACACAAGTCAAGCTTAATTACAACACTCTTGATATTATCCATCCCCACTCTCTCTCATTCCCATAATCCCACGTGAATTTCAAGTGGGCCCCACCTCCATTTATGAGAAGGTGATGTGGGCCATGGATATGGATATTGTATTGGATCTCTGGATCCAAATCCAAATCCAAGTCCACCTATGGGTTTGGATTGGGATCTGGATATATATGGTCCAGATCCAATCCAAACTGAACTCTGACTCCTTCGAGCTGGGTTCGAAACGGACGATTTGTGCGGGGTCTGACAGCATCAGTACTCCGTCTGCGTTGGGTCTTCGCCAACATGGTCGTCCGCCTCCGTTCCTGCCTTCCGGAGATGACTTCAAATGACATTTTGATAAGAACAGGGTCTTGGACGTTCGAGATCCTGGGGGTATGGATGTGATACAAGAGTTGCTGTGTCGGGCTCGACATGTGCTCTGGTTCCGGGCTCTTCTTAGCTCTCCTGGTCCTGTCTTGATCGGGCCAAGCCGCTTCGGGGTTTCAAACACGTGTTTTAAAAGGTTTTCAAAAGCCATATTATATATTTTTGAAATATGAAGTTTAAAAAATATATACAGGGTTGTCTGGAAGGCTCCTGGGTTTCCAGACTCAAAATGGCCCTTTGGGGCTACTTGTACAAAACCAGGTTTGTTTAAGAAATTCGTGGGGTTTCGGGGTGTTTACAAGGTCGCAGACCTTCTTGCACCGATGCGCAAGGGTCAGTCTGTACGCTTAGAGAGTTCGTTTTGGAACAAGTTTAACTCAAAATACATTTTGAATGAAGAAGTGTTTTAAAACCTTTTGAAAACCATGCATTTGGGCGATTTTGACTTTGTAAGGGTTGGACGACCCTAAGTCTTTCAAATTTTAATCTACTTAGGCACGATGTGCATGCATCGAAATAGCCTAAGTCTTGGCATATTTGCACGATTGATTCGGGTTGCTTTTGTATGATTTTCAGATTTTAGATCACGTGGATTTGCACGTGCCTAAGTCTTTCTTTTTATCCCTTTATGGGCCACCTAGGTGTGTGTTATGAACACTCCACTATATGGGGCGAATTTGAGCGGGAGTACGGGGCTTGCTTCGATGCAATATGCGTCCTACCTCGTGGTATGGCGTAGATGCAATGCAAACTCACGCTACTCCAAAGGGAAAACCCGAATGTAAAGACAATGCCGAAGGGAAATTGCCGAAGGGAAATAACCGAAGGGAAATGACTTGTAAAGTAAATAGCCGAAGGGGAAATATGGCTATATCTTAAGAGCGGAAAGGCTCAATTGTGTAAGTGTGTGTCGTGTATATATTGAAAGACAACACACATGACTTGAACCTTAAAACCCGAATCTTAAAGACGTAGCCGAAAGAAATACTTTATATAGAGTATATGTAGGGGCCCTTACTTGGGTCTTGTAAATAAGAGCGAAGGCTCAATGTGTGTGCGTGCTTGAATTGAAAGACTTACACACACGACATGAAATGAAACCCAAATATAAATTGCAGTATGCCTTGACTAAGGTCTTGGGAGTAAGAGCGAAAGCTCAATGTGTGTGAGTGTAGAATTGAAGTACTACGCACACGACATAAATGAAACCCAAATATAACTGCAATAAGGCCATTACTAAGGTCTTGGGAGTAAGAGCGAAGGCTCAATGTGTGTGCGTGTGGAAAATGGAAAGACAACACACACGACTTAATTAAAAACCCCCTTGACTTAAAATATATAAATATAACTATATATTAAGGGCTTGTTAGGCCCGTGTGTGTGCAAGAAGTGTACGACTAAGAGCTGAAAGGCTCAAGTGCGTGTGTGTGTGGGTGTGTCAAACCACGTTATTACAATCGGGGGGAGATGAAGCTCCTTTACTACAACCCCGTATCAAAATTTAATTGAATATAAAGCAAGTTAATGTAATAGACCAAGTTTAGACACTTACAAATAGCTGGTCCATGTTCAACTTGCTTGCACGTGGGCTCACGGTTCACCTTGGGCAGCCAAGAGGGGGTTATCCTAGGTGGCTTTGAGGGAGGTTCTATGGGGCACGGTTAGGGCCTTAGGGAAGCTTAGGTTCGGCCAAGACAGGGGTTGTGTAGGGTCTGTCCTAGGGTCTGTCCTAGGTGGCTGGAAGAGGTGCAGGTCACGGCTAGGGGGGGTGGTCAGGTCGGCAGGAAGGTGGTCAGGTCGGCAGGAAGGAGTCGGGCGCAGCAAATCGGGCGCCTGGCGCTGGGCACTGGCGGGCGTCTGGCGCTAGGAGGGGCATCGCAGTGGCGCGGGATGGCGTTAGGGCACGGGATGGCGTCAGGGCACGGGATGGCGTCAGGGCACGGGGCGCATGACCGGCGCGATCCGGTTAGATTTAGGTTGGTTCAAGTCTAGGGTTAGGTTTGGTCGAACCTAGGTTGGGTTAGGGCTAGGTTTAGTTAGGGTTAGGTTCAGTTGGGGTTAGGTAGGTTCGAACCTAGGCTAGGTTGGGGTTAGGTTTAGAGGGGTGTAGAGAGAATGGCTAGGTTAGGTTAGGCTTACCTCTTGGAGTCGGTCCTTCATGGCTTGAGCCAACGTCTCCACGGTTGCAGCCACTTGGTCCAGCCCACCTTGGTTGCAGCCCCTTGGTCTAGACCCACTTAGCCCACATGGCTTGAACCCACCTCACCCAATGAGCCCACATGGCTAGGTCTATCACTCCCTCTCTCTCCTCCCAAATATTTGCATGAACCCTTTACATGGACCCCCTCACCTCTATTTATAGACATTTGAGGTGGGTCTTGGATTTGGGTTTGGGTTTGGGGTTTGGATCCAGACCCAAATCCAAACACTATTTGGATTTGGATATTGGATCTCGGATATTTTGAGATCCGTATCCGATCCAAACCCAATATTTTTATTGATATGGATCTGGATATTTTTATCCAGATCTGATCCAATCCAAACACTATTTGGATTCAATCCAAATCCAAACACTATTTGGATCGACCCAAACACTATTTGGATTGGCCCAAATCCAAACACTATTCATTACATGGATTTGGATCTGGATATATATGGTCCAGATCCAAATCAAAATTTCTTCGGACAGTCCTTCTTGGCTTCTCGAGGCGAACGATCTGTGCGGGCACTGGCTTCATCAGCGCTCCGTCTGGTGCTGGGTTTTCCCCAACTTTGTCGTCCAGACTCCGTCTCGCAGTTCTGGACTCCGTTGAGCTTTTCATCAAACGGGCTCAGCTTTCTTTTGTTTTTTTATCAGGGAGTGGCTTCTGAAGCTCTGGGCTTCAATCCTCTTCAGGCCTAGGGTCTTCTTTTGCCTTCTCTACCTGTTTTCACATTTCAAAACAGGTTGTCGTTTTGGCTCAAACAAGCTTTTTGGTGTTTTGAGAGTTTTTGAAAAATAGAAGATTTGGGGTGTTTACAATTCTCAAAATCCAAAAACAATTGGAAAAACCTCAAAACCCAAAAACATTGGAAAATTTTGAAAAATCCAAAAAAAGTGTGATTTGCATTTCTCCTCCTGTCATTTCCTTATTGTAAACACCCTAAAATCCCACGAATTTCTCAAATCCATCTGGTTTTGCAAAAGCAGCCCCAAAGGGCCATTTTGAGTATGAAAACCGAGGAGCCTTCCATACAACCCTGTATATATGTTTTAAACTTTATATTTCAAAAATACATGATATGGCTTTTGAAAACCTTTTAAAACATGTTTTTGAAACCCCGAAGCAGCTTGGCCTAATCCATACAAGACCAGGAAAGCTAAGGAGAGCCCGGAACCAGAGCACATCTCAAGCCCGGCACAGCGCCTCTCGTATCAAATCCACACCCCAGGATCTCGTATCAAAACATTGTTTGAAGTCATCTCCGAAAGGCGAAAACAGAGATGGACGATCATGTGGGCGAAGACCCAACGCAGACGGAGCACTGATGCTGTCAGGCCCCGCACAAACCGTTTGTTTCGAACATAGCTCGAAGGAGTCAGAGTTCAGTTTAGAATCGGATCTGGACCATATATATCCAGATCCTAATCCAAACCCATGTATGGACTTGGATTTGGATTTGGATTCAAAAATCCAATCCAATATCCATATCCATGGCCCACATCACCTTCTCATAAATGGAGGTGGGGCCCACTTGAATTTCACGTGGGATTATGGGCATGAGAGAGAGTGGGGATGGATAAGATCAAGTGTGTGTTGTAATTAAGCTTGACTTGTGTGTCAAGTTTGGGGTTAATCATGTGGGTTAGCCTAATTAAGTGGGTTTAAGCTTGTAATTAGCCAAAACCTAACCTAGGGCTGCACCAACATGATATGATTAGGGTCTACGGGCCATGCAAAGGGAGCTCCTTCACCTAAACCTAGCCAAGAACACCTAATCCTAGCCTTCTACCCTAATCCCATCCTAATCTGAGCCTAATCACCTAACCCACTTCCCTAATCCCGGCCTAATCCCAACCTAATCACCTAACCCACTTCCCTAATCCTTCCCTAAACCTAGGTTAATTTCCCTAAACCTAGCCTAATCCTAGCCTAATCACCTAACCTACCTCACTAAACCTCACCCTAGAACCAACCCACCTAGCTAAACCCTAAACCTCTAAACCACCCCTAGCACACAACCTACACAAACCACTTGTATTTAAAATATCTGTCCCTACCCTCTCCAGCCCACCTTATCACCACACCACCCTACCTAAACCACCTAACCACTACCCCAAAACCAGCCCTAACCGACCTAGCCCAGCCCTATATACCCCCCCTCCTTGGGGGCGGGCTTTCCCATCTAGAAGCCCCACCTTCCACCAGCCGGGTCCTCCCCTCTTCCAGCTCAGCCGACTCCCCTCCTGCTCCACCTGCCACAGTCAGCCACCACCAACACCACCACTCCAGCTGAGCACCACCACCACCACCACACCGACCGAATCCCCTCCTACGCATCCCAACCGCCCAGCTCCTCTCTTCCATCCACCGCCCCTCTTCAATCACGGTTAGTACCCTATCCTCCACCTTACTCCTTCTCCACTCCCTCTCCACTCTCAGCCACCTAACCCACTACCATATCAACCTAAGGCCATGTAAACACCCCGAAATCCCACGAGTTTCTTAAACAAATCTGGTTTTATACAAGCAGCCCCAAAGGGCCATTTTGAGTTTGGAAACCCAGGAGCCTTCCAAACAACCCTGTATATATGTTTCAAACTTTATCTTTCAAAAAAACATATAATATAGCTTTTGAAAACCCTTTTAAAACATGTTTTGAAACCCCGAAGTGGCTTGGCCCGATCAAGACAGGACCAGGAGAGCCAAGAAGAGCCCGGAACCGGAGCACCTGTCGAGCCCGGCGCAGCAACTCTTGTATCTGATTCACACCCCAGGATCTCGAACGTCGAAGACCCTGTTCTTATCAAAATAGCATTTGAAGTCATCTCCGGAAGGCAGAAACGGAGGCGGACGACTATGTTGGCGAAGACCCAACGCAGACGGAGTACTGATGCTGTCAGGCCCCGCACGAATCGTCCGTTTCGAACCCAGCTCGAAGGAGTCAGAGTTCAGTTTGGATTGGATCTGGACCATATATATCCAGATTCCAATCCAAACCCATATGTGGACTTGGATTTGGATTTGGATCCAAAGATCCAATCCAATATCCATATCCATGGCCCACATCACCTTCTCATAAAGGGAGGTGGGGCCCACTTGAAATTCACGTGGGATATTGGGCATGAGAGAGAGTGGGGGTGAAAAATATCAAGAGTGTTGTATTAAGCTTGACTTGTGTGTCAAGTTTGGGCTAATCATGTGGGTTAGCCTAATTGAGTGGGTTTAAGCTTGTAATTAGCTAAAACCTAACCTAGGGCTGCACCAACATGGGGTGATCAAGGTCTATGGGCCATGCTAAGGGAGCTCCTTCACCTAAACCTAGCCAAAAATGCCTAAACCTAGCCTAAACCCCTAATCCACCCCTAATCTGAACCTAATCACCTAACCCACTTCCCTAATCCCGGCCTAATCCCAACCTAATCACCTAACCCACTTTCCTAATCCTTCCCTAAACCTAGATTAATTTCCCTAATCCTAGCCTAAACCTAGCCTAATCACTTAACCTAGCTCACTAAACCTCACCCTAAAACCCAACCACCTAACCTAGCCCTAAACCCCTAAACCACCCTTAGCCCACGATTTATCCAAACACCTAGTTTTAAAATATCTGGCCCAACCCCATCCAGCCCACCTTATCTACATACCACCCTACCTAAACCACCTAACCACTACCCATAGCCCAGCCCTAACCGACCTACCCATCCCCTATTTAAACCCCCCCCATTGTGGGCGGGTTTTTCAAGTGGGAACCACCCCTTCCATCCAGCCGGGCCCTCTCCTTCTCCCATCTCTCATCCAGCCGTGACCACTCCCCAGCAGCTCCACCTGCTCCACCAGCTGCCACCTGCTCCGCCACCTTCCCTCTTCCGTCCACCACCACTGCCACCCAGCCGGACGCCACCATCTTCCCCCAACTCCACCAGCCGACAGCCACCTGCCCGCCATTCTTCCACTCCATCCGCCACTTCTCCTCATACGGTAAGTGCCCTAAACTCCCTCAAAACCCCTCTCTACCACCTCTCCACTCTTAGCCACCCATCTTCCCTTCAGCTCAGCCCCTTTGCCGCCACCACCTAAGCCTAGCCGAACCTAGGATAACCCAAGTGGCTGGCCACTACTTAGCCACCATCTCCCATTCGGCCAACCCCCTAGGTGTCCTATTTGGCCTCCCCACCAGCTCACCTTTTAGGTCCAGTTTCCCTAAGTACCTAACTTCCCTAGTGACCCTAAGACCCACTTATTCAGCCACTCTAAACTCCCTACTTGAAGGCGCCACCTACTTGCCACCGGCCCCCTTCGAGGCGTCTATCCCGCGCCCCATTTGCAGCCGGCCAGCACCCTTGATCACCTACCTTCGCGGAGCTCCCGTTTGCAGCCCAAAGCCAAGGCCACGCTCAAGCAAGACCTCTACGGACCAGCTACTCGTAAGTGTCTAAACTCGGTCTTTAGTCGTACACTTGCTTGAAATTCAATTTGATACGGGGTTGTAATAACGGAGCATAGTCTCCCCCCGCTTGTAATAACGTGGCTTGGCACAACCACACACGTGCACTCTCTTAGTCGTGCACAATTTTGAACACACACGGGCCTAATCAGCCCCTAATATATAAGTGTACATATATATTTCATTTTCGAAGGGTTTTATTTAAGTTGGGTGCGTTGTCTTTCAATTCAAACACTCTCACACACATTGAGCTTTCGCTCTTATTTGAAAGACCCAAGTAAGGGCCGACCTATACTATTTGGGTTTCATTTCATGTCGTGTGAGTAAGTCTTTCAATTCAAACACTCTCACACACATTGAGCTTTCGCTCTTATTTGAAAGACCCAAGTAAGGGCCGACCTATACTATTTGGGTTTCATTTCTTGTCGTGTGAGTAAGTCTTTCAATTCAAGCACTTTCACACACATTGAGCCTTCGCTCTTACTCCCAAGACCTTAGTAAAGGCCTTATTGCAGTTATATTTGGGTTTCATTTATGTCGTGTGTGTAGTACTTCAATTCAAGCACTCTCACACACATTGAGCCTTCGCTCTTACTCCCAAGACCTTAGTCAAGGCCATACTGCAATTTATATTTGGGTTTAATTTCATGTCGTGTGTGTAAGTCTTTCAATTCAAGCACGCACCCACATTGAGCCTTCGCTCTTATTTGCAAGACCCGAGTAAGGGCTCATATACATAAGATATATACGTATTTCCCTTCGGTTATTTCCCTTCGGTTATTTCCCTTCGGTTATTTCCCTTCTGTTATTTCCCTTCAGTATTGTCTTTACATTTCGGGTTTTCCCTTTGGAGTAGCGTGAGTTTGCATTGCATCTACGCCATACCATGAGGTAGGACGCATATTGCATCGAAGCAAGCCCCGCTCGAATTTCCCCCATGTAGTGGAGTGTTCATAACACACAAACTAGGCGACCCAAAAAGGGATAAAAGAAAAGACTTAGGCACGTGCAAATCCACGTGATCTAAAACATGCAATCGCATCTTAAAGACCCGAAATAGACACCTCAAACCGTTTCATAGACTTTCTCCCCAAAACTCGATTTTTTTCAAAAGCGTACAGACTGACCCTTGCGCATCGGTGCAAGAAGGTCTGCGATGACAAGAGCTCACTTGCTCACAGTCGCCACGTTTAGAAGTCAGTGTTAAATACATCTTCGCTAGCTTAAGTAAGCTAGCTGGCACGCCCTATTTATATACATAGGCCTTAGACGCACGATAAAGATCCACTCCAAGCCACGAAAGAGGCGAAGAGGCGGGGATTTTCGCGCGTCTACAGAGATTGGCACGCCCGGTGGGACGTGAGCCTTTTCAAAAATCGAGTTTACTTGTAGAAGTCTTGCGAAAATTTTATAAAGGTGTCGTTTTAACTGGTTTTCTTTGCTTTTACTTAGGAAATTTTGAAAAAGCTTGAAAAGCATGTCAAAATCCAATCCAAGTGAAGTGTCGAGCCAAGGCTCATGCGCATCAAGTTCTCACTCTAGGAGGATTTTCAAAAACAAAATAAAACTAGATGAAATCGAGGACTTGAGAAGGGAATTTGAGGCCAAAATCGATGCTCTCAGCCAAGAGGCTGAAGTAGGCGATTCATGTTCATCAAACGGTGAACAAAGGCCTAAAAAGAAAATGGAAAAACCTCGCAAGCAAAAGAGGCCTCCGTAATGGAAGGCAACCAATACCACGAGTCCTTCACACAAAAGGATCGTAAAGCCCTACAGCAACTGCTGAAAGGGCAAAATAAAGAGAAAAGAAGCTACGCCCTGTCTGATTTCCTTCCTATGGATTACGAAACAGACTGTGACGATGAAATACCGAACTTCCATCGGTATGATGGCATGGGAGACCCTAGGTCTCACTTGCAACTTTTCTCACGTCGAGCCCATAAGAAGAAAAAGGACTCGATGAAATGGGTGTATTGGTTCCCCCTATCCCTTAAGGGCACAGCTGCAAAATGGCTGGCTTCCTACGACTTAAGCCAGTTCGCTACTTTTGAAGAGTTAGCGAACTGCTTCATGCAAAGATTTGCACACAACGTGGAAGTCACGCCAACCCTGAATACCTTAAGGGATACAAAGCAAGGCATGAACGAAGACGTGCATGCCTTCATTATAAGATGGAGGTCTCTTTTGGGCCAAGTGCGAGAGCCTATATCCGAAGGATGCGCAGTAATGCTCATCCTGGATAATTTCAAAAGCGAGTTAAAAACCCTTCTCTCGCTCCATGAGATTTCAACTTTCCATAAGTTGATCAAAAAGGCCTCCCTTTTCGAAACCAACTTGCGAAAAGGGACATACGACCACTTATGGAAAGGAAGTGCCGTTCCCAAAACACGCGTGGAAAAGCCCATCGCATATGGGCTGCCCACAACGGACAAAGGGGCAAAGCCCCATAAAATCGCCAATGTCCGGGTGGATCCAGGCATGGCGGGCACTTCTAAAAATTTTGAAAAAATAGAAAATAAGAGAGAACGCAATTTTTCAAAGCCAATTGAAAAACGGGAGTACACTCCGCTGGGGCAACCTGTGTCGGAGGTCCTAGACCTCCTACTTGCCCAGGGCATGATCGAACTCCCTGAAATCCCTGAAGGAGTCACGTCTGTAAACACCCCAAATCTTCTATTTTTCAAAAACTCTCAAAACACCAAAAAGCTCGTTTGAGCCAAAACGACGACCTGTTTTGAAATGTGAAAACAGGTACAGAAGGCAAAAGAAGACCCTAGGCCCGAAGAGGATTCAAGCCCAGAGCTTCAGAAGCCACTCCCTGAGAAAAAAACAAAAGAAAGCAGAGCCCATTTGATGAAAAGCTCAACGGAGTCCAGAACGGCGAGACGAAGTCCGGACGACAAAGTTGGGGAAAACCCAGCACCAGACGGAGCGCTGATGAAGCCAGTGCCCGCACAGATCGTTCGCCTCGAGAAGCCAAGAAGGACTGTCCGAAGAAATTTTGATTTGGATCTGGACCATATATATCCAGATCCAAATCCATGTAATGAATAGTGTTTGGATTTGGGCCAATCCAAATAGTGTTTGGGTCGATCCAAATAGTGTTTGGATTTGGATTGGATCCAAATAGTGTTTGGATTGGATCGGATCTGGATCAAAATATCCAGATCCGTATCCATAAAAATATTGAGTTTGGATCGGATACAGATCTCAAAATATCCGAGATCCAATATCCAGATCCAAATAGTGTTTGGATTTGGGTATGGATCCAAACCCCAAACCCAAACCCAAATCCAAGACCCACCTCAAATCTCTATAAATAGAGGTGAGGGGGTCCATGTAAAGGGTTCATGCAAATATTTGGGAGGAGAGAGAGGGAGTGATAGACCTAGCCATGTGGGCTCATTGGGTGAGGTGGGTTCAAGCCATGTGGGCTAAGTGGGTCTAGACCAAGGGGCTGCAACCAAGGTGGGCTGGACCAAGTGGCTGCAACCGTGGAGACGTGGGCTCAAGCCAAGAAGGACCGGCTCCAAGAGGTAAGCCTAACCCAACCTAGCCTAGGTTCGAACCTACCTAACCCCAACTGAACCTAACCCTAACTAAACCTAGCCCTAACCTAACCTAGGTTCGACCAAACCTAACCCTAGACTTGAACCAACCTAAACCTAACCGGACCGCGCCTGCCGTGCGCACCCTGACGCTGTCCGCGCGCCCTGACGCCATCCCGCGCCCCAGCGCCCAGCGCCAGACGCCCGTCAGCGCCCAGCGCCCAGCGCCAGACGCCCGCCAGCGCCCAGCGCCCAGCGCCAGGCGCCCGTCTGCTGCGCCAGGCGCCAGACGTCTCCCTGCCGACCCGACTGCCGCCCTGTCCACCTTCCTGCCGACTTGATCACCTTCCTGCCGACCTAACCTACACCCTGGCCGTGACCTGTACCCTAGGACAGACCCTAGGACAGACCCTACACAGCCCCCGTCTTGGCCGAACCTTAGTTCCCCTAAGACCCTAACCGTGCCTCATAGAACCTCTCTCAAAGCCACCTAGGATAACCCCCTCTTGGCTGCCCAAGGTGAACCGTGAGCCCACGTGCAAGCAAGTTGAACATGGACCAGCTATTTGTAAGTGTCTAAACTTGGTCTATTACATTAACTTGCTTTATATTCAATTAAATTTTGATACGGGGTTGTAGTAAAGGAGCTTCGTCTCCCCCCGATTGTAATAACGTGGTTTGACACACCCACACACATGTGCACTTGAGCCTTTCCGCTCTTAGTCGTACACTTTTTGCACACACACGGGCCTAACCAGCCCTTAATATATAGTTATATTTATATATTTTAAGTCAAAGGGGTTTTTAATTAAGTCGTGTGTGTTGTCTTTCCATTTTCCACACGCACACACATTGAGCCTTCGCTCTTACTCCCAAGACCTTAGTAAAGGCCTTATTGCAGTTATATTTGGGTTTCATTTATGTCGTGTGCGTAGTACTTCAATTCTACACTCACACACATTGAGCTTTCGCTCTTACTCCCAAGACCTTAGTCAAGGCATACTGCAATTTATATTTGGGTTTCATTTCATGTCGTGTGTGTAAGTCTTTCAATTCAAGCACGCACACACATTGAGCCTTCGCTCTTATTTACAAGACCCAAGTAAGGGCCCCTACATATACTCTATATAAAGTATTTCTTTCGGCTACGTCTTTAAGATTCGGGTTTTAAGGTTCAAGTAGTGTGCGTTGTCTTTCAATATATACACGACACACACTTACACAATTGAGCCTTTCCGCTCTTAAGATATAGCCATATTTCCCCTTCCGCTATTTACTTTACAAGTCATTTCCCTTCGGCAATTTCCCTTCGGCATTGTCTTTTAAATTCGGGTTTTCCCTTTGGAGTAGCGTGAGTTTGCATTGCATCTACGCCATACCACGAGGTAGGACGCATATTGCATCGAAGCAAGCCCCGTACTCCCGCTCAAATTCGCCCCATGTAGTGGAGTGTTCATAACACACACCTAGGTGGCCCATAAAGGGATAAAAAGAAAGACTTAGGCACGTGCAAATCCACGTGATCTAAAATCTGAAAATCGTACAAACCCGAATCAAATCGTGCAAGACTTAGGGTCGTCCAACCCTTACAAAGTCAAAATCGCCCAAATGCATGGTTTTCAAAAGGTTTTAAAACACTTCTTCATTCAAAATATATTTTGAGTTAAACTTGTTTCAAAACGAAGTCTCTAAGCGTACAGACTGACCCTTGCGCATCGGTGCAAGAAGGTCTGCGACGTAAAAATCCCGCTTGCCTACAATCGCCTTTCAAAAGTCAGATTGTTTTCAAAACATACTTTGCTAGTTAAAGTAAACTAGCTGGCACGCCCATAAAGCGAAGTAGATTGCGAAAAGGTTCACTTCAGGCCTAAGAACCCGTAAGTGAAAATTTTCGGTGTCTACAACGTCCAAAGGGGGGTATTTAAACCGATTTTGCAAGTATCATCGGCTCAAAGGCCATGATACCAAACGGTGCTTCTCTCTTCTAAATAAAATTGAGAACTTGATAGCAGAGGGCCGGCTCCAGGTCACTGCAGAACCTGAGCCACCTCAAGCTATCTTCAAGGAACCCTTTCCCAAACACGCCAGTGGCAGTGGGAAAGGAAAGGAGGTATGTACCCTCACCATTTCCAAGGAACTAGCGCGAAAGCCCGAACCTGGTCGACCTGCTTGTGCGCCCATCCTTGTATTATACAAGAGGCCCGCCCAAGTCGTCATTCGGGGACCATCAAAAGTGGAAACCCCGGCAAAGCCAGTTTTTAAAATCCAAGGTTCTCCTCAGCTCATCCTTAGAGCCAAGTTTAGCGCAAACCCTAGGCTGGTCGTGGGGGAAGTCACTAGATCCTGGAGGATCTACCAACCCCCGCACCTTCAAGGTGCTCAAAAGGTGGTCAGTGTGCCTGGCCCCTCAAAAGCATGTATCCCTAGTGGTCTGCCAAAAGCAGATAAGGACAAAATCATCCTAAATCCTTATGATTTCGAAAACCACCTTTCAAAGATTCCTATTCACATGTCTATCCTAGAGCTTATCAAAACCTCGCCTAGGCATAGACTTGTCTTAGAGAAAATTCTAGAAAGGGCCAAGGTTGATTCGAACATAAGTCCAGAGTCCTTGTCTGCCCAAGTGGCTTTATTAGGAGCAAAATCGCCCATCACCTTTTCGGAAGATGATGTAGATAGACCCTACCAAACCCATAACCAGGCCCTGCATATCAAGGTGGTTCTAAACAACCACTCTCTCGACAGGTGCCTAGTCGATGGTAGAGGAGGGCTCAACATCCTTCCACTTCACGTGGCGTACAAAATCGGAGTCACCTTGACTTCAGTAAACCCAAGCCCCATCGTTATCACTGGATACGATGGGAATGCGTCTAGGCCTTTAGGATCCATCGAACTCCCAATGGAAACGGGAGGGATCGAACACACGGGGGTGTTCCATGTCTTGGACATCCACCCCCATTATAACCTGTTGCTGGGAAGACCCTGGATACACAGTTTGTGCGCTGTGCCATCAACCTTCCACAAGTGTGTCAAGATCCCTTTTAGGGACCAAGTCGTAGTGATCCTAGGTGAGAGTCACCCACAGCTTCAGGGGATCATAAACTCCCCTTGTTTATCGAGCTCCCAGGCCCATGAGGCTAACCTGGGGCAAATTATGGTTGAGCCACCTCGGCTCGTGTTGAACAACCCTAGGAAGGTTGTATATGTGAAGGGGCCGCCCAAAGCAGGCCCCCTCCCGACTCTAATCCTCCTAGGAAAACCCAAACGTTCCCTATTTCCAAAACCCCTGGACAAAAGGCCTTACGAGCCTAATATGGACGATAGCATGTTCCAGGACCACGACTTATATCCCATCTTTTCAAAAAACAAAAGGTCGTGGAACATGTTATTGAACATGGGCTACACGCCCTACAAGAGTCTAGGGGCACAAAACCAGGGTCTCCTAGAGCCTATCCTTCCTAGGGCCAACCCAAGCCGATATGGGATCGGCTATACTCCCCGAATACCGCCGGAGCCACCCCCTGTAACCACCTGGGTCAAGGGTGCCCCGGAGCCTGTCTTAGAAGAGACCTATGGTTTAGACCTCCTATTCCGAGTCTAACCCATAGTGTTTTCCCTTTGTAGGTATGACGGAAGATCCCTTTTTCTAAAAATACCAAAAACATTTGAAAACTTAAAATAAAAAAAATCAAAAAACAAGAAAAACCAAAAACAATGGAAAAACAAAAACTCGAAAAAAGTGTGCTTTGTATAGTTCCCAAAGTTCTTGTTTTACAAAAACCCAAAAAAATCGAAAATTTGGAAAATACCAAAAAGATTTTGTACATAGCCGCTCCTGGTAGGACTTTGGCGAAACAAAAGGATTTCGAAAGAAACGTCGTCTGCATAGCCAGACCAAAAATTTCGAAATCACTTAAAAATCCAAGTACAAAACCAGGTTATTTTGAAAATCACGCGTCAAGTTCCCTCGGGTCTAAAGCCCACGAGAATGATCAAAGCCCAGAAGTGGATCCCCTTGAGGAAGACCCCACTTCTGAGCTCCCAGAATTTCATAGAATTCTCGATTTTGAAAGACCCAAATCCAAACACTATTTGGATTTGGATATTGGATCTCGGATATTTTGAGATCCGTATCCGATCCAAACCCAATATTTTTATTGATATGGATCTGGATATTTTTATCCAGATCTGATCCAATCCAAACACTATTTGGATTCAATCCAAATCCAAACACTATTTGGATCGACCCAAACACTATTTGGATTGGCCCAAATCCAAACACTATTCATTACATGGATTTGGATCTGGATATATATGGTCCAGATCCAAATCAAAATTTCTTCGGACAGTCCTTCTTGGCTTCTCGAGGCGAACGATCTGTGCGGGCACTGGCTTCATCAGCGCTCCGTCTGGTGCTGGGTTTTCCCCAACTTTGTCGTCCAGACTCCGTCTCGCAGTTCTGGACTCCGTTGAGCTTTTCATCAAACGGGCTCAGCTTTCTTTTGTTTTTTTATCAGGGAGTGGCTTCTGAAGCTCTGGGCTTCAATCCTCTTCAGGCCTAGGGTCTTCTTTTGCCTTCTCTACCTGTTTTCACATTTCAAAACAGGTTGTCGTTTTGGCTCAAACAAGCTTTTTGGTGTTTTGAGAGTTTTTGAAAAATAGAAGATTTGGGGTGTTTACAATTCTCAAAATCCAAAAACAATTGGAAAAACCTCAAAACCCAAAAACATTGGAAAATTTTGAAAAATCCAAAAAAAGTGTGATTTGCATTTCTCCTCCTGTCATTTCCTTATTGTAAACACCCTAAAATCCCACGAATTTCTCAAATCCATCTGGTTTTGCAAAAGCAGCCCCAAAGGGCCATTTTGAGTATGAAAACCGAGGAGCCTTCCATACAACCCTGTATATATGTTTTAAACTTTATATTTCAAAAATACATGATATGGCTTTTGAAAACCTTTTAAAACATGTTTTTGAAACCCCGAAGCAGCTTGGCCTAATCCATACAAGACCAGGAAAGCTAAGGAGAGCCCGGAACCAGAGCACATCTCAAGCCCGGCACAGCGCCTCTCGTATCAAATCCACACCCCAGGATCTCGTATCAAAACATTGTTTGAAGTCATCTCCGAAAGGCGAAAACAGAGATGGACGATCATGTGGGCGAAGACCCAACGCAGACGGAGCACTGATGCTGTCAGGCCCCGCACAAACCGTTTGTTTCGAACATAGCTCGAAGGAGTCAGAGTTCAGTTTAGAATCGGATCTGGACCATATATATCCAGATCCTAATCCAAACCCATGTATGGACTTGGATTTGGATTTGGATTCAAAAATCCAATCCAATATCCATATCCATGGCCCACATCACCTTCTCATAAATGGAGGTGGGGCCCACTTGAATTTCACGTGGGATTATGGGCATGAGAGAGAGTGGGGATGGATAAGATCAAGTGTGTGTTGTAATTAAGCTTGACTTGTGTGTCAAGTTTGGGGTTAATCATGTGGGTTAGCCTAATTAAGTGGGTTTAAGCTTGTAATTAGCCAAAACCTAACCTAGGGCTGCACCAACATGATATGATTAGGGTCTACGGGCCATGCAAAGGGAGCTCCTTCACCTAAACCTAGCCAAGAACACCTAATCCTAGCCTTCTACCCTAATCCCATCCTAATCTGAGCCTAATCACCTAACCCACTTCCCTAATCCCGGCCTAATCCCAACCTAATCACCTAACCCACTTCCCTAATCCTTCCCTAAACCTAGGTTAATTTCCCTAAACCTAGCCTAATCCTAGCCTAATCACCTAACCTACCTCACTAAACCTCACCCTAGAACCAACCCACCTAGCTAAACCCTAAACCTCTAAACCACCCCTAGCACACAACCTACACAAACCACTTGTATTTAAAATATCTGTCCCTACCCTCTCCAGCCCACCTTATCACCACACCACCCTACCTAAACCACCTAACCACTACCCCAAAACCAGCCCTAACCGACCTAGCCCAGCCCTATATAACCCCCCCTCCTTGGGGGCGGGTTTTCCCATCTAGAAGCCCCACCTTCCACCAGCCGGGTCCTCCCCTCTTCCAGCTCAGCCGACTCCCCTCCTGCTCCACCTGCCACAGTCAGCCACCACCAACACCACCACTCCAGCTGAGCACCACCACCACCACCACACCGACCGAATCCCCTCCTACGCATCCCAACCGCCCAGCTCCTCTCTTCCATCCACCGCCCCTCTTCAATCACGGTTAGTACCCTATCCTCCACCTTACTCCTTCTCCACTCCCTCTCCACTCTCAGCCACCTAACCCACTACCATATCAACCTAAGGCCATGTAAACACCCCGAAATCCCACGAGTTTCTTAAACAAATCTGGTTTTATACAAGCAGCCCCAAAGGGCCATTTTGAGTTTGGAAACCCAGGAGCCTTCCAAACAACCCTGTATATATGTTTCAAACTTTATCTTTCAAAAAAACATATAATATAGCTTTTGAAAACCCTTTTAAAACATGTTTTGAAACCCCGAAGTGGCTTGGCCCGATCAAGACAGGACCAGGAGAGCCAAGAAGAGCCCGGAACCGGAGCACCTGTCGAGCCCGGCGCAGCAACTCTTGTATCTGATTCACACCCCAGGATCTCGAACGTCGAAGACCCTGTTCTTATCAAAATAGCATTTGAAGTCATCTCCGGAAGGCAGAAACGGAGGCGGACGACTATGTTGGCGAAGACCCAACGCAGACGGAGTACTGATGCTGTCAGGCCCCGCACGAATCGTCCGTTTCGAACCCAGCTCGAAGGAGTCAGAGTTCAGTTTGGATTGGATCTGGACCATATATATCCAGATTCCAATCCAAACCCATATGTGGACTTGGATTTGGATTTGGATCCAAAGATCCAATCCAATATCCATATCCATGGCCCACATCACCTTCTCATAAAGGGAGGTGGGGCCCACTTGAAATTCACGTGGGATATTGGGCATGAGAGAGAGTGGGGGTGAAAAATATCAAGAGTGTTGTATTAAGCTTGACTTGTGTGTCAAGTTTGGGCTAATCATGTGGGTTAGCCTAATTGAGTGGGTTTAAGCTTGTAATTAGCTAAAACCTAACCTAGGGCTGCACCAACATGGGGTGATCAAGGTCTATGGGCCATGCTAAGGGAGCTCCTTCACCTAAACCTAGCCAAAAATGCCTAAACCTAGCCTAAACCCCTAATCCACCCCTAATCTGAACCTAATCACCTAACCCACTTCCCTAATCCCGGCCTAATCCCAACCTAATCACCTAACCCACTTTCCTAATCCTTCCCTAAACCTAGATTAATTTCCCTAATCCTAGCCTAAACCTAGCCTAATCACTTAACCTAGCTCACTAAACCTCACCCTAAAACCCAACCACCTAACCTAGCCCTAAACCCCTAAACCACCCTTAGCCCACGATTTATCCAAACACCTAGTTTTAAAATATCTGGCCCAACCCCATCCAGCCCACCTTATCTACATACCACCCTACCTAAACCACCTAACCACTACCCATAGCCCAGCCCTAACCGACCTACCCATCCCCTATTTAAACCCCCCCCATTGTGGGCGGGTTTTCAAGTGGGAACCACCCCTTCCATCCAGCCGGGCCCTCTCCTTCTCCCATCTCTCATCCAGCCGTGACCACTCCCCAGCAGCTCCACCTGCTCCACCAGCTGCCACCTGCTCCGCCACCTTCCCTCTTCCGTCCACCACCACTGCCACCCAGCCGGACGCCACCATCTTCCCCCAACTCCACCAGCCGACAGCCACCTGCCCGCCATTCTTCCACTCCATCCGCCACTTCTCCTCATACGGTAAGTGCCCTAAACTCCCTCAAAACCCCTCTCTACCACCTCTCCACTCTTAGCCACCCATCTTCCCTTCAGCTCAGCCCCTTTGCCGCCACCACCTAAGCCTAGCCGAACCTAGGATAACCCAAGTGGCTGGCCACTACTTAGCCACCATCTCCCATTCGGCCAACCCCCTAGGTGTCCTATTTGGCCTCCCCACCAGCTCACCTTTTAGGTCCAGTTTCCCTAAGTACCTAACTTCCCTAGTGACCCTAAGACCCACTTATTCAGCCACTCTAAACTCCCTACTTGAAGGCGCCACCTACTTGCCACCGGCCCCCTTCGAGGCGTCTATCCCGCGCCCCATTTGCAGCCGGCCAGCACCCTTGATCACCTACCTTCGCGGAGCTCCCGTTTGCAGCCCAAAGCCAAGGCCACGCTCAAGCAAGACCTCTACGGACCAGCTACTCGTAAGTGTCTAAACTCGGTCTTTAGTCGTACACTTGCTTGAAATTCAATTTGATACGGGGTTGTAATAACGGAGCATAGTCTCCCCCCGCTTGTAATAACGTGGCTTGGCACAACCACACACGTGCACTCTCTTAGTCGTGCACAATTTTGAACACACACGGGCCTAATCAGCCCCTAATATATAAGTGTACATATATATTTCATTTTCGAAGGGTTTTATTTAAGTTGGGTGCGTTGTCTTTCAATTCAAACACTCTCACACACATTGAGCTTTCGCTCTTATTTGAAAGACCCAAGTAAGGGCCGACCTATACTATTTGGGTTTCATTTCATGTCGTGTGAGTAAGTCTTTCAATTCAAACACTCTCACACACATTGAGCTTTCGCTCTTATTTGAAAGACCCAAGTAAGGGCCGACCTATACTATTTGGGTTTCATTTCTTGTCGTGTGAGTAAGTCTTTCAATTCAAGCACTTTCACACACATTGAGCCTTCGCTCTTACTCCCAAGACCTTAGTAAAGGCCTTATTGCAGTTATATTTGGGTTTCATTTATGTCGTGTGTGTAGTACTTCAATTCAAGCACTCTCACACACATTGAGCCTTCGCTCTTACTCCCAAGACCTTAGTCAAGGCCATACTGCAATTTATATTTGGGTTTAATTTCATGTCGTGTGTGTAAGTCTTTCAATTCAAGCACGCACCCACATTGAGCCTTCGCTCTTATTTGCAAGACCCGAGTAAGGGCTCATATACATAAGATATATACGTATTTCCCTTCGGTTATTTCCCTTCGGTTATTTCCCTTCGGTTATTTCCCTTCTGTTATTTCCCTTCAGTATTGTCTTTACATTTCGGGTTTTCCCTTTGGAGTAGCGTGAGTTTGCATTGCATCTACGCCATACCATGAGGTAGGACGCATATTGCATCGAAGCAAGCCCCGCTCGAATTTCCCCCATGTAGTGGAGTGTTCATAACACACAAACTAGGCGACCCAAAAAGGGATAAAAGAAAAGACTTAGGCACGTGCAAATCCACGTGATCTAAAACATGCAATCGCATCTTAAAGACCCGAAATAGACACCTCAAACCGTTTCATAGACTTTCTCCCCAAAACTCGATTTTTTTCAAAAGCGTACAGACTGACCCTTGCGCATCGGTGCAAGAAGGTCTGCGATGACAAGAGCTCACTTGCTCACAGTCGCCACGTTTAGAAGTCAGTGTTAAATACATCTTCGCTAGCTTAAGTAAGCTAGCTGGCACGCCCTATTTATATACATAGGCCTTAGACGCACGATAAAGATCCACTCCAAGCCACGAAAGAGGCGAAGAGGCGGGGATTTTCGCGCGTCTACAGAGATTGGCATGCCCGGTGGGACGTGAGCCTTTTCAAAAATCGAGTTTACTTGTAGAAGTCTTGCGAAAATTTTATAAAGGTGTCGTTTTAACTGGTTTTCTTTGCTTTTACTTAGGAAATTTTGAAAAAGCTTGAAAAGCATGTCAAAATCCAATCCAAGTGAAGTGTCGAGCCAAGGCTCATGCGCATCAAGTTCTCACTCTAGGAGGATTTTCAAAAACAAAATAAAACTAGATGAAATCGAGGACTTGAGAAGGGAATTTGAGGCCAAAATCGATGCTCTCAGCCAAGAGGCTGAAGTAGGCGATTCATGTTCATCAAACGGTGAACAAAGGCCTAAAAAGAAAATGGAAAAACCTCGCAAGCAAAAAGAGGCCTCCGTAATGGAAGGCAACCAATACCACGAGTCCTTCACACAAAAGGATCGTAAAGCCCTACAGCAACTGCTGAAAGGGCAAAATAAAGAGAAAAGAAGCTACGCCCTGTCTGATTTCCTTCCTATGGATTACGAAACAGACTGTGACGATGAAATACCGAACTTCCATCGGTATGATGGCATGGGAGACCCTAGGTCTCACTTGCAACTTTTCTCACGTCGAGCCCATAAGAAGAAAAAGGACTCGATGAAATGGGTGTATTGGTTCCCCCTATCCCTTAAGGGCACAGCTGCAAAATGGCTGGCTTCCTACGACTTAAGCCAGTTCGCTACTTTTGAAGAGTTAGCGAACTGCTTCATGCAAAGATTTGCACACAACGTGGAAGTCACGCCAACCCTGAATACCTTAAGGGATACAAAGCAAGGCATGAACGAAGACGTGCATGCCTTCATTATAAGATGGAGGTCTCTTTTGGGCCAAGTGCGAGAGCCTATATCCGAAGGATGCGCAGTAATGCTCATCCTGGATAATTTCAAAAGCGAGTTAAAAACCCTTCTCTCGCTCCATGAGATTTCAACTTTCCATAAGTTGATCAAAAAGGCCTCCCTTTTCGAAACCAACTTGCGAAAAGGGACATACGACCACTTATGGAAAGGAAGTGCCGTTCCCAAAACACGCGTGGAAAAGCCCATCGCATATGGGCTGCCCACAACGGACAAAGGGGCAAAGCCCCATAAAATCGCCAATGTCCGGGTGGATCCAGGCATGGCGGGCACTTCTAAAAATTTTGAAAAAATAGAAAATAAGAGAGAACGCAATTTTTCAAAGCCAATTGAAAAACGGGAGTACACTCCGCTGGGGCAACCTGTGTCGGAGGTCCTAGACCTCCTACTTGCCCAGGGCATGATCGAACTCCCTGAAATCCCTGAAGGAGTCACGTCTGTAAACACCCCAAATCTTCTATTTTTCAAAAACTCTCAAAACACCAAAAAGCTCGTTTGAGCCAAAACGACGACCTGTTTTGAAATGTGAAAACAGGTACAGAAGGCAAAAGAAGACCCTAGGCCCGAAGAGGATTCAAGCCCAGAGCTTCAGAAGCCACTCCCTGAGAAAAAAACAAAAGAAAGCAGAGCCCATTTGATGAAAAGCTCAACGGAGTCCAGAACGGCGAGACGAAGTCCGGACGACAAAGTTGGGGAAAACCCAGCACCAGACGGAGCGCTGATGAAGCCAGTGCCCGCACAGATCGTTCGCCTCGAGAAGCCAAGAAGGACTGTCCGAAGAAATTTTGATTTGGATCTGGACCATATATATCCAGATCCAAATCCATGTAATGAATAGTGTTTGGATTTGGGCCAATCCAAATAGTGTTTGGGTCGATCCAAATAGTGTTTGGATTTGGATTGGATCCAAATAGTGTTTGGATTGGATCGGATCTGGATCAAAATATCCAGATCCGTATCCATAAAAATATTGAGTTTGGATCGGATACAGATCTCAAAATATCCGAGATCCAATATCCAGATCCAAATAGTGTTTGGATTTGGGTATGGATCCAAACCCCAAACCCAAACCCAAATCCAAGACCCACCTCAAATCTCTATAAATAGAGGTGAGGGGGTCCATGTAAAGGGTTCATGCAAATATTTGGGAGGAGAGAGAGGGAGTGATAGACCTAGCCATGTGGGCTCATTGGGTGAGGTGGGTTCAAGCCATGTGGGCTAAGTGGGTCTAGACCAAGGGGCTGCAACCAAGGTGGGCTGGACCAAGTGGCTGCAACCGTGGAGACGTGGGCTCAAGCCAAGAAGGACCGGCTCCAAGAGGTAAGCCTAACCCAACCTAGCCTAGGTTCGAACCTACCTAACCCCAACTGAACCTAACCCTAACTAAACCTAGCCCTAACCTAACCTAGGTTCGACCAAACCTAACCCTAGACTTGAACCAACCTAAACCTAACCGGACCGCGCCTGCCGTGCGCACCCTGACGCTGTCCGCGCGCCCTGACGCCATCCCGCGCCCCAGCGCCCAGCGCCAGACGCCCGTCAGCGCCCAGCGCCCAGCGCCAGACGCCCGCCAGCGCCCAGCGCCCAGCGCCAGGCGCCCGTCTGCTGCGCCAGGCGCCAGACGTCTCCCTGCCGACCCGACTGCCGCCCTGTCCACCTTCCTGCCGACTTGATCACCTTCCTGCCGACCTAACCTACACCCTGGCCGTGACCTGTACCCTAGGACAGACCCTAGGACAGACCCTACACAGCCCCCGTCTTGGCCGAACCTTAGTTCCCCTAAGACCCTAACCGTGCCTCATAGAACCTCTCTCAAAGCCACCTAGGATAACCCCCTCTTGGCTGCCCAAGGTGAACCGTGAGCCCACGTGCAAGCAAGTTGAACATGGACCAGCTATTTGTAAGTGTCTAAACTTGGTCTATTACATTAACTTGCTTTATATTCAATTAAATTTTGATACGGGGTTGTAGTAAAGGAGCTTCGTCTCCCCCCGATTGTAATAACGTGGTTTGACACACCCACACACATGTGCACTTGAGCCTTTCCGCTCTTAGTCGTACACTTTTTGCACACACACGGGCCTAACCAGCCCTTAATATATAGTTATATTTATATATTTTAAGTCAAAGGGGTTTTTAATTAAGTCGTGTGTGTTGTCTTTCCATTTTCCACACGCACACACATTGAGCCTTCGCTCTTACTCCCAAGACCTTAGTAAAGGCCTTATTGCAGTTATATTTGGGTTTCATTTATGTCGTGTGCGTAGTACTTCAATTCTACACTCACACACATTGAGCTTTCGCTCTTACTCCCAAGACCTTAGTCAAGGCATACTGCAATTTATATTTGGGTTTCATTTCATGTCGTGTGTGTAAGTCTTTCAATTCAAGCACGCACACACATTGAGCCTTCGCTCTTATTTACAAGACCCAAGTAAGGGCCCCTACATATACTCTATATAAAGTATTTCTTTCGGCTACGTCTTTAAGATTCGGGTTTTAAGGTTCAAGTAGTGTGCGTTGTCTTTCAATATATACACGACACACACTTACACAATTGAGCCTTTCCGCTCTTAAGATATAGCCATATTTCCCCTTCCGCTATTTACTTTACAAGTCATTTCCCTTCGGCAATTTCCCTTCGGCATTGTCTTTTAAATTCGGGTTTTCCCTTTGGAGTAGCGTGAGTTTGCATTGCATCTACGCCATACCACGAGGTAGGACGCATATTGCATCGAAGCAAGCCCCGTACTCCCGCTCAAATTCGCCCCATGTAGTGGAGTGTTCATAACACACACCTAGGTGGCCCATAAAGGGATAAAAAGAAAGACTTAGGCACGTGCAAATCCACGTGATCTAAAATCTGAAAATCGTACAAACCCGAATCAAATCGTGCAAGACTTAGGGTCGTCCAACCCTTACAAAGTCAAAATCGCCCAAATGCATGGTTTTCAAAAGGTTTTAAAACACTTCTTCATTCAAAATATATTTTGAGTTAAACTTGTTTCAAAACGAAGTCTCTAAGCGTACAGACTGACCCTTGCGCATCGGTGCAAGAAGGTCTGCGACGTAAAAATCCCGCTTGCCTACAATCGCCTTTCAAAAGTCAGATTGTTTTCAAAACATACTTTGCTAGTTAAAGTAAACTAGCTGGCACGCCCATAAAGCGAAGTAGATTGCGAAAAGGTTCACTTCAGGCCTAAGAACCCGTAAGTGAAAATTTTCGGTGTCTACAACGTCCAAAGGGGGGTATTTAAACCGATTTTGCAAGTATCATCGGCTCAAAGGCCATGATACCAAACGGTGCTTCTCTCTTCTAAATAAAATTGAGAACTTGATAGCAGAGGGCCGGCTCCAGGTCACTGCAGAACCTGAGCCACCTCAAGCTATCTTCAAGGAACCCTTTCCCAAACACGCCAGTGGCAGTGGGAAAGGAAAGGAGGTATGTACCCTCACCATTTCCAAGGAACTAGCGCGAAAGCCCGAACCTGGTCGACCTGCTTGTGCGCCCATCCTTGTATTATACAAGAGGCCCGCCCAAGTCGTCATTCGGGGACCATCAAAAGTGGAAACCCCGGCAAAGCCAGTTTTTTAAAATCCAAGGTTCTCCTCAGCTCATCCTTAGAGCCAAGTTTAGCGCAAACCCTAGGCTGGTCGTGGGGGAAGTCACTAGATCCTGGAGGATCTACCAACCCCCGCACCTTCAAGGTGCTCAAAAGGTGGTCAGTGTGCCTGGCCCCTCAAAAGCATGTATCCCTAGTGGTCTGCCAAAAGCAGATAAGGACAAAATCATCCTAAATCCTTATGATTTCGAAAACCACCTTTCAAAGATTCCTATTCACATGTCTATCCTAGAGCTTATCAAAACCTCGCCTAGGCATAGACTTGTCTTAGAGAAAATTCTAGAAAGGGCCAAGGTTGATTCGAACATAAGTCCAGAGTCCTTGTCTGCCCAAGTGGCTTTATTAGGAGCAAAATCGCCCATCACCTTTTCGGAAGATGATGTAGATAGACCCTACAAAACCCATAACCAGGCCCTGCATATCAAGGTGGTTCTAAACAACCACTCTCTCGACAGGTGCCTAGTCGATGGTAGAGGAGGGCTCAACATCCTTCCACTTCACGTGGCGTACAAAATCGGAGTCACCTTGACTTCAGTAAACCCAAGCCCCATCGTTATCACTGGATACGATGGGAATGCGTCTAGGCCTTTAGGATCCATCGAACTCCCAATGGAAACGGGAGGGATCGAACACACGGGGGTGTTCCATGTCTTGGACATCCACCCCCATTATAACCTGTTGCTGGGAAGACCCTGGATACACAGTTTGTGCGCTGTGCCATCAACCTTCCACAAGTGTGTCAAGATCCCTTTTAGGGACCAAGTCGTAGTGATCCTAGGTGAGAGTCACCCACAGCTTCAGGGGATCATAAACTCCCCTTGTTTATCGAGCTCCCAGGCCCATGAGGCTAACCTGGGGCAAATTATGGTTGAGCCACCTCGGCTCGTGTTGAACAACCCTAGGAAGGTTGTATATGTGAAGGGGCCGCCCAAAGCAGGCCCCCTCCCGACTCTAATCCTCCTAGGAAAACCCAAACGTTCCCTATTTCCAAAACCCCTGGACAAAAGGCCTTACGAGCCTAATATGGACGATAGCATGTTCCAGGACCACGACTTATATCCCATCTTTTCAAAAAACAAAAGGTCGTGGAACATGTTATTGAACATGGGCTACACGCCCTACAAGAGTCTAGGGGCACAAAACCAGGGTCTCCTAGAGCCTATCCTTCCTAGGGCCAACCCAAGCCGATATGGGATCGGCTATACTCCCCGAATACCGCCGGAGCCACCCCCTGTAACCACCTGGGTCAAGGGTGCCCCGGAGCCTGTCTTAGAAGAGACCTATGGTTTAGACCTCCTATTCCGAGTCTAACCCATAGTGTTTTCCCTTTGTAGGTATGACGGAAGATCCCTTTTTCTAAAAATACCAAAAACATTTGAAAACTTAAAATAAAAAAAATCAAAAAACAAGAAAAACCAAAAACAATGGAAAAACAAAAACTCGAAAAAAGTGTGCTTTGTATAGTTCCCAAAGTTCTTGTTTTACAAAAACCCAAAAAAATCGAAAATTTGGAAAATACCAAAAAGATTTTGTACATAGCCGCTCCTGGTAGGACTTTGGCGAAACAAAAGGATTTCGAAAGAAACGTCGTCTGCATAGCCAGACCAAAAATTTCGAAATCACTTAAAAATCCAAGTACAAAACCAGGTTATTTTGAAAATCACGCGTCAAGTTCCCTCGGGTCTAAAGCCCACGAGAATGATCAAAGCCCAGAAGTGGATCCCCTTGAGGAAGACCCCACTTCTGAGCTCCCAGAATTTCATAGAATTCTCGATTTTGAAAGACCTTCCCAATCAGTAGGAGGAGATTTCGTAGAGGTGAACCTAGGGGATGATTCCAATCCCAAAACCATCAAGATAGGCGCATGCTTGCATGAAACTGAAAAGTTAGCATTCATTGCATTTCTACGAACCTATTTAGATGTGTTTGCATGGACGTATGAAGACATGCCGGGCATAGATCCCAGCATAGTCGAGCATCGTCTTCCCTTAGATGTAGGTGTAAAACCAATAAAGCAGAAGCTTAGGAAAATACACCCGAATGTATACACGCAAGTCAAAGAGGGTTTAGAAGATCTGCTAAAAGCCGGATTTATAAAACCCATTGCGTATTCTGATTGGTTGTCAAATATCGTTGTAGTTCGAAAAACCAATGGGAAAATTCGAATATGCATCGATTTCAGAAACCTGAATAAAGCCACTCCAAAGGATAATTATCCTTTACCAAACATAGATTTGATAGTCGATAGTACTGCAAATCATGAAATGTTTTCATTTATGGATGGCTATTCAGGCTATAATCAAATCAAACTAAGCCCACGAGATCAGGGTAAGACCGCCTTCACAAACCCATGGGGCACGTACTGCTATACAGTCATGCCCTTTGGTTTGAAAAATGCCGGCGCAACATACCAACGAGCCATGAACACGATCTTCCATGATCAAATTCACGAGCTTGTAGAAGTGTATGTAGATGATCTCTTGGCGAAATCCAAAACCCGATGCACCCATATCGAATGTTTACAAAAGATTTTCGAAAGGCTTAGGCTTTACAAAGTAAAGCTAAACCCTCAAAAATGTGTGTTCGGGGTAGAATCAGGGAAGCTTCTCGGCTTTATGGTGAGCCAAAGGGGAATAGAAGTCGACCCCTCTAAATGTCGAGCCATCATAGACATGGCTCCACCCTCCAATCTCACCCAAGTCCGTAGCCTTCAGGGTCGATTACAATCTGTGCGCCGATTCATATCAAATCTGGCAACTAGATGCGAACCCTTCAACAAACTGTTGAGGAAGGGTACGAAATTCTTATGGGATGACGAATGCCAAAAGTCCTTCGAGAGACTAAAGGCATACTTGGTTAATCCCCCCGTTTTGAATCCTCCAAAACAAGGAAAACCACTTTTATTATACATCTCCGTGCATGTAAACGCTTTAGGAGCCCTGTTGGCTCAATACGAGGATGACACCCATAAGGAGTATGCCATCTACTATATTTCGAAAACTCTCTTGGCTTATGAACGAAATTATCAAGCCATGGAGAAGACGTGCTTGGCCCTAGTCTGGGCCTGCCAGAAATTCAGACACTACTTCCTAGATCATGAGATCTGGATAGTGTCCAAGCTTGATCCAATCAAGCACTTGTTCGAAAAACCCATTCTCACGGGTAGATTGGGCAAATGGCAACTCCTTCTAATGGAGTATGATCTGAAATACCATCACCAGATCTCCGTTAAGGGGCAAGCCCTAGCAGATTACGTGGCGGATTTCCCCTTGGAGGACGCATATCCCACTCTTGTCGAAATGCCTGATGAAGGCATATTGCAAAACCATTTTCAAAACCACATTTTGGCAAATTCTTTCGAAAACCAAGGGTGGAAGATGCACTTCGACGGGGCACGAAACCAACGAGGGGCTGGTGCCGGGATCATCCTAATCTCCCCTGAAAAGGGCGAGATTCCCATAGCAGTCCGCTTAGATTTCGAATGTTCCAACAACGTAGCTGAGTATGAAGCACTCATACAAGGCTTAAGGATTTCGAAAACTCTAGGGGCATCATGCATCGAGGTCTTTGGAGATTCGCTCCTTGTCATAAACCAGGTTTTAAAAATTTGGCAAGTACGTAATGAGAAACTACTTCCATATCACGAGTTGGCCACTCGATTGGTCCAATCCTTCCAGTCGTGTAAGCTCACGCACGTGGGAAGAGAGGACAATGGCATCGCCGATGCCCTCTCCTCCTTGGGTTCAGCCCTGAAGGTCGATCCCATTTCAGGGACCAGATCTTTGGAAATATGGCATGCGCCCCATCCATCCACACACGACTTGGATATTTGCCAAAACAACCCAGAGTCTATTGAAAAACCCTGGTTCTATGACATAAAACAATTTTTAGAAAATGGGGGATTCACCGAGGATGCCACATCCAAAGATAGGGCATTCATTCGTAAGATTTCGACCCGATACACCATTCTGGGTGGGGTCTTATACAAAAAGAGTTTTACCGGCATTCTGCTTAGGTGTATCGACCTAGAGGAGGCTAGGATAGTGATGCACGAGTTCCACGACGGAGAATGTGGAGGTCATGTTAATGCCAACATGATGGCGATGAAAATACTTAGAGGGGGTTATTTTTGGTCCACCCTGAAAAAGGATTGTCACGATCATGTTAGAAAGTGTCATCCATGTCAAGTGCATGGGCACGCCATTCATATCCCTTCATCTGCATTGCATTCCGTGGTCAGCCCCTGGCCATTTACCATGTGGGCGTTTGACATTATAGGCCCCATATTTCCAAAGGCCTCGAATGGGCATCATTTTATTTTAGCAGCCACGGAGTATTTCTCCAAGTGGGTGGAAGCCATTTCCCTAACGAATGTAATGGGGCAACATGTGGTGGCTTTCATCCGGAGGAATATCTTGGCTCGATTTGGGGTTCCACGAGACCTTGTGTCTGATAATGGTACCCCATTCAAAAACGAGCGGATGGTTAAGTTGTGCAACACGTATGGCATAACTCACCACTTCTCCTCGCCCTACTACCCTCAAGGCAACGGCCAAGCCGAAGCCACAAAGAAGACTCTCATTGGTATCATTGAGAAAACCTTAGAGAAGGGTAGGAGGTGGCATGAGAAGCTGGATGAAGCCTTATGGGCTTATAGGACTTCCATCCGGACTCCCACAAATGCCACACCATTCGAATTGGTCTATGGCACAAACGCCATTCTTCCCATTCATACCCAACTGCATTCATTCCATACATCCATTGCACTCGACCTCCCCCTAGAGACGCTTCAGCATGCTAGGATGGCCGAACTAGATTTGCTAGATGAGAGGCGACTCCTTGCCATGGATCATGCTCGTGCATACCGGCAAAGGATAGCCCGACATTATAGCAAACACATGAGACCTCGCCACTTCGAAGTGGGGGATCTGGTCTTGAAAACCATCCATCATCGTGGCCCACACCCCCTAGGCAAGTGGCGCCCCAATTGGGATGGACCCTATGTTGTACGAGCAACCACTACGAACAATTCGTATTGGTTGATCGATGTAGAAGGTAGAAATTTAGCAGATCCTATCAATATTCAATACTTAAAGAAGTATCATGTGTAGGATCTGAATGAAATTCCAGTTTTCGAAAATTTTATAAGGATAGCTGCCCTGAGACGTGTGAATAAGGTGCAAAAGCAACTCGTGTGACCCTAAGTAAGAGAATTCGCACTTGTGAAATAGTGGAGTTTTCAAAATCGTGGTTGCATTTCAAAATCCTTCTTCTTACAAAGAAAGGCCTAGTTCAACATAGCAAGATACTTGCAAGTAGTACGTGCTATTTCTAAATAGGCTGATCTGGAATGGATCGAGTGTAAGCTTGGGATAAGTCCTCCCCTCTTCTCTTCTCCTTCCAAAAAAGGAAAACAAAGGCCCAAACCAAAAGGGAATTTCCCATTTAAAGTCTCTTTGCAAAAGAAAGAAACCAGACTTCAAAAAGAAAAATCGATTCTCTTATAAAAAAAGAGGGATTAAAGAAAAAATACTCCCAAAGGGAGACCCTCTAGGAAAAAAGGAAAAAGAGGCCAAAAAGCTCAAAAAGAGCAGTTTTTCGCCTTCTATGCCTTAAACCACGGGACACTTCAGAAGGGACCGTGGTATCTCTTTCCCATCCCTGGCTTATCCCAAGCTAAAGCATGGTTCATTTCAAGGAATCCTAAAGTAAAAATAGGATTTACTTACTTGAATTTCATCTTGTTTGAGAATTCGACGTTTCGAGTAAGGCGTAGGGATTTGAAATGAAGCTTGTTTTCTTACAAAACCTTCGCTAGATAAGCGAGTGTTAAGACTCAAACAAGGGCAAGCATGAAGAGCTCAAGATCCTTAGGATCGAGGCTCAAGACAGTTGTCCCTTTTGTAAATAGCTTTTGTAAATAAGTTTTAAAAACCGAACATCGAACAGCATAGGGTTTTTGCTCACTTGGAGCAGTAGGCCTTGTAAGTCTCTAGAGTTCGACCACACCTGGTCTCTGGGTGGTCGCCACTCTTGGCACCACACCCATGTCATCTGCATTCCACGCATGGTAATTACATGAACATGATCCCATATAGGACCAGATTCCATAGTATAACCCTTTGGCGTGATTTCTCCTCCTACCAGAGTTTGTAAAATTGAGATTTTTGCTAAAATGGGACGATCCCATATTCTTCGTGGCTAGATCTAGGGAGACGTTAAAAGGGGTGTTTGTCATCTTTGCCCTTATCCAAATCTATTTGGACAAGGCCAAAGAGGGGCATCTGTAAACACCCCGAAATCCCACGAGTTTCTTAAACAAATCTGGTTTTATACAAGCAGCCCCAAAGGGCCATTTTGAGTTTGGAAACCCAGGAGCCTTCCAAACAACCCTGTATATATGTTTCACACTTTATCTTTCAAAAAACATATAATATAGCTTTTGAAAACCCTTTTAAAACATGTTTTGAAACCCCGAAGTGGCTTGGCCCGATCAAGACAGGACCAGGAGAGCCAAGAAGAGCCCGGAACCGGAGCACCTGTCGAGCTCGGCGCAGCAACTCTTGTATCTGATTCACACCCCAGGATCTCGAACGTCCAAGACCCTGTTCTTATCAAAATAGCATTTGAAGTCATCTCCGGAAGGCAGAAACGGAGGCGGACGACTATGTTGGCGAAGACCCAACGCAGACGGAGTACTGATGCTGTCAGGCCCCGCACGAATCGTCCGTTTCAAACCCAGCTCGAAGGAGTCAGAATTCAGTTTGGATTGGATCTGGACCATATATATCCAGATTCCAATCCAAACCCATATGTGGACTTGGATTTGGATTTGGATCCAGAGATCCAATCCAATATCCATATCCATGGCCCACATCACCTTCTCATAAAGGGAGGTGGGGCCCACTTGAAATTCACGTGGGATATTGGGCATGAGAGAGAGTGGGGGTGAAAAATATCAAGAGTGTTGTATTAAGCTTGACTTGTGTGTCAAGTTTGGGCTAATCATGTGGGTTAGCCTAATTGAGTGGGTTTAAGCTTGTAATTAGCTAAAACCTAACCTAGGGCTGCACCAACATGGGGTGATCAAGGTCTATGGGCCATGCTAAGGGAGCTCCTTCACCTAAACCTAGCCAAAAATGCCTAAACCTAGCCTAAACCCCTAATCCACCCCTAATCTGAACCTAATCACCTAACCCACTTCCCTAATCCCGGCCTAATCCCAACCTAATCACCTAACCCACTTTCCTAATCCTTCCCTAAACCTAGATTAATTTCCCTAATCCTAGCCTAAACCTAGCCTAATCACCTAACCTAGCTCACTAAACCTCACCCTAAAACCCAACCACCTAACCTAGCCCTAAACCCCTAAACCACCCTTAGCCCACGATTTATCCAAACACCTAGTTTTAAAATATCTGGCCCAACCCCATCCAGCCCACCTTATCTACATACCACCCTACCTAAACCACCTAACCACTACCCATAGCCCAGCCCTAACCGACCTACCCATCCCCTATTTAAACCCCCCCCATTGTGGGCGGGTTTTTCAAGTGGGAACCACCCCTTCCATCCAGCCGGGCCCTCTCCTTCTCCCATCTCTCATCCAGCCGTGACCACTCCCCAGCAGCTCCACCTGCTCCACCAGCTGCCACCTGCTCCGCCACCTTCCCTCTTCCGTCCACCACCACTGCCACCCAGCCGGACGCCACCATCTTCCCCCAACTCCACCAGCCGACAGCCACCTGCCCGCCATTCTTCCACTCCATCCACCACTTCTCCTCATTCGGTAAGTGCCCTAAACTCCCTCAAAACCCCTCTCTACCACCTCTCCACTCTTAGCCACCCATCTTCCCTTCAGCTCAGCCCCTTTGCCGCCACCACCTAAGCCTAGCCGAACCTAGGATAACCCAAGTGGCTGGCCACTACTTAGCCACCATCTCCCATTCGGCCAACCCCCTAGGTGTCCTATTTGGCCTCCCCACCAGCTCACCTTTTAGGTCCAGTTTCCCTAAGTACCTAACTTCCCTAGTGACCCTAAGACCCACTTATTCAGCCACTCTAAACTCCCTACTTGAAGGCGCCACCTACTTGCCACCGGCCCCCTTCGAGGCGTCTATCCCGCGCCCCATTTGCAGCCGGCCAGCACCCTTGATCACCTACCTTCGCGGAGCTCCCGTTTGCAGCCCAAAGCCAAGGCCACGCTCAAGCAAGACCTCTACGGACCAGCTACTCGTAAGTGTCTAAACTCGGTCTTTAGTCGTACACTTGCTTGAAATTCAATTTGATACGGGGTTGTAATAACGGAGCATAGTCTCCCCCCGCTTGTAATAACGTGGCTTGGCACAACCACACACGTGCACTCTCTTAGTCGTGCACAATTTTGAACACACACGGGCCTAATCAGCCCCTAATATATAAGTGTACATATATATTTCATTTTCGAAGGGTTTTATTTAAGTTGGGTGCGTTGTCTTTCAATTCAAACACTCTCACACACATTGAGCTTTCGCTCTTATTTGAAAGACCCAAGTAAGGGCCGACCTATACTATTTGGGTTTCATTTCATGTCGTGTGAGTAAGTCTTTCAATTCAAACACTCTCACACACATTGAGCTTTCGCTCTTATTTGAAAGACCCAAGTAAGGGCCGACCTATACTATTTGGGTTTCATTTCTTGTCGTGTGAGTAAGTCTTTCAATTCAAGCACTTTCACACACATTGAGCCTTCGCTCTTACTCCCAAGACCTTAGTAAAGGCCTTATTGCAGTTATATTTGGGTTTCATTTATGTCGTGTGTGTAGTACTTCAATTCAAGCACTCTCACACACATTGAGCCTTCGCTCTTACTCCCAAGACCTTAGTCAAGGCCATACTGCAATTTATATTTGGGTTTAATTTCATGTCGTGTGTGTAAGTCTTTCAATTCAAGCACGCACCCACATTGAGCCTTCGCTCTTATTTGCAAGACCCGAGTAAGGGCTCATATACATAAGATATATACGTATTTCCCTTCGGTTATTTCCCTTCGGTTATTTCCCTTCGGTTATTTCCCTTCTGTTATTTCCCTTCAGTATTGTCTTTACATTTCGGGTTTTCCCTTTGGAGTAGCGTGAGTTTGCATTGCATCTACGCCATACCACGAGGTAGGACGCATATTGCATCGAAGCAAGCCCCGCTCGAATTTCGCCCATGTAGTGGAGTGTTCATAACACACAAACTAGGCGACCCAAAAAGGGATAAAAGAAAAGACTTAGGCACGTGCAAATCCACGTGATCTAAAACATGCAATCGCATCTTAAAGACCCGAAATAGACACCTCAAACCGTTTCGTAGACTTTCTCCCCAAAACTCGATTTTTTTCAAAAGCGTACAGACTGACCCTTGCGCATCGGTGCAAGAAGGTCTGCGACGACAAGAGCTCACTTGCTCACAGTCGCCACGTTTAGAAGTCAGTGTTAAATACATCTTCGCTAGCTTAAGTAAGCTAGCTGGCACGCCCTATTTATATACATAGGCCTTAGACGCACGATAAAGATCCACTCCAAGCCACGAAAGAGGCGAAGAGGCGGGGATTTTCGCGCGTCTACAGGCCAGCCACTAGCCGCCACCATTTCCACTCGGCCAAGCCCATAACCACCCTAACTACCCGTCACTACCTAACGACCCTAGCTATACCCGGTCATCCCATTGAACCCCCTAAGTCCTATCCACTCTACCTCACCACAACCACCTTTTCCTACCCCACATCCTAGCTGCCACCCTTCCCTTACACCACTCCTAGCCGCCCTAGCAACCCGCCACCATCAAGTCCTCCTAGTCGGCCACTCCAATCGACTGTCATCCTCTTCCTTCGGCCAGCCATAACCTTCTCCTAGCTAGTTCCCTTCCCTTAGTGTCATACTCCCTTAGTGACCCTACTTAGGCCCTCTAGCCCAACACGCCAAAAACAGCCCTTCCCAAGCAGCCGGCCACCTTCAAGGCGCCTCTTCTGCGCACCAAGGACATCCGACCAGCACCTCCCCTTGCCGTTCAACCTCGCGGAGCTCCCTTTTGCAGCCCAAGGCGAAGGCCAAGCCCACGCTCAAGCAAGGCTTCTTCGGACCAGCTATTAGTAAGTGCCTAACTCGGTCCTTAGTTGTATACTTGCTTAAGATTTAATTCGATACGGGGTTGTAATAACGGAGCATAGTCTCCCCCCGCTTGTAATAACGTGGCTTGGCACACCCACACACGTGCACTCTCTTAGTTGTGCACGATTTTGAACACACACGGACCTAATCAGCCCCTAATACATACATATATACATATATTTTAATTTTCGTAGGGTTTTGCTTAAGTTGGGTGTGTTGTCTTTCAATTCAAACACTCACACACATTGAGCCTTCGCTCTTATTTGAAAGACCCAAGTAAGGGCCAACCTATACTATTTGGGTTTTCATTTCATGTCGTGTGTTGTCTTTCAATTCAAACACTCACACACATTGAGCCTTCGCTCTTATTTGAAAGACCCAAGTAAGGGCCAACCTATACTATTTGGGTTTTTATTTCATGTCGTGTGTGTAAGTCTTTCAATTCAAACACTCACACACATTGAGCCTTCGCTCTTATTTGAAAGACCAAGTAAGGGCCAACCCATACTATTTGGGTTTTCATTTCATGTCGTGTGTGTTGTCTTTCAATTCAAGCACTCACAAACATTGAGCCTTCGCTCTTATTTGAAAGACCCAAGTAAGGGCCGTGTTATACTATTTGGGTTTAATTTCATGTTGTGTGCGTAGTACTTCAATTCAAGCACTCACACACATTGAGCTTTCGCTCTTATTCCCAAGACCTTAATGAAGGCCATACTGCAAGTTATATTTAGGTTTAATTTCATGTCGTGTGTGTAAGTCTTTCAATTCAAGCACGCACCCACATTGAGCCTTCGCTCTTATTTGCAAGACCCAAGTAAGGGCCCATATACATACTCTATATACATATCTCCCTTCGGCATTTACATTACAAGTCATTTCCCTTCGGTTATTTCCCTTCAGTTATTTCCCTTCGGTCATTTCCCTTCGGCATTGTCTTTACATTTCGGGTTTTCCCTTTGGAGTAGCGTGAGTTTGCATTGCATCTACGCCATACCACGAGGTAGGACGCATATTGCATCAAAGCAAGCCCCGTATTCCCGCTCAAAATTCGCCCATATAGTGGAGTGTTCATAACACACAAACTAGGTGGCCCATAAAGGGATAAAAGGAAAGACTTAGGCACGTGCAAATCCACGTGATCTAAAATCTGCAATCGCATCTAAAAAACCCGAATTAGACACCTCGAACCGCTTCGTAGGCTTCCTATTCCAAAAACTCGATTTTTGCAAAGCGTACAGACTGACCCTTGCTCATCGGTGCAAGAAGGTCTGCGACGACAAGAGCTCACTTGCTCACAGTCACCATGATTAGAAGTCAGTTTAATATCTTCGCTAGCTTAGGTAAGCTAGCTGGCACGCCCTGTTTATATAAATAGGCCTTAGACGCACGAGTGGATCCGCTCCAAGCCCTGAAAAGGTGAGAGGCGGGGGATTTTTTCGCGTCCACACTTACAAAAGACCAAAAAAATCAAAAAACCTGAAAATGCCAAAAACAAGGTTATGTATATACTAGCTCCTGATATCCATTTTGAAAAAGCCAAAAAAATTGAAAAATTTGAAAAAAAAATTGTCTTTGTAAAAGGCCCAAATTCTTCAAAATTTGCAAAAATCCAAAAACCAAAACCATATGTTTTTAAAACCCAAGCTTTGCCTCAAACTTCCCTAGGACCTAGAATTCTTGAGAATGATCAAAGCAAGGAGGAGGATTCCCTCTTCACTGAGGAGGATCAGGCCTCCGAGCTTCCCGAGTTTCATAAAATCCTTGACTTGGAAAAACCTTCAAATTCCTTTGCCAAACATCGATTTGATAGTGGATAGCACTGCGAATCATGAAATGTTTTCTTTTATGGATGGCTACTCGGGTTATAATCAAATCAAGTTAGCGCCAAAAGATCAAGCTAAAATTGCTTTTACTACACCATGGGGCACATACTGTTACGCAGTTATGCCATTTGGATTGAAAAATGCCGGTGCCACATACCAAAGAGCCATGACTACTATTTTCCACAATCAAATTCATGAGCTCTTGGAAGTATATGTGGATGATCTTTTGGTAAAATAAAAAACCCAATGCACACACATCGAATATTTGCAAAAGGTTTTCGAAAGGCTTAGGCTTTACAAAGTGAAACTAAACCCTCAAAAGTGTGTCTTCGGAGTGGAATCGGGTAAGCTTTTAGGCTTTATGATAAGACAAAGGGGCATTGAAGTCGACCCCTCTAAGTGTCGACCCATCATAGACATGTCTCCACCCTCCAATTTGACCCAAATTCAAAGCCTCCAAGGTCGCCTCCAATCAATTAGGAGATTTATTTCGAACTTGGCAACAAGATGCGAACCTTTCAACAAGCTTTTGAGAAAAGGGGTGAAGTTTGTATGGGACGACGATTGTCAAAAGGATTTCGAAAGATTAAAAACTTATTTGGTAAATCCTCCAACTTTAAAACCTCCAAAGTAAGGAAAACCATTGTTACTTTACATTTCCATGCATGCGAATGCATTGGGCACTTTACTAGCCCAATATGAGGATGATAGCCATACAAAGCATGCTATTTACTACATTTCGAAAACTCTATTGGCATATGAAAGAAATTATCAAGCCATGGAAAAAACGTGCTTGGCATTGGTATGGGCCTGCCAAAAGTTTAGACACTACTTCTTAGATCATGAGATATGGATAGTGTCTATGCTTGATCCAATCAAGCACTTATTTGAAAAACCTATCCTCACGGATAGGCTTGGTAAATGGCAGCTACTCTTAATGGAGTATGATTTAAAATTTCACCATCAAAACTCCGTTAAGAGACAAGCCCTAGCTGATTATGTGGTTGAGTTCCCCCTGGAAGAGACATATCCCCTGATGGGGGCATCTTTTCAAATGGTTTTCAAAACCATGTTTTAGCAAGTTGTTTGAATAAAAACCAAGTATGGAAAATGCACTTTGATGGGGCAAGAAACCAAAGAGGGGCAGGTGCGGGAGTCATCCTCATATCCCCTGAAAAGGGAGAGATCCAGATTGCTATTCGCCTAGATTTCGAATGTTCCAATAATATAGCCGAATATGAGGCACTCATACAAGGCTTGAAAATTTTGAAAAATCTAGGGGCATCATGCATCGAAGTCTTTGGAGATTCTTTACTTATCATAAACCAAGTCTTGAACATTTGGCAAGTCAAAAATGAAAAACTCACTCCATACCACGAATTGGCCACCAAGCTGGTCGATTCCTTCAAATCATGTACACTCACTCATGTAGGTAGAGAGGACAACGCCATAGCAGATGCCCTCTCATCCTTAGAATCAGCCCTAAGGGTCGATCCCACCTTGGGAACTATAGACACGCGAAAATTTTCACTCTAGGTTCTTAGGCCTGAAGTGAACCTTTTTCCTGTCTAAGTTACTTTAAAAAGGGCGTTCCAGCTAGCTTACTCAAACTAGCGAAGTATATTTTGAAATATCTGACTTATGGGGCGACTGTGGACAAGTGGGCTCTTTTCGTCACAAACCTTCTTAAACCGATGCTCAAGGGTCAGTTTGTACGCTTTAAAAAATATCGATTTGAACAAGCATGGACTTTTGAAAAGAGTATGAAAGTATTTGAGCGATTTGTGTGCCTATTTGCAGATTTTATTTACGTGGGTTGCACGTATCTATGTCTTTGAGTTTTATTTACCTAGGCGTGAGGTGTGTGCATCAAGTGCCTAAGTCATGGCATGTTTGCACGGGTTGTTCGGGGTTTGTTTGATGCAAGTATGCACACTATCTTGAGTATGACGGATATGCAACTCACACAACTGAACCTTAAAACCCAAAATTGAAAGACATAGCTGAAGGGAAATTGCAGAAGGGAAATTGCGGAAGGGAGATATAGATATAAGAGCGGAAAGGCTCAATGTGTGAGTGTGTGTTGTGTATAAATGTAAAGACAACTCACACGACTTGGAATGTAAAACCCCGCTCGACTTAAATGTAAAGTGCGGAAGGGAAATACGTATATATATATGGGCCCGAAGGTCGCCAACGTGTGCGTGTGTGTTTGTGTATAAATGGAAAGACAACTCACACACACGACTTGAAATTTAATTTGCGGAATGGGGAAATATAGATATACTCAATGTGTGCATGTGTGTTGTGTATAAATGTAAAGACAACTCACATGACTGAAATTTAACAACCCCGAATGTAAAGACATACACAACTGAACCGAGAAAACTCACGTAGCTGAAAGTATATAGATATGTCTATATCTTAGGGGCTGCCAAAGCAAAAATGGTGCATGAGTGCTCGAGCAAGTGCTCGGGTGTTCTTTGGGTGCGAGTGTGGAATCGAAATGACAAACTCACATGACTTTTAAAGTAACAACCGAAAGAAATTGCAGCTTATAAGGCTCTTACTAAAGTCTTTGGAGTAAGAGCGAAAGCTCAATGGTGTACGTGGGTGCTTGGTGTACGAGATAAGAGCTAAGGCTCAAGTGCACGTGTGTGTCTCTTATACGAGATAAGAGCTAAGGCTCAAGTGCACGTATGTATCTCGTGGGTCAAGCAACAATATTACATCCCGAGGGGAGACAACGCTCTGTTAATACAACCCTGTATCCGAATTGAATTAAGTATAAAGCAAGCTAGCGTAAGGGACCAAGTTTAGACACTTACAAATAGCTCGTCCGTCTTCGCTTGCTCGTATTTGGGCTTATGGTTCACTTCGAGCAACAAGGACGTGCTCCCCTTGAAGCTTGAGGCATGAAGTGGCTGACCGGAGGTTGAGCTTGGTGGGTTTAAGGCTTGAGAGGTAAGGCTCATGGGTGTGTAGGGTGCGAGGCTTTAGTGGGATAGGCAAGAGAGCCACAGGTTTTGGTGGGGCTATGGCAAAGGAGGTTACGGGTGTGGTATGGAGTCGAGATGCTAGGCAAGAGGTCACGACAGGGGTGTTAGGTGGGTGTGGGATGGGGTTGGGGTGCTAGGCAAGAGGTCACGACAGGGGTGTGCTGTGGGGTATGGGAGTGTAAGGCGGTGGATGCGGGGTGTGGAGTGTAAGGCGATGGGATGGAAGGCGGTGGATGTGGGGTCAGCGCTAGGTCGGTGGCGTGGTAGGGTGGCAGGGAGTCGGTGGTAGTGGTAGGGTGAAGGTAGGGAGTCAGTGTTAGGTAGGGGCAGTAGGTCAGCTAAGGAGGCGTGCGGCGTCAGGGAGGCATGCGGCAGGGAGGTGCGCTGCGTCAGGAAGCGGGGCACGTGTAGGGCTCGCGGGGCTCGCAGGTGTAAACACCCCAAATTTCCATAATTTTTGAACACATGCTTGGTTTTAGAACCCCCATTTTGAGACCAGATTTTTCATTTTCGAAAGCCCAGGAGTTGTAAAAACTCCAAATTTTGTATAAAACCCCTTATTTATGTAAAATATGGGCCAAGTCCCAATTTTGTAAGAGCTAAGTCCAACAGGTGCAACCTGGTGAAAAGTAGACCAAAACGATGGAAAAACCCCAGACAGCCTCTTGGCCTGATGAAAGCAGGACCAAAGAAGCGAAAGAGAGCCCGGAATCGGAGCACATGTCAAGCCCGACATAGCAACTCTCGTGTTAGATTCACCCCCAGGATCTCGAACGTCCAAGCCCCTGTTATCAACAAATCATTTGAAATCATCTCCAGAAGGTGAAAACAGAAGCGGACGACCATGTTGGCGAAGACCCAACGCAAGACGGAGTACTGATGCTGTCAGACCCCGCACAAACCGTTCATTTCGAACATACCCTGAAGGAGTCAAAATTCAGTTTGGATTGGATCTGGACCATATATATCCAGATCCCAATCCAAACATGTATATGGATTTGGATTTGGATCCAAAGATCCAATCCAAACATCCACATCCATGGCCCACATCACCTTCTCATAAATGGAGGTGGGGCCCACAAGAAAATCATGTGGGAAGCTTGGGCATGAGAGAGAATGGGGGGATTAAATATGAGTGAACATGTATTAAGCTTGATTTGTGTGTCAAGTTTCGGGTTAATCATGTGGGTTAGCCTAATTAGTGTGGGTTTAAGCTTGTATGCACCTACACCTAACCTAGGGCTGTACCAACTTGTTGCAACTAGGTCCATGAGTCATGCCAAGGGATGTTCCTAACCCAATCCTAAGCCAAAACCCCTAATCCTAGCCATTTGCCCTAATCCCGGCCTAATCCTAGCCTAATCACCTAACCCACTTCCCTAATCCTTCCCTAATCCCAACCTAATCACTTAACCCACCTCCCTAATCCTTCCCTAAACCTAGCCTAATTCCCTTAATCCTAACCTAATCCTAGCCTAAACACCTAACCCACCTCACTAAACCTCACCTAAAACCAACCCACCTAAGCTAAGCCCTAAACCACTAAACCACCCCACCTAAATATCTAGCCCACCTTAAAAACCAGCCCACCTAAAACTAAATATCTAGCCCACAACCCACCTAACTAGACCCAGCCACCCTTTGACTAAACTAAGTAGCTCCCTTTTATTCCCAGCCACCCATCACCTAACCATGACCTAACTAGAACCCCAGTTGTCCCCACACTCCCAGCTGACCTTCCCCATTCCCTCATCATTACCTATCCCAGCCGACTCTACCCAATCCCATTCATTGATCACTCCCAGCGGTCCCCACTCTCTCACCATTTCACAATCCCATGCAGCCACAAGACTACAGCAGCTCCCTTCTCTCTCCCATTCCGAATCCCCAACAAGAGGCCAGCCACCTGCGCCTCCTCCCATCCACCTTGGACAGCCGGCCACCTACTCCACCCTTCCACCTCCATCTCCACTTCACATCCGGCTAGCCACTTGCGCCTCCTCCCCTTGCACTCCACCACCGGTTACATGTAAGTGTCTTAACTTCACATCCAGCCGGCCACCTGCTCCACTCTCCCACCCTTCTTCGCTTCACAACCGGCTGCACCAACCAACCTTCCACCCTTCTCCACTTCACACCCGGCTACACCACCCGCCACTCCAACCTTTCACCACTTCCCTTCCACCCTTCTCCACTTCACACCCGGCTGCACCACCTGCCACTCCAACCTTTCACCACTTCCCTTAGCTCCCCTACACCAACCCTCCAGCCCCTACCTGTCCCTAAACCACTCACACCCTCTCCTTTGCCCAAATCACCCAAGGAACCCTCTCTTCGCTGCTCAAATCGACACATGAAGCAAATTTCCAGCAAGTTGATCATGGATCGGCTACATGTAAGTGTCTTAACTTGGTCCCTTATTTAAACTTGCTAAGTTTAATTAAATTTTGATATGGGGTTGTAATAATGGAGCGTTGTCTCCCCCCATTTGTAATAAGTTTGGTTTGATACACACCCATACACACGTGCACATGAGCCTATCTCGCTCTTAGTCGTACACCTCTTGCACATACACGGGCCTAACCAGCCCCTAAGATATAGTTGTATTTATATATTTTAAGTCGCGGGGGTTTTTAATTAAGTCGTGTGTGTTGTCTTTACATTCTCCACACTCACACACATTGAGCTTTCGCTCTTACTCCCAAGACCTTAATTAAGGCCATACTACAATTTATATTTGGGTTTCATTTCAAGTCGTGTGTGTTGTCTTTACATTTTCACACGCACACACATTGAGCCTTCACTCTTACTTCCAAGACCCAAGTAAGGGCCCATATATATTATATAAGTATTTCCCTTCGGCTATGTCTTTAAGATTTGGGTTTTAAGGTTAGCAGTGTGCGTAGTCTTTACATATATACACGGCACACACTTGCACTATTGAGCCTTTCCGCTCTTAAGATATAGCCATATTTCCCTTTTGCAATTTCCCTTCCGCAATTTCCCTTTTGCAATTTACATTTCAAGTCATTTCCCTTCCGCATTGTCTTTCAATTTCGGGTTTTCCCTTTGGAGTTGCATGAGTTTGCATTGCATATACGCCATACCACCAGTTAGGACGCATATTGCATCAAAGCAAACCCCATACTCCCGCTCAAAGTCGCCCCACTTAGGTCACATGTTCATAACACACACCTAGTTGGCCCGAAAAGGGATAAAAAGAAAGACATAGGCACGTGCAAATCCACATGATCTAAAATCTGAAAATCATACAAAAACAACCCGAATCAATCGTGCAAACACGCCAAGACTTAGGCTATTTCGATGCACGCACATCGTGCCTAAGTAGATTAAAATTTGAAAGACTTAGGGTCGTTCATCCCTTATAAAATCAAAATCGCCCAAATGCATGGTTTTCAAAAGGTTTTAAAACACTTCTTCATTCAAAATATATTTTGAGTTAAATTTGTTTCAAAACGAAGTCTCTAAGCGTATAGACTGACCCTTGCGCATCGGTGCAAGAAGGTCTGCGACGTAAAAATCCCGCTTGCCTACAATCTCCTTTCAAAAGTCAGATTATTTTCAAAACATACTTTGCTAGTTAAAGTAAACTAGCTGGCACGCCCATAAAGCGAAGTAGATATGAAAAGGTTCACTTTAGGCCTAAGAACCCGTAAGTGAAAATTTTCGGTGTCTACAGAATTGGCACGCCCGGTGGGACCCAGGACTTAAGCAGACTTCAAACAAGCGAGTTATACTCAAATTTTCGAAAAAAATAGTGTTTTTCCAAAAATTGGGCATACTTAGGAGAATTGCATGAAAATGGATAGAAAGCTACAAAAATCTTCGTTGAGTAAACTAAAAGAGGTTTTCAAAACAGATAAAGCCCAAAAAGAGTTCAATGAGATTGAAAAGATATTTCAAAAGATGGATGCTTTAAGCAAGGAGCTTAAAGCCCATCGATCACATAGCAGCTCTTCGAGGGCACATAAGGATCGTGAGTTAAAAATTGATCTCAAACTCAACGAAGGATTGGAGATTAAAGACAAATCCCAACAAAGGGATAAGTCATCCACTCCTACAGCTTCAAGCTTTTCAAAATCCATAGAAAAACCAAAAAAAGATTTTTCTATTTCAAAAAACCAAAAAAATCTTGAAAATTTGGAAAAAGACCAAAAAATTGAAAAACAAAATTTTGTAATTTCAAAAACTTCAAGTAAAAGTCATAAGTCTAGGCACACACATACAGTGGGACACGAAGTCCACACCCCACAAAGAGTCGAGAGTGAAAAACAGGAAGGTTTCGAAGAGGAACACCTCGCGAAAACCCGGGGGCTCAAAACGAGTTACCCGAGAAAACAGCTTGTTCTCACCGTATAAAGGTAGACAAGCCACAAAGAGGTATGCCTGAAACCTGTCCTTCTCAATACTCTCTTCTTCATATAGGGTCATCAGATTCATTGGATAACCCCTTTGCACACACAAACTGTGCTAAAACTTGAGGATTTTCAAGGTGCGCCAACTGTCGCGCACCATTCAAAGGAATTTCAAAAACAAAAAGAAGTTCCAAAAATGGTAGACATAGAGACCCCTAATGCATGCATCGATATCTTAGGAGCTCATAACCCTACCATAGAAAAACCCACTTCTTCAAGCCTAGTCTTGTACCCTGGAACCAAGACTATGGCTTTGAAACAAAAAAATCAATCCCTAGGGGCACCACGAGTTGAACCTAGGGACCAAGTCAAAAACTTCAAGGGACCTTGCATGGCTCCCCTTGAAGTAAATTTCTCCCAAAATGGGGTTGTATGGAACCATAAGTTTTCCATAACCCTGCTATGTCCAAAACTCCTCAAGGAACCAAGCTTGGCTTTCCTTGAAGACAAAGTCTCCCAAACCAGGTTTGTATGGAAGCCCAAGTCTTCCATCACCCCGGAATCCAAATTCCCGATATCCAAAAGGGTATATATCCCCGACATGGACGATTCCATGTTCCAAGACCATGATTTATACCAAAACTTTTCAAAAAGCAAAAAGTCTTGGAACATGATTCTGAATATGGGATATAAACCCTATGCGGGCCTGGGAACCCGAAACCAAGGTAGGCTAGAACCTGTCCTACCTAGAACCAATAGGGAACGATATGGACTGGGCTACAGCCCACCCAAATCCCTAGAGCCGCCACCTAAGACCATCTGGGTCAAGGGTGCCCTATAGAACCTCTAAGACCGAAACCCATGTCTTAGACCTATCTGATTAGAGTCTGATTCATGAATGTTTTCTTTGAAGGTTCAATGGAAGATCCCTACTTTTGAAAAAGGTCAAAAAAAAAATTTTGAAAACCCTCAAAAATCTCAAAAACATTTGGAAAACTAAAAAGAAAATTATTTCAAAAGCCTTTGGCCATGTACAAAGTCCATTTTCGAAAATTGTAAAAAGCCTTTTTCGAAAACTGTATGTACTCCCAAAAACCAAAAAAATATCCAAAATGCTGGTCATTTATACCTTTTGTCTAGAGCTTTCAAAAAAGTTGGAAAAACTCGAGAATCATCAAAGCAAGGAGGGATACTTACCTCTAAGCTTCTTGAAATTCGTAAAATCCTTGACTTATAGAAAAATTGGGGATTTTTAGAAGTGAGTCTAACCCATAGTGTGTGCATGTCTACATAAGCATCATGCATTACATTTTGAAATCATTCATATGCATCGAGTCTAGACATCATCCTAGAACTCGAATTCAGGGTTTTGAAAAACCAAAGGGGCAATAAAAATTGACCCCCTAAGTATCGAGCCATCATAGGCATATCTCTATATAAATCAAATCCGAAACCTTCGAGGTGGATTTCAAAAATTTCAAGGCAAGATGCTACAATGAGAACCTTGAAAAAGGGTTAACATTTTACAAAAGCTTTCAAAAATATTTTGATCAAAACCTTCCAAAGCACTACAATTCATACATTGGGTGCTTGACTCAATCAAAATGAAGATGGTGTCCATAGAAAGTGTGCCATACATTTTCGAAAACTCTATTGGCATGTGAAAGGATTCACTAAGCCAAGAGAAGAATCGTGCTTAGCCTTGCTCTAGGCCTTCAAAATTCGACACATCATCTCCCCTATCCTGAAAAGGGAATGATGTTCATTAAAGCACTCATTTGAAAACCTATCTTAAACAGATAGGCAAAGTAAATGGCAGCCCCTTTTCAACAAAGTATGAGTTTCAAAAACTCAAGACTCCATGAAGGGACAAGCCACATACTCTATATACATATCTCCCTTCGGCATTTACATTTCAAGTCATTTCCCTTCGGTTATTTCCCTTCGGTCATTTCCATTCGGTTATTTCCCTTCGGCCTTGTCTTTACATTTTGGGTTTTCCCTTTGGAGTAGCATGAGTTTGCATTGCATCTACGCCATACCACGAGGTAGGATGCATATTGCATCAAAGCAAGCCCCGCTCGAATTCGCCCATGTAGTGGAGTGTTCATAACACACAAACTAGGTGGCCCATAAAGGGATAAAAGGAAAGCCTTAGGCACGCGCAAATCCACGTGATCTAAAATCTGCAATCGCATCTAAAAGACCCGAATTAGACACCTCGAACCGCTTCGTAGGCTTTCTACACCCAAAAACTCGATTTTTCAAAGCGTACAGACTGACCCTTGCGCATCGGTGCAAGAAGGTCTGCGACAACAAGAGCTCACTTGCTCACAGTCGCCATGATTAGAAGTCAGTTTAAAATACATCTTCGCTAGCTTAGGTAAGCTAGCTGGCACGCCCTGTTTACATAAATAGGCCTTAGACGCACGAGAGGATCCCCTCCAAGCCCAAGAAAGGCGGGGAGGCATGGGGATTTTCGCGCATCTACAGAGATTGGCACGCCTGGTGGGACGTGAGCCTTTCAAAAGTTGAGTTTTAAAGATTAGAAGTTTGTGAAAATTTTGTTAAAAAGGTGTTATTTTTAACTTGTTTTCTTTGCTTGTACTTAGGACATTTTGAAAAGCTTGAAAAGCATGTCAAAATCCAATCCAAGTGAAGTGTCGAGCCAAGGCTCATGCGCATCAAGTTCTCACTCTACGAGGATTTTCAAAAACAAAATAAAACTAGATGAAATCGAGGACTTGAGAAGGGAGTTTGAGGCCAAAATTGAGGCTCTCAGCCAAGAGGCTGTAGTAGGCGATTCATGTTCATCAAATGGTGAACAAAGGCCTAAGAAAAAATCTGAAAAACCTTGCAAGCACAAAGAGGCCTCTATAATGGAAGGCAACCAATACCATGAGTCCTTCACACAAAAGGACCGTAAAGCCCTACAGCAGTTGCTGAAAGGGCAGAATAAAGAGAAAAGAAACTACGCCCTGTCTGATTTCCTTCCTATGGATTACGAAACAGACAGTGATGATGAAATACCGAACTTCCATCAGTATGATGGCATGGGAGACCCTAGGTCTCACTTGCAGCTTTTCTCACGTCGAGCCCATAAGAAGAAAAAGGACTCGATGAAATGGGTGTATTGGTTCCCTTTATCCCTTAAAGGCACAACTGCCAAATGGCTGGCTTCCTACGACTTAAGCCAGTTCGCTACTTTTGAAGAGTTAGCGAACTGCTTCATGCAAAGATTTGCACACAACGTAGAAGTCACGCCGACTCTGAATACCTTAAGGGATACAAAGCAAGGCATGAACGAAGACGTACATGCCTTCATTATAAGATGGAGGTCACTTTTGGGCCAAGTGCGAGAGCCCATATCCGAAGGATGCACAGTCATGCTCATCTTGGATAACTTTAAAAGCGAGTTAAAAACCCTTCTCTCGCTCCATGAGATCTCAACTTTCCATAAGTTGATCAAAAAGGCTTCCCTTTTCGAAACCAACTTGCGAAAAGGGACATACGATCACTTATGGAAAGAAAGTGCCGTTTCCAAAACCCGCTTGGAAAAGCCCATCACATACGGGCTACCCACGATGGACAAAGGGGCAAAACCCCATAAAATCGCCAATGTTCGGGTGGATCCAGGCGTGGCAGGCACTTCCAAAAATTTTGAAAAGTTAGAAAATAAGAGGGAGCGAAACTTTCAAAAACCGGTTGAAAAACGGGAGTACACTCCACTGGGGCAACCTGTGTCGGAGGTCCTAGACCTCCTACTTGCCTAGGGCATGATAGAACTCCCTGAAATCCCCGAAGGAGTCACTTCCAAAGGGGGGTATTTAAACCGATTTTGTAAGTATCATCGGCTCAAAGGCCATGATACCAAACGCTGCTTCTCCCTCTTAAATAAAATTGAGAACTTAATAGCAGAAAGCCGGCTCCAGGTCACTGCGGAACCTGAGCCACCTCAAGCTATCTTCAAAGAACCCTTTCCCAAACACGCCAGTGGCAGTGGGAAAGGAAAGGAGGTATGTACCCTCACCATTTCTAAGGAACTAGCGCAAAAACCAGAGTCTGGTCGACCCACTTGTGCGCCCATTCTTGTACTGTACAAGAAGCCCGCCCAAGTCGTCATTCGGGGACCACCAAAAGTGGAGTCTCCGGCAAAACCAGTCTTGAAAATCCAAGGTTCTCCTTAGCTCATCCTTAGAGCCAAGTTTAGCGCGAACCCTAGGCTGGTCGTGGGGGAAGTCACTAGATCCGGGAGGATCTATCAACGCCCGCACCTTCAAGGTGCTCAAAAGGTGGTCAGTGTGCCTGGCCCCTCAAAAGCATGTATCCCTAGTGTTCTGCCAAAAGCAGATAAGGACAAAGTCATCCTGAATCCTTATGACTTCGAAAACCACCTTTCAAAGATTCCTATTCACATGTCTATCTTAGAGCTTATAAAAACCTCGCCTAGGCATAGACTTGTATTAGAGAAAATTCTAGAAAGGGCCAAGGTTGATTCGAACATAAGTCCGGAATCCTTGTCTGCCCAAGTGGCTTTATTAGGAGCAAAATCGCCCATCACTTTCTCGGAAGATGATGTAGATAGACCCTACGAAACCCATAACCAGGCCCTGCATATCGAGGTGGTTCTGAATAACCACTCTCTGGACAGGTGCCTAGTCGATGGTGGAGGAGGGCTCAACATCCTTCCACTTCATGTGGCGTATAAAATCGGAGTCACCTTGACTTCAGTGAACCCAAGCCCCATCGTTATCACTAGATACGATGGGAATGCGCCTAGACCTTTAGGATCCATCGAACTCCCAATGGAAACGGGAGGGATCAAACACACGGGGGTGTTCCATGTCTTGGACATCCACCCCCATTATAACCTGTTACTGGGAAGGCCCTGGATACACAGTTTGTGCGCTGTGCCATCCACCTTCCACAGGTGTGTCAAGATCCCTTTTAGGGACCAGGTCGTAGTGATCCTAGGTGAGAGTCACCCACAGCTTCAGGGGATCATAAACTCCCCTTGTCTTTCGAGCTCCTAGGCCCATGAGGCTAACCTGGGGCAAATTGTGATTGAGCCACCTCGGCTCGTGTTAAACAACCCTAGGAAGGTTGTATGTGTGAAGGGGCCGCACAAAGCAGGCCCCCTCTCGATTCTAACCCTTCTAGGACGATCCAAGCGTTCCCTATTTCCAAAGCCCCTGGACAAGAGGCCATATGAGCACAATATGGACGATAGCATGTTCCAGGACCACGACTTGTATCAAACTTTTTCGAAAAACAAAAAGTCGTGGAACATGTTGTTGAACATGGGCTACATGCCCTATAAGAGTCTAGGGGCGCAGAACCAGGTGTAGACGCGCAAAAATCCCCGCCTCTTCGCCTCTTTCGGGGCTTGGAGTGGATCTTATCGTGTGTCTAAGGCCTATGTATACAAATAGGGCGTGCCAGCTAGCTTACTTAAGCTAGCGAAGATATATTTAACACTGACTTCTAAACGTGGCGACTGTGAGCAAGTAAGCTCTTGTCGTCGCAGACCTTCTTGCACCGATGCGCAAGGGTCAGTCTGTACGCTTTTGCAAAAATCGAGTTTTGGGGAGAAAGTCTACGAAACGGTTCGAGGTATCTATTTCGGGTCTTTAAGATGCGATTGCATGTTTTAGATCACGTGGATTTGCACGTGCCTAAGTCTTTTTCTTTTATCCCTTTTTGGGGTCGCCTAGTTTGTGTGTTATGAACACTCCACTACATGGGCGAATTCGAGCGGGGCTTGCTTCGATGCAATATGCGTCCTACCTCGTGGTATGGCGTAGATGCAATGCAAACTCACGCTACTCCAAAGGGAAAACCCGAAATGTAAAGACAATACTGAAGGGAAATAACAGAAGGGAAATAACCGAAGGGAAATAACCGAAGGGAAATAACCGAAGGGAAATACGTATATATCTTATGTATATGAGCCCTTACTCGGGTCTTGCAAATAAGAGCGAAGGCTCAATGTGGGTGCGTGCTTGAATTGAAAGACTTACACACACGACATGAATTTAAACCCAAATATAAATTGCAGTATGGCCTTGACTAAGGTCTTGGGAATAAGAGCGAAGGCTCAATGTGTGTGAAAGTGCTTAAATTGAAAGACTTACTCACACGACATGAAATGAAACCCAAATAGTATAGGTCGGCCCTTACTTGGGTCTTTCAAATAAGAGCGAAAGCTCAATGTGTGTGAGAGTGCTTGAATTGAAAGACTTACTCACACGACAAGAAATGAAACCCAAATAGTATAGGTCGGCCCTTACTTGGGTCTTTCAAATAAGAGCGAAAGCTCAATGTGTGTGAGAGTGCTTGAATTGAAAGACAACGCACCCAACTTAAACAAAACACTTCGAAAATGAAAGTATATATACACTTATATATTAGGGGCTGATTAGGCCCGTGTGTGTTCAAAATTGTGCACGACTAAGAGAGTGCACGTGTGTGGTTGTGCCAAGCCACGTTATTACAAGCGGGGGGAGACTATGCTCCATTATTACAACCCCGTATCAAATTGAATTTCAAGCAAGTGTACGACTAAAGACCGAGTTTAGACACTTACGAGTAGCTGGTCCGTAGAGGTCTTGCTTGAGCGTGGGCTTGGCCTTGGGCTGCAAACGGGAGCTCCGCGAAGGTAGGTGATCAAGGGTGCTGGCCGGCTGGTAGTGGGGCGCGGGATAGGCGCCTCGGAGGTGGCCGGTGGCAAGTAGATGGCGCCTCAAGGTAAGGGGTTTAAATGGCTGAATGAGTGGGTTCTTAGGGTCACTAGGGGAGTTGGGAGTTTAGGGAAACTGGACCTAAGAGGTGAGCTGGTGGGAGGGCCGAGTAGGACACCTAGGGGAAAGCCGAATGGGACATGATAGCTAGGTAATGGCCGGCAGCTTGGGTTATACTAGGTTCGGCTAGGTTTAGGTGGTGGCGGCAAAAGGGCTGAGATGAAGGTAGGATGGGTGGCTAAGAGTGGAGAGGTGGTAGAGAGGGGGGGGCTAGGTAAGGTGCAGGGTACTTACCGAATGGGGAGAGGTGGCGGATGAAGTGGGAAGGTGGCGGGCAGGCGGCTGTCGGCTGGTTCGGTTGGGTGAAGATGATGGTGTCCGGCTGAGGGGTGGTGGTGGTGGATGGAAGAGGGAAGGTGGCGGAGCAGGTGGCGGCTGGTGGAGCAGCTGGAGCAGGCCAAGGTGGGGAGTCATCCCGGCTGGGTGAGAGAAGGGAGAAGGAGAGGGCCCGGCTGGGTGAGGTAGTGGTTCCCACTTGGAAAACCCGCCCACAAGGAGGGGGGTTTAAATAGGGGATGGGTAGGTCGGTTAGGGCTGGGCTGTGGGTAGTGGTTAGGTGGTTTAGGTAGGGTGGTATGTAGATAAGGTGGGCTGGAAGGGGTTGGGCCAGATATTTTAAAACTAGGGGTTTGGGTAAATCGTGGGCTAAGGGTGGTTTAGGAGTTTAGGGCTAGGTTAGGTGGTTGGGTTTTAGGGTGAGGTTTAGTGAGCTAGGTTAGGTGATTAGGCTAGGTTTAGGCTAGGATTAGGGAAATTAGTCTAGGTTTAGGGAAGGATTAGGGAAGTGGGTTAGGTGATTAGGTTGGGATTAGGACGGGATTAGGGAAGTGGGTTAGGTGATTAGGTTCAGATTAGGGGTGGATTAGGGGTTTAGGCTAGGTTTAGGCATTTTGGGCTAGGTTTAGGTGAAGGAGCTCCCTTAGCATGGCCCATAGACCTTGATCACCCCATGTTGGTGCAACCCTAGGTTAGGTTTTAGCTAATTACAAGCTTAAACCCACTCAATTAGGCTAACCCACAAGATTAAACCCAAACTTGACACACAAGTCAAGCTTAATACAACACTCTAGATATTTTTCACCCCCACTCTCTCTCATGCCCAATATCCCACGTGAATTTCAAGTGGGCCCCACCTCCATTTATGAGAAGGTGATGTGGGCCATGGATATGGATATTGGATTGGATCTCTGGATCCAAATCCAAATCCAAGTCCACATATGGGTTTGGATTGGAATCTGGATATATATGGTCCAGATCCAATCCAAACTGAACTCTGACTCCTTCGAGCTGGATTCGAAACGGACGATTCGTGCGGGGCCTGACAGCATCAGTACTCCGTCTGCGTTGGGTCTTCGCCAACATAGTCGTCCGCCTCCGTTTCTGCCTTCCGGAGATGACTTCAAATGCTATTTTGATAAGAACAGGGTCTTGGACGTTCGAGATCCTGGGATGTGAATCAGGTACAAGAGTTGCTGCACCGGGCTCGACAGGCGCTCTGGTTCCGGGCTCTTCTTGGCTCTCCTGGTCCTGTCTTGATCGGGCCAAGCCACTTCGGGGTTTCAAAACATGTTTTAAAAGGGTTTTCAAAAGCCATATTATATGTTTTAGAAAGATAAAGTTTAAAACATATGTACAGGGTTGTTTGGAAGGCTCCTGGGTTTCCAAACTCAAAATGGCCCTTTGGGGCTGCTTGTATAAAACCAGATTCGTTTAAGAAATTCGTGGGATTTCGGGGTGTTTACACCAGGGTATCCTAGAGCCCATCCTTCCTAGGGCCAATCGAAGCCGATATGGGATCGGCTATACTCCTCGAATACCGTCGGAGCCACCCCCTGTGACCACTTGGGTCAAGGGTGCCCCGGAACCTGCCTTAGAAGAAACCTACGATTTAGATCTCCTATTCCGAGTCTAACCCGTAGTGTTTTCCCTTTGTAGGTATGACGGAAGATCCCTTTTCTAAAAACACAAAAACATTTGAAAAGCTTAAAATCAAAAAAATCGAAAAACAAGAAAAACCAAAAACAATGGAAAAACAAAAACTCGAAAATAGAGTGCTTTGTATAGTTCCCAAAGTTCTTGTTTTACAAAAACCCAAAAAAATCGAAAATTTGGAAAATACCAAAAAGATTTTGTACATAGTTGCTCCTGGTAGGACTTTGGCAAAAGAAAATGATTTCGAAAGAAACGTCGTCTGCATAGCCAGACCAAAAATTTCGAAATCACTTGAAAATCCAAGTACAAAACCAGGTCATTTTGAAAACCACGCATCAAGTTCCCTCGGGTCTATAGCCCACGAGAATGATCAAAGCCCAGAAGTGGATCCCCTTGAGGAAGATCCCACTTCTGAGCTCCTAGAATTTCATAGAATTCTCAATTTTGAAAGACCTTCCCAATCAGTATGAGGAGATTTCATAGAGGTGAACCTAGGGGATGATTCCAATCCCAAAACCATCAAGATAGGCACATGCTTGCATGAAACTGAAAAGTTAGCATTCATTGCATTTCTATAAACCTATTTAGATGTGTTTGCATGGACGTATGAAGACATGTCGGGCATAGATCCCAACATTGTCGAGCATCGTCTTCCCTTAGATACAGGTGTAAAACCCATAAAGCAGAAGCTTAGGAAAATACAGCCGAATGTACACACGCAAGTCAAAGAGGGTTTAGAAGATCTGCTAAAAGCCGGATTTATAAAACCCATTGCGTATTCTGATTGGTTATCAAATATCGTTGTGATTCGAAAAACCAATGGGAAAATTCGAATATGCATCGATTTCAGAAACCTGAATAAAGCCACTCCAAAGGATAATTATCCTTTACCAAACATAGATTTGATAGTCGATAGTACTGCAAATCATGAAATGTCTTCATTCATGGACGGCTATTCAGGCTATAATCAAATCAAACTAAGTCCACGAGATCAGGGTAAGACCGCCTTCACAACCCCATGGGGCACGTACTGCTATACAGTCATGCCCTTTGGTTTGAAAAATGCAGGCGCAACATACCAACGAGCCATGAACACGATCTTCCATGATCAAATTCATGAGCTTGTAGAAGTGTATGTAGATGATCTCTTGGTAAAATCCAAAACCCGATGCACCCATATCGAATGTTTACAAAAGATTTTCGAAAGGCTTAGGCTTTACAAAGTAAAGCTAAACCCTCAAAAATGTGTGTTCGAGGTAGAATCAGGGAAGCTTCTAGGCTTTATGGTGAGCCAAAGGGGAATAGAAGTCGACCCCTCTAAGTGTCGAGCCATCATAGACATGGCTCCACCCTCCAATCTCACCCAAATTCGTAGCCTCCAGGGTCGATTACAATCCGTGCGCCGATTCATATCGAATCTGGCAACTAGATGCGAACCCTTCAACAAACTATTGAGGAAGGGTACGAAATTCTTATGGGATGACGAATGCCAAAAGTCCTTCGAGAGACTGAAGGCATACTTGGTTAATCCCCCTGTTTTGAATCCTCCAAAGCAAGGAAAACCGCTTTTATTATACATCTCCGTGCATGTAAATGCTTTAGGAGCCCTGTTGGCTCAATACGAGGATGACACCCATAAGGAGTATGCCATCTACTATATTTCGAAAACTCTCTTGGCTTATGAACGAAATTATCAAGCCATGGAGAAGACGTGCTTGGCCCTAGTTTGGGCCTGCCAGAAGTTCAGACACTATTTCCTAGATTGTGAGATCTGGATAGTGTCCAAGCTTGATCCAATCAAGCACTTGTTCGAAAAACCCATTCTCACGGGTAGATTGGGCAAATGGCAGCTCCTTCTAATGGAGTATGATCTGAAATACCATCACCAGATCTCCATTAAGGGGCAAGCCCTAGCAGATTACGTGGCTGAATTCCCCTTAGAGGACGCATATCCCACTCTTATCGAAATGCCTGATAAAGGCATATTGCAAAACCATTTTCAAAACCACATTTTGGCAAACTCTTTCGAAAACCAAGTGTGGAAGATGCACTTCGATGGGGCACGAAACCAACGAGGGGCTGGTGCCGGGGTCATCCTAATCTCCCCTGAAAAGGGCGAGATTCCCATAGCAGTCCGCTTAGATTTCGAATGTTCCAACAACGTAGCTGAGTATGAAGCACTCATACAAGGCTTAAGGATTTCGAAAACTGTAGGGGCATCATGCATTGAGGTCTTTGGAGATTCGCTCCTTGTCATAAACCAAGTTTTAAAAATTTGGCAAGTACGTAATGAGAAACTACTTCCATATCACGAGTTGGCCACTCGATTGGTCCAATCCTTCCAGTCATGTAAACTCACACACGTAGGAAGAGAGGACAATGGCATCGCCAATGCCCTCTCCTCCTTGGGTTCAGCCCTGAAGGTCGATCCCATTTCAGGGACCAGATCTTTGGAAATATGGCATGCGCCCCATCCATCCACACACGACTTGGATATTTGCCAAAACAACCCAGAGTCTATTGAAAAACCCTGGTTCTATGACATAAAACAATTTTTAGAAAATGGGGGATTTACCGAGGATGCCACATCCAAAGATAAGGCATTCATTCGTAAGATTTCGACCCGATACACCATTCTGGGTGGGGTCTTATACAAAAAGAGTTTTACCGGCATTCTGCTTAGGCGTATCGACCTAGAGGAGGCTAGGATAGTGATGCATGAGTTCCACGATGGAGAATGTGGAGGTCATGTTAATCCCACGAATTTCTTAAACAAACCTAGTTTTGTAAAAGCAGCCCCAAAGGGAAATTTTTTTGAGTCTGGAAACCCAGGAGCCTTCCAGACAACCCTGTATATATGTTTTAAACTTCATATTTCAAAAATATATAATATAGCTTTTACAACCTTGTTAAAACACGTTTTTGAAACCCCGAAGCGGCTTGGCCCGATCAAGACAGGACCAGGAGAGCTAAGAAGAGCCCGGAACCGGAGCACATGTCAAGCCCGGCACAGCAACTCTTGTATCTGATTCACACCCCTAGGATCTCGAACGTCCAAGACCCTGTTCTTATCAAAATATCATTTGAAATCATCTCCGGAAGGCAGAAATGGAGGCGGACGACCATGTTGGCGAAGACCCAACGCAGACGGAGTACTGATGCTGTCAGGCCCCGCACGAATCGTCCGTTTCGAACCCAGCTCGAAGGAGTCAGAGTTCAGTTTGGATTGGATCTGGACCATATATATCCAGATCCCAATCCAAACCCATAGGTGGACTTGGATTTGGATTTGGATCGAGAGATCCAATCCAATATCCATATCCATGGCCCACATCACCTTCTCATAAATGGAGGTGGGGCCCACTTGAAATTCACGTGGGATCATGGGCATGAGAGAGAGTGGGGATGGAAAATATCAAGAGGGTTGTAATTAAGCTTGACTTGTGTGTCAAGTTTGGGGTTAATCATGTGGGTTAGCCTAATTGAGTGGGTTTAAGCTTGTAATTAGCCAAAACCTAACTTAGGGCTGCACCAACATGATATGGTTAAAGTCTATGGGCCATGCAAAGGGAGCTCCTTCACCTAAACCTAACCCAAAACACCTAATCCAAGCCTACCCCCTAATCCACCCCTAATCTGAGCCTAATCACCTAACCCACTTCCCTAATCCCGGCCTAATCCCAACCTAATCACCTAACCCACTTCCCTAATCCTTCCCTAAACCTAGGTTAATTTCCCTAAACCTAGCCTAATCACCTAACCTAGCTCACTAAACCTCACCCTAAAACCCAACCACCTAACCTAGCCCTAAACCCCTAAACCACCCCTAGCCCACAATCTACCCAAACCACTAGTTTCTAAAATATCTGGCCCTACCCTTTCCAGCCCACCTTATCTTCATACCACCCTACCTAAACCACCTAACCACTACCCCAAACCCTGCCCAAACTGACCTACCCAACTCCCTATATAAACCCCCCCTCTTGGGGCGGGTTTTCCTAGCTAGAACCCCTCACCAATCCCAGCCGGGCCCTCTCTTTCCTCCACTTCCCCAGCTGCTCCAACTGATCCACCTGCTCCGCCTGCACCACCACCATCCCTCCATTCCACCACCACTTGCACCGCCATCTCCACCACCTCCCGGTCGAGCTTCACAGCCTGCCCATTTTCCTTCCAGCCGAGCACCACCTTCTCCCCATTCGGTAAGTACCCCCCCACTCTACCTAGCTCCTTCTCTACTCCCTCTCCATTCCTAGCCACCCACCATACCACCACCTTACCTACACATCAGCCCTTTGCTGCCACCGTTCTCACTTAGCCGAACCTATCACAACCTAAACCACCGGCCACTACCTAACTACCCTAACTACACCCGGCCAGCCATCTCTTTTCCCCTAGGTGTCCCATTCGGCCTTCCCTTAATCTCCCCTTAGGTCCATATTCCCTAACACTCTATACTCTCCATTCGTGACCCTACATATTCACTTGGCCCAACCCTTTAATCCCCCACATCAAGGCGACACCCACTTGCAGCCGGCCACCTTCGAGGCGCCTATCCCGCGCCCCACTTGCAGCCGGCCAGCACCCTTTGTCATTCACCCTCGCGGAGCTCCCGTTTGCAGCCCAAGGCGAAGGCCAAGCCCACGCTCAAGCAAGGCCTCTACGGACCAGCTACTCGTAAGTGCCTAAACTCAATCATTAGTTGTATACTTGCTTGAGATTCAATTTGATACGGGGTTGTAATAACGGAGCATAGTCTCCCCCCGCTTGTAATAACGTGGTTTGGCACACCCACACACGTGCACTCTCTTAGTTGTGCACGATTTTGGACACACACGGGCCTAATCAGCCCCTAATACATAAGTAGATATATATACTTTCATTTTCGAAGGGTTTTTGCTTAAGTTGGGTGCGTTGTCTTTCAATTCAAGCACTCACACACATTGAGCTTTCGCTCTTATTTGAAAGACCCAAGTAAGGGCCGACCTATACTATTTGGGTTTCATTTCATGTCGTGAGTAAGTCTTTCAATTCAAGCACTTTCACACACATTGAGCTTTCGCTCTTATTTGAAAGACCCAAGTAAGGGCCGACCTATACTATTTGGGTTTAATTTCATGTCGTGTGTGTAAGTCTTTCAATTCAAGCACTCTTGTAAACACCCCAAATCTTCTATATTTCAAAAACTCTCAAAACACCAAAAAGCTCGTTTGAGCCAAAACGACGACCTGTTTTGAAATGTGAAAACAGGTACAGAAGGCAAAAGAAGACCCTAGGCCCGAAGAGGATTCAAGCCCAGAGCTTCAGAAGCCACTCCCTGATAAAAAAAACAAAAGAAGGCTGAGCCCGTTTGATGAAAAGCTCAACGGAGTCCAGAACGGCGAGACGGAGTCCGGACGACAAAGTTGGGGAAAACCCAGCACCAGACGGAGTGCTGATGAAGCCAGTGCCCACACAGATCGTTCGCCTCGAGAAGCCAAGAAGGACTGTCCGAAGAAATTTTAATTTGGATCTGGACCATATATATCCAGATTCAAATCCATGTAATGAATAGTGTTTGGATTTGGGCCAATCCAAATAGTGTTTGGGTCGATCCAAATAGTGTTTGGATTTGGATTAGATCCAAATAGTGTTTGGATTGGATCAGATCTGGACCAAAATATCCAGATCCGTATCCATAAAAATATTGGGTTTGGATCGGATACGGATCTCAAAATATCCGAGATCCAATATCCAGATCCAAATGGTGTTTGGATTTGGGTATGGATCCAAACCCAAACCCAAACCCAAATCCAAGACCCACCTCAAATCTCTATAAATAGAGGTGAGGGGGTCCATGTAAAGGGTTCATGCAAATATTTGGGAGGAGAGAGAGGGAGTGATAGACCTAGCCATGTGGGCTCATTGGGTGAGGTGGGTTCAAGCCATGTGGGCTAAGTGGGTCTAGACCAAGTGGCTGCAACCAAGGTGGGCTGGACCAAGTGGCTGGAACCGTGGAGACGTGGGCTCAAGCCAAGAAGGACCGGCTCCAAGAGGAAAACCTAACCCCAACCTAGCCTAGGTTCGAACCTACCTAACCCTAACTGAACCTAACCCTAACTGAACCAACCTAACCCTAACTGAACCCTAACTAGACCTAACCTAACCCCAACCGCCTCAAACCATCCCTAACAAACCCCAAAAACTTCACCCCGGCCGGCCGTGAGCAACCAGCGCCTGCCGTGCGCCCTGAGTCCTGCCGCGCGCCCCTTCTGCTGCCGTGCGCCCTGCTTCCTGCCGCGCGCCCCTCTGTCGCCTGCACGCCCCGTGCCGCAGCCGTCCCGCGCTACTGCGTGCCCTGCGCCCCAGCGCGCCCAGCGCCAGGCGCCCGTCTGCTGCGCCAGGTGCCAGACGCCTCCCTGCCGACCCGACTGCCTCCCTGCCGCCCTGTCCACCTTCCTGCCGACCTGACCACCCCCCTGGCCGTGACCTGCACCTCTTCCAGCCACCTAGGACAGACCCTAGACAACCCCATCTTTGCCGAACCTTAGTTCCCCTAAGGCCCTAACCGTAACCCATAGAACCTCCCTCAAAGCCCCCTAGGATAACCCCCTCTTGGCTGCCCAAGGTGAACCGTGAGCCCACGTGCAAGCAAGTTGAACATGGACCGGCTATTTGTAAGTGTCTAAACTTGGTCTATTACATTAACTTGCTTTATATTCAATTAAATTTTGATACGGGGTTGTAGTAAAGGAGCTTCGTCTCTCCCCGATTGTAATAACGTGGTTTGACACACCCACACACATGCGCACTTGAGCCTTTCCGCTCTTAGTCGTACACTTCTTGCACACACACGGGCCTAACAAGCCCTTAATATATCGTTATATTTATATATTTTAAGTCAAGGGGTTTTTTAATTAAGTCGTGTATGTTGTCTTTCCATTTTCCACACGCACACACATTGAGCCTTCGCTCTTACTCCCAAGACCTTAGTAAAGGCCTTATTGCAGTTATATTTGGGTTTCATTTATGTCATGTGCGTAGTACTTCAATTCTACACTCACACACATTGAGCTTTCGCTCTTACTCCCAAGACCTTAGTCAAGGCATACTGCAATTTATATTTGGGTTTCATTTCATGTCGTGTGTGTAAGTCTTTCAATTCAAGCACGCACACACATTGAGCCTTCGCTCTTATTTACAAGACCCAAGTAAGGGCCCCTACATATACTCTATATAAAGTATTTCTTTCGGCTACGTCTTTAAGATTCGGGTTTTAAGGTTCAAGTCGTGTGCGTTGTCTTTCAATATATACACGACACACACTTACACAATTGAGCCTTTCCGCTCTTAAGATATAGCCATATTTCCCCTTTCGCTATTTACTCTACAAGTCATTTCCCTTCGGCTATTTACTTTACAAGTCATTTCCCTTCGGTTATTTCCCTTCGGCAATTTCCCTTCGGCATTGTCTTTTAATTTCGGGTTTTCCCTTTGGAGTAGCGTGAGTTTGCATTGCATCTACTCCATACCACGAGGTAGGACGCATATTGCATCGAAGCAAGCCCCGTACTCCCGCTCAAATTCGCCCCATGTAGTGGAGTGTTCATAACACACACCTAGGTGGCCCATAAAGGGATAAAAAGAAAGACTTAGGCACGTGCAAATCCACGTGATCTAAAATCTGAAAATCGTACAAACCCGAATCAAATCGTGCAAGACTTAGGCTATTTTGATGCACGCCCATCGTGCTTAAGTAGATTAAAATTTGAAAGACTTAGGGTCGTCCAACCCTTACAAAGTCAAAATCGCCCAAATGCATGGTTTTCAAAAGGTTTTAAAACACTTCTTCATTCAAAATATTTTGAGTTAAACTTGTTTCAAAACGAAGTCTCTAAGCGTACAGACTGACCCTTGCGCATCGGTGCAAGAAGGTCTACGACGTAAAAATCCCGCTTGCCTACAATCGCCTTTCAAAAGTCAGATTGTTTTCAAAACATACTTTGCTAGTTAAAGTAAACTAGCTGGCACGCCCATAAAGCGAAGTAGATTGCGAAAAGGTTCACTTCAGGCCTAAGAACCCGCAAGTGAAAATTTTCGGTGTCTACAACTCTCACACACATTGAGCCTTCGCTCTTATTCCCAAGACCTTAGTAAAGGCCTTATTGCAGTTAGATTTGGGTTTCATTTATGTCGTTTGTGTAGTACTTCAATTCAAGCACTCTCACACACATTGAGCCTTCGCTCTTACTCCCAAGACCTTAGTCAAGGCCATACTGCAATTTATATTTGGGTTTAATTTCATGTCGTGTGTGTAAGTCTTTCAATTCAAGCACGCACCCACATTGAGCCTTCGCTCTTATTTGCAAGACCCGAGTAAGGGCTCATATACATATTATATATACATATCTCCCTTCGGCATTTATATTTCAAGTCATTTCCCTTCGGTTATTTCCCTTCGGTTATTTCCCTTCATTTATTTCCCTTCAGTATTGTCTTTACATTTCGGGTTTTCCCTTAGGATTAGCGTGAGTTTGCATTGCATCTACGCCATACCACGAGGTAGGACGCATATTGCATCAAAGCAAGCCCCGCTCGAATTCGCCCATGTAGTGGAGTGTTCATAACACACAAACTAGGTGGCCCGAAAAGGGATAAAAGAAAAGACTTAGGCACGTGCAAATCCACGTGATCTAAAACATGCAATCTCATGTTAAAGACCCGAAATAGACACCTCGAACCGCTTCGTAGACTTTCTCTCTAAAAACTCGATTTTTGCAAAGCGTACAGACTGACCCTTGCGCATCGATGCAAGAAGGTCTGCGACGACAAGAGCTTACTTGCTCACAGTCGCCACGTTTAGAAGTCAGTGTTAAATATATCTTTGCTAGCTTAAGTAAGCTAGCTGGCACGCCCTGTTTGCATACATAGGCCTTAGACACACGAGAGGATCCGCTCCGAGCCCTGAAAAAGGCAGAAGGGGCGGGGATTTTTGCGCGTCTACAGACTCAAACAAGGGCAAGCACGGAGAGCTCGAGATCCTTAGGAACGAGACTCAAGACAGTTGACCCTTTTGTAAATAGTTTTGTAAATAAGTTTTGAAAATCGAACATCGAGCAACATAGGATCTGCTCACTTGGAGCAACAGGCCTTGTAAGTCTCTAGAGTTCGACCACATCTGGTCTCTAGGAGGTCGCCACTCTTGGCACCACACCCATGTCATGCATCTGCATTCCACGCATGAACATTTGCATAAACATGATCCCATTTAGGACCAGATTCCATGTAAATCCCTTTGGCGTGATATCTCCTCCTACCAGAGTTTGTAAATTGAGATTTTGCTAAAGATTGGGGCGATCCCATATTCTTCATGGATAGATCTAGGGAGACATTGAAAGGGGTGTTTGTCATCTTTGCCCTTATCCAAATCGATTTGGACAAGGCCAAAGAGGGGCATCTGTAAACACCCCGAAATCCCACGAATTCCTCGAAACAACCTGGTTTTGTAAAAGCAGCCCCAAAGGGCTATTTTGAGTTTGGAAACCCAGGAGCCTTCCAGGCAACCCTGTACATATGTTTTGAACTCTGTATTTCAAAAATATATAATATGGCTTTTAAAACCTTTTTAAAACATGTTTTGAAACCCCGAAGCAGCTTCGGCCTAATCCAGACAGGACCAGGAGAGCTAAGGAGAGCTCGGAACCGGAGCACATGTCAAGCCCGGCACAGCAACTCTCGTATCAAATCCACACCCCCAGGATCTCGAACGTCCAAGACCCTGTTATCATCGAAACTTTGTTTGAAGTCATCTTCGGAAGGCGAAAATAGAGGCGGACGATCATGTTGGCGAAGACCCAACGAAGACGGAGTATTGATGCTGTCAGGCCCCGCACAAACCGTTCATTTCGAACACAGCTCGAAGGAGTCAGAGTTCAGTTTGGATCGGATCTGGACCATATATATCCAGATCCCAATCCAAACCCATGTATGGACTTGGATTTGGATTTGGAACCAAAAGATCCAATCCAATATCCATATCCATGGCCCACATCACCTTCTCATAAATGGAGGTGGGGCCCACTTGAATTTCATGTGGGATTATGGGCATGAGAGAGAGTGGGGGGTGGATAAGATCAAGTGTGTGTTGTAATTAAGCTTGACTTGTGTGTCAAGTTTGGGGTTAATCATGTGGGTTAGCCTAATTAAGTGGGTTTAAGCTTGTAATTAGCCAAAACCTAACCTAGGGCTGCACCAACATGATGTGGTTAAGATCCATGGGCCATGCAAAGGGAGCTCCTTCACCTAAACCTAACCCAAAATGCCTAATCCTAGCTTTCCACCTTAATCCGACCCTAATCTAAGCCTAATCACCTAACCCACTTCCCTAATCCCGGCCTAATCCCAACCTAATCACCTAACCCACTTCCCTAAACCTAGGTTAATTTCCCTAAACCTAGCCTAATCCTAGCCTAATCACCTAACCTAGCTCACTAAACCTCACCCTAGAACCAACCCACCTAGCTAAACCCTAAACCTCTAAACCACCCCTAGCCCACAACCTACCCAAACCACTTGTATTTAAAATATCTGGCCCTACCCTTTCCAGCCCACCTTATCCTCATACCACCCTACCTAAACCACCTAACCACTACCCCAAACCCAGCCCTAACCGACCTAGCCCATCCCTATATAAACCCCCCCCTTGGGGGCGGCTTTCATCATCTAGCAGCCCACCCATTCCCAGCCGGGTCCTCCACTTCCCCAGCTCAGCCGAATCACCACCTGCTCCACATCCTGCCACCACTTGCTCCACATCCCGCCTTCCACCTGCACCACTTCCCCAGCTCAGCCGAACGCCACCATCACCACCATCATCCGGCTGATCCCTTTCTACCCGCCACCATCTTTTCATCCGGTAAGTCCCCTACATCCTACCTTGCTACTTCTTCACTCCCTCTGCACTCTCAGCCACCTAATCCACTCCCATATCACAATAACACCAGCCCTTCCACTTGCTGCCACCAGCCCCACTCAGCCGAACCCATAACACCCTAACTACCCGCCACCACCTAGACCTTTTAACTCCATTCGGCCACCCTATCCGACTCCCTAAAACCTGCCCGTATCATCCTAATACACCTACTACAACCACTACCACCTGGCCCCATCTCCTAGCTAGCTCCCCTACCTTACATCACTCCTAGCCACTCCAACTACCCGCCACCACTAAGTCCTCCTAGTCGGCCACTCCAACCGACTGTCACTTCACTCGGCCACCTTAGCAACCCGCCAACCCTAGGTGATTCGTTAGACCTTCCCTTAGGTTCACCCTTTGCACAACCTACCTTAAAACTAAACCCTATCCTTAGTGACCCTACTTAGGCCCTTTAGCCCAACATGCCAAAAAGAACCCATCTCTAGTAGCCGGTCATCTTCAAGGCGCCTCTTCCGTGCACCAAGAACATCCGGCCAGCACCTCCCCTTGCCGTTCAACCTCGCGGAGCTCCCTTTTGCAGCCCAAGGAGAAGGCCAAGCCCACGCTCAAGCAAGGCATCTTCGGACCAGCTATTAGTAAGTGCCAAACTCGGTCTTTAGTTGTATACTTGCTTGAGATTCAATTCGATACGGGGTTGTAATAACGGAGCATAGTCTCCCCCCGCTTGTAATAACGTGGCTTGACACACCCACACACATGCACTCTCTTAGTTGTGCACGATTTTGAACACACATGGGCCTAATCAGCCCCTAATACATAAATATATACATATTCTTTAATTTTGTAGGGTTTTGCTTAAGTTGGGTGTGTTGTCTTTCAATTCAAGCACGCACACACATTGAGCCTTCGCTCTTATTTGAAAGACCCAAGTAAGGGCCGACCTATACTATTTGGGTTTCATTTCATGTCGTGTGTGTAAGTCTTTGAATTCAAGCACTCACACACATTGAGCTTTCGCTCTTATTTGAAAGACCCAAGTAAGGGCCGACCTATACTATTTGGGTTTCATTTCATGTCGCGTGTGCAAGTCTTTTAATTCAAGCACTCACACACATTGAGCTTTCGCTCTTATTTGAAAGACCCAAGTAAGGGCCGTGTTATACTATTTGGGTTTAATTTCATGTTGTGTGCGTAGTACTTCAATTCAAGCACTCACACACATTGAGCTTTCGCTCTTATTCCCAAGACCTTAATCAAGGCCATACTGCAAGTTATATTTGGGTTTAATTTCATGTTGTGTGCGTAGTACTTCAATTCAAGCACTCACACACATTGAGCTTTCGCTCTTATTCCCAAGACCTTAATCAAGCCATACTGCAAGTTATATTTGGGTTTAATTTCATGTCGTGTGTGTAAGTCTTTCAATTCAAGCACGCACCCACATTGAGCCTTCGCTCTTATTTGCACGACCCGAGTAAGGGCCCATATACATACTCTATATACATATCTCCCTTCGGCATTTACATTTCAAGTCATTTCCCTTCGGTTATTTCCCTTCGGTCATTTCCATTAGGTTATTTCCCTTCGGCCTTGTCTTTACATTTTGGGTTTTCCCTTTGGAGTAGCATGAGTTTGCATTGCATCTACGCCATACCACGAGGTAGGATGCATATTGCATCAAAGCAAGCCCCGCTCGAATTCGCCCATGTAGTGGAGTGTTCATAACACACAAACTAGGTGGCCCATAAAGGGATAAAAGGAAAGACTTAGGCACGTGCAAATCCACGTGATCTAAAATCTGCAATCGCATCTAAAAGACCAGAATTAGACACCTCGAACCGCTTCGTAGGCTTTCTACACCCAAAAACTTGATTTTTAAAAGCGTACAGACTGACCCTTGCGCATTGGTGCAAGAAGGTCTGCGACGACAAGAGCTCACTTGCTCACAGTCGCCACGATTAGAAGTCAGTTTAAAATACATCTTCGCTAGCTTAGGTAAGCTAGCTGGCATGCCCTGTTTACATAAATAGGCCTTAGACGCACGAGAGGTTCCCCTCCAAGCCCAGGAAAGGCGGGGAGGCATGGGGATTTTCGCGCGTCTACAAGCAAGCAAGCTCTTGTCGTCGCAGACCTTCTTGCACCGATGCGCAAGGGTCAGTCTGTACGCTTTTAAAATCGAATTTTTGAGTGTAAGAACCTACGAAAACGGTTTGAGGTGTTTGATTCGGGTTATTTTGTATGACTTTCAGATTTTATTTCACGAGGATTTGCACGTGCCTAAGTCTTTCTTTTTATCCCTTTTTGGGCCAACTAGGTGTGTGTTATGAACACTCAGCCTAAGTGGAGTGACTTTGATCGGGAGTATGGGGTTTGCTTTGATTCAATATGCATCCTAACTCGTGGTATGGCGTATATGCAATGCAAACTCACGCAACTCCAAAGGGAAAACCCGAATTTAAAAGACAATGCCGAAGGGAAATGACTTGTAATGGAAATTGCTGAAGGGAAATGACTTGTAAATGTAAATTGCCGAAGGGAAATTGCAAAAGGGAAATATGGCTATATCTTAAGAGCAGAAAGGCTCAATAGTGCAAGTGTGTGCCGTGTATATATGTAAAGACTACGCACACTGCTGAACCTACTATCAGAATGCATGTGTGTGGGTGTGTGGGTGCCGTGTATATATGTAAAGACAAGCTCAAGAGAGTGCATGTGTGTGGGTGTGCCAAGCCACGTTATTACAAGCGGGGGGAGACAATGCTCCGTTATTACAACCCCGTATCAAATTTAATTTAACTTAAGCAAGTCTACAAATGAGGACCAAGTTAGGCACTTACTTATAGCTGGTCCGGAGGTGACTTGCTTGAGCTTGGGCTTGGGTGTCGCCTTGGGCTGCAAGAGGGAGCTCCTCGGAATGGCACGACAAAGGGGTGTGCTGGCCGGGTGACAAGGGAGCGCGGGTGTGGCGCCTTGGAGCTTGCCGGCTGCTAGGGGGGTGCTGCCGTGATGCCTAGGGCTGAAGGGATTAAGGAAGGTCACTAAGGTATAGGGTTGGTGCTAGGGAAGGTGGCGCTAAGGGGTGATTAAAGGGAAGATGTCTAAGGAAGAGGGTGTGGCTGGCCGGGTGACTTGGGTGCAGTCGACTTGGGCTGGCCGACTAGGGGGTGTTTTAAGTGGTGGCCGGCTGGGGTAGCCAGGGGATGTCACGGATGGGAAGGTAGAGGAGGAGTGAAGAGGAGGTGGAGTTGAAAGGGGCAGGTCCTAGGGAGCAAGGGAAGGTGGCTGGGGTGTCACTAGAGGAAAAGGTAGAGGATCGGGTGGCGTATGGTTGTGGTGTCTGGCCGAATGGGTAAGGGTGGCGAGAAGGTTGTGTTGGCGAGGTGTTGTGGTGGTATGGGTGGTTGAGAGTGGAGGGGGAGTGAAGAGGAGGTGGAGTTGGGTTGAGGTACTAACCGGATGGATGAAGGAAGGTGGTGTCCAAGGAGGGCAGCCGGGTGATGAAGGTGGATGGAGCTGGCCGGGCGGTTGGTGACAGCGTGGAGTGGAGCAGGCCGGGAGGTAGTGGTGGCACGAGGTGGAGCTGGCCGGGGGTAGTGGTGGTGCAGGTGGAAGAAGAGAGCCAGGTGAGAGATGGTTCGGCTGGCCCAAGGGCTGGCTGGGAGAAGTTGAAAAACCCGCCCACTAGGGGGGGGGTTTATAGTTTTTTGGAAGGTCGGTTGGGGGTGGTTTTGAGAGGGTGGTAAGGTGGTTAGGTGGTGGTGGTGTGGTGATAAGGTGGTTTGGTTTTGAGGGGGGGGCAGATATTTTGTTTTAAGTGGTTTTAGCAATATGGTGTGCTAGGTTTAGGTGGGGTGGTTTAGGGGTTTAGGGCTTAGCTAGGTGGGTTGGTTTTGGGGTGAGGTTTAGTGAGGTGAGTTAGGTGTTTAGGCTAGGATTAGGTTAGAATTAAAGGAATTAGGCTAGGTTTAGGGAAGGATTAGGGAGGTGGATTAGGTGATTAGGTTGGGATTAGGCCGGGATTAGGGAAGTGGGTTAGTGATTAGGCTAGGATTAGGCCGGGATTAGGGTAAAAGGCTAGGATTAGGGGTTTTGGCTTAGGATTGGGTTAGGGAGCTCCCTTTGCATAACCCATAGACTTCATTGCATCATGTTGGTGCAGCCCTAGGTTAGGTTTTGGCTAATACAAGCTTAAACCCATACTAATTAAGCTAACCCACATGATTAACCCCAAACTTGACACACAAGTCAAGCTTAATACAATTCCCCTCATGCTTATCCTCCCCATTCTCTCTCATGCCCATAATCCCACGTGAATTTCAAGTGGGCCCCACCTCTATTTATGAGAAGGTGATGTGGGCCATGGATGTGGATATTGGATTGGATCTCTAGATCCAAATCCAAATCCAAATCCACACATACATTTGGATTGGGATCTGAATATATATGGTCCAGATCCAATCCAAACTGAATTCTGACTCCTTCAGGGTATGTTCGAAACGAACGGTTTGTGCGGGGTCTGACAGCATCAGTACTCTGTCTGCGTTGGGTCTTCGCCAACATGGTCATCCGCTTCTGTTTTCACATTCCAAAGATGATTTCAAAGGATTTCTGATGATAATAGGGTCTTGGACATTCGAGATCCTAGGGGTGGATTCAACACGAGAGTTGCTGTGCCGGGCTTGACATATGCTCCGGTTCTGGGCTCTCTTTAGCTCTTCTGGTCCTCCTTTGGTCAGGCCAAGCCGTTTCGTGGGGTTTCAAAATGTATTTAAGAGGTTTTAAAACCATATTATACATATTTAAAACATATACAGTTTAAACATATGTACGGGGTTGCTTGGAAGGCTCCTGGGTTTTCAGACTCAAAATAGCCCTTTGGGGCTGCTTTTATAAAAACCAGGTTTGTTTGAGAAGTTTGTGGGATTTCGGGGTGTTTACAACATGTAAGTGTCTTAACTTCACATCCAGCCGGCCACCTACTCCACTCTCCCACCCTTCTTCGCTTCATAACCGGCTGCACCACTCGCCACTCCAACCTTTCACCACTTCCCTTCCACCCTTCTCCACTTCACACTCGGCTGCACCACCTGCCACTCCAACCTTTCACCATTTCCCTTCCACCCTTCTCCACTTCACACCCGGCTGCACCACCTGCCACTCCAACCTTTCACCACTTCCCTTAGCTCCCCTACACCAACCGTCTAGCCCCTACCTGTCCCTAAACCACTCACACCCTCTCCTTTGCCCAAATCACCCAAGGAACCCTCTCTCGGCTGCTCAAATCGACACATGAAGCAAATTTCCAGCAAGTTGATCATGGACCGGCTACATGTAAGTGTCTTAACTTGGTCCCTTATTTAAACTTGCTAAGTTTAATTAAATTTTGATATGGGGTTGTAATAATGGAGCATTGTCTCCCCCCATTTGTAATAAGTTTGTTTTGATACACACCCACACACACATGCACTTGAGCCTACCTCGCTCTTAATCGTACACCTCTTGCACATACACGGGCCTAACCAACCCCTAAGATATAGTTGTATTTATATATTTTAAGTCGCGGGGGTTTTTAATTAAGTCGTGTGTGTTGCCTTTACATTCTCCACACTTACACACATTGAGCTTTCGCTCTTACTCCCAAGACCTTAATTAAGGCCATACTGCAATTTATATTTGGGTTTCATTTCAAGTCGTGTGTGTTGTCTTTACATTTTCACACGCACACACATTGAGCCTTCGCTCTTACTTCCAAGACCCAAGTAAGGGCCCATATATATTATATAAGTATTTCCCTTCGGCTATGTCTTTAAGATTTGGGTTTTAAGGTTCAGCAGTGTGCGTAGTCTTTACATATATACACGGCACACACTTGCACTATTGAGCCTTTCCACTCTTAAGATATAGCCATATTTCCCTTTTGCAATTTCCCTTCCGCAATTTCCCTTTTGCAATTTACATTTCAAGTCATTTCCCTTCCGCATTGTCTTTCAATTTCGGGTTTTCCCTTTGGAGTTGCGTGAGTTTGCATTGCATATACGCCATACCACCAGTTAGGACGCATATTGCATCAAAGCAAACCCCATACTCCCGCTCAAAGTCGCCCCACTTAGGTCACGTGTTCATAACACACACCTAGTTGGCCCGAAAAGGGATAAAAAGAAAGACATAGGCACGTGCAAATCCATGTGAAATAAAACTTGAAAATCATACAAAAACAACCCGAATCAATTGTGCAAACACGCTAAGACTTAGGCTATTTCGATGCACGCAAATCGTGCCTAAGTAGATTAAAATTTGAAAGACTTAGGGTCGTCCAACCCTTATAAAATCAAAATCGCCCAAATGCATGGTTTTCAAAAGGTTTTAAAACACTTCTTCATTCAAAATATATTTTGAGTTAAACTTGTTTCAAAATGAAGTCTCTAAGCGTACAAACTAACCCTTGCGCATCGGTGCAAGAAGGTCTGCAACGTAAAAATCCGACTTGCCTACAATCGCCTTTCAAAAGTCAGATTATTTTCAAAACATACTTTGCTAGTTAAAGTAAACTAGCTGACACGCCCATAAAGCGAAGTAGATACGAAAAGGTTCACTTTAGGCCTAAGAACCCGTAAGTGAAAATTTTCGGTGTCTAGAGCAGGGTGGCCGTGGAGCGGTTGTGGCACGCGCGGTGCGTAGGGGGGCATTCGTGTGAGGGCAGGCAGTGAAGTGGAGGTGGTTGCAGTTTAGGTAGAGTCGGTTGGAAGGGTGGGTTAGCTAGGTGGGTTCGGCTAGGTCTAGGTGGAGTTGGCTTAGGTGGTTTAGAGGGATTCGAGAGAGGTGGGCTAGGTGAGTTTGCTAGGCTTACCTTAGGGCACGGTCATGGGGTGTGCTCAAGCTCCAAATCAGCCACTCCAAAGCCTTCTTGTTCAAGCAAATCCAGCCCTTAATCAAGGTGGTGCAGCCCACACTAATCCCTATTTAAGCCCACAATTAACCCACTAAACAAAATTAAGAAAGCACTAAGCACTCACCTTAATACCCTCTCTCTCCTCCAAGCTCCTCAAAGGGGATTTCACGTGAACTCTTGGGGACCCCCTCACTCCTATTTATAGGCAAATAAGGTGAGTCTTGGATATGGGTCTTGGGTTTGGATCGTGGAATCCATGTCCGATCCAAACACTATTTGGATCTGGATCTTGGATCTCGGATCTTGGATATTTTAAGATCCATATCCGATCTAAATCCAATATTTTTATGGATATAGATCTGGATATTTTGGTCCAGATCCGATCTAATCCAAACACTATTTAGATTTAATCCAAATCCAAACACTATTTGGATATGGATCTGGATATTTATGGTCGAGATCCAATCCAAATTTTCTCTGGATGGTCCTTCTTGGCCTTTTGAGGCAGATGTTTTGTGCGAGTACTGGCTTCATCAGCGCTCCGTCTGGTGTTGGGTTTTCCCCAACTTTGTCGTGGACTCCATCTTGCCATTCTAGACTCTGTTTCTGTTCATCTTGGCCTTTTCTGATTCAGATCTCCGTCGCTTGGATGGGGATGCTTGATTTGGCTTTTAGGTGCTCTCGGCTTGCTTTCTGCATCAGGCCTGGGCCTTCCTTTCGCCTTTTGACCCTGGCTTTTATTAGGCCAAGGTGCTGCTTTTGGGCTTCTGCCCCTATTTTCGAGGCTGCTTTGGATTTGGCCTTCTTGGGCTGGTTTCTGAGCTACTTCTCGATCAGGTGTCGTCTTCCTTGCTTCACCTGTTCGTCTTTTGCTTTTTGGGAAAATGGGGCTTAACCCGAGCTTAAGGCATTCATACTGGATATGGTGTTCAAAACAGTATTTACAAGCTTTTCGGGAAGCTACTTGGTTTTCAAAAATATAAAATGGCCTTTTGAGTTGATTTGCAAACCAGGGATTTGTTTTCTAAAATCGTGGGAGTTTGGGGTGTTTATAGATGCCCCTCTTTGGCATTATCCAAATGGATTTGGATAATGGCAAAGATGACAACACCCCTATTTGCTTTCTCCCTGGATTTGTTCTTGAGAATATGGGATCGTCCCAGTTTTGAGAAAAGCATTTTCTTTAAGCCTGGTAGGAGGAGATTTTCGTCGAAGGGGTGTAAACACCCTGAATTTTCCAAAAATCAAAAATTCTCAAAAACACAAAAAGCTCGTTTGAGCCAAAACGATAACCTGTTTTAAAATTTGAAAACAGGTATAAAAGGCAAAAGGAGGGCCCCAGCAAGAAGAGGAAATCGAGCCCGAAGTCTCAAAAGACACCCCCTGCTCAAAAACGGAAGAAAGGAGAGCTCGTTCAGAGAAAAGCCCGACAGAATGGTAAAAATGTAATTTGGGTCAAAGAAAAAGCGCAAAGCAGCTCCAAAATGCAGAAAGAAATCCAATACCTGAGGAAGTCGACAGAAGTCTGAGACACATCCCATTAGAATGAAGAACGGAATCCGTGCGGCAATTGAGTTCGATATCAATAGGAACTGGCCAGAAACCAAAACGGCGGACCGAAACAAATGCCAAAAAGTCCTGAAAAGCAGAACACCGGTTGGAAGGAAGACTTGGGGAAGACCCAGGATAGAGTTGGGCGTCCGATGAATCGAAGCCCGCTCGAAACCGATGGTGAAAAGCACCAGAAAGGACCAGAAAACCAAGGAGCAAAAGAAAAGTTTGGACTGGATCTAGACCCAAAAATATCCAGATCCAGATCCAAATAGTGTTGGATTGGATCTGGATCTCAAAATATCTGAGATCCGCGATCCAGATCCAAATGGAGTTTTAATCGGATCCGAATACCAAGACCCAAGATCCAAGACCCATTTCAAACCTCTATAAATAGAGGTGAGGGGCTGTAAATTCATCCTGCGTGAATTTGTGAGAGGGCTTTCACGTGAGATTTTGGAGAGAGAGAGAGAGAGAGAGGGAAGCAAGTCAAGAATGGTGGCTTGACTTTCGTTTTTTAGTGTGGGCTTGAGCCTTGTGGCTAAGGGCTTAGTGTGGGCTGCACCTTGGGGCATGGATGGTCTACAAATGGCGAGGAAGCGGCTGCAAGAAAGGAGCTTGGACCTAGCTTGGCTGCAACCTAAGGTTAGTCCCTAATCACCCTTAACCCCTCTTTATCCTAACCCTCTAAACCACCTAAACTCGACCCATTAAAACCCACCTAGCTCGGCCAAGTGCTGGCCGAGCCATTCCCTTAGACCCCACTTGAGACCAACCTAAACTCGACCCATTAAAACCCACCTAGCTCGGCCAAGTGCTGGCCGAGCCATTCCCTTAGACCCCATTTGAAACCTATCTAAACTTGATCCCCTAAACCAACAAGAGCTCAACCAAAGTGCTGGCTGAGCCTTGCTTAGAACCACCTTAACCCACCTTGGACGAACCAAGGTACCTGGCTCACTAAACCTAATCTAGTTAGGACTAAACTCTATCATATCTTAACCTAACTAGGACCCATAGACCTAAACCAAAATCGGCCAAGTCCTTTGGCCGACCACCTCCCAGCTTATAACCTAACCTAGATCTAAACTAGGACCAACCTAAAAACCTACCCTTTGGCAACACCCAGCCCAAGCTAAGTCCAAGGTCATCTCGCAGCTGCACCAAGGAAGACGGATCCAAGTGCCGAGAGAACCCCCGAGAAGACCACCTGTAAGTTTTAACTTCGGTCTCTCTACATTACTCCAAATTCAATTAAATTCATATGGGGTTGTAATAACGAAGCATCGTCTCCCCCCGGAATGTAATAACGGTGTTGGACACACGAGACACACACGTATACTTGAGCCTTTCCACTCTTATCTCGTACACAAGCACCACGTTCACAATTGAGCCTTTTCGCTCTTATCATATATATACGTATTTCAATTCAACTAGGTTTTACATTTAAGTTGTGTGAGTTGTCTTTAATTTTACACATTCAAAGCACTCACTCACATTGAGCCTTTCCGCTCTTATATATATCTGTATTTCTCTTTTGCTGCGTTTTAAGGTTCAAGTTGCGTGAGTTGCCTTTCATTTTACACACCCAAAGCACTCACTCACATTGAGCCTTTTCGCTCTCACGTATATACATTATTTCCCTTTTGCTGCGTTTTAAGGTTCAAGTTGTGTTAGTTGTTTTTCAATTATACATTCACACACGTGTGCATTGAGCCTTTCCGCTCTTAGGATATTGATATATATATATATATTTCCCCTTTCGCACCTAAGATATAGCCATATTTCCCTTCTGCAATTTCCCTTCTGCTATGTCTTTTAATTTCGGGTTTTAAGGTTCAGTTGTGTGAGTTGCATTGCATACTTGCCATACTCAAACTAGAGTGCATACCTGCATCAAATAAAACCCGAACAAAACGTGCAAACACGCCTAAGTGGATAAAATTGAAAGACATAGGGTCGCCCGAATAAAAAATCACCAAAAGTGCATGATTTCCAAAGCTCTTAAAACACTTCTTTATTCAAAATTGATTTTGAGTTTAACTTGTTTCAAACGAAGTCTCTAAGCGTACAGACTGACCCTTGCGCATCGGTGTAAGAAGGTCTGCGACGAAAAGATCCTGCTTGCCTACAATTGCCTTTCAAAAGTCAGATATTTCAAAACTACTTCGCTAGTTTGAGTAAGCTAGCTGGTACGCCCTAAAAGCGAACGTAGATTGCAAAAAGATTCACTCCAGGCCTAAGAACCCGGAGTCGAAGATTTTTCGTGTCTACAAGGGGACTTACCTATATGGTTCTAGTCCGAATTGGGATCTGTATGGAAGTGTCCATGCTTGAATATGAGTGAGTGGCATGGAGTGAGATGCTAGGAAGTATGGTTTCCTAGAGACTTATTGTAATGGTCGAACTACAGAGTCTTATGAAGACCTGCTGCACCAAGTGAGCTGGTCTTATGTTGCTCGATGTTTGAAGATTTTGTAAACTCATTTTTGAAAGAGGAAAGCTCCTTTTAGCTTTAATCCTAAGGATCTTAGATTTTCGTGTTTTCCCTTTATTCGAGTCTTGACACTCGCTAACATAGCAGAGGTTTTATTCGAAATCACGCCATATTTCAAAATTCCTACACCTTACTTAGACGTCTAACTCTCAAACAAGATGAGATTCAAGTAAGTAAATCCTATTTTTACTTTAGGCCTCCTTAGAATGAACCTTTCTTCACCTTGGGATAAGTCGTAGGGATGGGAAAGAGTTTACCACGGTCCATTCTGGAGTGTCTCGTGGTTTAAGGCACAGAGGCGGAAAACTGCTCTTTTTGAGCTTTTTGGCCTTTTTCTGTTTTTTTCGTAGAGGGTCTCCCTTTGGGAGTATTTTTTCTTTATTCCCTCTTTTCCATAGAATACACGATTTTTTTTTTGATTCACCTTTCTTTGGGAAAGAGACTTTGCAGGGGTTTCCCTTTTTCTTTTTGGCCATGTTTTCCTTTTAGGGAAGAGAAGAGAAACGGGGAAGGACTTATCCCAAGGATCTACTCGATTCATCCTAGATCGACCTATTTAGAAATAGCACGTACTACTTGCAAGTATCTTGCTATTTTGAACCAGGCTTTCTTTCGTAAGAAGAAGGATTTTTGAAATGTGACCCATTGGTTTTTGGAAAACTCTGCTTTTTCACAAGCAATCAAGTCTCTCATTCAGGGTTTGCACAATTTGCTTTAATCCTTACTCACGAAGTTTCAAAAGGAGGTTTTCAAAATATTTTCGAAATAGGGCTTAGCTTAGACCCTACACATGGTATTTTTTCAAAAATTGAGCATTCATAGGGTCGACTAAGTTCCTACCCTCAACATCAATTAGCTAATATGCATTGTTCATGGTGGTTCCATGCACAACATAAGGGCCATCCCACTTGGGCCGCCACTTTCCAAGTGGATGTGGGCCACGATATTGGATGATTTTGAGCACAAGGTCTCCCACTTTGAAGTGGCGAGGTCTCATATGCTTCTCATAGTGTCGGGCTATCCTTTGCCGGTATGCATGTGCATGATCCATGGCAAGGAGCCTTCGCTCATCTAGTAAGTCAAGTTCGGCCATCCTAGCTTGCTGAAGCGTCTCTAGGGGAAGGTCGAGTGCAATGGATGTATGAAATGAATGAACTTTGGTATGAATGGGGAGAATGACATTTGTGCCATAGACCAACTCAAATGGCGTGGCATTTGTGGGAGTTCGGATGGAAGTCCTATAAGCCCATAAGGCTTCGTCCAGCTTCTCATGCCACGTCCTACCCTTCTCTAAAGTTTTCTCAATAATGCTTATGAGAGTCTTATTGGTGGCTTCGGCTTGGCCGTTTCCTTGAGGGTAGTAGGGCGATGAGAAGTGGTGAGTTATGCCATACGTATTACATAACTTAACCATCCTCTCATTTTTGAAGGGGGTACCATTGTTGGACACTAAGTCCTTTGGAACCCCAAAGCGAGCCAGAATGTTTTTCCTAATGAACGCCACTACATGTTGCCCCTGAACATTGGTCAGGGAGGTAGCTTCAACCCACTTGGAAAAGTATTCGGTGGCTGCTAATATGAACCTATGCCCATTTGATGCATGAGGAAATATTGGTCCTATGATGTCAAACGCCCACATGGTGAATGGCCAGGGGCTGACCACGGAATGCTATGAGGACGACGGGGTATGGATGGCGTGTCCATGCACTTGACATAGGTGACACTTCCTAACATGGTCATGGCAATCCTGCTTTAAGGTGGACCAAAAATAACCCACTCTAAGTATTTTCATTGCCATCATATTGGCATTTACATGCCCTCCACATTCTCCATCATGGAATTTGTAGACACGGAAAACCTCCGCCTCCTTGGTTTCTCAGGCTTGGGGTGAACCTTTTCGTGTGTCTAAGTCCTATTTGTATAAACAGGGCATGCCAGCTAGCTTACCTAAGCTAGCGAAGATATATTTTAACCTGACTTCTAACGTGGCGACTGTGAGCAAGTGAGCTCTTATCGTCGCAGACCTTCTTGCACCGATGTGCAAGGGTCAGTCTGTATGCTTTAAAAATTGAGTTTTGGGGTAGAAAAAGCCTACGAAAGCGATTCGAGGTGTTTGATTCCGGTCTTTTTAGTGCGATTGCAGATTTTAGATCACGTGGATTTGCAAGTGCCCAAGTCTTTCTTTTTATCCCTTTATGGGCCACCTAGGTGTGTGTTATGAACACTCCACTACATGGGGCGAATTTTGAGCGGGAGTATGGGGTTTGCTTTGATGCAATATGCGCCCTAACTCGTGGTATGGCATAGAAGCAATGCAAACTCACGCTACTCCAAAGGGAAAACCCGAATGTAAAGACAATGCCGAAGGGAAATGACTTAAGGGAAATAACCGAAGGGAAAATACGTATATAGGGTATATATGGGCCCTTACTCGGGTCTTGCAAATAAGAGCGAAGGCTCAATGTGGATGCGTGCTTGAATTGAAAGACTACACACATGACATGAAATGAAACCCAAATATAACTTGCAATATGGCCTTAACTAAGGTCTTGGGAATAAGAGCGAAAGCTCAATGTGGGTGTGTGCTTGAATTGAAAGACTACACACATGATATGAAATAAAACCCAAATAGTATAGCACGGCCTTTACTTGGGTCTTACAAATAAGAGCGAAGGCTCAATGTGTGTGAGTGCTTGAATTGAAGTACTACGCACACAACATGAAATTAAACCCAAATAGTATAACACGGCCCTTACTTGGGTCTTACAAAAAGAGCGAAGGCTCAATGTGTGTGAGTGCTTGAATTGAAGTACTACGCACACAACATGAAATTAAACCCAAATAGTATAGCACGGCCCTTACTTGGGTCTTACAAATAAGAGCTGTAAACACCCCAAATCTTCTATTTTTCAAAAACTCTCAAAACACCAAAAAGCTCGTTTGAGCCAAAACGACAACCTGTTTTGAAATGTGAAAACAGGTACAGAAAGCAAAAGAAGACCCTAGGCCCGAAGAGGATTCAAGCCCAGAGCTTCAGAAGGCACTCCCTGATAAAACAACAAAAGAAAGCTGAGCCCGTTTGATGAAAATCTCAACGGAGTCCAGAACGGTGAGACAGAGTCCGAACGACAAAGTTGGGGAAAACCCAGCACCAGACGGAGCGCTAATGAAGCCAGTGGCCGCACAGATCGTTCGCCTCGAGAAGCCAAGAAGGACTGTCCGAAGAAATTTTGATTTGGATCTGGACCATAAATATCTAGATCCAAATCCATGTAATGAATAGTATTTGGATTTGGGCCAATCCAAATAGTGTTTGGGTCGATCCAAATAGTGTTTGGATTTGGATTGGATCCAAATAGTGTTTGGATTGGATCAGATCTAGATCAAAATATCCAGATCCATATCCATAAAAATATTGGGTTTGGATCGAATACGGATCTCAAAATATCTGAGATCCAATATCCAGATCCAAATAGTGTTTGGATTTGGGTATGGATCCAAACCCAAACCCAAATCCAAGACCCACCTCAAATGTCTATAAATAGAGGTGAGGGGGTCCATGTAAAGGGTTCATGCAAATATTTGGGAGGAGAGAGAGGGAGTGATAGACCTAGCCATGTGGGCTCATTAGGTGAGGTGGGTTCAAGCCATGTGGGCTATGTGGGTCTAGACCCAGGGGCTGCAACCAAGGTGGGCTGGACCAAGTGGCTGCAACCGTGGAGACGTGGGCTCAAGCCATGAAGGACCGGCTCCAAGAGGTAAGCCTAACCTAACCTAGCCATTCTCTCTACACCCCTCTAAACCTAACCCCAACCTAGCCTAGGTTCGAACCTACCTAACCCCAACTGAACCTAACCCTAACTAAACCTAGCCCTAACCCAACCTAGGTTCGACCAAACCTAACCCTATAATTGAACCGACCTAAATCTAACCGGACCGCGCCTGCCGTGCGCCCCGCACCCTATCTGGCGCCTTGACGCCATCCCGCGCCCTGACGCCATCCCGCACCACTGCGGCGCCCCTCCTAGTGCCAGACGGCCGCCAGCGCCCAGCGCCCAGCGCCAGGCGCCCGATTGCTCCGCCCGACGCCTTCCTGCCGCCCTGTCCACCTCCCTGCCGACCTGTCCACCCCCCTGGCCGTGACCTGCACCTCTTCCAGCCACCTAGGACAGACCCTAGACAGCCCCATCTTTGCCGAACCTTAGTTCCCCTAAGGCCCTAACCGTGCCCCATAGAACCTCCCTCAAAGCCACCTAGGATAACCCCCTCTTGGCTGCCCAAGGTGAACCGTGAGCCCATGTGCAAGCAAGTTGAACATGGACCAGCTATTTGTAAGTGTCTAAACTTGGTCTATTACATTAACTTGCTTTATATTCAATTAAATTTTGATACGGGGTTGTAGTAAAGGAGCTTCGTCTCCCCCCGATTGTAATAACGTGGTTTGACACACCCACACACACGCGCACTTAAGCCTTTCCGCTCTTAGTCGTACACTTTTTGCACACACATGGGCCTAACAAGCCCTTAATATATAGTTATATTTATATATTTTAAGTCAAGGGGGTTTTTAATTAAGTCGTGTGTGTTGTCTTTCCATTTTCCACACGCACACACATTGAGCCTTCTTTCTTACTCCCAAGACCTTAGTCAAGGCATACTGCAATTTATATTTGGGTTTCATTTCATGTCGTGTGTGTAAGTCTTTCAATTCAAGCACGCACACACATTGAGCCTTCGCTCTTATTTACAAGACCCAAGTAAGGGCCCCTACATATACTCTATATAAAGTATTTCTTTCGGCTACGTCTTTAAGATTCGGGTTTTAAGGTTCAAGTCGTGTGCGTTGTCTTTCAATATATACACGACACACACTTACACAATTGAGCCTTTCCGCTCTTAAGATATAGCCATATTTCCCCTTCCGCTATTTACTTTACAAGTCATTTCCCTTCGGCTATTTACTTTACAAGTCATTTCCCTTCGGCAATTTCCCTTCGGCATTGTCTTTTAAATTCGGGTTTTCCCTTTGGAGTTGCGTGAGTTTGCATTGCATCTACGCCATACCACGAGGTAGGACGCATATTGCATCAAAGCAAGCCTCGTACTCCCGCTCAAAATTCGCCCCATGTAGTGGAGTGTTCATAACACACACCTAGGTGGCCCATAAAGGGATAAAAAGAAAGACTTAGGCACGTGCAAATCCACGTGATCTAAAATCTGAAAATCATACAAAAACAACCCGAATCAATCGGGCAAATATGCCAAGACTTAGGCTATTTCGATGCATGCACATCGTGCCTAAGTAGATTAAAATTTGAAAGACTTAGGGTCGTCCAACCCTTACAAAGTCAAAATCGCCCAAATGCATGGTTTTCAAAAGGTTTTAAAACACTTCTTCATTCAAAATGTATTTTGAGTTAAACTTGTTTCAGAACGAAGTCTCTAAGCGTACAGACTAACCCTTGCGCATCGGTGCAAGAAGGTCTGCGACGTAAAAATCCCGCTTGCCTACAATCGCCTTTCAAAAGTCAGATTATTTTCAAAACATACTTTGCTAGTTAAAGTAAACTAGCTGGCACGCCCATAAAGCAAATGTAGATTGCGAAAAGGTTCACTTCAGGCCTAAGAACCTGTAAGTGAAAATTTTCGGTGTCTACAGATTGGCATGCCCGGTGGGACCCGGGACTTAAGCAGACTTCAAACAAACGAGTTATACTCAAATTTTCGAAAAAAAGAGTGTTTTTTCAAAAATCGTGCATACTTAGGAAAATTGCATGAAAATGGATAGAAAGCTACAAAAATCTTCGTTGAGTAAACTAAAAGAGGTTTTCAAATCAGATAAAGCCCCAAGAGAGCTCGATGAGATTGAAAAAATATTTCAAAAGATGGATGCTTTAAGCAAGGAGCTTAAAGCCCATCGAACACATAGCAGCTCTTCGAGGGCACATACAGATCGTGAATTGAAAACCGATCTCAAACTCAACGAAGGATTGGAGATTAGAGACAAATCCCGGCAAAGGCATAAGTCGTCCACTCCTACAACTTCAAGCTTTTCAAAATGCATAGAAAAACCAAAAAAAGATTTTTCTATTTCAAAAAACCAAAAAAATCTTGAAAATTTGGAAAAAGACCAAAAAATTGAAAAACAAAATTTTGGAATTTCGAAAACTTCAAGTAAAAGTCCTAAGTCTAGGCACACACATACAGTGGGACATGAAGTCCACACCCTACAAAGGAACGAGAGTGAAAAACAGGAAGGTTTCGAAAGGAAACGCCTCGTTAAACCCCGGGGGCTCAAAACAGAGTTACCCGGGAAATCGGCCTGCTCTCACCCTAAAAAGGTAGACAAGCCACAAAGAGGTATGCCTGAAACCCATCCTTCTCCAGACTCTCTTCTTCATGTAGGGTCATCAGATGCATTGGATAACCCCTTTGCACACACAAACCCACAAACTGTGCCAAAACTTGAGGATTTTCAAGGTGCGCCAACTGTCGCGCACCATTCAAAGGAATTTCAAAAACAAAAGAAGTTCCGAAAATGGTAGACATGGAGACCCCTAATGCATGCATCGACATCTTAGGAGCTCATAACCCTACCATAGAAAAATCCACTTCTTCGAGCCTAATCTTGTGCCCTGGAACCAAGGCTATGGCTTTGAAACAAAAAAATCAAACCCTAGGGGCACCACGAGTTGAACCTAGGGACCAAGTCAAAAACTTCAAGGGACCTTGCATGGCTCCCCTTGAAGTAAATTTTTCCCAAAATAGGGTATGGAACCATAAGTTTTCCACAACCCTGCTATGTCCAAAACTCCTCAAGGAACCAAGCTTGGCTTTCCTTGAGGGCAAAGTCTCCCAAACCAGGTTTGTATGGAAGCCCAAGTCTTCCATCACCCCGGAATCCAAACTCCCGATATCCAAAAGGGTATATACTCCCAACATGGACGATTCCATGTTCCAAGACCATGATTTATACCAAAACTTTTCGAAAAGCAAAAAGTCTTGGAACATGATTCTGAATATGGGATATAAACCCAACACGGGCCTGGGAACCCGAAACCAAGGTAGGCTTGAGCCTGTCCTACCTAGAACCAATAGGGAACGATATGGACTGGGCTACAGCCCACCCATACCCCCAGAGCCGCCACCTAAGACCATCTGGGTCAAGGGTGCCCTGTAGAACCTCTAAAAACCGAAACCCATGTCTTAGACCTATCTGATTAGAGTCTGATTCATGAATGTTTTCTTTGAAGGTTCAATGGAAGATCCCTACTTTTGAAAAAAAAAAAAAAAAACAAAAAAATTGAAAACTCTCAAAATCTCAAAAACATTTGGAAAAACGAAAATTCCAAAAAGAAATTTTGTTTCAAAAGCCTTTGGCCATGTACAAAGCCCATTTTCGAAAAATTGTAAAAATGCTTTCGAAAAAATGTATATACTCCCTGAAACCAAGTATCCAAAAAGCTGGTCCTATCCACCCTTTTGCCTAGAGCTTTTTCAAAAATGAAGAGCTCGAGAATCACCAAAGCAAGGAGGAATAAACACCTCCAAGCTTCCTGAACTTCGCAAAAATCCTTAACTTATGGAAAATTGGGGATTTTTAGAAATAAGTTAACCCATAGTGTGTGCATAAGCATCATGCATTACACTTTGAAATCATTCATATGCATCGAGTCTAGACATCATTCTAGAAATCGAATTTAAGGTTTTGTAAAACCAAAGGGGCAATAAGAGTCGACCCCCTAAGTATTGAGCCTTCATAGGCATGTCTCCATACAAATCAAAACCAACACCTTCGAGGCAAATTTTAAAAGGAAATGAGAATTTTGAAAAAGGGTTAAGCATTTCACCAAAAACCTTTCATGGCTTTGAAAAGAAAGATTTTCTTCAACTTCTGGTTTATATGAAAACCTTGATTGTGTTAGGATAAAAAACATGAATCTCACGATGAAATATGGAGACCATGTCAAAACTAAAACCTGATGGCCATGATGATCACTTAGGGCTGGTTATGTTTCCCATCCTTGAGCAAAAAGTATCATGATCATGTTAGAAAAACCATGGAAGTGCATGGACATGAACATACCATTGTCCATCCAAAATCCCTTTGAAAAGCCATGGCCCTTCACCATATGGTCATGCAAAATTCCCATCAAGCTAGGGGCATTTTTAAAATACAGCCCCTAGACACTTTCCATGGATAAGCAAATGCATCTCCTTCATGATTTGTGAGATACATTTCATGTGTTCATCGTTGCATAAAAACATGTATTTCCATTTTAAAACACATGGAGTGCATAGCATGCATCATATCACCCCGAAGAAAGCCCAAAAAGGGTGGCAAACTCGAGTAGAAATGTCCCCATGTCTTCAAAAGGGCAACAAAAATTAGAAATTTGTTGATATTGTGGGTAGAAATTAGCAAAACCCCGAAAATGCCCGAGTATTCAAAAGGGTTTATGTTGAATTCTTTTTCAAAAAGATTTTGAAAAAATCGAACTCCTTTGAAACTTCTTGAAAGAAGGATCGAAGTAGATTGTATAACCCCGAATGGAGGAATCTATACTTTTCGAAAAGTAGAGTCTTCAAAAAATGAATTGGCAATATTTCAAAGAACCCTGGCTTACAAGATTAAGCCTTGTTCAAAATATCAAAATATTTTCGAATAGCAGATGCTATTAAGAAATAGGACGATCTCGTTTGAATCGAGTAACTAAAGGGATAAGCCCTCCCCCATCCTACTTTCTCTCCGAAAAGGAAAATTGGTTGTTTTCAAAAGAAAAACAAAAACGAGAATGCAAAAACTCCTCCGAAAGTGGTCTTCCCTTCATAAACAGGGAATACAAAAACTCCTCCGAAAGAGGTCTTCTCGTTTAAAAGAAAAAAGAGATATAAAAACACTCCTCCCAAAGAGGTCTTCCCTTCATAAACAGGGAATACAAAAACTCCTCTAAAGAGCTGCTCTCCTTTAAAGAAAAGAGGGATTAATGAAAAAATACTCCCAAAGGGAGACCCTCTGTGAAAAAAGAAACAAAAAGCCAAAGCTCCAAAGAGCGATTTTCCGATTCTTTGAATAAAACCACGGGATGCTTTAGAAGGGACCTTGGTATCTCTTTCCCATATCCCTACGGCTTATCCCCGAGGAAAAAGATTCAAATTTGCGAAAATCCTAAAGTACGAATAAAATCGGCTTATTTGGATTTCATTTTGTTTGAGAACTCGACTCTATTTTGTAGGAAATGGAACTTTGAAATGTTTTCCAAGTTTTCCTACCCAAAAACCTCTACTTAGTAGCAGGTATTGAAACCTGAATGAAGGGAAGTATGAAAAATGGAAGTCCTTTTCGATACAAGTTAAAAGGAGTTCCTTTTCAAAAAGAAATTTTCGAAAAACCCACGAATGTCAAAAAGACATGGGTAAAAACCTGCTTGGAGCAACCAGCCTCAAAAGGCTCTCTTCGAACTCAAAAACCAAAAATAAAATTTTTCTCATGCATGAATTCAAAGAGTCATTCGTGCATGATCATACATATAGGGAAACAGTTAGGAAAAGCCCCCTTTTGCTAAAAATCCCCACCTGTGGAAAAGAAAACAAGGTTTTTGCGAAATAAATGGTGCATTCTCGAGAAAATTTGAGAGAAAAACCAAAATGGGGTGTTTCTTCTTTGCCATTATCAAAATACATTTGGATAATGCCAAAGAGGGGCATCTGTAAACACCCCAAATCTTCTATTTTTCAAAAACTCTCAAAACACCAAAAAGCTCGTTTGAGCCAAAACGACAACCTGTTTTGAAATGTGAAAACAGGTACAGAAGGCAAAAGAAGACCCTAGGCCCGAAGAGGATTCAAGCCCAGAGCTTCAGAAGCCACTCCCTGATAAAAAAACAAAAGAAAGCTGAGCCCGTTTGATGAAAAGCTCAACGGAGTCCAGAACGGCGAGACAGAGTCCGGACGACAAAGTTGGGGAAAACCCACCACCAGACGGAGCGCTGATGAAGCCAATGGCCACACAGATCGTTCGCCTCGAGAAGCCAAGAAGGACTGTCCGAAGAAATTTTGATTTGGATCTGGACCATAAATATCCATATCCAAATCCATGTAATGAATAGTGTTTGGATTTGGGCCAATCCAAATAGTGTTTGGGTCGATCCAAATAGTGTTTGGATTTGGATTGGATCCAAATAGTGTTTGGATTGGATCGGATCTGGATCAAAATATCCAGATCCATATCCATAAAAATGTTGGGTTTGGATCGGATACAGATCTCAAAATATCCGAGATCCAATATCCAGATCCAAATAGTGTTTAGATTTGGGTATGGATCCAAACCCAAACCCAAACCCAAATCCAAGACCCACCTCAAATGTCTATAAATAGAGGTGAGGGGGTCCATGTAAAGGGTTCATGCAAATATTTGGGAGGAGAGAGAGGGAGTGATAGACCTAGCCATGTGAGCTCATTAGGTGAGGTGGGTTCAAGCCATGTGGGCTATGTGGGTCTAGACCAAGGGGCTGCAACCAAGGTGGGCTGGACCAAGTGGCTGCAACTGTGGAGACGTGGGCTCAAGCCATGAAGGACTGGCTCCAAGAGGTAAGCCTAACCTAACCTAGCCATTCTCTCTACACCCCTCTAAACCTAACCCCAACCTAGCCTAGGTTCGAACCTACCTAACCCCAACTGAACCTAACCCTAACTAAACCTAGCCCTAACCCAACCTAGGTTCGACCAAACCTAACCCTAGACTTGAACCGACCTAAATCTAACCGGACCGCGCCTGCCGTGCGCCCCGCGCCCTGTCCGCGCGCCTTGACGCTATCCCGCGCCCTGACGCCATCCCGCGCCCTGACGCCATCCCGCACCCTGACGCCATCCCGCGCCACTGCGCCGCCCCTCCTAGCGCTAGACGCCCGCCAGCGCCCAGCTCCAGGCACCCGATTGTTGCGCCCGACGCCTTCCTGCCGCCCTGTCCACCTCCCTGCCGACCTGTCCACCCCCTGGCTGTGACCTGCACCTCTTCCAGCCACCTAGGACAGACCCTAGACAGCCCCATCTTTGCCGAACCTTAGTTCCCCTAAGGCCCTAACCGTGCCCCATAGAACCTCCCTCAAAGCCACCTAGGATAACCCTCTCTTGGCTGCCCAAGGTGAACCGTGAGCCCACGTGCAAGCAAGTTGAACATGGACCAGCTATTTGTAAGTGTCTAAACTTGGTCTATTACATTAACTTGCTTTATATTCAATTAAATTTTGATACGGGGTTGTAGTAAAGGAGCTTCGTCTCCCCCCGATTGTAATAACGTGGTTTGACACACCCACACACATGCGCACTTGAGCCTTTCCGCTCTTAGTCGTACACTTTTTGCACACACACGGGCCTAACAATCCCTTAATATATAGCTATATTTATATATTTTAAGTCAAGGGGTTTTTTAATTAAGTCGTGTGTGTTGTCTTTCCATTTTCCACACGCACACACATTGAGCCTTCGCTCTTACTCCCAAGACCTTAGTCAAGGCATACTGCAATTTATATTTGGGTTTCATTTCATGTCGTGTGTGTAAGTCTTTCAATTCAAGCACGCACACACATTGAGCCTTCGCTCTTATTTACAAGACCCAAGTAAGGGCCCCTACATATACTCTATATAAAGTATTTCTTTCGGCTACGTCTTTAAGATTCAGGTTTTAAGGTTCAAGTCGTGTGCGTTGTCTTTCAATATATACACGACACACACTTACACAATTGAGCCTTTCCGCTCTTAAGATATAGCCATATTTCCCCTTCCGCTATTTACTTTACAAGTCATTTCCCTTCGGCTATTTACTTTACAAGTCATTTCCCTTCGGCAATTTCCCTTCGGCATTGTCTTTTAAATTCGGGTTTTCCCTTTGGAGTTGCGTGAGTTTGCATTGCATCTATGCCATACCATGAGGTAGGATGCATATTGCATCAAAGCAAGCCTCGTACTCCCGCTCAAAATTCGCCCCATGTAGTGGAGTGTTCATAACACACACCAAGGTGGCCCATAAAGGGATAAAAAGAAAGACTTAGGCACGTGCAAATCCACGTGATCTAAAATCTGAAAATCATACAAAAACAACCCGAATCAATCGGGCAAATATGCCAAGACTTAGGGTATTTCGATGCATGCACATCGTGCCTAAGTAGATTAAAATTTGAAAGACTTAGGGTCGTCCAACCCTTACAAAGTCAAAATCGCCCAAATGCATGGTTTTCAAAAGGTTTTAAAACACTTCTTCATTCAAAATGTATTTTGAGTTAAACTTGTTTCAAAACGAAGTCTCTAAGCGTACAGACTAACCCTTGCGCATCGGTGCAAGAAGGTCTGCGACGTAAAAATCCCGCTTGCCTACAATCGCCTTTCAAAAGTTAGATTATTTTCAAAACATACTTTGCTAGTTAAAGTAAACTAGCTGGCATGCCCATAAAGCGAATGTAGATTGCGAAAAGGTTCACTTCAGGCCTAAGAACCCGTAAGTGAAAATTTTCGGTGTCTACAAGAGCGAAGGCTCAATGTGTGTGCGTGCTTGAATTGAAAGACAACACACCCAACTTAAGCAAAACCCTACGTAATTTAAAGTATATACATAGATTTATATCTTAGGGGTTGATTAGGCCCGTGTGTGTTCAAAATCGTACACGACTAAGAGAGTGCACGTGTGTGTGGGTGTGCCAAGCCACGTTATTACAAGCGGGGGGAGGCTATGCTCTGTTATTACAACCCCGTATCGAATTTAATTCAAGCAAGTCTACAACTAAGGACCGAGTTAGGCTCTTACTTATAGCTGGTCCGAAGATGCCTTGCTTGAGCGTGGGCTTGGCCTTCTCCTTGGGCTGCAAGAGGGAGCTCCTCGGAGTTGAACGGAAAGGGTGGCTGCTAGCCGGATGCTTTGGGTGCGCGGGAAGGGCGCCTTGAAGGTGGCCGGCTGCTAGGAAGGGGGTTGTTTTGGTGTGTTGGGCTAATGTGAATAAGTAGGGTCACTAAGGGAGGGTGTAGTATTAGGAAAGATGGCACTAAGTGGGAGCCTAAGGGAGTGTCTAAGGGAGTATCTAAGGTTGGCGGGTGGCTGGTCGAGTGGATGTGTACAGTCGGTTGGAGTGGCCGACTAAGGGAGACTTGGTGGTGGCTGGCTGCTAGGGTGGTTAAGGATGTGGTGGATGGGAAGGGAGCTAGCTAAGGTATGAGGTAAGGTGGTGTTAGGGGCTAATGGGAGGTAATGTGGGTAGGTCTTAGGGAGCTAAGTGGAGTGGCCAGGTGTTGCTAGGGGAAGTAGTTCTAGGTGGGTGGTTGAAGTGGCTAAGGTTAGGCCGAATGGGTAAGATGGCGGGTGGTTGGTGTTGGGATGATGTGGCGGTGGTGTAGGTGGTTGAGAGTGGAGGGGGAGTGAAGAAAGGGGTAGAGTGAAGCTGAGGTACTAACCGGATGAAGAGGCGGTGGATAGAAGAGGGGCAGTCGGATGGTTGAAGTGGATGGTTCGGCCGGATGGAAATGGTGGCGATAGGTGGCGGGCCGGTTGGGGTGTGGTGGTGCAGGTGGAGCAAGGTGGTGAGTGGCAGTGGTGCAGGTGGAAGACTCAGCTGGAAGGTGGCTGGGATTGGCTGGGCTCGGGTGGGCTGGAAAAAGATGGAAAACCCGCCCCTTGGGGGGGGGGGGGGGGCTCGTCTACAGACCGAAATGTTTATATAGGGCTGAAGAGGGCGGTTAGGGCTGGTATTGGGAGGGTGGTAAGGTGGTCTAGGGGTGGTGGTGTGGTGATAAGGTGGGCTGGGTTTGGGGAGAGGCCAGATATTTTCATACAAGGGGTTTTGGGTAGATGATGTGCTAGGTTTAGGTGGGGTGGTTTAGAGGTTTAGGGTTTAGCTAGGTGGGTTGGTTTTGGGGTGAGGTTTAGTGAGGTGGGTTAGGTGATTAGGCTAGGATTAGGTTAGGTTTAGAGAAATTAAACTAGGTTTAGGGAAGGATTAGGGAAGTAGGTTAGGTGATTAGGTTGGGATTAGGCTGGGATTAGGGAAGTGGGTTAGGTGATTAGGCTAGGTTTAGGATAGGATTAGGGTAAAAGGCTAGGATTAGGGCTTTTTGATTAGGGTTGGGTTAAGGAGCTCCCTTTGCATGACCCACAAACCTTGTTGCATCATGTTGGTGCAGCCCTAGGTTAGGTTTTGGCTAATTACAAGCTTAAACCCACTTTAATTAGGCTAACCCACATGATTAACCCCAAACTTGACACACAAGTCAAGCTTAATTACAACCACACTCTAATCTTATCCTCCCCCACTCTCTGTCATGCCCATAATCCCACGTGAAATTCAAGTAGGCCCCACCTCCATTTATGAGAAGGTGATGTGGGCCATGGATATGGATATTGGATTGGATCTCTAGATCCAAATCCAAATCTAAGTCCACACATGGGTTTGGATTGGGATCTAGATATATATGGTCCAGATCCAATCTAAACTGAATTCTGACTCCTTCAGGCTGTGTTCAAAATGAACGGTTTGTACGGGGTCTGACAGCATCAGTACTCCGTCTGCATTGGGTCTTCGCCAACATGATCGTCCGCTTCTGTTTTCGCCTTTTGAAGCTGATTTCAAGTAATGTTTTGATGATAACAGGGTCTTGGACGTTCGAGATCCTGGGGGTGGATTCAACACGAGAGTTGTTGTGCCAGGCTCGACTTGTGCTTCGGTTTCGGGCTCTCTTTAGCTTTTCTGGTCCTGTCTCGATTAGGCCAAGCTGCTTCAGGGTTTCAAAATGTGTTTTAAAAAGGTTTTTTAAAACCATATTATACACATTTAAAACATATAAATTTTAAAACCTATGTACAGGGTTGTCTGAAAGGCTCCTGCGTTTCCAGACTCAAAATGGCCCTTTGGGGCTGCTTTTATAAAACCAGGTTTGTTTTGAGAAATTCGTGGGATTTCGGGGTGTTTACAGATGCCCCTCTTTGGCCTTGTCCAAATCGATTTGGATAAGGGCAAAGATGACAAACACCCCTTTCACTGTCTCCCTAGATCTATCCACAAAAAATATGGGATCATCCCAATTTTTAGCAAAATCTCACTTTTAAAACCCTGGTTGGAGGAGATATCACGCCAAAGGGATATACTATGGAATCTGGTCCTAAATGGGATCATGTTTATGCAAGTACCATGCGTGGAATGCAGATGAATGACATGGGTGTGGTGCCAAGAGTGGCAACCTCCTAGAGACTAGATGTGGTCGAACTCTAGAGACTTACAAGGCCACTGCTCAAGTGAGCAAATCCTATGTTGTTCGATGTTCGATTTTCAAAACTTATTTATAAAACTATTTACAAAAGGGACAACTGTCTTGAGTCTCGATCCTAAGGATCTCGAGCTCTTCGTGCTTGCCCTTGTTTGAGTCTTAACACTCGCTTATCTAGCGGAGGTTTTGTAAGGAAACAAGCTATATTTCAAATTCCTACGTCTTACTCGAAACGTCGAATTCTCAAACAAGATGAAATTCAAGTAAGCAAATCCTATTTTTACTTTAGGATTCCTCAAAATGAATCATGTTTTAGCTTGGGATAAGCCAGGGATGGGAAAGAGATACCACGGTCCCTTCTGAAGCGTCCCGTGGTTTGAGGCACAGAAGGCGGAAAACTGCTCTTTTTGAGCTTTTTGGCCTCTTTTTCCTTTTTTTCATCGAGGGTCTCCCTTTGGGAGTATTTTTTCTTTAATCCCTCTTTTTCACAAAAGAATCAATTTTTCTTTTGAATTCTAGTTTCTTTCTTTTGGAAAGAGACTTTTGAATGGGAAATTCCCTTTGTTTGGGCCGTGTTTTTCCTTTTGGAAGTAGAAGAGAAGAGGGGATCCCAAGCCTACACTCGATCCATTCCAGATCAGCCTATTTAGAAATAGCACGTACTACTTGCAAGTATCTTGCTATGTTGAACTAGGCCTTTCTTTGTAAGAAGAAGGATTTTGAAATGTAACCACAATTTTGAAGACTCCACTCTTTCACAAGTGTGAATTCTCTCACTCAAGGTCACACGATTTTGCCTTTGCACCTTATTTTCATGTCTCAGGGCAGCTATCCCTAAAATTTTTGAAAATTGGAATTTAATACAAATCCTACACATGATACTTCTTTAAGTATTGAATATTGATAGGATATGCTAAATTCCTACCTTCAATATCGACCAACCAAAACGAGTTGTTCGTGGTGGTTGCTCGTACAACATAGGGTCCATCCCACTTGGGGCGCCACTTTCCGAGTGGATGTGGGCCACAATAATGGATGATTTTCAAGACCAGTGTAAACACCCCAAAATCCAAATATTTTCCAAAACCAAATGCCTGGTTCGAAAATCAGCTCAAAAAGCCAAGTTTGGAGATTTCAAAAAAACTCAGGAACTCAAACCCTTCAAAACTCTATTTTCCAACCCTGTTTGAAACATAAAAAATCTCAAAAGTGGACGAAAGTCCTATTTTTTTTACAAGAGACCAGACGAACAGATGAAGCCTGGCTCAAAACAGTCGCAAAAGATTCAAAAAGTTCAAAGGTCAAGCCCAGCCCGATGAAAAGTGAATTTCGAGGACGAAAAAGAAGCCCAGGCCACAAACGCATTTCAAGCCTAAAGCATCAAAGGCCAAGCCAAAAGCATCTCTGAAATCACGGAAAATCCAAGTCAAAAGCAAGAAGAAACAGTCGAAACAGAGTCCAGAAAGACGAAAAGAAGCTCGGACGATGAAAATGGGAAAAACCCAGCGTAAGATGGAATCTTGATGAACTCAGGACCCACACGAAGCATCCGGCTTGAAACGCCAGAAAAGACTGAAGAAGAGAAAAATTTGGATCAAATCTGAATCCAAAAATCCAGATCCAGATCCAAGATCCATATCCAAATAAAACTTGGATTGGATTGGATCCGGATTTTAGAAACCAACAAAGGATCCATATCCACACAAGGGGCCTATAAAAGGACATGAGTGGGCTGGCTTTGAAGGGGACAAATTTCCAGCATTTCACGCCTCTCCACTTGGGGAAAAGAGAGAAAGAGAGAGAGAGAGAGGAAGGTCAACAAAAGGGGCTGGCCTTCCCCTCTTGTTTCGTGAGATTGTGGGTGAAAATTGTGAGTGGGCTGGGGTCTTGTAGAGCACGATTTGTATGTTGCTGGAAACGAAATCAAATCTGGCGGCATTGGATGGCCCTTGCTTGGTGAGGATTGGCTTCGTGGGAACCAAGGATCAAACGGCTGAAATGTTGTCAAGGTAAGTCCCCTAGTTCCTGCCCAAAACCATCTCTTTTCTCACCTCTCTAAACCACCTAGACCACTAACGACAAGCCACAGCAAAGTCCAGCCAAGTAGCTGGCCGAACTTCACTAAAAGGGCTGACCTAGTTCTACCTAAGACCATCCTAACCTAGGACCATACCCAGCTCGGCCATTGGCTGGCTGAGCTCACCTTAGATCTGTCCTAAAGAAAATCCTAAACTAAAAACCACTACCCAACTCATTTCCTAACCCAAAAACCACTCCCAAAAACCTGGCAAAACCGAGTGTCTAAAACACTCGGTTCCCTCCTCTTGTCGAACCCATCCTCACCCATTTAGCTTGGTCCATAGTGGCCGAGCTCATCTTAGGTCTATCCCTAACATTCAACCATTACCCAAGTTAGACCCTAACTAAAAGAAAAAGAAAAAAAACCACTCTAAACCTACCCAGCTCGGCCACCCTTTTGGCCGAGCCATTCCCTTAGGATCTCACCCGAGATCAACCGTCTAATATCAGCCAAAGCTCGGCCACCATTTTGCCGAGCTCTTTCCTTAGGACTCATCTTAGATCCTACCTAATCCTTCTCCAAAAAAAAAAACCTGCCCAGCTCGGCCACCCTTTGGCCGAGCATTACCCTAGAACTCACCTTAGGATTTCCCCTAAGATCATTCACTAATCCCCACCCAAGCTCGGCCATTAGTTGGCCGAGCATTACATAGTGTCTCACCTAAAATAATCCCGTAGACACCACCTAACTCGACCATTAGTTGGTCGGGTTTTTCCCTTAGGACCCTGGTCTAGTTTTTAACCAAAACAACCCGCCTAGACCTGACCCAGATCCATTAGTTCTCACCCTAGATCTGTCGTGTCTAACTCCAAAAACCATAGCAACTTAGTGTGTCAACCTAGCCCAGGTCACGATCTAGGATCAACCTCCCACGCAGCTGGTCGTTTCGCAGAGAAAGGTCCATCCAACGGCTATATCCAAGGTCAGATTTCGCTGATAAAGGGAGTCTAAGCAGACGACGTGTAAGTGCTCGAACCTGATCTTTTACATTGATTCAAGTTTCAATTAAATTTGATACGGGGTTGTAATAATGGAGCGTAGTGTCCCCCCGAGATGTAATATTATGGTTTGAAACACGAATCACACACATACACTCGAGCCTTTCCGCTCTTATCTGCACACCTTTTGCACACAAAACGGGCCTCAACAGCCCATAGGATATAGCTCTATTTATATACATTCAGTTGGGTTTTAAGGTTCAAGTCGTATGAGTTGTCTTTCATTTTATACACTCAAAGCACTCACTCACAATTGAGCCTTTCCGCTCTTACATATATATACGTATTTCCCCTTTCAGTTGGGTTTTTAAGGTTCAAGTCGTGTGAGTTGCCCTTTCAATTTATACACTCAAAGCACTCACTCACATTGAGCCTTCTCGCTCTTAAGATATAGCTATATATATTTTCCCTTCCGCATCTAAGATATAGCCATATTTCCCTTTCTGCTATTTCCCTTCAGCTATGTCTTTAAATTCCGGGTTTTCCCTCCAAGTTGTGTGAGTTTGCATTGCATATCCGCCACACTCGAGATAGGGAGCATACTTGCATCGAACCAGATTGGTCAAATCGTGTAGTACTTGCCTTAAATCGAGCACTGGATGCACACGACTACACGCCAAAATCGGCTAAAACCCGAGAGACATAGGAGCGCATAGATCCCATGTATAAAAGTTGCAAATTTGACAAAACCAATCGATAAAACACTTTCAAGTTTTCAAAAAGAGTCGTGTTTGTGTAAAAACGAGTTTTCCTAAAGCGTACAGACTGACCCTTATGCACCAGTGCAAGAAAGTCTGCGACGAAAAGAACCCACTTGTCCACAGTCGCCCCAAAAGTCAGATATTTTCAAAAATCACTTCGCTAGTTTGAGAAAGCTAGCTGGCACGCCCTTTTTAAAGCGACGTAAGCACGAAAAGATTCGCTTCAGGCCTAAGAACCCGGAGACGAGGATTTTCCGTGTCTACAGATTTGGCACGCCTGGTGGGACGTGGGTCTTTAGGAAAAATCGATACAAAACAAACCAATCTCTAAAAAAAAAATTGTTTGTTTTCAAAGTGTTTTAACTCTTTGTCTTCTTGCATTTCATAGTTGGATTTAAAAGCGTCGGAGTCATGTCGAGTTCAGACTCCAATGAAGTGTCTAGCTGGTTCTCATGCTCTGCAAGTTCTTATTCTAGAAGATCTTTGAAAAATCGAAAACAAAAGGAGGAAGAGTTAAAAAGAGAATACGAGGCCAAGGTCGCTGCACTCAGCCAAGAGGCTGAAGCAGCTGATTCGTGTTCGTCACATGGCGAACCAATAAAGGCCAAAAAGAAGTTTGGAAAAACTCGTAAAAGCAAGGAGACCTCCGAAATAGAAGGCCACCAATACCTCGATTCCTTCACTCACAAGGATCGAAAAGCCCTACAACAGTTGCTGAAAGGGCAAAATAGAGAGAAAACAACGTACGTCTTGTTTGATTTTCTCCCTTTAGATTACGAAACAGACAGTGACGACGAAATACCGAATTTCCATCGGTATGATGGCACGGGAGACCCTAGGTCTCACCTACAGCTTTTCTCTCGTCGAGCCCACAAGAAAAAGAAGGACTCGATGAAATGGGTATATTGGTTCCCCTTATCCCTCAAAGGCATAGCTTCTAAATGGCTGGCTTCCTACGATTTGAGCCAGTTCGCAACTTTTGAAGAGTTAGCGAACTGCTTCATGCAAAGATTTTCACACAACGTAGAAGTCACGCCTACATTGAACACTTTGAGGGATACGAAGCAAGGTATGAACGAAGATGTGCATACATTTATCGTTCGATGGAGGTCTCTCCTTGGACAAGTACGAGAACCCATATCCGAAGGATGCGCAGTAATGCTCATCCTGGACAATTTCAAAACTGAATTGAAAACTCTTCTTTCTTTACATGAAATCTCTACTTTCCACAAACTGATTAAAAAAGCATCTCTTTTTGAGACGAATTTGAAAAAAGGGGTTTACGACCACCTGTGGAAAGGGAGCGTAAACCCAAAGACTCGCTTGGAAAAGCCTGGCAATTACGGGCTACCCACCATAGACAAAGGGGAAAAGCCCCACAAGATCGCCAATGTCCGGGTAGATCCAAGGCTGGCGAGCACTTCAAAGAATTTCAAAAATTTTGAAAACAGAAAAGACAAAAAAATACAAAAACCATTTGAAAAAAGGGAGTATACTCCGCTGGGGCAACCTGTGTCGGAGGTCCTAGACCTCCTACTCGCCCAAGGCATGATCGAACTCCCTGAAATCCCCGAGGGAATCACTTCCAAAGGGAGGTTTTTGAATCGATTTTGTAAGTATCATCGGCTCAAAGGCCATGATACAAAGCAGTGTTTTTCCCTCCTAAACCAAATCGAGAACTTGATAGCAGAGGGCCGGCTCCAGGTCACTGAGGAACCGGAGCCTGCCCAAGCTATTTTCAAAGAACCCTTCCCTAATCATGCAAGTACCAGTGGGAAGGGCAAAGAGGTATGTGCTCTCACGATTTCAAAGAGTCTAGCACGTACATATAAGTCTAGTTTTTCCGCTTGTGCATCTACACTCATCCTTCGTAGGAAACCTGCCCAAGTAGTGATTCGGGGACCACCAAGAGTTCCGTCTCCAATTAAACCAGTTTTGAAAATTCAAGGTACTCCAAAACAGTCGATTAGAGCCATCTTAAGCACGAACCCTAGGTTGATCATGGGGGAAGTGACAAGATCCGGGAGGATCTATCAACCCCCACATCTACAAAATGCTAAAAAAGTGGTCAGTGCGCCTGGCCCTTCAAAAGCGTGTATTCCTGTTGTTCTGCCCAAAACGGACAAAGGAAAAGTCGTTTTAAACTTGTATGATTTCGAAAACCATCTTTCAAAGATTCCCATTAACATGTCCATCCTAGAGCTGATACAAACCTCGCCTAGGCATAGACTCGTGTTAGAGAAAATTCTAGAAAGAGCAAAGGTTAGTTCGGACATAACCCCAGAATCCTTGTCCAATCAAGTGGCGTCCATAGGTGCAAAAATACCTATCATGTTTTCGGAAGAGGATCTCGAAAGACCCTATGAAACCCATAATCAGGCCCTACACATCGAGGTGGTATTAAATCACCACTCTCTAGATAGGTGCCTAGTTGATGGGGGAGGAGGGCTCAACATCCTTCCACTTCACATAGCACATCAGATTGGAGTCACCTTAACTTCCATAAACCCAAGTACCATCGTAATCACTGGATACGATGGAAATGCGTCCAGACCTTTAGGATCCGTTGAACTTCCCATGGAAACGGGAGGGATAGCTCATGTGGGGGTATTCCATATTTTGGACATCCACCCCCACTACAACCTATTGCTGGGAAGGCCTTGGATACACAGCCTGCATGCTGTGCCGTCCACCTTCCATAGGTGTGTTAAAATCCCTTTTGAAAACCAAGTCATTGTGATCCTAAGTGAGAGTCATCCACAGCTTCAGGGGATTCAAAATTCCCCATGCTTTTCAAGTTCCCAGTCCTACGAGGCCAACTCAGGGCAAACCGTGGTCGAACCACCAAAGCTCACCCTTCAGGTACCTAGGAAGGTCGTACACATCCAGGGGCCGCCCAAGGCTGGCCCACTCAAAACACTAACCATCCCAGGAAAATCCAAGCATCCACTATTTCCAAAACCCCTGGACAGAAAACCTTATGTGCATAACATGGACGATAGCAAGTTCGAGGATCACGAATTATATGAAAACTTTTCCAAAAACAAAAAATCATGGAACATGTTATTAAACATGGGGTATAGGCCATACAAAAGTCTAGGGGCACAAAATCAGGGTCTCGTAGAACCCATCTTGCCAAAAGCCAACCAAAGCCGACACGGGATCGGCTATACTCCCAGAATACTGCCAGAACCACCCCCTGTGACCACCTGGGTCAAGGGTGCCCTGGAGCCTACCCAAGCAGAAACCTACAATTTAGATCTCTTGTTCGGAGTCTAACTAGTGGCATTTTTCCTTTGTAGGTATGATGGAAGATCCCTCAATCAAAAATCCAAACACATTTGAAAAACTCGAAATTCAAAAAATTGAAAAATCCCAAAAACCAAAAACATTTGAAAAAGATCAAAAACTCGAAAAAAGAGTTGTTTGTATAGTTCCTAAAATTCTTTCCTTACAAAAATCCAAAAAAATCAAAAATTTGCAAAATACCAAAAACAAAATCCTGTATTTAGCAGCTCTTGATAAAGGTTTTGAAGAAGAAAAGAATTTCGAAAAGAAAGTCCTCTTCATAAGAGGACCAAAATCTTCAAAACCTACAGAAAATCCAAAACAAAAACCAAGCGTTTGCGAAAACTGTGCGGCAAGTCCAAATTCCCTAGGATTTAGAAGTCTTGAGAATGATCAAGGCCCAGAATTGGATTCCCTCGAGGAAGACCCTACTTCTGAGCTCTCTGAATTTCATAAAATTCTTGATTTTGAAAAACCTTCGAAATCAGTAGGAGGAGATTTTATAGAGATAAACTTAGGGAATGATTTAAAGCCAAAAATCATTAAGGTAGGCACATGTCTGCATGAGCACGAAAAAGCATCATTCATTGCATTTTTGAAAACCTACGTTGATGTGTTTGCATGGACATATGAAGACATGCCGGGTATAGACCCGAATGTTGTAGAGCATCGTCTTCCCTTAGATTCAGATGCAAAACCCGTAAAACAAAAGCTTAGGAAGATACATCCGAATGTGCATTCACAAGTCAAAGAGGGTTTAGAAGATCTGTTAAAAGCTGGATTTATAAAACCCATTGCGTATTCTGATTGGTTATCCAATATAGTTGTTGTTCAAAAAACCAGTGGGAAAATTCGAATATGCATCGATTTCAGAAACCTGAATAAAGCCACCCCAAAAGATAATTTCCCTTTACCAAACATTGATTTGATAGTCGATAGTACTGCAAATCATGAAATGTTTTCATTCATGGATGGCTATTCAGGATATAACCAAATCAAACTAAGCCCACGAGATCAGGCTAAAACCGCCTTTACAACCCCATGGGGCACGTACTGTTATACAGTCATGCCCTTTGGTTTGAAAAATGCTGGCGCCACGTACCAAAGAGCTATGACCTCGATCTTTCACGATCAAATTCATGAGCTCGTAGAGGTATATGTAGATGATCTCCTAGCTAAGTCAAAAACTCGATGCACTCATCTCGAATGCTTACAAAAGATTTTCGAAAGGCTTAGACTTTACAACATAAAGCTAAACCCTCAAAAGTGCGTATTCGGTGTAGAATCCGGTAAGCTTTTAGGATTTATGGTAAGCCAAAGGGGCATAGAAGTCGACCCCTCTAAGTGTAGAGCCATCATAGACATGACTCCACCCTCCAATCTCACGCAGATTCGTAGCCTCTAGGGTCGCCTATAGTCCATTCGCAGGTTTATCTCAAACCTGACAACTAGATGCGAACCCTTCAACAAGTTGCTGAGGAAGGGTACGAAATTTTTATGGGATGACGAGTGCCAAAAATCATTTGAAAGGTTAAAAGCGTACTTAGTTAATCCCCCTGTTTTAAACCCTCCAAAACCAGGAAAACCTCTTCTACTTTACATTTTTGTGCATGCGAATGCCTTGGGAGCTCTGTTAGCTCAATACGAGGATGACACTCACAAGGAATGTGCCATATACTATCTTTCGAAAACTCTCCTAGCTTACGAAAGGAATTATCAGGCCATGGAGAAGACGTGCTTGGCCCTAGTTTGGGCCTGCCAGAAATTTCGACACTATTTCCTAGATCATGAGATCTGGATAGTGTCCAAGCTTGACCCAATCAAGCACTTATTCGAAAAACCCATTCTCACGGGTAGATTGGGCAAATGGCAACTCCTTCTAATGGAGTATGATTTAAAATACCATCACCAGGTCTCCATTAAGGGGCAAGCCCTAGCAAACTACGTGGCTGACTTCCCCCTAGAAGATGCGTATCCCACACTCAATGAAATGCCTGATGAAGGCATATTGCAAAACCATTTTCAAAACCACATTCTGGCAAACTCTTTCGAAAAACAAGTGTGGAAGATACACTTCGACGGGGCACGAAACCAACGAGGGGCCGGTGCCGGGATCATCCTCGTATCCCCTGAAAAGGGAGAGATCCCCATAGCAATTCACCTAGATTTCGAATGTTCCAACAATATAGCCGAGTATGAAGCACTCATACAAGGTTTAAAAGTTTCGAAAACTCTAGGGGCATCATGCATCGAGGTCTTTGGAGATTCACTCCTGGTCATAAACCAAGTTTTAAAAATTTGGCAAGTTCGAAATGAAAAACTGCTTCCATACCACGAATTGGCCACTCGACTGGTTGAGTCGTTTCAATCGTGCACTCTCACACATGTAGGAAGAGAGGATAATGGCGTCGCTGACGCCCTCTCATCCTTGGGTTCAACCCTGAGGGTCGATCCCACTTTGGGAACCAGACCCCTTGAAATATGGCACTCACCCACTCCTTCCATACACGATTTGCAAATTTGCCAAAATAACCCTAATTCTGATGAAAAACCTTGGTTTTATGACATAAAGAATTTTCTAGAAAATGGGGGATTCACTGAGGATGCCACATCTAAAGATAAGGCATTCATCCGAAAAATTTCGACCCGATACACGATTTTAGGAGGGATTCTGTACAAAAAGAGTTTTACTGGCATCTTACTAAGATGCGTCGACCTAGAGGAGGCTAGGATTGTTATGCACGAATTCCACGATGGAGAATGTGGAGGTCATGTCAATGCCAACATGATGGCAATGAAAATACTTAGAGCAGGTTATTTTTGGTCTACCCTAAGAAAGGATTGCCACGATCATGTTAGGAAGTGTCACCCGTGTCAAGTGCATGGTCACGCCATTCATATCCCCTCATCATCACTGCATTCCGTGGTCAGCCCCTGGCCATTCACCATGTGGGCGTTTGATATTATAGGACCAATTTTTCCAAAGGCCTCAAACGGACACAGGTTCATTTTAGCAGCCACTGAGTATTTTTCCAAGTGGGTCGAAGCCGCCTCCCTGACAAATGTCCAGGGACAACATGTGGTAGCCTTCATTAGGAAAAACATCTTGGCTCGATTTGGAGTTCCAAGAGATCTTGTGTCTGATAATGGCACCCCATTTAAAAATGAGCGGATGGTCAAGCTGTGCAACAAGTATGGCATAAATCATCACTTCTCATCGCCTTACTACCCTCAAGGCAACGGCCAAGCCGAAGCCACCAACAAGACTCTCATCAATATTGTTGAGAAAACCTTAGAGAAGGGTAGAACATGGCACGAGAAGTTGGATGAAGCCTTATGGGCTTATAGGACTTCCATCCGCACTCCCACAAATGCCACGCCCTTTGAGTTGGTCTACGGCACCAATGCCGTTCTCCCCATCCATACACGTCTGCATTCATTTCATACATCCGTTGCACTCGACCTCCCCCTAGAGACGCTTCAGCATGCTAGGATGGCCGAACTAGATCTATTAGATGAGAGGCCACTCCTTGCTATGGACCATGCTCATGCATACCGGCAAAGGATCGCCCGACATTATGAAAAACATATGAAACCTCGCCACTTTGAAGTGGGAGAGCTCGTTTTGAAAATCATCCACCATCGTGGCCCACATCCACTTGGAAAGTGGCGGCCCAAGTGGGATGGCCCTTACATCGTGCGTGGAACCACCACAAACAATTCTTATTGGTTAACCGATGTCGAGGGTAGGAATTTAGCAGATCCTATAAATATTCAGTATTTGAAAAAATATCATGTATAGGGTCTGAGTTAAATTCCCATTTTTGTGAAAAATATTTTAGGGAAAGCCACTTTGAAACTTCGAAACCAAGGATCAAAGGTAAGTTGGGTGACCCTGAATGAAAGAATCGACATTTTGTGAAAAAGCAGAGCTTTCCAAATACGTGGCTACATTTCAAAATCCTTCTTCTTACAAAGAAAGGCCGAATTCAATATAACAAGATACTTGCAAGTTGTACGTGCTATTTCTAAATAGGCTAACCTAGAATGGGTCAAGTATGACCTTGGGATAAGTCCTCCCCTCTTCTCTTCTCCTTCCAAAAGGAAAACCTGGCCAAAACAAGGGGAAATCCCCACCAAAAAGCTCTTTCCCAAAGAAAGAAAAATGAATCAAAAAGAAAATTTGAGTCTTCTATGGAAAAGAGGGATTAAAGAAAAACTACTCCCAAAGGGAGACCCTCTATGGAAAAAAGAAAAAAAAAAAAAAGGCCAAAAGCTTAAAAGAGAGCAGTTTTCCGCCTTCTTTGCCTCAAACCACGGGACACTTCAGAAGGGACCGTGGTACTTCTTTCCCATCCCTATGACTTATCCCGAGCGAAACATGGTTCATTTCAGGGAATCCTAAAGTAAAAATAGGATTTACTTACTTGAATTTCGTCTTATTTGAGAATACGACGTTTTGAGTAAGGCGTAAAAATTTTGAAATGTGGCTTATTTTCTCATAAAACCTCTGCTAGATTAGCAAGGGTCGAGACTCGAGTAAAGGCAAACACAAGGAGCTGAAGGTCCTTATGATCGATGGTTCAGAAAAGTTTTCCCTCTTAAAACGAATTTCAGAAAAACTCGAACATCAAGCATACGTAAGGCCCGCTCACCTAGAGCAGCACGTTTTTTTATAAAAGTCTCAAAAGTTCGACCATATAAACTGGTCTCTAGGAGGTCGCCCCTTTCTGGCACTTCAGCCATGTCACACACTCTGCATATCCACGTATAAAGCACCTCATGCATGATCTTCATTTAGGACTAGACCCATAGAAAGTCCCCTTTTGGTGAAAAATCTCCTCCTATCAGGCTTAAAAGAAAATGTTTTTTTCTCAAATACTAGGATGATCCCATATTCTCAAGATCAAATCGGGGAGAAAACAAATAGGGGTGTTATCTTCTTCGCCATTATCCAAATTAATTTGGATAATGCCAAAGAGGGGCATCTGTAAACACCCCAAAATCCAAATATTTTCCAAAACCAAATGCCTGGTTCGAAAATCAGCTCAAAAAGCCAAGTTTGGAGATTTCAAAAAAACTCAGGAACTCAAACCCTTCAAAACTCTATTTTCCAACCCTGTTCGAAACATAAAAATCTCAAAAGTGGACGAAAGTCCTATTTTTTTACAAGAGACCAGACGAACAGATGAAGCCTGGCTCAAAACAGTCGCAAAAGATTCAAAAAGTTCAAAGGTCAAGCCCAGCCCGATGAAAAGTGAATTTCGAGGACGAAAAAGAAGCCCAGGCCACAAACGCATTTCAAGCCTGAAGCATCAAAGGCCAAGCCAAAAGCATCTCTGAAATCACGGAAAATCCAAGTCAAAAGCAAGAAGAAACAGTCGAAACAGAGTCCAGAAAGACGAAAAGAAGCTCGGACGATGAAAATGGGAAAAACCCAGCGTAAGACGGAATCTTGATGAACTCAGGACCCGCACGAAGCATCCGGCTTGAAACGCCAGAAAGGACTGAAGAAGAGAAAAATTTGGATCAAATTTGGATCCAAAAATCCAGATCCAAATCCAAGATCCATATCCAAACGAAACTTGGATTGGATTGGATCCGGATTTTAGAAACCAACAAAGGATCCATATCCACACAAGGGGCCTATAAAAGGACGTGAGTGGGCTGGCTTTGAAGGGGACGAATTTCCAGCATTTCACGCCTCTCCACTTGGGGAAAAGAGAGAAAGAGAGAGAGAGAGAGGAAGGTCAACAAAAGGGGCTGGCCTTTCCCTCTTGTTTCGTGAGATTGTGGGTGAAAATTGTGGGTGGGCTGGGGTCTTGTAGAGCACGGTTTGTATGTTGCTGGAAACGAAATCAAATCTGGCGGCATTGGATGGCCCTTGCTTGGTGAGGATTGGCTGCGTGGGAACCAAGGATCAAACGGCTGAAATGTTGTCAAGGTAAGTCCCCTAGTTCCTGCCCAAAACCATCTCTTTTCTCACCTCTCTAAACCACCTAGACCACTAACGACAAGCCACAGCAAAGTCCAGCCAAGGAGCTGGCCGAACTTCACTAAAAGGGCTGACCTAGTTCTACCTAAGACCATCCTAACCTAGGACCATACCCAGCTCGGCCATTGGCTGGCTGAGCTCACCTTAGATCTGTCCTAAAGAAAATCCTAAACTAAAAACCACTACCCAACTCATTTCCTAACCCAAAAACCACTCCCAAAAACCTGGCAAAACCGAGTGTCTAAAACACTCGGTTCCCTCCTCTTGTCGAACCCATCCTCACCCATTTAGCTTGGTCCATAGTGGCCGAGCTCATCTTAGGTCTATCCCTAACATTCAACCATTACCCAAGTTAGACCCTAACTAAAAGAAAAAGAAAAAAAACCACTCTAAACCTACCCAGCTCGGCCACCCTTTTGGCCGAGCCATTCCCTTAGGATCTCACCCGAGATCAACCGTCTAATATCAGCCAAAGCTCGGCCACCATTTTGCCGAGCTCTTTCCTTAGGACTCATCTTAGATCCTACCTAATCCTTCTCCAAAAAAAAAAACCTGCCCAGCTCGGCCACCCTTTGGCCGAGCATTACCCTAGAACTCACCTTAGGATCTCCCCTAAGATCATTCACTAATCCCCACCCAAGCTCGGCCATTAGTTGGCCGAGCATTCCATAGTGTCTCACCTAAAATAATCCCGTAGACACCACCTAACTCGACCATTAGTTGGTCGGGTTTTTCCCTTAGGACCCTGGTCTAGCTTTTAACCAAAACAACCTGCCTAGACCTGACCTAGATCCATTAGTTCTCACCCTAGATCTATCGTGTCTAACTCCAAAAACCATAGCAACTTAGTGTGTCAACCTAGCCCAGGTCACGATCTAGGATCAACCTCCCACGCAGCTGGTCGTTTCGCAGAGAAAGGTCCATCCAACGGCTATATCCAAGGTCAGATTTCGCTGATAAAGGGAGTCTAAGCAGACGACGTGTAAGTGCTCGAACCTGATCTTTTACATTGATTCAAGTTTCAATTAAATTCGATACGGGGTTGTAATAATGGAGCGTAGTGTCCCCCCGAGATGTAATATTATGGTTTGAAACACGAATCACACACATACACTCGAGCCTTTCCGCTCTTATCTGCACACCTTTTGCACACAAAACGGGCCTCAACAGCCCATAGGATATAGCTATATTTATATACATTCAGCTGGGTTTTAAGGTTCAAGTCGTGTTGTCTTTCATTTTATACACTCAAAGCACTCACTCACAATTGAGCCTTTCCGCTCTTACATATATATACGTATTTCCCCTTTCAGTTGGGTTTTTAAGGTTCAAGTCGTGTGAGTTGCCCTTTCAATTTATACACTCAAAGCACTCACTCACATTGAGCCTTCTCACTCTTAAGATATAGCTATATATATTTTCCCTTCCGCATCTAAGATATAGCCATATTTCCCTTTCTGCTATTTCCCTTCTACTATGTCTTTAAATTCCGGGTTTTCCCTCCAAGTTGTGTGAGTTTGCATTGCATATCCGCCACACTCGAGATAGGGAGCATACTTGCATCGAACCAGATTGGTCAAATTCGTGTAGTACTTGCCTTAAATCGAGCACTGGCTGCACACGACTACACGCCAAAATCGGCTAAAACCCGAGAGACATAGGAGCGCATAGATCCCATGTATAAAAGTTGCAAATTTGACAAAACCAATCGATAAAACACTTTCAAGTTTTCAAAAAGAGTCGTGTTTGTGTAAAAACGAGTTTTCCTAAAGCGTACAGACTGACCCTTGTGCACCGGTGCAAGAAAGTCTGCGACGAAAAGAACCCACTTGTCCACAGTCGCCCCAAAAGTCAGATATTTTTAAAAATCACTTCGCTAGTTTGAGAAAGCTAGCTGGCACGCCCTTTTTAAAGCGACGTAAGCACGAAAAGATTCGCTTCAGGCCTAAGAACCCGGAGACGAGGATTTTCCATGTCTACAACCAGATCTCCTACTTTGAAGTGGCGAGGTCTCATGTGTTTTCCATAATGTCGGGCTATCCTTTGCCGGTATGCACGAGCTTGATCCATGGCAAGGAGTCGCCTCTCATCTAGCAAATCTAGTTCGGCCATTCTAGCATGCTGAAGCGTCTCTAGGGGGAGGTCGAGTGCTATGGATGTATGGAATTGTAAACACCCCGAAATCTCACGAATTTCTTAAAACAAACCTGGTTTTGTACACGCAGCCCCAAAGGGCCATTTTTGAGTCTGGAAACCCAGGAGCCTTCTAGACAACCCTGTATATATGTTTTAAACTTTATCTTTCAAAAACATATGATATGGCTTTTGAAAACCTTTTAAAACACGTTTTTGAAACCCCGAAGTGGCTTGGCCCGATCAAGACAGGACCAGGAGAGCTAAGAAGAGCCCAGAACCGGAGCACATGTCTAGCCCGGCACAGCAACTCTTGTATCACATCCATACCCCCAGGATCTCGAACGTCCAAGACCCTGTTCTTATCAAAATTGTCATTTGAAGTCATCTCCGGAAGGCAGAAACGGAGGCGGACGACCATGTTGGCGAAGACCCAACGCAAACGGAGTACTGATGCTGTCAGGCCCCGCACAAATCGTCCGTTTTGAACCCAGCTCAAAGGAGTCAGAGTTCAGTTTGGATTGGATCTGGACCATATATATCCAGATCCCAATCCAAACCCATATGTGGACTTGGATTTGGATTTGGATCCAGAGATCCAATCCAATATCCATATCCATGGCCCACATCACCTTCTCATAAATGGAGGTGGGGCCCACTTGAAATTCACGTGGGATTATGGGCATGAGAGAGAGTGGGGATGGAAAATATCAAGAGTGTTGTAATTAAGCTTGACTTGTGTGTCAAGTTTGGGGTTAATCATGTGGGTTAGCCTAATCGAGTGGGTTTAAGCTTGTAATTAGCCAAAACCTAACCTAGGGCTGCACCAACATGAGGTGGTTAAGGTCTATGGGCCATGCAAAGGGAGCTCCTTCACCTAAACCTAACCCTAAACACCTAATCCTAGCCTTCCACCCTAATCCACCCCTAATCTGAGCCTAATCACCTAACCCACTTCCCTAATCCTTCCCTAAACCTAGGTTAATTTCCCTAAACCTAGCCTAATCACCTAACCTAGCTCACTAAACCTCACCCTAAAACCCAACCACCTAACCTAGCCCTAAACCCCTAAACCACCCCTAGCCCACAATCTACCCAAACCACTAGTTTCTAAAATATCTGGCCCTACCCTTTCCAGCCACCTTATCTTCATACCACCCTACCTAAACCACCTAACCACTACCCCAAACCCAGCCCTAACCGACCTACCCAACTCCCTATATAAACCCCCCCTCTTGGGGCGGGTTTTCCTAGCTAGAACCCCTCACTAATCCCAGCCGGGCCCTCTCTTTCCCCCACTTCCCAGCCCAGCCGAACCTGCTCCACCTCCTCCACTGCTCCACCAGCGCCGCCTGCACCACCACCATCCCTCCGTCCCACCACAGCTTGCACCGCCATCTCCACCACCTCCCGGCCAAGCCTCACTGCCTTCCCCAAGCCCAGCCGAGTACCACCTTCTCCCCATTCGGTAAGTACCCCCCAACTCTACCTAACTCCTTCTCTACTCCCTCTCCACTCCTAGCCACCCACCATACCACCATCTTACCTACACATCAGCCCTTTGCTGCCACGATTCTTACTTAGCCGAACCTAGCACAACCTAAACCACCGGCCACTACCTAACTACCCTAATTACACCCGACCAGCCATCTCTTTTCCCCTTAGACTCCCATTCGGCCTTCCCTTAAACTCCCCTTAGGTCCATATTCCCTAACACTCTATACTCTCTATTCGTGGCCCTACATATTCACTTGGCCCAACCCCTTTAATTCCCCACATCAAGGCGACACCCACTTGCAGCCGGCCACCTTCGAGGCGCCTATCCCGCACCCCACTTGCAGCCGGCCAGCACCCTTTGTCATCCACCCTCGCGGAGCTCCTGTTAGCAGCCCAAGGCGAAGGCCAAGCTCACGCTCAAGCAAGGCCTCTACGGACCAGCTACTCGTAAGTGCCTAAACTCGGTCTTTAGTTGTATACTTGCTTGAGATTCAATTTGATACGGGGTTGTAATAACGGAGCATAGTCTCCCCCCGCTTGTAATAACGTGGCTTGGCACACCCACACACGTGCACTCTCTTAGTTGTGCACGATTTTGAACACACACGGGCCTAATCAGCCCCTAATACATAAGTATATATATACTTTCATTTTCGAAGGGTTTTTGCTTAAGTTGGGTGCGTTGTCTTTCAATTCAAGCACTCACACACATTGAGCTTTCGCTCTTATTTGAAAGACCCAAGTAAGGGCTGACCTATACTATTTGGGTTTCATTTCATGTCGTGTGAGTAAGTCTTTCAATTCAAGCACTCTCACACACATTGAGCTTTCGCTCTTATTTGAAAGACCCAAGTAAGGGCCGACCTATATGTAGACGCGCGAAAATCCCCGCCTCTTCGCCTCTTTCGGGGCTTGGAGTGGATCTTCTCGTGCGTCTAAGGCCTATGTATACAAATAGGGCGTGCCAGCTAGCTTACTTAAGCTAGCGAAGATATTTTTAATACTGACTTCTAAACGTGGCGACTGTGAGCAAGTAAGCTCTTGTCGTCGCAGACCTTCTTGCACCGATGCGCAAGGGTCAGTCTGTACGCTTTGCAAAAATCGAGTTTTGGGGAGAAAGTCTATGAAGCGATTCGAGGTGTCTATTTCGGGTCTTTAAGATGCGATTTGCATATTTTAGATCACGTGGATTTGCACGTGCCTAAGTCTTTTCTTTTTTCCCTTTTCGGGCCACCTAGTTTGTGTGTTATGAACACTCCATTACATGGGCGAATTCGAGCGGGGCTTGCTTCGATGCAATATGCGTCCTACCTCGTGGTATGGCGTAGATGCAATGCAAACTCACGCTACTCCAAAGGGAAAACCCGAAATGTAAAGACAATACTGAAGGGAAATAACAGAAGGGAAATAACCGAAGGGAAATAACCGAAGGGAAATATGTATATAGCTTATATATATGAGCCCTTACTCGGGTCTTGCAAATAAGAGCGAAGGCTCAATGTGGGTGCATGCTTGAATTGAAAGACTTACACACACGACATGAAATTAAACCCAAATATAAATTGCAGTATGGCCTTGACTAAGGTCTTGGGAATAAGAGCGAAGGCTCAATGTGTGTGAGAGTGCTTGAATTGAAAGACTACCCACACGACATAAATGAAACCCAAATATAACTGCAATAAGGCCTTTACTAAGGTCTTGGGAGTAAGAGCGAAGGCTCAATGTGTATGAAAGTGCTTGAATTGAAAGACTTACTCACACGACATGAAATGAAACCCAAATAGTATAGGTCGGCCCTTACTTGGGTCTTTCAAATAAGAGCGAAAGCTCAATGTGTGTGAGAGTGCTTGAATTGAAAGACTTACTCACACGACATGAAATGAAACCCAAATAGTATAGGTCGGCCCTTACTTGGGTCTTTCAAATAAGAGCGAAAGCTCAATGTGTGTGAGAGTGCTTGAATTGAAAGACTTACTCACACGACATGAAATGAAACCCAAATAGTATAGGTCGGCCCTTACTTGGGTCTTTCAAATAAGAGCGAAAGCTCAATGTGTGTGAGAGTGCTTGAATTGAAAGACAACGCACCCAACTTAAACAAAACCCTTCGAAAATGAAAGTATATATGTACACTTATATATTAGGGGCTGATTAGGCCCGTGTGTGCTAAAAATCGTGCACAACTAAGAGAGTGCACGTGTGTGGTTGTGCCAAGCCACGTTATTACAAGCGGGGGGAGACTATGCTCCGTTATTACAACCCCGTATCAAATTGAATCTCAAGCAAGTATACAACTAAGGACCGAGTTTAGACACTTACGAGTAGCTGGTCCGTAGAGGTCTTGCTTGGGCGTGGGCTTGGCTTTGGGCTGCAAACGGGAGCTCCGCGAAGGTAGGTGATCAAAGGGGCTGGCCGGCTGCAAGTGGGGCGCGGGATAGGCGCCTCGAAGGTGGCCGGTGGCAAGTAGATGGCGCCTCCAAGTAGGGGGTTTAAAGTGGCTGAATGAGTGGATTCTTAGGGTCACTAGGGGAGTTGAGAGTTTAGGGAAGCTGGACCTAAAAGGTAAGCTGGTGGGAAAGGCCGAATGGGACACCTAGGGGAAGGCCGAATGGGAGATGATGGCTAGGTAGTGGCCGGCAGTTTGGGTTATACTAGGTTCGGCTAGGTTGAAGTGGTGGTGACAAAGGGGCTGAGATGAAGGTAGGCTGGGTGGCTAAGAGTGGAGAGGTGGTAGAGAGGGGCTTTGAGGGAGTTTGGGGTACTTACCGAATGGGGAGAGGTGGCAGATGGAGTGGGAAGGTGGCGGGGCAGGTGGCTGTTGGTTGGTTCGGTTGGGTGGAGGTGATGGCGTCCGGTTGAGGGGTGGTGGTGATGGATGGAAGAGGGAAGGTGGTGGAGCAGGTGGCGGCTGGTGGAGCAGATGGAGCAGGCGGAGGTGGGGAGTGGTCCCGGCTGGGTGAGAGAAGGGAGAAGAAGAGGGCTCGGCTGGGTGAGATGGTGGTTCCCACTTGGAAAACCCGCCCACAAGGAGGGAGGCTTAAATAGGGGATGGGTAGGTCGGTTAGGGCTGGGCTGTGGGTAGTGGTTAGGTGGTTTAGGTAGGGTGGTATGTAGATAAGGTGGGCTGGAAGGGGTTGGGCCAGATATTTTAAAACTAGGGGTTTGGGTAAATCGTGGGCTAAGGGTGGTTTAGGGGTTTAGGGCTAGGTTAGGTGGTTGGGTTTTAGGGTGAGGTTTAGTGAGCTAGGTTAGGTGATTAGGCTAGGTTTAGGCTAGGATTAGGGAAATTAATCTAGGTTTAGGGAAGGATTAGGGAAGTGGGTTAGGTGATTAGGTTAGGATTAGGACGGGATTAGGACGGGATTAGGTGATTAGGTCGGGATTAGGGGTGGATTAGGGGTTTAGGCTAGGTTTAGGCATTTTGGGCTAGGTTTAGGTGAAGGAGCTCCCTTAGCATGGCCCATAGACCTTGATCACCCCATGTTGGTGCAGCCCTAGGTTAGGTTTTAGCTAATTACAAGCTTAAACCCACTCAATTAGGCTAACCCACATGATTAAACCCAAACTTGACACACAAGTCAAGCTTAATACAACACTCTTGATATTTTTCAACCCCACTCTCTCTCATGCCCAATATCCCACGTGAATTTCAAGTGGGCCCCACCTCCATTTATGAGAAGGTGATGTGGGCCATGGATATGGATATTGGATTGGATCTCTGGATCCAAATCCAAATCCAAGTCCACATATGGGTTTGGATTGGAATCTAGATATATATGGTCCAGATCCAATCCAAACTGAACTCTGACTCCTTCGAGCTGGGTTCGAAACGGACGATTCGTGCGGGGCCTGACAGCATCAGTACTCCGTCTGCGTTGGGTCTTCGCCAACATAGTCGTCCGCCTCCGTTTCTGCCTTCCGGAGATGACTTCAAATGCTATTTTGATAAGAACAGGGTCTTGGACGTTCGAGATCCTGGGGTGTGAATCAGATACAAGAGTTGCTGCGCCGGGCTCGACAGGTGCTCCGGTTCCGGGCTCTTCTTGGCTCTCCTGGTCCTGTCTTGATCAGGCCAAGCCACTTCGGGGTTTCAAAACATGTTTTAAAAGGGTTTTCAAAAGCCATATCGTATGTTTTTGAAAGATATAGTTTAAAACATATGTACAGGGTTGTTTGGAAGGCTCCTGGGTTTCCAAACTCAAAATGGCCCTTTGGGGCTGCTTGTATAAAACCAGATGGATTTTGAGAAATTCGTGGGATTTCGGGGTGTTTACACTATACTATTTGGGTTTAATTTCATGTCGTGTGTGTAAGTCTTTCAATTCAAGCACTCTCACACACATTGAGCCTTCGCTCTTACTCCCAAGACCTTAGTAAAGGCCTTATTGCAGTTATATTTGGGTTTCATTTATGTCGTGTGTGTAGTACTTCAATTCAAGCACTCACACACATTGAGCCTTCGCTCTTACTCCCAAGACCTTAGTCAAGGCCATACTGCAATTTATATTTGGGTTTAATTTCATGTCGTGTGTGTAAGTCTTTCAATTCAAGAACGCACCCACATTGAGCCTTCGTTCTTATTTGTAAGACCCGAGTAAGGGCTCATATACATACTCTATATACGTATCTCCCTTCGGCAATTACTTTACAAGTCATTTCCCTTCGGTTATTTCCCTTCGGTTATTTCCCTTCAGTATTGTCTTTACATTTCGGGTTTTCCCTTTGGAGTAGCGTGAGTTTGCATTGCATCTACGCCATACCACGAGGTAGGACGCATATTACATCAAAGCAAGCCCCGCTCGAATTCGCCCATGTAGTGGAGTGTTCATAACACACAAACTAGGTGGCCCGAAAAGGGATAAAAGAAAAGACTTAGGCACGTGCAAATCCACGTGATCTAAAACATGCAATCGCATTTTAAAGACCCGAAATAGACACCTCGAACCGCTTCGTAGACTTTCTCTCCAAAAACTCGATTTTTGCAAAGCATACAGACTGACCCTTGCGCACCGGTGCAAGAAGGTCTGTGACGACAAGAGCTTACTTGCTCACAGTCGCCACATTTAGAAGTCAGTGTTAAAAATATCTTCGCTAGCTTAGGTAAGCTAGCTGGCACGCCCTGTTTGCATACATAGGCCTTAGACACACGAGAGGATCCGCTCCGAGCCCTGAAAAAGGCGAGAGAAGGGGATTTTCGCGCGTCTACAGGAATGAATGCAGTTGAGTATGAATGGGAAGAATGGTGTTTGTGCCATAGACCAATTCGAATGGTGTGGCATTCGTGGGAGTTCGGATGGAAGTCCTATAAGCCCATAAGGCTTCATCCAGCTTCTCGTGCCACGTCCTACCCTTCTCTAAGGTTTTCTCAATTATACTAATGAGAGTCTTATTTGTGGCTTCTGCTTGGCCATTGCCTTGAGGGTAGTAGGGTGAAGAGAAGTGGTGAGTTATGTCATACGTGTTGCACAACTTAACCATCTGCTCGTTCTTGAATGGGGTACCATTATCGGACACAAGGTCTCGTGGAACCCCAAATCGAGCCAAGATATTCCTCCGGATGAAAGCCACCACATGTTGCCCCAGCACATTGGTTAGGGAAATTGCTTCCACCCACTTGGAGAAATACTCCGTGGCTGCTAAAATAAATCGATGCCCATTCGAGGCTTTTGGAAATATTGGGCCTACGATGTCAAATGCCCACATGGTAAATGGCCAGGGGCTGACCATGGAATGCAATGCAGATGATGGGATATGAATGGCGTGCCCATGCACTTGACATGGATGACACTTCCTAACATGATCGTGACAATCCTTTTTCAGGGTGGACCAAAAATAGCCCCCTCTAAGTATTTTCATTGCCATCATGTTGGCATTAACATGACCTCCACATTCTCCATCGTGGAACTCATGCATCACTATCCTAGCCTCCTCTAGATCGATACATCTAAGTAGGATGCCGGTAAAACTTTTTTTGTATAAAACCCCACCTAGAATGGTGTATCGGGTCGTAATCTTACAGATGAATGCCTTATCTTTGGATGTGGCATCCTCGACGAATCCCCCATTTTCTAGAAATTGTTTTATGTCGTAAAACCAGGGTTTTTCAATAGACTCTAGGTTATTTTGGCAAATATCCAAGTCGTGTGTGGATGGGTTGGGCGCATGCCATATTTCTAAAGATCGGGTCCCTGAAATGGGATCGACCTTTAGGGCTGAACCCAAGGAGGAGAGGGCATCGACAATGCCATTGTCCTCTCTTCCTATGTATGTGAGTTTACACGATTGGAAGGACTCAACCAATCGAGTGGCCAACTCGTGATATGGAAGCAGTTTCTCATTACGTACTTGCCAAATTTTCAAAACCTGGTTTATGACAAGAAGCGAATCTCCAAAGACCTCGATGCATGATGCCCCTAGAGTTTTCGAAATTCTTAAGCCTTGTATGAGTGCTTCATACTCAGCTACATTGTTGGAACATTCAAAATCTAAGCGGACTGCTATAGGAATCTCGCCCTTTTCAGGGGAGATGAGGATGACCCCAGCACCAGCCCCTCGTTGGTTTCGTGCCCCATCGAAGTGCATTTTCCACACTTGGTTTTCAAAATTGTTTGCCAAAATGTGGTTTTGAAAATGGTTTTGCAATATGCCTTCATCAGGCATTTCATCAAGTGTGGGATATGCGTCCTCCAAGGGGAACTCAGCCATGTAATCCGCCAGGGCTTGCCCCTTAATGGAGATCTGGTGATGATATTTCAGGTCATACTCCATTAGAAGGAGTTGCCATTTGCCCAATCTACCGGTGAGAATGGGTTTTTCGAACAAGTGCTTGATTGGATCAAGCTTGGACACTATCCAGATCTCATGATCTAGGAAATAGTGTCTGAATTTCTGGCAGGCCCAGACTAGGGCCAAGCACGTCTTCTCCATGGTTTGATAATTTCGTTCATAAGCCAAGAGAGTTTTCGAAATATAGTAGATGGCATACTCCTTATGGGTGTCATCCTCGTATTGAGCCAATACGGCTCCTAAAGCATTCGCATGCACGGAGATGTAGAGTAAGAGTGGTTTTCCTTGCTTTGGAGGGTTCAAAACGGGGGGATTAACCAAGTATGCCTTTAGTCTCTCGAAGGACTTCTGGCATTCGTCATCCCATACGAATTTTGTGCCCTTCCTCAACAGTTTGTTGAAGGGTTCGCATCTAGTTGCCAGATTTGATATGAATCGGCGAATGGATAGTAAACGACCCTAGAGGCTACGGATTTGGGTGAGATTGGAGGGTGGAGCCAAGTCCATGATGGCTCGACACATAGAGGGGTCGACTTCTATACCCCTTTGGCTCACCATAAAGCCCAGAAGCTTCCCCGATTCTACCCCGAATACACATTTTTGAGGGTTTAGCTTTACTTTGTAAAGCCTAAGCCTTTCGAAAATCTTTTGCAAACATTCGATATGAGTGCATCGGGTTTTGGATTTCGCCAAGAGATCATCTACATACACTTCTACGAGCTCATGAATTTGATCATGGAAGATCGTGGTCATGGCTCGTTGGTATGTTGTGCCGGCATTTTTCAAACCAAAGGGCATGACTGTATAGCAGTACGTGCCCCATGGGGTTGTGAAGGCGGTCTTACCCTAATCTCGTGGACTTAGTTTGATTTGATTATAGCCTGAATAGCCATCCATAAATGAAAACATTTCATGATTTGCAGTACTATCGACTATCAAATCTATGTTTGGTAAAGGATAATTATCCTTTGGAGTGGCTTTATTCAGGTTTCTGAAATCGATGCATATTCGAATTTTCCCATTAGTTTTTTGAACTACAACGATGTTTGACAACCAATCAGAATACGCAATGGGTTTTATAAATCCGGCTTTTAGCAAATCTTCTAAGCCCTCTTTGACTTGCGTGTGTACATTCGGGTGTATTTTCCTAAGCTTCTGCTTTATGGGTTTTACATCCGCATCTAAGGGAAGACGATGCTCGACGATGCTAGGGTCTATGCCCGGCATGTCTTCATACGTCCATGCAAAGACATCTAAATAGGTTCGTAGAAATGCAATGAATGCTAATCTTTCAATTTCATGCAAGCATGCGCCTATTTTGATGGTTTTGGGATTGGAATCATCCCCTAGGTTCACCTCTATGAAATCTCCTCCTACTGAATTGGAAGGTCTTTCAAAATCGAGAATTTTATGAAATTTTTGGAGCTCAGAAGTGGGATCTTCCTCAAGGGGATCCACTTCTGGGCTTCGATCATTCTCATGGGTTATAGACCCGAGGGAAGTTGATGCGTGGTTTTCAAAAGGACCTGGTTTTGTACTTGGATTTTTAATTGATTTCGAAATTTTTGGTCTGGCTATGTAGACGACGTTTCTTTCGAAATCCTTTTCTTTTTCCAAAGTCCTACCAGGAGCAGCTATATACAAAATCTTTTTGGTATTTTCCAAATTTTTGATTTTTTTTGGTTTTTGTAAAACAAGAACTTTAGGAACTATACAAAGCACTCTATTTTCGAGTTTTTGTTTTTCCATTGTTTTTGGCTTTTCTTCTTTTTTGATTTTAAGTTTTCCAAATGTTTTTGTATTTTTATAAAAGGGATCTTCCGTCATACCTACAAAGGGAAAACACTACGGGTTAGACTCAGAATAGGAGATCTAAATCGTAGGTCTCTTCTAAGGCAGGTTCTAGGGCACCCTTGACGCAGGTGGTCACAGGGGGTGGCTCTGGCGGTATTCTGGGAGTATAGCCGATCCCATATCGGCTTGGGTTGCCCCTAGGAAGGATGGGCTCTAGGAGACCCTGGTTTTGTGCCCCTAGACTTTTGTAGGGCGTGTAGCCCATGTTCAACATGTTCCACGATTTCTTATTTTTTGAAAAGGTTGAGTACAAATCGTGGTCCTGGAACTTGCTGTCGTCCATATTGTGCTCATATGGCTTTTTGTCCAGGAGCTTTGGAAATAGGGAACGCTTGGGTTTTCCTAGAAGGGTTAGAATCGGGAGGGGGCCTGCTTTGGGCGGCCCCTTCACACATACAACCTTCCTAGGGTTGTTTAACACAAGCCTTGGTGGCTCGATCACAATTTGCCCCAGGTTAGCCTCACGGGCCTGGGAGCTCGATAAACAAGGGGAGTTTATGATCCCTTGAAGCTGTGGGTGACTCTCACCTAGGATCACTATGACTTGGTCCTTGAAAGGGATCTTGACACACCTGTGGAAGGTGGATGGCACAGCGCACAAGCTGTGTATCTAGGGCCTTCCCAGCAACAGGTTATAATGGGGGTGGATGTCCAAGACATGGAACACCCCCGTGTGTGTGATCCCTCCCGTTTCCATTGGGAGTTCGATTGATCCTATTGGCCTAGATGCATTCCCATCGTATCCAGTGATAACGATGGGGCTTGGGTTTACTGAAGTCAAGGTGACTCCGATTTGATACGCCACATGAAGTGAAAGGATGTTGAGCCCTCCTCCTCCATCGACTAGGCACCTGTCCAGAGAGTGGTTATTCAGAACCACCTCGATATGTAGGGCCTAGTTATGGGACTCGTAGGGTCTATCTACATCATCTTCCGAGAAAGTGATGGGCGATTTTGCTCCTAATAAAGCCACTTGGGCAGACAGGGATTCCGGACTTATGTTCGAATCAACCTTGGCCCTTTCTAGAATTTTCTCTAGCACGAGTCTATGCCTAGGCGAGGTTTGTATAAGCTCTAGGATAGACATGTGGATAGGAATCTTTGAAAGGTGGTTTTTGAAGTCATAAGGATTTAGGATGACTTTATCCTTGTCTGCTTTTGGCAAAACTCTAAGAATACATGCTTTTGAGGGGCCAGGCACACTGACCACCTTTTTAGCACTTTGTAGGTGCGGGGGTTGATAGATCCTCCCGGATCTAGTCACTTCCCCCACGACCAGCCTAGGGTTCGCGCTAAATTTGTCTCTAAGTATGAGTTAAGGAGCACCTTGAAGTTTTAACACTGGTTTAACCGGGGATTCAGCTGTTGGCGGTCCCCGGATGACAACTTGGGCGGGCTTCTTTTACAGTACTGTAAACACCCCGAAATCCCACGAATTTCTTAAACGAATCTGGTTTTATACAAGCAGCCCCCAAAGGGCCATTTTGAGTTTGGAAACCCAGGAGCCTTCCAAACAACCCTGTATATATGTTTTAAACTTTATCTTTCAAAAACATATGATATAGCTTTTGAAAACCCTTTTAAAACATGTTTTGAAACCCCAAAGTGGCTTGGCCTGATCAAGACAGGACCAGGAGAGCCAAGAAGAGCCCGGAACCGGAGCACCTGTCAAGCCCGGCACAGCAACTCTTGTATCTGATTCACACCCCAGGATCTCGAACGTCCAAGACCCTGTTCTTATCAAAATAGCATTTGAAGTCATCTCCGGAAGGCAGAAACGGAGGCGGACGACTATGTTGGCGAAGACCCAACGCAGACGGAGTACTGATGCTGTCAGGCCCCGCACAAATCGTCCGTCTCGAACCCAGCTCGAAGGAGTCAGAGTTCAGTTTGGATTGGATCTGGACCATATATATCCAGATTCCAATCCAAACCCATATGTGGACTTGGATTTGGATTTGGATCCAGAGATCCAATCCAATATCCATATCCATGGCCCACATCACCTTCTCATAAAGGGAGGTGGGGCCCACTTGAAATTCACGTGGGATATTGGGCATGAGAGAGAGTGGGGGTGAAAAATATCAAGAGTGTTGTATTAAGCTTGACTTGTGTGTCAAGTTTGGGTTTAATCATGTGGGTTAGCCTAATTGAGTGGGTTTAAGCTTGTAATTAGCTAAAACCTAACCTAGGGCTGCACCAACATGGGGTGATCAAGGTCTATGGGCCATGCTAAGGGAGCTCCTTGACCTAAACCTAACCCAAAATGCCTAAACCTAGCCTAAACCCTTAATCCACCCCTAATCTGAACCTAATCACCTAACCCACTTCCCTAATCCCGACCTAATCCCAACCTAATCACCTAACCCACTCCCCTAATCCTTCCCTAAACCTAGATTAGTTTCCCTAATCCTAGCCTAAACCTAGCCTAAACCTAGCCTAATCACCTAACCTAGCTCACTAAACCTCACCCTAAAACCCAACCACCTAACCTAGCCCTAAACCCCTAAACCACCCTTAGCCCACGATTTATCCAAACACCTAGTTTTAAAATATCTGGCCCAACCCCATCCAGCCCACCTTATCCACATACTACCCTACCTAAACCACCTAACCACTACCCACAGCCCAGCCCTAACCGACCTACCCATCCCCTATTTAAACCCCCCTCATTGTGGGCGGGTTTTCTAAGTGGGAACCACCTTTCCATCCAGCCGGGCCCTCTCCTTCTCCCATCTTCCATCCAGCCGTGACCACTCCCCAGCAGCTCCACCTGCTCCACCAGCCGCCACCTGCTCCGCCACCTTCCCTCTTCCGTCCACCACCACTGCCCCCCCAGCCGGACGCCACCATCTTCCCCCAACTCCACCAGCCGACAGCCACCTGCCCGCCACTCTCCCACTCCATCCGCCACTTCTCCCCATTCGGTAAGTACCCTAAACTCCCTCAAAACCCCTCTCTACCACCTCTCCACTCTTAGCCACCCATCTTCCCTTCAGCTCAGCCCCTTTGCCGCCACCACCTAAGCCTAGCCGAACCTAGGATAACCCAAGTGGCTGGCCACTACTTAGCCACCATCTCCCATTCGGCCAACCCCCCCCCTAGGTGTCCTCTTTGGCCTTCCCACTAGCTCACCTTTTAGGTCCAGTTTCCCTAAGTACCTAACTTCCCTAGTGATCCTAATACCCACTTGTTCAGCCACTCTAAACTCCCTACTTGAAGGCGCCACCTACTTGCCACCGGCCCCCTTCGAGGCGTCTATCCCGCGCCCCATTTGCAGCCGGCCAGCACCCTTGATCACATACCTTCGCGGAGCTCCCGTTTGCAGCCCAAAGCCAAGGCCACGCTCAAGCAAGACCTCTACGGACCAGCTACTCGTAAGTGTCTAAACTCGGTCTTTAGTCATACACTTGCTTGAAATTCAACTTGATACGGGGTTGTAATAACGGAGCATAGTCTCCCCCCGCTTGTAATAACGTGGCTTGGCACAACCACACACGTGCACTCTCTTAGTCGTGCACAATTTTGAATACACACGGGCCTAATCAGCCCCTAATATATAAGTGTACATATATATTTCATTTCCGAAGGGTTTTGTTTAAGTTGGGTGCGTTGTCTTTCAATTCAAACACTCTCACACACATTGAGCTTTCGCTCTTATTTGAAAGACCCAAGTAAGGGCCGACCTATACTATTTGGGTTTCATTTCTTGTCGTGTGAGTAAGTCTTTCAACTCAAGCACTCTCACACACATTGAGCTTTCGCTCTTATTTGAAAGACCCAAGTAAGGGCCGACCTATACTATTTGGGTTTCATTTCTTGTCGTGTGAGTAAGTCTTTCAATTCAAGCACTTTCACACACATTGAGCCTTCGCTCTTACTCCCAAGACCTTAGTAAAGGCCTTATTGCAGTTATATTTGGGTTTCATTTATGTCGTGTGTGTAGTACTTCAATTCAAGCACTCTCACACACATTGAGCCTTCGCTCTTATTCCCAAGACCTTAGTCAAGGCCATACTGCAATTTATATTTGGGTTTAAATTCATGTCGTGTGTGTAAGTCTTTCAATTCAAGCACGCACCCACATTGAGCCTTCGCTCTTATTTGCAAGACCCGAGTAAGGGCTCATATACATAAGATATATACATATCTCCCTTCGGTTATTTCCCTTCGGTTATTTCCCTTCGGTTATTTCCCTTCTGTTATTTCCCTTCAGTACTGTCTTTACATTTCGGGTTTTCCCTTTGGAGTAGCGTGAGTTTGCATTGCATCTACGCCATACCACGAGGTAGGACGCATATTGCATCGAAGCAACCCCCGCTCGAATTCGCCCATGTAGTGGAGTGTTCATAACACACAAAATAGGCGACCCAAAAAGGGATAAAAGAAAAGACTTAGGCACGTGCAAATCCACGTGATCTAAAACATGCAATCGCATCTTAAAGACCCGAAATAGACACCTCGAACCGTTTCGTAGACTTTCTCCCCAAAACTCGATTTTTGCAAAAGCGTACAGACTGACCCTTGCGCATCGGTGCAAGAAGGTCTGCGACGACAAGAGCTCACTTGCTCACAGTCGCCACGTTTAGAAGTCAGTGTTAAATATATCTTCGCTAGCTTAAGTAAGCTAGCTGGCACGCCCTATTTGTATACATAGGCCTTAGACGCACGATAAGATCCACTCCAAGCCACGAAAGAGGCGAAGAGGCGGGGATTTTCGCGCGTCTACAAGTACAAGAGTGGGCGCACAAGTGGGTCGACCAAACTCAAGTTTTTGTGCTAGTTCCTTAGAAAAGGTGAGGGTACTGTAAACACCCCAAAATCTAAATATTTTCCAAAACCAAATGCCTGGTTCGAAAATCAGCTCAAAAAGCCAAGTTTGGAGATTTCAAAAAGCTCAGGAACTCAAACCCTTCAAAACTCTATTTTCCAACCCTGTTCGAAACATAAAAAATCTCAAAAGTGGACGAAAGTCCTATTTTTTACAAGAGACCAGACGAACAGATGAAGCCTGGCTCAAAACAGTCGCAAAAGATTCAAAAAGTTCAAAGGTCAAGCCCAGCCCGATGAAAAGTGAATTTCGAGGACGAAAAAGAAGCCCAGGCCACAAACGCATTTCAAGCCTGAAGCATCAAAGGCCAAGCCAAAAGCATCTCTGAAATCATGGAAAATCCAAGTCAAAAGCAAGAAGAAATAGTCGAAACAGAGTCCAGAAAGACGAAAAGAAGCTTGGACGATGAAAATGGGAAAAACCCAGCGTAAGACGGAATCTTGATGAACTCAGGACCCGCACGAAGCATCCGGTTTGAAACGCCAGAAAGGACTGAAGAAGAGAAAAATTTGGATCAAATTTGGATCCAAAAATCCAGATCCAGATCCAAGATCCATATCCAAACGAAACTTGGATTGGATTGGATCCGGATTTTAGAAATTGTAGACGCACGAAAATTCCCGCCTCTTTGCCTCTTTCGGGGCTTGGAGTGGATCTTCTCGTGTGTCTAAGGCCTATGTATACAAATAGGGCGTGCCAGCTAGCTTACTTAAGCTAGCGAAGATATTTTTATCACTGACTTCTAAACGTGGCGACTGTGAGCAAGTAAGCTCTTGTCGTCGCAGACCTTCTTGCACCGATGCGCAAGGGTCAGTCTGTACGCTTTTGCAAAAATCGAGTTTTGGAGAGAAAGTCTACGAAGCGGTTCGAGGTGTCTATTTCGGGTCTTTAGGATGCGATTGCATATTTTTAGATCACGTGGGTTTGCACGTGCCTAAGTCTTTTTCTTTTATCCCTTTTCGGGCCACCTAGTTTGTGTGTTATGAACACTCCACTACATGGGCGAATTCGAGTGGGGCTTGCTTTGATGCAATATGCGTCCTACCTCGTGGTATGGCGTAGATGCAATGCAAACTCACGCTACTCCAAAGGGAAAACCCGAAATGTAAAGACAATACTGAAGGGAAATAACAGAAGGGAAATAACCGAAGGGAAATAACCGAAGGGAAATCACCGAAGGGAGATATGTATATAGCTTATGTATATGAGCCCTTACTCGGGTCTTTGCAAATAAGAGCGAAGGCTCAATGTGGGTGCGTGCTTGAATTGAAAGACTTACACACACAACATGAAATTAAAGCCAAATATAAATTGCAGTATGGCCTTGACTAAGGTCTTGGGAATAAGAGCGAAGGCTCAATGTGTGTGAAAGTGCTTGAATTAAAAGACTTACTCACACGACATGAAATGAAACCCAAATAGTATAGGTCGGCCCTTACTTGGGTCTTTCAAATAAGAGCGAAAGCTCAATGTGTGTGAGAGTGCTTGAATTGAAAGACTACCCACACGACATAAATGAAACCCAAATATAACTGCAATAAGGCCTTTACTAAGGTCTTGGGAGTAAGAGCGAAGGCTCAATGTGTGTGAAAGTGCTTGAATTAAAAGACTTACTCACACGACATGAAATGAAACCCAAATAGTATAGGTCGGCCCTTACTTGGGTCTTTCAACTAAGAGCGAAAGCTCAATGTGTGTGAGTGCTTGAATTGAAAGACAATACACCCAACTTAAACAAAACCCTACTAAAATGAAAGTATATATATACACTTATGTATTAGGGGCTGATTAGGCCCGTGTGTGTTCAAAATCGTGCACGACTAAGAGAGTGCACGTGTGTGGTTGTGCCAAGCCGCGTTATTACAAGCGGGGGGAGACTATGCTCCGTTATTACAACCCCGTATCAAATTGAATCTCAAGCAAGTGTACAATCAAAGACCGAGTTTAGACACTTACGAGTAGCTGGTCCGTAGAGGTCTTGCTTGAGCGTGGACTTGGCCTTGGGCTGCAAACGGGAGCTCCGCGAAGATAGGTGATCAAAGGTGCTGGCCGGCTGCAAGTGGGGCGCGGGATAGGCACCTCGAAGGTGGCCGGTGGCAAGTAGATGTCGCCTCAAGGTAGGGGGTTTAAAGGGGCTAAATAAGTGGGTTTTTAGGGTCACTAGGGGAGTTGAGAGTTTAGGGAAGCTGGACCTAAAGGAGGGTTTGTGGGAAGGCCGAATGGGACACCTAGGGGAAGGCCGAATGGAACACTGTAAACACCCCGAAATCCCACGAATTTCTTAAACAAATCTGGTTTTGTACAAGCAGCCCCAAAGGGCCATTTTGAGTCCGGAAACCCAGGAGCCTTCCAGACAACCCTGTATATATGTTTTAAACTATATCTTTCAAAAACATATGATATAGCTTTTAAAAACTTTTTAAAACATGTTTTGAAACCCCGAAGTGGCTTGGCTCGATCAAGACAGGACCAGGAGAGCTAAGAAGAGCCCGGAACCGGAGCACACGTCGAGCCCGGCACAGCAACTCTTGTATCTGATTCACACCCCAGGATCTCGAACGTCCAAGACCCTGTTCTTATCAAAATATCATTTGAAGTCATCTCTGGAAGGCAGAAACGGAGGCGGACGACCATGTTGGCGAAGACCCAACGCAGACGGAGTACTGATGCAGTCAGGCCCCGCACGAATCGTCCGTTTCGAACCCAGCTCGAAAGAGTCAGAGTTCAGTTTGGATTGGATCTGGACCATATATATCCAGATTCCAATCCAAACCCATATGTGGACTTGGATTTGGATTTGGATCCAGAGATCCAATCCAAGATCCATATCCATGGCCCACATCACCTTCTCATAAATGGAGGTGGGGCCCACTTGAAATTCACGTGGGATATTGGGCATGAGAGAGAGTGGGGGTGAAAAATATCAAGAGTGTTGTATTAAGCTTGACTTGTGTGTCAAGTTTGGGTTTTATCATGTGGGTTAGCCTAATTGAGTGGGTTTAAGCTTGTAATTAGCTAAAACCTAACCTAGGGCTGCACCAACATGGGGTGATCAAGGTCTATGGGCCATGCTAAGGGAGCTCCTTCACCTAGACCTAACCCAAAATGACTAATCCTAGCCTAAACCCCTAATCCACCCCTAATCCCGACCTAATCACCTAACCCACTTCCCTAATCCCGTCCTAATCCCAACCTAATCACCTAACCCACTTCCCTAATCCTTCCCTAAACCTAGATTAATTTTCCTAATCCTAGCCTAAACCTAGCCTAATCACCTAACCTAGCTCACTAAACCTCACCCTAAAACCCAACCACCTAACCTAGCCCTAAACCCCTAAACCACCCTTAGCCCACAATCTACCCAAACCCCTAGTTTTAAAATATCTGGCCCAACCCTTTCCAGCCCACCTTATCTACATACCACCCTACCTAAACCACCTAACCACTACCCTCAGCCCAGCCCTAACTGACCTACCCATCCCCTATTTAAACCCCCCCCCTTGGGGGCGGGTTTTTCAAGTGGGGAACCACCATCTCACCCAGCCGGGCCCTCTCCTTCTCCCATATCTCACCCAGCCGGGACCACTCTCCATCACCTTCGCCTGCTGCACCTGCTCCATCAGCTCCACCTGCACCGCCACCTTCCCTCTTCCATCCACCACCATCTCACCCAGCCGGACGCCACCATCTTCACCCAACCGAACTAGCCAAGAGCCTACCTGCCCGCCTGCTTCCCTTTTGCCTTCCACCGCCTCTCCCCATTCGGTAAGTACCCGGCACCTTACCTAGCCCCTTCTCTACTCCCTCTCCACTCCCAGCCACGCACCATACCATCACCTTACTCACCCAATAGCCCCTCACCGCCACCACTCCCACTCGGCCAAACCTTAGCCGCCTTAACCGTTTGCCTCCTATCTAACTCACATCAACTATACCCGGCCACCCTACTAGATTTCCTAAGACTTGCCCGTGGCACTACCTTAAACCCACTATTCCCACTATCACCTAGCCCCATCCCCTAACTAGTCACCTTCCCATATTCCAGCCTTAGTCACCCTAGCAGCCCGCCACCACCATTTTAACTTAGCCGAACCTAGCACAACCCAAACTGCCGGCCACTACCTTCCCCTAGGTGTCCCATTCGGCCTTCTTATAAACTCTCCCTTAGGGCCAGTTTTCCCTAAGTACTCAACTCCCCTAGTGATCCTAAGACCTCACTCGTTCAGCCCATTTAACCCCCCACCTCGAGGCGACATCTACTTGCCACCGGCCACCTTTGAGGCGCCTATCCCGCGCCCCACTTGTAGCCGGCCAACACCTTTGATCACCTATCCTCGCGGAGCTCCCGTTTGCAGCCCAAGGTCAAGCCCACGCTCAAGCAAGGACTCTACGGACCAGCTACTCGTAAGTGCCTAAACTCGGTCCTTAGTTGTATACTTGCTTGAGATTCAATTTGATACGGGGTTGTAATAACGGAGCATAGTCTCCCCCCGCTTGTAATAACGTGGCTTGGCACAACCACACACGTGCACCCTCTTAGTTGTGCACGATTTTAAACACACACGGGCCTAATCAGCCCCTAATACATAAGTGTATATATATATTTCATTTTCGAAGGGTTTTGTTTAAGCTGGGTGCGTTGTCTTTCAATTCAAGCACTCTCACACACATTGAGCTTTCGCTCTTAGTTGAAAGACCCAAGTAAGGGCCGACCTATACTATTTGGGTTTCATTTCATGTCGTGTGAGTAAGTCTTTCAATTCAAGCACTCTCACACACATTGAGCTTTCGCTCTTATTTGAAAGACCCAAGTAAGGGCCGACCTATACTATTTGGGTTTCATTTCATGTCGTGTGAGTAAGTCTTTCAATTCAAGCACTTTCACACACATTGAGCCTTCGCTCTTACTCCCAAGACCTTAGTAAAGGCCTTATTGCAGTTATATTTGGGTTTCATTTATGTCGTGTGTGTAGTACTTCAATTCAAGCACTTTCACACACATTGAGCCTTCGCTCTTACTCCTAAGACCTTAGTCAAGGCCATACTGCAATTTATATTTGGGTTTAATTTCATGTCGTGTGTGTAAGTCTTTCAATTCAAGCATGCACCCACATTGAGCCTTCGCTCTTATTTGCAAGACCCGAGTAAGGGCTCATATACATAAGCTATATACATATCTCCCTTCGATTATTTCCCTTCGGTTATTTCCCTTCAGTATTGTCTTTACATTTCGGGTTTTCCCTTTGGAGTAGCGTGAGTTTGCATTGCATCTACGCCATACCACGAGGTAGGACGCATATTGCATCGAAGCAAGCCCCGCTCGAATTCGCCCATGTAGTGGAGTGTTCATAACACACAAACTAGGTGGCCCGAAAAGGGATAAAAGAAAAGACTTAGGCACGTGCAAATCCACGTGATCTAAAATATGCAATCGCATCCTAAAGACCCGAAATAGACACCTCGAACCGCTTCGTAGACTTTCTCTCCAAAACTCGATTTTTGCAAAGCGTACAGACTGACCCTTGCGCATCGGTGCAAGAAGGTCTGCGACGACAAGAGCTTACTTGCTCACAGTCGCCACGTTTAGAAGTCAGTGTTAAAAATATCTTCGCTAGCTTAAGTAAGCTAGCTGGCACGCCCTATTTGCATACATAGGCCTTAGACACACGAGAAGATCCACTCCAAGCCCTGAAAGGGACGAAGAGGCGGGGATTTTCGCGCATCTACAAACACCTAGGGGAAGGCCGAATGGAGTATGATGGCTAGGTAGTGGACGATAGTTTAGGTTATACTAGGTTCGGCTAGGTGCAAAGGGTGGTGGCAAAGGGGCTGAGATGAGGATAGGGTAGGTGGCTAAGAGTGGAGAGGTGGAAGAGAAGGGGCTTCGATGGAGATTGGGTACTTACCGAATGGGGAGAGGCGGTGGAAGGCAAGGAGAAGCAAGCGGGCAGGTGGACTCTTGGCTGGTTCGGTTGAGTGAAGGTGGTGGCGTCCGGCTGGGGGAGGTGGTGGTGGATGGAAGAGGGAAGGTGGCGGTGCAGGTGGAGCTGGTGGAGCAGGCGGAGGTGATGGAGAGTGGTCCCGGCTAGGTGAGGAAGTGGGAGAAGGAGAGGTCCCGGCTGGGTGAGGTGAGGGTTCCCACTTGAAAAACCCGCCCCCAAGGGGGGGGGGGTTTAAATAGGGGATGGGTAGGTCGGTTAGGGCTGGGCTGAGGGTAGTGGTTAGGTGGTTTAGGTAGGGTGGTATGTAGATAAGGTGGGCTGGAAAGGGTTGGGCCAGATATTTTAAAACTAGGGGTTTGGGTAGATTGTGGGCTAAGGGTGGTTTAGGGGTTTAGGGCTAGGTTAGGTGGTTGGGTTTTAGGGTGAGGTTTAGTGAGCTAGGTTAGGTGATTAGGCTAGGTTTAGGCTAGGATTAGGGAACTTAATCTAGGTTTAGGGAAGGATTAGGGAAGTGGGTTAGGTGATTAGGTTGGGATTAGGCCGGGATTAGGGAAGTGGGTTAGGTGATTAGGTTGGGATTAGGGGTGGATTAGGGGTTTAGGCTAGGATTAGTCATTTTGGGTTAGGTTTAGGTGAGGGAGCTCCCTTAGCATGGCCCATAGACCTTGATCATCCCATGTTGGTGTAGCCCTAGGTTAGGTTTTAGCTAATTACAAGCTTAAACCCACTCAATTAGGCTAACCCACATGATTAAACCCAAACTTGACACACAAGTCAAGCTTAATACAACACTCTTGATATTTTTCATCCCCACTCTCTCTCATGCCCAATATCCCACGTGAATTTCAAGTGGGCCCCACCTCCATTTATGAGAAGGTGATGTGGGCCATGGATATGGATATTGGATTGGATCTCTGGATCCAAATCCAAATCCAAGTCCACATATGGGTTTGGATTGGAATCTAGATATATATGGTCCAGATCCAATCCAAACTGAACTCTGACTCCTTCGAGCTGGGTTCGAAACGGACAATTCGTGCGGGGCCTGACAGCATCAGTACTCCGTCTGCATTGGGTCTTCGCCAACATAGTCGTCCGCCTCCGTTTCTGCCTTCCGGAGATGACTTCAAATGCTATTTTGACAAGAACAGGGTCTTGGACGTTTGGGATCCTGGGGGTGTGAATCAGATACAAGAGTTGCTGCACCGGGCTTGACGTGTGCTCCGGTTTCGGGCTCTTCTTAGCTCTCCTGGTCTTGTCTTGATCAGGCCAAGCCACTTTGGGGTTTCAAAACATGTTTCAAAAGGGTTTTCAAAAGCCATATCGTATGTTTTTGAAAGATATAGTTGAAAACATATATATAGGGTTGTCTGGAAGGCTCCTGGGATTCCAGACTCAAAATGGCCCTTTGGGGCTGCTTTTACAAAACCAGATGAATTTGAGAAATTCATGGGATTTCGGGGTGTTTACAGATGCCCCTCTTTGGCCTTGTCCAAATCGATTTGGATAAGGGCAAAGATGACAAACACCCCTTTCAATGTCTCCCTAGATTTAGCCACGAAGAATATGGGATCGTCCCAATTTTTAGCAAAATCTCAATTTACAAACTCTGGTAGGAGGAGATATCATGCCAAAGGGATTACTTATGGAATCTGGTCCTAAATGGGATCATGTTCATGCAAGTACCATGCGTGGAATGCAGATGACATGGGTGTGGTGCCAAGAGTGGCGACCTCCCAGAGACCAGATGTGGTCGAACTCTAGAGACTTACAAGGTCTATTGCTCCAAGTGAGCAAATCCTGTGTTGTTCGATGTTCGGTTTTCAAAACTTATTTACAAAAGCTATTTACAAAAGAGACAACTGTCTTGAGCCTCGATCCTAAGGATCTCGAGCTCTTCGTGCTTGCCCTTGTTTGAGTCTTAACACTCGCTTATCTAGCGGAGGTTTTATAAGCAAACAAGCTTCATTTCAAATTCCTACGCCTTACTCGAAACGTCAAATTCTCAAACAAGACGAAATTCAAGTAAGTAAATCCTATTTTTACTTTAGGATTCCTCGAAATGAACCATGCTTTAGCTTGGGATAAGCCAGGGATGGGAAAGAGATACCACGGTCCCTTCTGAAGCGTCCCGTGGTTTGAGGCACAGAAGGCGGAAAACTGCTCCTTTTGAGCTTTTTGGCCTCTTTTTCCTTTTTTTTTTTTTTTTTTTTTTTTACATAGAGGGTCTCCCTTTGGGAGTATTTTTTCTTTAATCCCTCTTTTTCATAAGAGAATCGATTTTTCTTTTAAATTCTGGTTTCTTTCTTTCGGAAAGAGACTTTAAATGGGAAATTCCCTTTTGTTTTGGGCCTTTGTTTTCCTTTTGGAAGGAGAAGAGAAGAGGGGAGGACTTATCCCAAGCCTACACTCGATCCATTCCAGATCAGCCTATTTAGAAATAGCACGTACCACTTGCAAGTATCTTGCTATGTTGAACCAGGCCTTTCTTTGTAAGAAGAAGGATTTTGACATGTAACCACGATTTTGAAAACTCCACTCTTTCACAAGTGCGAATTCTCTCACTTAGGATCACACGAGTTCGCCTTTGCACCTTATTCACATGTCTCAGGGCAGCTATCCCTCTAAAATTTTCAAAAAACTGGAATTTAATCCAGATCCTACACATGATACTTCTTTAAGTATTGAATATTGATAGGATCTGCTAAATTCCTACCTTCTACATCGATCAACCAATACGAATTGTTCGTAGTGGTTGCTCGTACAACATAGGGTCCATCCCAGTTGGGGCGCCACTTGCCTAGGGGGTGTGGGCCACGATGGTGGATGGTTTTCAAGACCAGATCTCCCACTTCAAAGTGGCGAGGTCTCATGTGTTTGCTATAATGTCGGGCTATCCTTTGCCGGTATGCACGAGCATGATCCATGGCAAGGAGTCGCCTCTCATCTAGCAAATCTAGTTCGGCCATCCTAGCATGCTGAAGCGTCTCTAGGGGGAGGTCGAGTGCAATGGATGTATGGAATGAATGCAGTTGGGTATGAATGGGAAGAATGGCGTTTGTGCCATAGACCAACTCGAATGGTGTGGCATTCGTGGGAGTCCGGATGGAAGTCCTATAAGCCCATAAGGCTTCATCCAGCTTCTCGTGCCACATCCTACCCTTCTCTAAGGTTTTCTCAATGATACCAATGAGAGTCTTGTTTGTAGCTTCGGCTTGGCCGTTGCCTTGAGGATAGTAGGGCGAGGAGAAGTGGTGAGTTATGCCATACGTGTTGCACAACTTAACCATCCGCTCATTCTTGAATGGGGTACCATTATCAGACACAAGGTCTCGTGGAACCCCAAATCGAGCCAAGATATTCCTCCGGATGAAAGCCACCACATGTTGCCCCATTACATTCGTTAGGGAAATGGCTTCCACCCACTTGGAGAAATACTCCGTGGCTGCTAAAATAAAACGATGCCCATTCGAGGCCTTTGGAAATATTGGGCCTACTATGTCAAACGCCCACATGGTAAATGGCCAGGGGCTGACCACGAAATGCAATGTAGATGAAGGGATATGAATGGCGTGCCCATGTACTTGACACGGATGACACTTCCTAACATGATCGTGACAATACTTTTTCAGGGTGGACCAAAAATAGCCCCCTCTAAGTATTTTCATCGCCATCATGTTGGCATTAACATGACCTCCACATTCTCCATCGTGGAACTCATGCATCACTATCCTAGCCTCCTCTAGGTCGATACACCTAAGCAGAATGCCGGTAAAACTCTTTTTGTATAAGACCCCACCCAGAATGGTGTATCGGGTCGAAATCTTACGAATGAATGCCTTATCTTTGGATGTGGCATCCTCGGTGAATCCCCCATTTTCTAAAAATTGTTTTATGTCACAAAACCAGGGTTTTTCAATGGACTCTAGGTTGTTTTGGCAAATATCCAAGTCGTGTGTTGATGGGTGGGGCACATGCCATATTTCCAAAGATCTGGTCGCTGAAACGGGGTCGACCTTCAGGGCTGAACCCAAGGAGGAGAGGGCATCGGCGATGCCATTGTCCTCTCTTCCCACGTGTGTGAGCTTACACGACTGGAAGGTTTGGACCAATCAAGTGGCCAACTCGTGATATGGAAGTAGTTTCTCATTACGTACTTGCCAAATTTTTAAAACCTGGTTTATGACAAGGAGCGAATCTCCAAAGACCTCGATGCATGATGCCCCTAGAGTTTTCGAAATCCTTAAGCCTTGTATGAGTGCTTCATACTCAGCTATGTTGTTGGAACATTCGAAATCTAAGCGGACTGCTATGGGAATCTCGCCCTTTTCAGGGGAGATTAGGATGATCCCGGCACCAGCCCCTCGTTGGTTTCGTGCCCCGTCGAAGTGCATCTTCCACACTTGGTTTTCGAAAGAATTTGCCAAAATGTGGTTTTGAAAATGGTTTTGCAATATGCCTTCATCAGGCATTTCGACAAGAGTGGGATATGCGTCCTCTAAGGGGAATTCAGCCACGTAATCTGCCAGGGCTTGCCCCTTAATGGAGATCTGGTGATGGTATTTCAGATCATACTCCATTAGAAGGAGTTGCCATTTGCCCAATCTTCCCGTGAGAATGGGTTTTTCGAACAAGTGCTTGATTGGATCAAGCTTGGACACTATCCATATCTCATGATCTAGGAAATAGTGTCTGAACTTCTGGCAGGCCCAGACTAGGGCCAAGCACGTCTTCTCCATGGCTTGATAATTTCGTTCATAAGCCAAGAGAGTTTTCGAAATATAGTAGATGGCATACTCCTTATGGGTGTCATCCTCGTACTGAGCCAACAGGGCTCCTAAAGCATTTACATGCACGGAGATGTATAATAAAAGCGGTTTTCCTTGCTTTGGAGGATTCAAAACGGGGGGATTAACCAAGTATGCCTTCAGTCTCTCGAAGGACTTTTGGCATTCGTCATCCCATAAGAATTTCGTACCCTTCCTCAACAGTTTGTTGAAGGGTTCGCATCTAGTTGCCAGATTCGATATGAATCGGCGAACAGATTGTAATCGACCCTGGAGGCTACGGATTTGGGTGAGATTGGAGGGTGGAGCCATGTCTATGATGGCTCGACACTTAGAGGGGTCGACTTCTATTCCCCTTTGGCTCACCATAAAGCCCAGAAGCTTCCCTGATTCTACCCCGAACACACATTTTTGAGGGTTTAGCTTTACTTTGTAAAGCCTAAGCCTTTCGAAAATCTTTTGTAAACATTCGATATGGGTGCATCGGGTTTTGGATTTTGCCAAGAGATCATCTACATACACTTCTACAAGTTCATGAATTTGATCATGGAAGATCGTGTTCATGGCTCGTTGGTATGTTGCGCCGGCATTTTTCAAACCAAAGGGCATGACTGTATAGCAGTACGTGCCCCATGGGGTTGTGAAGGCGGTCTTACCCTGATCTCGTGGGCTTAGTTTGATTTGATTATAGCCTGAATAGCCATCCATGAATGAAAACATTTCATGATTTGCAGTACTATCGACTATCAAATCTATGTTTGGTAAAGGATAATTATCCTTTGGAGTGGCTTTATTCAGGTTTCTGAAATCGATGCATATTCGAATTTTCTCATTGGTTTTTCGAACCACAACGATATTTGACAACCAATCAGAATACGCAATGGGTTTTATAAATCCGGCTTTTAGCAGATCTTCTAAACCCTCTTTGACTTGCTTGTGTACATTCGGGTGTATTTTCCTAAGCTTCTGCTTTATGGGTTTTACACCTACATCTAAGGGAAGACGATGGTCGACAATGCTGGGATCTATGCCCGGCATGTCTTCATACGTACATGCAAACACATCTAAATAGGTTTGTAGAAACGCAATGAATGCTAACTTTTCAGTTTCATGCAAGCATGCGCCTATTTTGATGGTTTTGGGATTGAAATCATCCCCTAGGTTCACCTCTACGAAATCTCCTCCTACTGATTGGGAAGGTCTTTCAAAATCGAGAATTCTATGAAATTCTGGGAGCTCAGAAGTGGGATCTTCCTCAAGGGGATCCACTTCTGGGCTTTGATCATTCTCGTGGGCTATAGACCTGAGGGAACTTGATGCGTGGTTTTCAAAATAACCTGGTTTTGTACTTGGATTTTTAAGTGATTTCGAAATTTTTGGTCTGGCTATGCAGACGACGTTTCTTTCGAAATCCTTTTCTTTTGCCAAAGGCCTACCAGGAGCAGCTATGTACAAAATCTTTTTGGTATTTTCCAAATTTTCGATTTTTTTGGGCTTTTGTAAAACAAGAACTTTGGGAACTATACAAAGCACTCTTTTTTCGAGTTTCTGTTTTTCCATTGTTTTTGGTTTTCTTGTTTTTCAATTTTTTTGATTTTAAGTTTTTCAAATGTTTTTGGTATTTTTTAGACAAAGGGATCTTCCGTCATACCTACAAAGGGAAAACACTACGGGTTAGACTCGGAATAGGAGGTCTAAATCGTAGGTTTCTTCTAAGACAGGCTCCGGGGCACCCTTGACCCAGGTGGTCACAGGGGGTGGCTCCGGCGGTATTCGGGGAGTATAGCCGATCCCATATCGGCTTGGGTTGGCCCTAGGAAGGATGGGCTCTAGGAGACCCTGGTTTTGTGCCCCTAGACTTTTGTAGGGCGTGTAGCCCATGTTCAATAACATGTTCCACGACCTTTTGTTTTTTGAAAAGATGGGATATAAGTCGTGGTCCTGGAACATGCTATCGTCCATATTAGGCTCGTATGGCCTTTTGTCCAGGGGTTTTGGAAATAGGGAACGCTTGGGTTTTCCTAGGAGGATTAGAGTCGGGAGGGGGCCTGCTTTGGGCGGCCCCTTCACACATACAACCTTCCTAGGGTTGTTCAACACGAGCCGAGGTGGCTCAACCATAATTTGCCCCAGGTTAGCCTCATGGCCCTGGGAGCTTGATAAACAAGGGGAGTTTATGATCCCCTGAAGCTGTGGGTGACTCTCACCTAGGATCACTACGACCTGGTCCCTAAAAGGGATCTTGACACACTTGTGGAAGGTGGATGGCACAGCGCACAAGCTGTGTATCCAGGGCCTTCCCAGCAACAGGTTATAATGGGGGTGGATGTTCAAGACATGAAACACCCCCGTGTGTTCGATCCCTCCCGTTTCCATTGGGAGTTCGATGGATCCTAAAGGCCTAGACGCATTCCCATCGTATCCAATGATAATGATGGGGCTTGGGTTCACTGAAGTCAAGGTGACTCCGATTTTGTACGCCACGTGAAGTGGAAGGATGTTGAACCCTCCTCCACCATCGACTAGGCACCTGTCCAGAGAGTGGTTGTTTAGAACCACCTCGATATGCAGGGCCTGGTTATGGGTTTTGTAGGGTCTATCTACATCATCTTCCGAAAAGGTGATGGGCGATTTTGCTCCTAATAAAGCCACTTGGGCAGACAAGGATTCCGGACTTATGTTCGAATCAACCTTGGCCCTTTCTAGAATTTTCTCTAAGACAAGTCTATGCCTAGGCGAGGTTTTGATAAGCTCTAGGATAGACATGTGAATAGGAATCTTTGAAAGGTGGTTTTCGAAATCATAAGGATTCAGGTGAGGGTACATACCTTCATAAGAAATCTAAGACAAGTCTGGCTTTTGCGCTAGTTCCTTGGAAATGGTGAGGGTACATACCTTCTTTCCTTTCCCACTGCCACTGGCGTGTTTGGGAAAGGGTTCCTTGAAGATAGCTTGAGGTGGCTCTGGTTCCGCAGTGACCTGAAGCTGGCCTTCCGCTATCAAGTTCTCAATTTTATTTAAAAGAGAGAAGCAGCATTTCGTATCATGGCCTTTGAGCCGATGATACTTGCAATATCGGTTTAAATACCCCCCTTTGGAAGTGACTCCTTCGGGGATTTCAGGGAGTTCGATCTTGCCCTGGGCAAGTAAGAGGTCTAGGACCTCCGACACAGGTTGCCCCAGCGGAGTGTACTCCCGTTTTTCAATCGGTTTTGAAAAATTGCGTTCTCTCTTATTTTCCAATTTTTCAAAATTTTTGGAAGTGCCCGCCATGCTCGGATCCACCCGGACATTGGCGATTTTATGGGGCTTTGCCCCTTTGTCCGTCGTGGGCAGCCCATATGCGATGGGCTTTTCCAAACGGGTTTTTGGAACAGCACTTCCTTTCCATAAGTGGTCGTATGTCCCTTTTCGCAAGTTGGTTTCGAAAAGGGAGGCCTTTTTGATCAACTTATGGAAAGTTGAAATCTCATGGAGCGAGAGAAGGGTTTTTAACTCGCTTTTAAAATTATCCAGGATGAGCATTACTGCGCATCCTTCGGATATAGGCTCTCGCACTTGGCCTAAAAGCGACCTCCATCTTATAATGAAGGCATGCACGTCTTTGTTCATGCCTTGCTTTGTATCCCTTAAGGTATTCAAGGTTGGCGTGACTTCCACGTTGTGTGCAAATCTTTGCATGAAGCAGTTCGCTAACTCTTCAAAAGTAGCGAACTGGCTTAAGTCGTAGGAAGCCAACCATTTGGCAGCTGTGCCTTTAAGGGATAGAGGGAACCAATACACCCATTTCATCGAGTCCTTTTTCTTCTTATGGGCTCGACGCGAGAAAAGCTGCAAGTGAGACCTAGGGTCTCCCATGCCATCATATCGATGGAAGTTCGGTATTTCATCGTCACTGTCTGTTTCATAATCCATAGGAAGGAAATCAGACAGGGCGTAGCTTCTTTTCTCTTTATTCTGCCCTTTCAGCAGCTGCTGTAGGGCTTTACAGTCCTTTTGTGTGAAGGACTCGTGGTATTGGTTTCCTTCCATTACGGAGGCCTCTTTTTGCTTGCGAGGTTTTTCAGATTTCTTTTTGGGCCTTTGTTCACCGTTTGATAAACATGAATCGCCTACTTCAGCCTCTTGGCTGAGAGCATCGATTTTGGCCTCAAACTCCCTTCTCAAGTCCTCGATTTCATCTAGTTTTATTTTGTTTTTGAAAATCCTCCTAGAGTGAGAACTTGATGCGCATGAGCCTTGGCTCGACACTTCACTTGGATTGGATTTTGACATGCTTTTCAAGCTTTTTCAAAATTTCCTAAGTACAAGCAAAGAAAACAAGTTAAAACGATACCTTTTTATAAAGTTTTCGCAAGACTTCTACAAGTAAACTCGATTTTTGAAAAGGCTCACGTCCCACCGGGCGTGCCAATCTCTGTAGACGTGCGAAAATCCCCGCCTCTTTGCCTCTTTCGGGGCTTGGAGTGGATCTTCTCGTGTGTCTAAGGCCTATGTATACAAATAGGGCGTGCCAGCTAGCTTACTTAAGCTAGCGAAGATATTTTTATCACTGACTTCTAAACGTGGCGACTGTGAGCAAGTAAGCTCTTGTCGTCGCAGACCTTCTTGCACCGATGCGCAAGGGTCAGTCTGTACGCTTTTGCAAAAATCGAGTTTTGGAGAGAAAGTCTACGAAGCGGTTCGAGGTGTCTATTTCGGGTCTTTAGGATGCGATTGCATATTTTTAGATCATGTGGGTTTGCACGTGCCTAAGTCTTTTTCTTTTATCCCTTTTCGGGCCACCTAGTTTGTGTGTTATGAACACTCCACTACATGGGCGAATTCGAGCGGGGCTTGCTTTGATGCAATATGCGTCCTACCTCGTGGTATGGCGTAGATGCAATGCAAACTCACGCTACTCCGAAGGGAAAACCCGAAATGTAAAGACAATACTGAAGGGAAATAACAGAAGGGAAATAACCGAAGGGAAATAACCGAAGGGAAATCACCGAAGGGAGATATGTATATAGCTTATGTATATGAGCCCTTACTCGGGTCTTTGCAAATAAGAGCGAAGGCTCAATGTGGGTGCGTGCTTGAATTGAAAGACTTACACACACAACATGAAATTAAACCCAAATATAAATTGCAGTATGGCCTTGACTAAGGTCTTGGGAATAAGAGCGAAGGCTCAATGTGTGTGAAAGTGCTTGAATTAAAAGACTTACTCACACGACATGAAATGAAACCCAAATAGTATAGGTCGGCCCTTACTTGGGTCTTTCAAATAAGAGCGAAAGCTCAATGTGTGTGAGAGTGCTTGAATTGAAAGACTACCCACACGACATAAATGAAACCCAAATATAACTGCAATAAGGCCTTTACTAAGGTGTTGGGAGTAAGAGCGAAGGCTCAATGTGTGTGAAAGTGCTTGAATTAAAAGACTTACTCACACGACATGAAATGAAACCCAAATAGTATAGGTCGGCCCTTACTTGGGTCTTTCAACTAAGAGCGAAAGCTCAATGTGTGTGAGTGCTTGAATTGAAAGACAATTCACCCAACTTAAACAAAAGCCTTCTAAAATGAAAGTATATATATACACTTATGTATTAGGGGCTGATTAGGCCCGTGTGTGTTCAAAATCGTGCACGACTAAGAGAGTGCACGTGTGTGGTTGTGCCAAGCCACGTTATTACAAGCGGGGGAGACTATGCTCCGTTATTACAACCCCGTATCAAATTGAATCTCAAGCAAGTGTACAACTAAAGACCGAGTTTAGACACTTACGAGTAGCTGGTCCGTAGAGGTCTTGCTTGAGCGTGGACTTGGCCTTGGGCTGCAAACGGGAGCTCCGCGAAGATAGGTGATCAAAGGTGCTGGCCGGCTGCAAGTGGGGCGCGGGATAGGCGCCTCGAAGGTGGCCGGTGGCAAGTAGATGTCGCCTCGAGGTAGGGGGTTTAAAGGGGCTAAATAAGTGGGTTTTTAGGGTCACTAGGGGAGTTGAGAGTTTAGGGAAGCTGGACCTAAAGGAGGGTTTGTGGGAAGGCCGAATGGGACACCTAGGGGAAGGCCGAATGGAACACCTAGGGGAAGGCCGAATGGAGTATGATGGCTAGGTAGTGGACGATAGTTTAGGTTATACTAGGTTCGGCTAGGTGCAAAGGGTGGTGGCAAAGGGGCTGAGATGAGGATAGGGTAGGTGGCTAAGAGTGGAGAGGTGGAAGAGAAGGGGCTTTGATGGAGATTGGGTACTTACCGAATGGGGAGAGGCGGTGGAAGGCAAGGAGAAGCAGGCGGGCAGGTGGACTCTTGGCTGGTTCGGTTGAGTGAAGGTGGTGGCGTCCGGCTGGGGGAGGTGGTGGTGGATGGAAGAGGGAAGGTGGCGGTGCAGGTGGAGCTGGTGGAGCAGGCGGAGGTGATGGAGAGTGGTCCCGGCTAGGTGAGGAAGTGGGAGAAGGAGAGGGCCCGGCTGGGTGAGGTGAGGGTTCCCACTTGAAAACCCGCCCCCAAGGGGGGGGGGGGTTTAAATAGGGGATGGGTAGGTCGGTTAGGGCTGGGCTGAGGGTAGTGGTTAGGTGGTTTAGGTAGGGTGGTATGTAGATAAGGTGGGCTGGAAAGGGTTGGGCCAGATATTTTAAAACTAGGGGTTTGGGTAGATTGTGGGCTAAGGGTGGTTTAGGGGTTTAGGGCTAGGTTAGGTGGTTGGGTTTTAGGGTGAGGTTTAGTGAGCTAGGTTAGGTGATTAGGCTAGGTTTAGGCTAGGATTAGGGAACTTAATCTAGGTTTAGGGAAGGATTAGGGAAGTGGGTTAGGTGATTAGGTTGGGATTAGGCCGGGATTAGGGAAGTGGGTTAGGTGATTAGGTTGGGATTAGGGGTGGATTAGGGGTTTAGGCTAGGATTAGTCATTTTGGGTTAGGTTTAGGTGAGGGAGCTCCCTTAGCATGGCCCATAGACCTTGATCATCCCATGTTGGTGCAGCCCTAGGTTAGGTTTTAGCTAATTACAAGCTTAAACCCACTCAATTAGGCTAACCCACATGATTAAACCCAAACTTGACACACAAGTCAAGCTTAATACAACACTCTTGATATTTTTCATCCCCACTCTCTCTCATGCCCAATATCCCACGTGAATTTCAAGTGGGCCCCACCTCCATTTATGAGAAGGTGATGTGGGCCATGGATATGGATATTGGATTAGATCTCTGGATCCAAATCCAAATCCAAGTCCACATATGGGTTTGGATTGGAATCTGGATATATATGGTCCAGATCCAATCCAAACTGAACTCTGACTCCTTCGAGTTGGGTTCAAAACGGACGATTCATGCGGGGCCTGACAGCATCAGTACTCCATCTGCGTTGGGTCTTCGCCAACATAGTCGTCCGCCTCCATTTCTGCCTTCCGGAGATGACTTCAAATGCTATTTTAACAAGAACAGGGTCTTGGACGTTCGGGATCCTGGGGGTGTGAATCAGATACAAGAGTTGTTGCACCGGGCTTGACGTGTGCTCCGGTTCCGGGCTCTTCTTAGCTCTCCTGGTCCTGTCTTGATCAGGCCAAGCCACTTTGGGGTTTCAAAACATGTTTCAAAAGGGTTTTCAAAAGCCATATCGTATGTTTTTGAAAGATATAGTTGAAAACATATATACAGGGTTGTCTGGAAGGCTTCTGGGATTCCAAACTCAAAATGGCCCTTTGGGGCTGCTTTTACAAAACCAGATGAATTTTAGAAATTTGTGGGATTTCGGGGTGTTTACAGAAACCAACAAAGGATCCATATCCACACAAGGGGCCTATAAAAGGACGTGAGTGGGCTGGCTTTGAAGAGGACGAATTTCCAGCATTTCACGTTGATAGTTTGGGGGGGAGAAGTGAGCGAGAGAGTGAGAGAGGAAGGTCAACAAAAGGGGCTGGCCTTCCCCTCTTGTTTTGTAAAATCGTGGGTTGATCTTGTGGGCTGCACTCAAGTGCAAGTTGAAGCATTTCAAGCCTTGTATGTTGCTGGAAACGAAGAGAAACCTGGCGGCATTGGATGGGCTTTCTTCAATGGAGATTGGCTGCGTTGGAAACGAGATCAAATGGGCTGATAGGTTGTCAAGGTAAGCCCCTAAAATCCTGCCCAAAGCCCCCTCTTTTCGTACCTCTCAAAACCATCTAAGCTCTAGAACATAAAATGTCAAAAAGTCCAGCCAAGATGCTGGCCGAACTTCACTAAAGGAACGATCCTAGTTCTACCTAAGACTACTCTAATCTAGAACCATACCCAGCTCGGCCATTGGCTGGCCAAGCTCGCCTTAGATCCCTCCCAGCCAAACCATCTAGCACTAAACCACCTAAACTATTTCCTAAACCAAAACTACTCCTAGAGACCTAGCCAAAACCGAGTGTCTAAAACACTCGGTTCCTTCCTTTGGACGAACCCATTTTTCACCTATCTAGTTCGGCCCATGCTAGCTGAGTTCATTTTAGGTTTTTCCCTAAACTAAATCCATTACCTAAGTTAGATCCTAACCAAAAGAACTAACCTAAACCTACCCAGCTCGGCCACCCTTTGGCCGAGCCACTCCCTTAGGATCTCACGTGAGATCAAACACCCAACACCAGCCCAAGCTCGGCCACCCTTTGGCCAAGCATTGCCCTAGAGCTTACCTTAGGATTTCCCCTAAGATCACTCACTATCCCTAAACCAATCTCGACCCATTGAGAGACGAGTATCCCTTCGCATCTCGCCCGAACCACTTCCTTAGACATCCCCTAACTCGACCACTAGCTGGTCAGGTTTTTCCCTTAGAACATTGAGCTAACCTTCGACCAAAGCAAACCACCTAGACCTAACTCAGATCCGTTAGTTTTTCACCCTAGATCTATCATATCTAAGCCCAAAACCCATAGTGCATTAGCTTGTCAATCTAGCCCAGGTCATGATCTAGGATCAACCTTCTACGCAGCCGGTTATCTCGTAGAGGAAAGTCCATCCAACGGCTATATCCAAGGTCAGGTTTCGTTGAAAAAGGAAGCCCAAGCAAACGACGAGTAAGTGCTCGAATCTAGTTCTTTACGTTGTTTCAAATTCAATTCAATTTGATACGGGGTTGTAATAATGGAGCGCAGTCTCCCCCCGGGATGTAATATTATGGTTTGAAACACGAATCACACACGTACACTCGAGCCTTTCCGCTCTTATCTGCACACCTTTTGCACACAAAACGGGCCTCAACAGCCCATAGGATATAGCTCTATTTATATACATTCAGCTGGGTTTTAAGGTTCAAGCCGTGTGAGTTGTCTTTCATTTTATACACTCAAAGCACTCACTCACATTGAGCCTTTCCGCTCTTACATATATATACGTATTTCCCCTTTCAGCTGGGTTTTTAAGGTTCAAGTCGTGTGAGTTGCCCTTTCAATTTATACACTCAAAGCACTCACTCACATTGAGCCTTCTCGCTCTTAAGATATAGCTATATATATTTTCCCTTCCGCATCTAAGATATAGCCATATTTCCCTTTCTGCTATTTCCCTTTCTGTTATTTCCCTTCTGTTATGTCTTTAAATTCCGGGTTTTCCCTTCAAGTTGTGTAAGTTTTCATTGCATATCCGCCACACTCGAGATAGGGAGCATACTTGCATCGAACCAGATTGGTCAAATCGTGTAGTACTTGCCTTAAATCGAGCACTGGATGCACACAACTACACGCCAAAATCGGCTAAAACCCGAGAGACATAGGAGTGCATAGATCCCATGTATAAAAGTTACAAATTTGACAAAACCAATCGATAAAACACTTTCTAGTTTTCAAAAAGAGTCGTGTTTGTGTAAAAACGAGTTTTCCTAAAGCGTACAGACTGACCCTTGTGCGCCGGTGCAAGAAAGTCTGCGAGGAAAAGAACCCACTTGTCCACAGTCGCCCCAAAAGTCAGATATTTTCAAAAATCACTTCGCTAGTTTGAGAAAAATAGCTGGCACGCTCTTTTTAAAGCGACGTAAGCACGAAAAGATTCGCTTCAGGCCTAAGAAACCGGAGACGAGGATTTTCCGTGTCTACAGGTACATACCTCCTTTCCTTTCCCACTGCCACTGGCTTGTTTGGGAAAGGGTTCCTTGAAGATAGCTTGAGGTGGCTCAGGTTCCGTAGTGACCTGGAGCCGGCCTTCTGCTATCAAGTTCTCAATTTTATTTAAGAGGGAGAAGCAGCGTTTAGTATCATGGCCTTTGAGCCGATGATACTTACAAAATCGGTTTAAATACCCCCCTTTGGAAGTGACTCCTTCGGGGATTTCAGGGAGTTCTATCATGCCCTGGGCAAGTAGGAGGTCTAGGACCTCCGACACAGGTTGCCCCAACGGAGTGTACTCCCGTTTTTCAACCGGTTTTTGAAAATTTCGCTCCCTCTTATTTTCTAACTTTTCAAAATTTTTGGAAGTGCCCGCCACGCCTGGATCCACCCGGACATTGGCGATTTTATGGGGCTTTGCCCCTTTGTCCATCGTGGGTAGACCGTAAGTGATGGGCATTTCCAAGCGGGTTTTAGAAACGACACTTCCTTTCCATAAGTGATCGTATGTCCCTTTTCTCAAATTCGTTTCGAAAAGGGATGCCTGTTTGATCAACTTATGGAAAGTTGAGATCTCAATGAGCGAAAGAAGGGTTTTTAACTTGCTTTTAAAGTTATCCAGGATGAGCATGACTGCGCATCCTTCGGATATGGGCTCTTGCACTTGGCCCAAAAGTGACCTCCATCATATAATGAAGGCATGTACGTCTTCGTTCATGCCTTGCTTTGTATCCCTTAAGGTATTCAGAGTCGGCGTGACTTCTACGTTGTGTGCAAATCTTGGCATGAAGCAGTTCGCTAACTCTTCAAAAGTAGCGAACTGGCTTAAGTCGTAGGAAGCCAGCCATTTGGCAGCTGTGCCTTTAAGGGATAGAGGGAACCAATACACCCATTTCATCGAGTCCTTTTTCTTCTTATGGGCTCGACGCGAGAAAAGCTGCAAGTGAGACCTAGGGTCTCCCATGCCATCATACCGATGGAAGTTCGGTATTTCATCGTCACTGTCTGTTTCATAATCCATAGGAAGGAAATCAGATAGGGCGTAGCTTCTTTTCTCTTTATTCTGCCCTTTCAGCAGCTGCTGTAGGGCTTTACAGTCCTTTTGTGTGAAGGACTCGTGGTATTGGTTTCCTTCCATTACGGAGGCCTCCTTTTGCTTGCGAGGTTTTTCAGATTTCTTTTTGGGCCTTTGTTCACCGTTTGATAAACATGAATCGCCTACTTCAGCCTCTTGGCTGAGAGCATCGATTTTGGCCTCAAACTCCCTTCTCAAGTCCTCGATTTCATCTAGTTTTATTTTGTTTTTGAAAATCCTCCTAGAGTGAGAACTTGATGCGCATGAGCCTTGGCTCGACACTTCACTTGGATTGGATTTTGACATGCTTTTCAAGCTTTTTCAAAATTTCCTAAGTACAAGCAAAGAAAACAAGTTAAAACGATACCTTTTTACAAAGTTTTCGCAAGACTTCTACAAGTAAACTCGATTTTTGAAAAGGCTCACGTCCCACTGGGCATGCCAAAATCTGTAGACACAGAAAACCTCCGCCTCACTGGTTTCTCAGGCCTGGGGCGAACCTTTTCGTGTGTCTAAGTCCTATTTGTATAAACAGGGCGTGCCAACTAGCTTACCTAAGCTAGCGAAGATATATTTTATCCTGACTTCTAACGTGGCGACTGTGAGCAAGTGAGCTCTTGTCGTCGCAGACCTTCTTACACCGATGCGCAAGGGTCAGTCTGTACGCTTTAAAAATCGAGTTTTGGGGTAGAAAAAGCCAACGAAAGCGATTCGAGGTGTTTGATTCGGGTCTTTTTAGTGCGATTGCAGATTTTAGATCACGTGGATTTGCACGTGCCTAAGTCTTTCTTTTCATCCCTTTATGGGCCACCTAGGTGTGTGTTATGAACACTCCACTACATGGGGCAAATTTTGAGCAGGAGTATGGGGTTTGCTTTGATGCAATATGCGCCCTAACTCATGGTATGGCATAGATGCAATGCAAACTCACGCTACTCCAAAGGGAAAACCTGAATGTAAAGACAATGCTGAAGGGAAATGACTTAAGGGAAATAACCGAAGGGAAAATACGTATATAGGGTATATATGGGCCCTTGCAAATAAGAGCGAAGGCTCAATGTGGGTGCGCGCTTGAATTGAAAGACTACACACATGACATGAAATGAAACCCAAATATAACTTGCAATATGGCCTTAACTAAGGTCTTGGGAATAAGAGCGAAAGCTCAATGTGGGTGCGTGCTTGAATTGAAAGACTACACACACGACATGAAATAAAACCCAAATAGTATAGCACGGCCTTTACTTGGGTCTTACAAATAAGAGCGAAGGCTCAATGTGTGTGAGTGCTTGAATTGAAGTACTACGCACACAACATGAAATTAAACCCAAATAGTATAACACGGCCCTTACTTGGGTCTTACAAATAAGAGCGAAGGCTCAATGTGTGTGAGTGCTTGAATTGAAGTACTACGCACACAACATGAAATTAAACCCAAATAGTATAACACGGCCCTTACTTGGGTCTTACAAATAAGAGCGAAGGCTCAATGTGTGTGAGTGCTTGAATTGAAGTACTACGCACACAACATGAAATTAAACCCAAATAGTATAGCACGACCCTTACTTGGGTCTTACAAATAAGAGCGAAGGCTCAATGTGTGTGCGTGCTTGAATTGAAAGACAACACACCCAACTTAAGCAAAACCCTACGTAATTTAAAGTATATACATAGATTTATATCTTAGGGGCTGATTAGGCCCGTGTGTGTTCAAAATCGTGCACGACTAAGAGAGTGCACGTGTGTGTGGGTGTGCCAAGCCACGTTATTACAAGCGGGGGGAGGCTATGCTCCGTTATTACAACCCCGTATAGAATTTAATTCAAGCAAGTCTACAACTAAGGACTGAGTTAGGCACTTACTTATAGCTGGTCCGAAGATGCCTTGCTTGAGCATGGGCTTGGCCTTCGCCTTGGGCTGCAAGAGGGAGCTCCTCGGAGCTGAACGGAAAGGGGGCTGCTGGCCGGATGCTTTAGGTGCGCGGGAAGGGCGCCTTGAAGGTGGCCGGCTGCTAGGAAGGGGATTGTTTTGGTGTGTTGGGCTAAGGTGAATAAGTAGGGTCACTAAGGGAGGGTGTAGTATTAGGAAAGATGGCACTAAGTGGGAGCCTAAGGGAGTGTCTAAGGTTGGCGGGTGGCTGGCCGAGTGGATGTGTACAGTCGGTTGGAGTGGCCGACTAAGGGAGACTTGGTGGTGGCTGGCTGCTAGGGTGGTTAAGGATGTGGTGGATGGGAAGGGAACTAGCTAAGGTATGAGGTAAGGTGGTGTTAGGGGCTGATGGGAGGTAATGTGGGCAGGTCTTAGGGAGCTAAGTGGAGTGGCTGGGTGTTGCTAGGGGAAGTAGTTCTAGGCGGGTGGTTGAAGTGGCTAAGGTCAAGCCGAATGGGTAAGATGGCAGGTGGCTGGTGTTGGGATGATGTGGCAGTGGTGTAGGTGGTTGAGAGTGGAGGGGGAGTGAAGAAAGGGGTAGAGTGAAGCTGAGGTACTAACCGGATGAAGAGGCGGTGGATGGAAGAGGGGCAACCGGATGGTTGAAGTGGATGGTTCTGCCGGATGGAAATGGTGGCGACAGGTGGCGGGCCGGTTGGGGTGTGGTGGTGCAGGTAGACCAAGGTGGTGAGTGGCGGTGGTGTAGGTGGAAGACTAGGCTGGAAGGTGGCTGGGATCGGCTGGGCTCGGGTGGGCTGGAAAAAAGATGGAAAACCCGCCCCTTGGGGGGGGTTTATATAGGGATGAAGAGGGCGGTTAGGGCTGGTATTGGGAGGGTGGTAAGGTGGTCTAGGGGTGGTGGTGTGGTGATAAGGTGGGCTGGTTTTGGGGAGAGGCCAGATATTTTCATACAAGGGGTTTTGGGTAGATGGTGTGCTAGGTTTAGGTGGGGTGGTTTAGAGTTTTAGGGTTTAGCTAGGTGGGTTGGTTTTGGGGTGAGGTTTAGTGAGGTGGGTTAGGTGATTAGGCTAGGATTAGGTTAGGTTTTGGGAAAATAAACTAGGTTTAGGGAAGGATTAGGGAAGTAGGTTAGGTGATTAGGTTGGGATTATGCTGGGATTAGGGAAGTGGGTTAGGTGATTAGGCTAGGTTTAGGACAGGATTAGGGTAAAAGGCTAGGATTAGAGCTTTTTGATTAGGGTTGGGTTAAGGAGCTCCCTTTGCATGACCCACAGACCTTGTTGCATCATGTTGGTGCAGCCCTAGGTTAGGTTTTGGCTAATTACAAGCTTAAACCCACTTTAATTAGGCTAACCCACATGATTAACCCCAAACTTGACACACAAGTCAAGCTTAATTACAATCACACTCTAATCTTATCCTCCCCCACTCTCTCTCATGCCCATAATCCCATGTGAAATTCAAGTGGGCCCCACCTCCATTTATGAGAAGGTGATGTGGGCCATGGATATGGATATTAGATTGGATCTCTAGATCCAAATCCAAATCCAAGTCCACACATGGGTTTGGATTGGGATCTGGATATATATGGTCCAGATCCAATCCAAACTGAATTCTGACTCCTTCAGGCTATGTTCAAAACGAACGGTTTGTGTGGGGTCTGACAGCATCAGTACTCCGTTTGCGATGGGTCTTCGCCAACATGATCGTCCGCTTTTGTTTTCGCCTTCCGAAGCTGATTTCAAGTAATGTTTTGATGATAACAGGTTCTTGGACGTTCGAGATCCTGGGGGTGGATTCAACACGAGAGTTGTTGTGCCTGGCTCGACTTGTGCTTCGGTTCCGGGCTCTCTTTAGCTTTTTTGGTCCTGTCTCGATTAGGCCAAGCTGCTTCAGGGTTTCAAAATGTGTTTTAAAAAGGTTTTTAAAACCATATTATACACATTTAAAACATATAAATTTTAAAACCTATGTACAGGGTTGTTTGAAAGGCTCCTGGGTTTCCACACTCAAAATGGCCCTTTGGGACTGCTTTTATAAAACCAAGTTTGTTTTGAGAAATTCGTGGGATTTTGGGGTGTTTACAGAATTCATGCATTATTATCCTAGCCTCCTCCAGGTCGACACACCTTAGTAAATTGCCAGTGAAACTCTTTTTGGAAAGAACCCCTCCCAAAATCGAGTATCGGGTTGAAATTCTTCATATAAAAGCTTTGTCTTTGGACGAAGCATATTCTGAAAATCCTCCTTTTTCTAAGAACTCTTTAATGTCTTGAAACCAAGGTTTTTCAATATCAGTTTGGTTGTTTTGGCAAATCTCAAGATCGTGTGTGGATGGAGTGGGCGAGTGCCATATTTCCAAGGGTCTGGTTCCCAAAGTGGGATCGACCCTTAGGGTTGAGCCCAAGGATGAGAGGGCATCGGCCACGCCATTATCCTCTCTTCCTACGTGTGTAAGAGTACACGATTTGAACGACTCGACCAGCTTGGTGGCCAACTCGTGATATGGAAGAAGTTTTTCATTTTTAACTTGCCAAATCTTTAACACTTGGTTTATGACAAGTAAAGAATCTCCAAAGACTTCAATGCATGATGCCCCTAGAGTTTTCGAAATTTTTAAGCCTTGTATGAGTGCTTCATACTCGGCTGTATTGTTGGAACACTCGAAATCTAGGCGAATGGCTATGGGTATTTCTCCCTTTTCAGGGGATGTGAGGACGATCATGCCCCAGCCCCTCTTTGGTTTCGTGCCCCATCGAAGTGCATCTTCCACACTTGGTTTTCTTTTAAACAGTTTGATAAAATATGATTTTGAAATTGATTTTGAAATATGCCTTCATCGGGTATTTTGTCAAGTGTGGGATACGCATCTTCTAAAGGGAAGTCAGCCACATAGTCGGCTAGGGCTTGCCCCTTGATGGACGTTTGATGGTAGAATTTCAGGTCATACTCCATCAAGAGGAGCTGCCCTTTACCTAACCTACTCGTGAGAATAGGTTTTTTAAACAAATGCTTGGGATCAAGCCTATACACTATCCAGATCTCATGCTCTAGGAAATAGTGTCGAAATTTCTAGCAGGCCCACACCAAGGCCAAGCAAGTCTTCTCCATGGCTTGGTAATTTCGTTCGTAAGCCAATAGAGTTTTTGAAATATAGTAGATGGCATACTCTTTATGGGTATCATCCTCATATTGAGCTAGTAATGCACCCAAAGCATTCGCATGCACAGAAATATAGAGCAAAAGAGGTTTTCCTTGCTTTGGAGGATTTAAAACAGGAGGATTAACAAAATATGCTTTTGTCAAAAGTATGAAATGAGGTTCGAAATGAACCTGAGAATTGATTGGAGGCGACCTTGGAGGCTACGAATTTGCATGAGATTGGAGGGCGGAGTCATGTCTATGATGGCTCTACACTTAGAGGGGTCGACTTCAATGCCCCTTTGGCTTACCATAAAGCCCAAGAGCTTACCAGATTCCACTCCAAATACGCACTTTTGAGGGTTTAGCTTTACTTTGTAAAGCCTAAGCCTTTCAAAAAAATTTTGTAAGCATTCGTTATGAGTGCATCGAGTTTTTGATTTAGCCAAGAGATCATCCACATATACCTCTACGAGCTCATGAATTTGATCGTGAAAGATCGTAGTCATGGCTCTTTGGTAGGTGGCGCCGACATTTTTCAAACCAAAGGGCATGACTGTATAGCAGTACATACCCCAGGGTATTGTGAAAGCAGTTTTAGCCTGATCTCTTGGGGCTAATTTGATTTGGTTATACCCTGAATAGCCATCCATGAATGAAAACATTTCATGATTGGCAGTACTATCGACTATCAAATCAATGTTAGGTAAAGGAAAGTTATCCTTTGGAGTGGCCTTGTTCAGGTTTCTAAAATCGATGCATATTTGAATTTTCCCATTGGATTTTTGAACTACAACAATATTTGACAACCAATCAGAATACGCAATGGGTTTTATAAAACCGGCTTTTAGCAGATCTTCTAAACCCTCTTTAACCTGCGCATGCACATTCAGATGAATCTTCCTAAGCTTTTGCTTTATGGGTTTCGAATCCAAATCTAGGGGAAGACAATGTTCTACGACTCTTGGGTCTATACCCAGCATGTCTTCATACGTCCATGCAAACACATCGATGTAGGTTTTCAAGAATGCAATGAATGATGATTTTTCATGCTCATGCAAACATACGCCTATCTTAATGTGTTTGGGCTTTGAATCACTCCCTAGGTTAATCTCTATGAAATCCCCTCCTACTGAATTTGAAGGTTTTTCAAAATCGAGAATTTTATGAAACTCTGGGAGCTCGGAGGTTGGATCTTACTCCGGGCTTTGATCATTCTCGAGAGTATTGAATCCTAGGGAATTTGAATTTGATGTTTGAGTTTTGAAAACACCTGGTTTTTGTTTTGGAATTTCAATGGGTTTCGAAACTTTTGGTCTTGTTATGAAGACAACTTTCTTTTTGAAATCCTTGGCTTTTTCCAAACTTTTACCAGGAGCTGGTATATACAGGATTTTGTTTTTGGGTATTTCTACTTTTCCATTTTTTTGGATTTTTGTAAAGTAAAGACACTTGGATCTATACAAACAACCTTTTTTTCGAGTTTTTCATATTTTTCAAATGTTTTTGGTTTTTGGGACTTTCCAATTTGTTTTGAATTTCGAGTTTTTCTATTTTTTTTGATTTTTGGTTTAAGAAGGGATCTTCCATCATACCTACAAAGGAAAACACCACAAGTTAGACTCTAAACAAGAGGTCTAAATCATAGGTTTCTGCTTCACTAGGCTCCAGGGTACCCTTGACCCAAGTGGTCACAGGTGGGGGCTCTGGTGGTATTTTGGGAGTATAGCCGATCCCATATCTGCTTGGGTTGTCCCTTGGCACTATGGGCTCTAGGAGATCCTGGTTTTGTGCCCCTAGACTTTTGTAGGGCATATATCCCATATTCAATAGCATGTTCCATGATTTTTTGTTTTTTGAAAAGTTCTGGTATAAGTCATGATTCTGGAACTTGCTATCGTCCATGTTATGCTCATATGGCTTTCTATCTAGGAGTTTTTGGAATAGGCGACTCTTGGCCTTACCTAGGATGGTTAGGGTTTTGAGTGGGCGAGCCTTAGGCTGCCCCTTGATGTATAAAACCTTCCTAGGTTTTGGAAGGACGAGCTTGGGTGGCTCGACCAAGACTTGCCCCAGGTTGGCCTCGTAGGCTTGAGCAGTCGACAAGCATGGGAAATTTTGTATTCCCTGAAGCTGAGGGTGACTCTCACCTAGAATTACCACGACTTGGTCCTTGAAGGGGATTTTGACACACCTATGGAAGGTGGATGGTACAGCTTGCAGGCTGTGTATCCAAGGCCTTCCCAGTAATAGGTTGTAGTGGGGGTGTATGTCTAAGACATGGAACACCCCCATGTGAGCTATCCCCCCCATTTCCATGTGTAATTCTATGGATCCTAAAGGTCTAGATGCATTCCCATCGTACCCAGTGATTACGATGGGGCTTGGGTTCACGAAGGTCAAGGTGACTCCGATTTGATACGCTACGTGGAGCGGAAGGATGTTGAGACCTCCTCCCCCATCAACCAGGCACCTATCCAGAGAATGGTGATTCAATACCACCTCGATATGCAGGGCCTGGTTGTGGGATTCATATGGTCTTTCGATATCCTCTTTCGAGAATATGATGGGCATTTTTGCACCTATAGACGCCACTTGGGTTGACAAGGACTTCGGGGTTATGTTTGAGCTGACCTTGGCTCTTTCTAGAATTTTCTCTAAAACAAGTCTATGCCTAGGCGAGGTTTGTATCAACTCTAGGATGGACATGTTAATTGGAATCTTTGAAAGATGATTTTCAAAATCATACAAGGTTAAAACAACTTTGCCTTTGTCCATTTTTGGCGAGACTCTAGGGATACATGCTTTTGAAGGGCTAGGAACACTAACCACTTTTTTAGGATTTTGTAGATGTGGGGGTTGATAGATCCTTTCGGACCTGGTCACTTCCCCCACGATCAACCTAGGGCTCACGCCTATGATGGCTCTATTCGTGTACTTTAAAGCACCTTGGATTTGTAAAATAGGTTTAACCAGGGGTGGGCTTTTAGGCACTCCCCGGATCACTACTTGGGCAATTTTCCTATGAAGGATGAGAGATGGTGCACAAGTAGAAAACCCAGAATGACATGCATGCGCTAGTGTAGACGCGCGAAAATCCCCACGCCTCTTCGCCCTTTTCTGGGCTTGGAGTGGATCCTCTCGTGCGTCTAAGGCCTATTTATATAAACAGGGCGTGCCAGCTAGCTTACCTAAGCTAGCGAAGATATATTTTAGACTGACTTCTAATCGTGGCGACTGTGAGCAAGTGAGCTCTTGTCATCGCAGACCTTCTTGCACCGATGCGCAAGGGTCAGTCTGTACGCTTTGCAAAAAATCGAGTTTTGGGGATAGAAAGCTTACGAAGCGGTTCGAGGTGTCTAATTCGGGTCTTTTAGATGTGATTGTAGTTTTTAGATCACGTGGATTTGCACGTGCCTAAGTCTTTCCTTTTATCCCTTTACGGGCCACCTAGTTTGTGTGTTATGAACACTCCACTACATGGGCGAATTTGAGCGGGGCTTGCTTTGATGCAATATGCATCCTACCTCATGGTATGGCGTAGATGCAATGCAAACTCACGCTACTCCAAAGGGAAAACCCGAATGTAAAGACAATGTCGAAGGAAAATAACCGAAGGGAAATAACCGAAGGGAAATGACTTGTAATGTAAATGCCGAAGGGAGATACGTATATAGAGTATTTATATGGGCCCTTACTCGGGTCTTGCAAATAAGAGCGAAGGCTCAATGTGGGTGCGTGCTTGAATTGAAAGACTTACACACACGACATGAAATTAAACCCAAATATAACTTGTAATATGGCCTTGACTAAGGTCTTGGGAATAAGAGCGAAAGCTCAATGTGTGTGAGTGCTTGAATTGAAGTACTACATACACAACATGAAATTAAACCCAAATAGTATAACACGGCCCTTACTTGGGTCTTTCAAATAAGAGCGAAGGCTCAATGTGTGTGAGTGCTTGAATTGAAAGACTTACACACACAACATGAAATGAAAACCCAAATAGTATAGCTCGGCCCTTACTTGGGTCTTTCAAATAAGAGCGAAGGCTCAATGTGTGTGAGTGCTTGAATTGAAAGACTTACACACACGACATGAAATGAAAACCCAAATAGTATAGGTCGGCCCTTACTTGGGTCTTTTAAATAAGAGCGAAGGCTCAATGTGTGTGAGTGCTTGAATTGAAAGACAACACACCCAACTTAAGCAAAACCCTACAAAAACTAAAGTATATGTATCTATTTATGTATTAGGGGCTGATTAGGCCCGTGTGTGTTCAAAATCGTGCACAACTAAGAGAGTGCATGTGTGTGGGTGTGCCAAGCCACGTTATTACAAGTGGGGGGAGACTATGCTCCGTTATTACAACCCCGTATCGAATTGAATCTCAAGCAAGTATACAACTAAAGACCGAGTTAGGCACTTACTAATAGCTGGTCCGAAGATGCCTTGCTTGAGCGTGGGCTTGGCCTTCGCCTTGGGCTGCGAAAGGGAGCTCCGCGAGATTGAACGGCAAAGGGGTGCTGGCCGGGTGTCCTTGGTGCGCGGGAAGGGGCGCCTTGAAGGTGGCCGGCTGCTAAGAAAGGGCTCTTTTTGGCGTGTTGGGTTAAGGGACCTAAGTAGGGTCACTAAGGGAGTATGGCACTAAGGAAAAGGAACTAGCTAGGAGAAGGTGATGGCTGGCGGATGGTTGGCCGAATGAAGAGGATGACAGTTGGTTGGAGTGGCCGACTAGGGGAGTTCGGTGGTGGCGGATTGTTAGGGTGGCTAGGAGTGGTGTAAGGGAAGGGAACTAGCTAGGAGATGGGGTCAAGTGGTAGTGGGTGTAATAGGTGTATTGGGGTGATATGGGCAGGTTTTAGAGAGTCGGATGGGGTGGCCGAATAGAGCTAGGGTGTCTAGGTGGTGGCGGGTAGTTAGGGTGGCTAAGGCTTGGCCGAATGGGAAGGGTGGCGGCAAGTGGAATGGCTGGTGTTAGGGTGATATGGGAGTGGATTAGGTGGTTGAGAGTGGAGAGGGAGTGAAGAAGAAGTAAGGTGGGATGTAGGGTACTTACCGAGTGAAGAGATGGTGGCGGGTAGAAGGGAATCAGCCGGGTGATTGGGAAGCTTACGAGGGAGTTCAGCTGGGTGATGTTGGTGGGGGGGGTGCTCGGCTGGAAGGTAGTGGTGCAGGTGGTGGCAGGATGTGGAGCAGGTGGAGCAGGAGGGGATTCGGCTGAGCTGGGAAGTGGAGGACCCGAGATTGGAGCTTACGAGGGCTGGGCTAGGTCGGTTAGGGCTGGGTTTGGGGTAGTGGTTAGGTGGTTTAGGTAGGGTGGTGTGGTGATAAGGTGGGCTGGAAAGGGTAGGGCCAGATATTTTAAATACAAGTGGTTTGGGTAGGTTATGGGCTAGGGGTGGTTTAGAGGTTTAGGGTTTAGCTAGGTGGGTTGGTTCTAGGGTGAGGTTTAGTGAGGTAGGTTAGGTGATTAGGCTAGGTTTAGGGTAATTAACCTAGGTTTAGGGAAGGATTAGGGAAGTGGGTTAGGTGATTAGGCTCAAATTAGGGCCGGATTAGGGTGGAAGGCTAGGATTAGGTGTTTTTGGTTAGGTTTAGGTGAAGGAGCTCCCTTTGCATGGCCCATAGACTTTAACCATATCATGTTGGTGCAGCCCTAGGTTAGGTTTTGGCTAATTACAAGCTTAAACCCACTTAATTAGGCTAACCCACATGATTAACCCCAAACTTGACACACAAGTCAAGCTTAATTACAACACTCTTTGATCTTATCCTCCCCCACTCTCTCTCATGCCCATAATCCCACGTGAAATTCAAGTGGGCCCCACCTCCATTTATGAGAAGGTGATGTGGGCCATGGATATGGATATTGGATTGGATCTCTGGATCCAAATCCAAATCCAAGTCCATACATGGGTTTGGATTGGGATCTGGATATATATGGTTCTGATCTGATCCAAACTAAACTCTGACTCCTTCAGGCTGTGTTTGAAACGAACAATTTGTGCGGGGTCTGACAGCATCAGTACTCCGTCTGCGTTGGGTCTTCGCCAACATGATCATTCGCTTCTGTTTTCGCCTTCCGGAGATGACTTCAAATGATGTTTTGATGATAACAGGGTCTTGGACGTTCGAGATCCTGGGGGGGTGGATTTGATATGAGAGTTGTTGTGCTGGGCTTGACATGTGCTCTGGTTCCAGGCTCTCTTTGGCTTTTCTGGTCCTGTCTTGATCAGGCCAAGTTGCTTCGGGGTTTCAAAACATGTTTTAAAAAAGTTTTTAAAGCCATATCATATATTTTTGAAATATAAAGTTCAAAACATATGTACAGGGTTGCTTGGAAGGCTCCTGGGTTTCCAGACTCAAAATAGCCCTTTGGGGCTGCTTTTATAAAACCAGATGGATTTGAGAAATTCATGGGATTTCGGGGTGTTTACAGCTAGACTCTTTGAAATCGTTAAAGCACATACCTCTTTGCCCTTCCCACTGGTACTTGCGTGGTTGGGGAAGGGTTCTTTCAAAATAGCTTGGGCAGGCTCTGGTTCCTCAGTGACCTAGAGTCGGCCCTGCTCAAGTTCTCAATCTTGTTGAGTAGGGAGAAACATTGTTTTGTATCATGGCCTTTGAGTCGATGATATTTGCAAAATCGATTTAAGAACCTCCCTTTGGAAGTGGTTCCCTCGGGAATCTCAGGGAGTTTGATCATTCCTTGGGCAAGTAGGAGGTCTAGGACCTCCGACATAGGTTGCCCCAGTGGAGTATACTCCCATTTTTCAAAAGGTTTTTGTATTTTTTTGTCTTTTTTATTTTCAAAACTCTCAAAATTTTTGGAAGTGCTTGTCGGGCTTGGATCCACTCGGATGTTTGCAACTTTGTGGGGTTTTGGCCCTTTGTCCAAGGTGGGTAACCCATAAGTTTTTGGGTTTTTCCAAGTAAGTTTTTGAAACAACACTCCCTTTCCACAAGTGATCGTAGACGCCTTTCTTCAAATTTATTTCAAAAAGGGATGCCTTTTTAATCAACTTGTGGTAAGTCAAGATTTCATGAAGGGAGAGAAGGGTTTTTAACTCACTTTTGAAATTATCCAAGATGAGCATTACTGCACACCCTTCGGATATCGGTTCTCTTATTTGCCCCAAGAGGGACCTCCATCGAACGATGAATGCATGTACATCCTCGTTTAGTATCCCTTAAAGTATTTAAAGTGGGCGTGACTTCTACGTTATGCAAAAATCTTTGCATAAAGCAGTTCGCTAACTCTTCAAAAGTTGCGAACTGACTTAGATCATAGGAAACCAACCATTTTGAAGTTGGGCCTTTGAGGGAAAGGGAAAACCAGTAAATCCACTTCATCGAGTCCTTTTTCTTGTGGGCTCGACAAGAGAAATGTTGCAAGTGAGATCTAGGATCTCCCGTGCCATCATACCGATGGAAATTCGGTATTTTGTCATCACTGTCTGTTTCGTAATCCAAGGGAAGGAAATCAGACAGGGCGTACGTTCGTTTCTCTTTATTCTGCCCTTTCAGCAACTGCCGTAGGGCTTTACAATCCTTATGAGTGAAGGGCTCGTAGTATTGGTTTCCCTCCATAGTAGAGGTTTCCTTGGGTTTTCGAGTTTTTTCAAACTTCTTTTTGGCCTTTATTGGTTCGCCATGAGACGAACACGAATCAGCTGCTTCAACCTCTTGGCTAAGGGCAGCGATCTTGGCCTCAAGATCTTTTCGCAAATCCTCAATGTCATCTCTCCTATTTCGATTTTTCGAAAATCTTTTAGAGTGAGTGTAGACGCTAGAAAATCCCCACTTCTGGTTCTTAGGCCTGAAGCGAATCTTTTCGTGTGTCTAAGTCCTATTTAAGCAAAAGGGCGTGCCAGCTAGCTTACTTAAGCTAGCGAAGAGATATTTTGAAATCTGACTCCTATCGTGGCGACTGTGAGCAAGCAAGCACTTTTCATCGCAGACTTTCTTGCACCGATGCGCAAGGGTCAGTCTGTACGCTTAGAAAATTGAGTTTTAGACATGATAACCTATGGAAAATATTTGAGGTGTTCGATTCGGGCTGTTTTTGTATGGCTTTCAAGTTTTATTTCACGTGGATTTGCACGTGCCTATGTCTTTCTTTTTATCCCTTTTCAGGCCAACTAGGCGTGTGTATGCACACGTGACCTAAGTGGGGCAACTTTGAGCGGGAGTGTGGGCTTTGCTTTGATGCAATATGCGTCCTAACTCGTGGTATGGCGTGTATGCAATGCAAACTCACGCAACTCCAAAGAAAACCCGAATTTGAAAGACAATGCGGAAGGGAAATGACTTAATGTAAATTGCAAAAGGGAAATTGCAAAAAGGGAAATATGGCTATATCTTAAGAGTGGAAAGGCTCAATTGTGCAAGTGTGTCCATGTATATATGTAAAGACTACACACACTGCTGAACCTTAAAACCCAAATCTTAAAGACATAGCCGAAAGGGAAATACTTATAATATATATGGGCCTGAAGGTCGCCAACATGTGCGTGGGTGTTGTGTGTATATTGAAAGACAACTCACACGACTTAAATGAAACCCAAATATAATTGCAATATGGCCTTAACTAAGGTCTTGGGAGTAAGAGCGAAAGCTCAATGTGTGTGAGTGTAGAATTGAAGTACTACGCACACGACATGAAATTAAACCCAAATATAATTGCAATAGGCCTTGACTAAGGTCTTAGGAGTAAGAGCGAAAGCTCAATGTGTGTGAGTGTAGAAATGAAATACTACGCACACGACATGAAGTAAAACACCCAAAATGAAATTGTAATAGGCCCTTACTTGGGTCTTGAAAATAAGAGCGAAAGCTCAATGTGTGTGAGTGTGAAAATTGAAAGACAACACACACAACTTAAACAAAATCCCACGCAACTTAAATTGTATACGTATAGCTATATCTTAAGGGTTGATTAGGCCCATGTGTGTGTCAAAATCGTGTGCAGCTAAGAGCGAAATAGGCTCAAGTGCACATGTGTGTGGGTGTGCCAAACCACGTTATTACAAGCGGGGGGAGACAACGCTCCGCTATTACAACCCCGTATCAAATTTAATTAAGCATAAGCAAGTCTATATAACAAGGACCGAGTTAGGCACTTACGTATAGCTGGTCCAGGCATGACTTGCTTGCGCTTGGGCTGGTGAGTGGCCTTGGGCTGCAAGAGGGAGCTCCTTGGAAGAGCGCGGCAAGGGAGTGTGCTGGCCGAATGGAAGAGGTGCTACAGGTGGCGCCTTGGCGCTAGCCGAGTGGAGTTAGCTGGGTTGTTGCCTTGGCTGGGGTAGTTAGGGGTGCTTAGGGAAGGTAAGGGGAGCTAAGGTGTGTCACTAAGGCGTGGGGCAAGTCCTAGGGAGAGGTAAGGCTGGGTATGTAAGTTAGGGGGCTGTCTAAGGAGAAGGAGGGGCAGGTGGTACAGTCGGTTGAGGCTTGCCGAATGGATGGAAGGTGGCAGGTGGTGGCCGGCTGGATGAAATGGAGGCTAGGCTAAGGAAGGGTGTTGTTGTGATGGGGTACTAACCGGAGTGGAGGGCTAGCCGGAAGGTGAAGGTGGCGGGTGTCAAGGGGGCAACCGAATGGAAGGTGGCAGGTGCAGCCCATGGCGTGGAGTTGAGTTGGCCGGAGGATGGAGGTGGCGTGGAGTGGAGCTGGCCGGGTTCCAAGGTGGAGTAGGTGGGAAAAGAGAGAAAGGGATGAGAGAGGAGAGGAAGGGCTGGATTGCCCAAAACATTTCATGCCAAAACCCGCCCACAAGGGGGGGGGGGGTTATAGGGTTTTGTGGGGTCGGTTTGGGCTGGTATTAGGGATGGTGGTTTGGGGGTATGGTGGTGGTGGTTAGGGGATATGGTGGCCTGGGTATTTAGGTGGGCCATATATATCTTAGGTGGTTTAGGGATATGGTGTGCTAGGGATTTAGGTGGGCTGGTTTAGTGGTTTAGGGCTTAGCTAGGTGGGTTGGGCTTAGGGTGAGGTTTAGTGAGGTGGGTTAGGTGTTTAGGCTAGGATTAGGGTGAGGTTAGGGGAATTAGGCTAGGTTTAGGGAAGGATTAGGGAAGTGGGTTAGGTGATTAGGTTGGGATTAGGGAAGTAGGTTAGGTGATTAGGCTAGGATTAGGTTGGGATTAGGGGGAAATGGCTAGGTAAAAGGGATTAGGCTTATGATTAGGGTTAGGAGCATCCCTTTGCATGGCCCATGGACCTAGTTGCATCATGTTGGTGTAGCCCTAGGTTAGGTGTAGGTGCATACAAGCTTAAACCCACACTTATTAGGCTAACCCACATGATTAACCCAAAACTTGACACAAAAGTCAAGCTTAATACATTTCACTCATATCTAATCCTCCCCATTCTCTCTCATACCCAAGATTCCATGTGAATTTCTTGTGGACACCACCTCCATTTATGAGAAGGTGATGTGGGCCCTGGATGTGGATATTGGATCGAATCTTTGGATCCAAATCCACATATATGTTTGGATTGGGATCTGGATATATATGGTCCAGATCCAATCCAAAGCTGAATTCTGACTCCTTCAGGGTATGTTCGAAACTAACGGTTTGTGCGAGGCCTGACAACATCAGTACTTCGTCTTGCATTGGTTCTTCGCCAACATTGTCGTCCGCTTCTGTTTTCACCTTCTGGAGATGATTTCAAACAGTTTTTGTTGATAACAGTGGCTTGGATGTTCGAGATTTCGGAGATGAATCTAATACGAGAGTTGATGTGCCGGGCTCGACATGTGCTCCAGTTCCGGGCTCTCTTTCGCTCTTCTGGTCCTGCTTTCATCAGGCCAAGTCTCTTTGTGGGGTTTCAAATTATCTTTTAAAAGGTTTTAAAACTATATAATACATATTTTAAAACATATATAGTTTAAACATATGTACAGGGTTTGCTTGGAAGGCTCCTGGGTTTCCAAACTCAAAATAGCCCTTTGGGTCTGCTTTTTGCAAAACCAGGTGTTTTGGGAAAATCGTGGGATTTTGGGGTGTTTACAGTGAGAACTTGATGTGCGTGAGACCTGGCTGGTCACCTCATTGGAGTCTGAACTCGACATGACTCCAATGCTTTTCAAAAACCAACTATGAAATAAATAAAAGGGAAAGAGTTAAATACTTTTTTGGAAAATTTTTCAAGAGTTTTGCTTGTTTTTATCGATTTTTCTTAAGACCCAGGTCCCACCGGGCATGCCAAAATCTGTAGACACATGAAAATTTTCACTGTGGGTTCTTAGGCCTGAAGTGAACCTTTTTTGTGTCTAAGTTGCTTTAAAAAGGGCGTGCCAGCTAGCTTACTCAAACTAGCGAAGTATATTTTGAAATATCTGACTTATGGGGCGACAGTGGACAAGTGGGCTCTTTTCGTCACAAACCTTCTTGAACCAATGCTTAAGGGTCTGTTTGTATGCTTTAGAAAATATCGATTTGAACAAGCATGGACTTTTGAAAAGAGTATGAAAGTATTTGAGCGATTTGTGTGCCTATTTGCAGATTTTATTTATGTGGGTTGCACGTATCTATGTCTTTGAGTTTTATTTACCTAGGCGTGAGGTGTGTGCATCAAGTGCCTAAGTCATGGCATGTTTGCACGGGTTGTTCGGGGTTTGTTTGATGCAAGTATGCACACTATCTCGAGTATGGCGGATATGCAACTCACACGACTGAACCTTAAAACCCAAAATTGAAAGACATAGCTGAAGGGAAATTGCAGAAGAAAAATTACGGAAGGGAGATATAGATATAAGAGCGGGAAGGCTCAATGTGTGCAGTAGGTCAGCTAAGGAGGCGCGCGGCGCAGAAGGCACGCGGCGTTAGGGAGGCACACGGCACGGGAGGTGCGCTTCGTCAGGAAGCAGGGCGCGTGTAGGGAGCGCGGGGCGCACAGGGTGGCCGTGGAGCGGTTGTCGCACGTGCGGTGCGTAGGGGGGGGTTCGGGTGAGGGTAGGCGGTGAAGTGGAGGTGGTTGCAGTTTAGGTAGAGTCGGTTGGAAGGGTGGTTAGCTAGGTGGGTTCGGCTAGGTCTAGGTGGAGTTGGCTTAGGTGGTTTAGAGGGATTCGAGATAGGTGGGCCAGGTGAGTTTGCTAGGCTTACCTTAGGGCGCGGTCTTGGGGTGTGCTCAAGCTCCAAATCAGCCACTCCAAAGCCTTCTTGTTCAATCAAATCCAGCCTTTAATCAAGGTGGTGCATCCCACACTAATCCCTCTTTAAGCCCACAATTAACCCACTAAACAAAATTAAGAAAGCACTAAGCACTCACCTTAATACCCTCTCTCTCCTCCAAGCTCCTCCAAGTGGATTTCACGTGAACTCTTGGGGACTCTCTCACTCCTATTTATAGGCAAATGAGGTGGGTCTTGGATATGGGTCTTGGGTTTGGATCGTGGAATCCATGTCCGATCCAAACACTATTTGGATCTGGATCTTGGATCTCAGATATTTTGAGATCCATATCTGATCCAAATCCAATATTTTTATGGATATGGATCTGGATATTTTGGTCTAAATCCGATCCAATCCAAACACTATTTGGATCCAATCCAAATCCAAACACTATTTGGATATGGATTTGGATATTTATGGTCCAGATCCAATCCAAATTTTCTCTAGATGGTCATTCTTGACTTTTTGAGGCAAACATTTTGTGCGGGCACTTGGGTTTTCCCCAACTTTGTCGTTTGGACTCCATCTCGCCATTCTGGACTCTGTATCTGTTCATCTTGGCGTTTTCTGATTCAGATCTCTGTTGCTTGGATGGAGATGCTTGATTTGGCTTTTAGGTGCTTTGGGCTTGCTTTCTGCATTGGGCATGGGCCTTCCTTTTGCCTTTTGACCCTGACTTTTATCAGGCTAGGGTGCTGCTTTTGGGCTTCTGCCCCTGTTTCTGAGGTTGCTTTGGATTTGGCCTTCGTGGGCTGGTTTTTGGGTTGCTTCTCGATTAGGTGTCGTCTTCCTTGCTTCACTTGTTCGTCTTTTGCTTTTTGGGAAAATGGGGCTTAACCCGAGTTTAAGGCATTCATACTGGATATGGGGTTCAAAACAATATTTATAAGCTTTTTGGGAAGCTCCAGGGTTTTTGAAAATAAAAAATGGCCTTTTGAGTTGATTTGCAAACTAGGGATTTGTTTTCTAAAATCGTGGGATTTTGGGGTGTTTACAGGAACCCAATCCTTAGAGATATGGCACTCACCCACTCCATCCACCCACGATTTGGAGTTTTTCCAAAATAACCAAAATTCCATTGAAAAACCCTGGTTTCAAGATATTAAAATCCTTTTAAAAAAAGGAGGATTTTCGAAATTTGCTTCTTGTAGGGACAAAGCTTTTATTCGAAAAATTTCAACCCGATACGTGATTTTGGGAGGAGTTCTTTACAAAAAGAGTTTTACTGGCATCTTGTTGAGGTGTGTAGACCTTGAGGAGGCTAGGACTATCATGCATTGAATTCCATGATGGAGAATGTGGAGGGCATGTCAATGCGAACATGATGGTCATGAAAGTACTTAGAGCCGGTTATTTCTGGTCAACCCTCAAGCAAGATTGTCATGATCATGTTAGAAAATGTCACCCATGTCAAGTGCATGGACATGCCATTCATATCCCATCATCAACCTTGAATTCCATTATCAGCCCATGGCCTTTCACCATGTGGGTGTTTGACATCGTAGGACCAATCTCCCCAAATGCATCAAATGGACATTGGTTCATCCTAGCAGCTGTAAACAATGAAAATTCTCACTTCTAGCTTTTGAGGCCTGAAATGAACCTTCTCGTGCCTACGTCGCTTTTTAAAAGGGCGTGCCAGCTAGCTTGCTCAAGCTAGCGAAGTTTTTGAAATATCTGATGTTTTAAAAGGCAATTATGAGCAAGCAGGATATTTTCGCTTGAAACCTTCTTGAATCAGTGCTCAAGGGTCAGTTTAAGTGCTTAGAAAACCTTAAATCTAATCAAACATATACTTTTGAAAGAAAAGTAAGTGTTTCAATAATTGTATGCCTAAATTACAGTTTTTTTATTACGGGGGTTGACGATTTCAAGTCTTTGAGCTTTTAAGCTATTTAGGCCGGATGTGTGTGCTTCAAGTGGCCTAATTTCAACGCGTTTGAGCATAGATTCAGGGTTTCCTTTAGAAAATGCGTGAATGCAGGGATGCACAAATATTTTATCGAGTTTGATATGATGATGTGAGCTAGGCTCGAATTGAAAGCAACTCACACACACAACTTAATGTAAATACCCGAATGAAAGTGCGACTCACGCAACTTAAGAGAAATGCCCGAACTTTGAAAGCAGCTCACACGACTTGAATGTAAATTGCAAAATTGAAATATACTTATATGTTTAAGAGCGGAAAGGCTCAATACACGCATGTGTAGTGTAAAATTTAAATGACAAACTCACATGACTTGAATTGAACTTGCCGAAATTGAAATATAAGTATATAGTAAGAGCGGAAAAGCTCAATTGTGAGTGAGTGCTCTTGGTGTGTAAATGGAAAGACAACTCACACAACTGGAATTGAACCATCTGGAAATGTAAGTGCGTATATGACTTGAATGTAAAACTCACGCAGCTTTGTAAACACCCCAAAATCCCATGATTTTCTCAAATATGCCTGGTTTTACAAAAGCAGCCCCAAAGGGCTATTTTGAGTCTGGAAATCAAGGAGCCTTCTAGACAACCCTGTACATATTTTAAACCTATACATACGTTTGAAAACTTTGTACATATTGCTTTTTAGACTATAAATAGTGTTTTGAAGCCCCAAAAGCCTCCTGGCCTAATAAAAGCAGATCGAAAAGGCAAAGGAGAACCCGGACCCGAAGCATACTTCAAGCCCGGTATATCAACTCTCATGTCAAAAGCATCCCCAAATTCTCAGACATCAAAGCCCCAAATATCAGAAAAATGATCAAAATGAAATCCTGAAGGTAAGAAGAAGATTGGACGACAATGTTGGCGAAGACCCAATGCAAGACGGAGTACTGATGAAGTCAGGCCCCGCACAAACCGTCCATCTCGAAATGCCATGAAGGAATCAAAAAATCAAATTTGGGTCGGATCTGGACCATATATATCCATATCCAAACCCAAAATGTATTTGGATTTGGATCCCAAGATCCAAATCCAATATTTGTATCCAAGGCCCACTTCACCTCCCCATAAATGGGGGTGAGGGGCCCACAAAATTTCACGTGAATGGCCTTGGAAGGCTTGGGTAGAGAGAGAAAGGGGGCCATAAAGTAAGAGTGAGAAAGTTGGTAGGCTTGACTTTTGGGTCAAAAGTGGGTTAGCCTTGTGGGTTTAACCAAGAGTGTGGGTTCAAGCTTGTATGCACCCACACTTGACCTAGGGCTGCACCAACTTGGATATGGTTGCAACTAAGGCAATGAACCGGCGCCAAGGGGTGGTTCCTAAACCTAGCCCTAAGTTAGCTCACCTCACCTAGCCATTTCTCCTAAAACCTAACCCAAACCTAACTTAAACTTAACCCTTCTCACCCAAAACCGCACCAACTTCACCTAGCCGACCTCACCTAGTTGGACCACCTAGACCCTAACCAACTAGGCCTAAGCTAACCTTAATCCACCTAACTAAGCCCCAAACCACTAACCCAGCCCACCTAACCGACCTACCCCAAACCATGTCCCAGCCCACCTAAATGAAAATATCTAGCCCCCCATATCCCAGCCCACCGAAATAAATATCTGGCCCACCTAACCGACCTAAGCTCCCTTATCCCAGCCACTAATCCCTAGCCTATATAAACCCCCTCCAAACACCAGCGGGTTTTTCTCTTCATGCTGGTTCCCCCTCTCCATGCTCCCGGGACACTCTCATCACTCCTCTCTTCACCCACTTGCCATCCTTCCACCTTCGGCGAGGAGCTCCACCCGACCACCATCATCTCCTTCATTCCCAGCCGGCCAAAACACTTGCCCTTCCACCTGCTGCACCCGCCACCTTCCATCCACCCAGCCGAGCACCCCCATTCACCTGCCCCAACCAACACCACCAACTGAGCACTCCCATCCACCTGCCCTCCTTCCATCCTCTTCCAGCCGAGCACTCCCATCCACCTGCCGCCTCCTAATAGGTTAGTACCACTCTCCCATCCACCCAGCCGACCTGCACCATACCCCACTTCAACTCCACCTAGCCAGCACCTCCTTCATTCCCAGCCCAACTCCCAACACCACCTGCCCAGCCGACCTGCACCACCTAAACTTCTCTCCTCTTCCAGCCGAGGCCTACCTGTCCCCAAACCCATCCCAACTCCTAGCACCACACCTTAGCTCAACCTACCTTCCCTAAACACCTCAACATCAGCCGGCCAGCACTCCTACCTGCCGCGACAAGCCACCTAAGGGACTCCTCTTGGCTGCCCAAGGTGGATCACAAGTCCAAGTCCACGCAAGTTGAAGATGGACCAGCTACATGTAAGTGCCTAAACTTGGTCCATTATATGAACTTGCTTTATATATCAATTAAATTTTGACATGGGGTTGTAATAATGGAGCGTAGTCTCCCCCCAAGATGTAATAACTTGGTTTGACACACAAGCACACACGTGCCCTTTAGCCTTTCCGGTCTTAGTTGCACACCTTTTGCACACACACGGGCCTTGACAGCCCCTAAGATATAATTTTATTTATATAAGTTCAGTTGCGTGCGTTTTCATTTAAGTCGTGGGTGTTGTCTTTCAATTCTACACTCACACACATTGAGCTTTCGCTCTTACTCCCAAGACTCTAATAAGAGCCATATTGCAATTCTATTTGGGTTTTACATTCCAAGTCGTGTGAGTTGTCTTTACATATACACACAACACCCACGCACACATTGGCGACCTTCGGGCCCATATATATAGTTGTATTTCCCTTCCGCTATGTCTTTAAGATTTGGGTTTTAAGGTTCAGCTGTGTGAGTAGTCTTTCAATATATACACGACACACACTTACACAATTGAGCCTTTTCGCTCTTAAGATATAGCCATATTTCCCTTTTGCAATTTCCCTTACGCTATTTTCCTTAAGCATTGTCTTTCAAATTCGGGTTTTCCCTTGGAGTTGTGTGAGTTTGCATTGCATATTCACCATACCACGAGTTAGGATGCATATTGCATCAAAGCAAACCCCATACACCCGTGCGAAAATCGCCCAACTTAGGTCACTTGCACACACACCTAATTGGCCTAAATAGCGTAAAATTAAAAGACATAGGCACGTGCAAATCCCACGTGAAATAAAATATGTAACAATACAAACAAAACCCAATCAAACACTTTGTACATTTTCAAAGAGGTTTAAAATCGACTTTGCTAAACGTACAGACTGACCCTTGCGCATCGGTGCAAGAAGGTCTGCGACGAAAAGAGCTCACTTGCTCACAGTCGCCCCAAACGAGTCAAATTTTCAAAACTTACTTCGCTATCTTGAGTAAGCTAGCTGGCATGCCCTTTTTATAAAAGCGACTTAGACATACGAAAAGGTTCACTTTAGGCCTAAGAACCAGGAGTGAGAATTTTCCGTGTCTACAAGCTTGAAAGTATATAGATATGCTATATCTTATGAGCAACAAAGGCCCAAAATGTGCGTGAAGGTGTAGAGCAAGTGCTCAAGTACTTTTGTGTGTAAGTGTGGAAACTTAAATAACAAACTCACACAACTTTAATGTTGTACACACCCCAAAAATGCCATATTTTGAAACTTTTGAACTTAAAAAGCCCTTCAAAGGCCAAAGCCAGAGAAACAAGGAAAATTGAAGCTCGTTCAGAGAAAAGCTCGATAGAAGGCCAAAATCGTAATTTGGGTCAAAAAGCAAAAGCAGCTCCAAAGTACATAAAGAGGCCAAGAACCTGATGAAGTCGACAGAAGTCCAAGACACGGCCCGTCAGAATGAAGAACGAAAGCCGTGGGGAAATCTGAGATCGATAGCACTAGAAACCGACCAAAAACAAGAAAAAGGCGAATTAAAACAGACGCCAAAATGTCCTGAGAAGCAGAACATCAGTCGGAAAAAGAACTTGAGGAATACCTAGGCCAAGATTGGGTCGCCGAGGAACCAAAGCCTGCTAAAAACCGACTGTAGAAAGCGCTAGAAAGGATTGAAAGAAAGGAGGAGAAAAATTTGGATTGGATCTTGATCCCCAAATATCCGAGGTCTGAGATCCAAACCCAAATCCCAGCCATCTCCCTTGTGACCTAACTCCCTAGCGCCCCAGCCGAACCCCCTACTACTTGCCGCCTGCACCTTCCCAGCCGACTCCCATCTCACCCACAACACCAGCCCTACACCCACCTCAACTCCCATCTCCCCCACCTGCCACCTTCCAACATCCCAGCCCCACCTTCCAACATCCCAGCCGATTCCCATCTTAGTAACCCATACACCATACCAGCCTGTGTCCCATTTACAAAACCAAACTCACTAAGAACCGACCATCTTTTGGCTGGCCATAGACAAACCAAGGACTAAACCCAAAATACTCGAGCCACCCTTGGCTCGAGTCACATCCAAGTCCCCATACCCAAAACCATGGTGGCTGGCTCACTAAACCTAACCTAGTTTAGGACTAAACTCTATCATAACCTAACCTAACTAGGACCCGGCCATCTAAACCAAAATTGGCCAAGTCCCTTGGCCAAACACCTCAAACCAAGCCCACTCGAGCCACCCTTGGCTCGAGTGACCCTAAACCAAACCTACCTAGTTAGGTTAAGCCCATATCAACCTCAAATCAGCCCAATAAAACCCAAGCAAGCTCATACTCCTCAAGCCAAACTACCCCAAACAGGGCCATAGCCCAAAACAGTCGGCTGCCCCCAAGCATAACCCTTGGCATAACTCTCCATCTCACGTTACCCCACTCCCAATCGCCTTGGCTTAGCTCTCCTTGGCTGAAGACTTGCATCCATATTGAACTTGGCTGAACTCCAAGACTTGAGCCGACTGCACCATAGGAGCCTACCTCAGCTGCAACAGCTTGACCACGGCACAAGGGGTTGAACAACCTCAAGGTGGACTTGCACAAATTGAACCCGGGCTCAGCACAAAGAAGGTGGACACGACCTAGCCAAAGTCCTGACTTCAAAAGTGTAAGTCTTTGAAAATATATATCAAGTGGCTTTTTCCATTCAAAGTAAATTCAATTTGATACGGGGTTGTAGTAATGGAGCGGAGTCTCCCCCCAAAATGTAATATTGGTGCTTGATATACAAAGCACACACGTACACTTGAGCCATATTGCTCTTAAACATACACAAGACACCCACATGCACTTGAGCCTTTCTGCTCTTAATTGCACACTCTTGCACACACATTGAGCCTTCGCTCTTAAGCTAAAGACTTTAGTGAAAGCCGTTGTAAACACCCCAAAAATCAAACGAATTTCGGAAACAAATACCTGGTTTGAAAATTCATTTTAAAACCAGATTCTGGAGTTTTCGAAAACCCAGGAGTTGTAAAGGCTCAAAATTTTGGTTAAAATTCCGTTCAAGTTGAATTTCACACATATGGGTCAAGTCCCAATTTTGTAAAAACCCAAAATTCAATAGGTAAAGCCTGAAGCAAAAGCAGCCTTTGAAGCAAGTTTAGAAGCCTAAAGAAAGCACCCTAGCCTGATAAAAGTCAGGATCAAAAGGCAAAAGGAAGGCCCAGGCCCGAAGTAGACTAGAAGCCCGGAGCACCCAAAAGCCAAGCGAAGAGCATCCACCCAAGCAGCAAAAATCCAAGCCAGAAACGACAAAAATGAATAGAAATGAAGTTTAGAAGGGTGAGAAGGAGTTCGGATGACAAAGTTGGGGAAAGCCCAACACAAGACGGAGCACTGATGAAGCTAGGGCCCGCACAAACCGTCTGCCTCGAAAAACGCCAAGAAGGACTGAAGAAAAGATATTTGGATTGGATTTGGATACAAAATATCTGAGATCCGAGATCTAAAACCATTAAATATTTGGGTCGGATCTGGATCCCAAAATATCCGAGATCTAGACCCAAATTGTGTTTGGATCGGATATGGATTCCAAGACCCAAATCCAAAACCCATATCCAAGACCCACCTCATTTGCCTATAAATAGAGGTGTGGGGGTCCCCAAATGGGTGGACACGTGAAATGCTTGGGAGGAGAGAGAGTGAGAGATAAACCTAGCCATGTGGGCTCATGGGTGAGGTGGGTTCAAGCCATGTTGGCTAAGTGGGTCTAGACAAGGGCTGCAACCAAGGTGGGCTCTGCCAAGGAAGGCTGCAACCAAGGCGTGGACACGGGCTCAACCAAGAAGGATCGGCTCCAAGAGCTAGGCTCCTAATCCCACCCAAAACCTAGCCTAGGTTCGACTAAACCTAGCCTAATCACCTAACCCACTTCATTAAATCTCACCCTAACTAACCCAAAACCTAGCCTAAAACCACCTAAACCGACTCAACCTAACCTAAACCAACCCCAAAGCCACCCTAGACACTACCCGGCCCAGCCGTGCGCCCTAGCGCCTCCCTGCACGCCCCTGCCGCGCCAACTGTGCCCTGTCGCGCCCTACTGCGGCTCCCCCGCTAAAACCTCCCCAGCGCCTGTCCTACCCCTAGCGTGCCCGGTTGGGCCCTGCGCACCCCTATAGACGCAAAAAATTCTCGCTTCCTGGTTTTTAGGCCTGGAGCGAACCTTACTTAAGCTAGCGAAGATATATTTAAAACCTGACTTCTAACGTGGCGACTGTGAGCAAGCAAGCTCTTGTCGTCGCAGACCTTCTTGCACCGATGCACAAGGGTCAGTCTATATGCTTTTAAAGATCGAGTTTTTGGATAGAAGGACCTACGAAAGCGGTTTGAGGTGTTTGATTCGGGTCTTGTTTGTACGATTTTCAGATTTTAGATCACGTGGATTTGCACATGCCTAAGTCTTTCTTTTTATCCCTTTTTGGGCCACCTAGGTGTGTGTTATGAACACTCCACTAAGATGTGGCGACTTTGAGCGGGAGTATGGGGTTTGCTTTGATGCAATATGTGTCCTAACTCGTGGTATGGCGTATATGCAATGAAAACTCATGCTACTCCAAAGGGAAAACCCGAATTTAAAAGACAATGCCAAAGGGAAATTGCCGAAGGGAAATGACTTGTAATGGAAATTGCCGAAGGGAAATGACTTGTAATGTAAATGCCGAAGAGAAATTGCAAAAGGGAAATATGGCTATATCTTAAGAGCGGAAAGGCTCAATTGTGCAAGTGTGTGCCGTGTATATATTGAAAGACTACTGTAGACGCGCGAAAATCCCCGCCTCTTCGCCTCTTTCGGGGCTTGGAGTGGATCTTTATCGTGCGTCTAAGGCCTATGTATACAAATAGGGCGTGCCAGCTAGCTTACTTAAGCTAGCGAAGATATATTTAACACTGACTTCTAAACGTGGCGATTGTGAGCAAGTAAGCTCTTGTCGTCGCAGACCTTCTTGCACCGATGCGCAAGGGTCAGTCTGTACGCTTTTGCAAGAATCGAGTTTTGGGGAGAAAGTCTACGAAACGGTTCGAGGTGTCTATTTCGGGTCTTTAAGATGCGATTGCATGTTTTAGATCACGTGGATTTGTACGTGCCTAAGTCTTTTCTTTTATCCCTTTTTGGGTCGCCTAGTTTGTGTGTTATGAACACTCCACTACATGGGCGAATTCGAGCGGGGCTTGCTTCGATGCAATATGCGTCCTACCTCGTGATATGGCGTAGATGCAATGCAAACTCACGCTACTCCAAAGGGAAAACCCGAAATGTAAAGACAATACTGAAGGGAAATAACAGAAGGGAAATAACCGAAGGGAAATAACCGAAGGGAAATAAGTATATATCTTATGTATATGAGCCCTTACTCGGGTCTTGCAAATAAGAGCGAAGGCTCAATGTGGGTGCGTGCTTGAATTGAAAGACTTACACACACGACATTGTAAACACCCCTAAATCCCACGAATTTCTTAAACGAATCTGGTTTTATACAAGCAGCCCCAAAGGGCCATTTTTGAGTTTGGAAACCCAGGAGTCTTCCAAACAAAACCCTGTGTATATGTTTTAAACTTTATCTTTCAAAAACATATGATATAGCTTTGGAAAACCCTTTTAAGACATGTTTTGAAACCCCGAAGTGGCTTGGCCCGATCAAGACAGGACCAGGAGAGCCAAGAAGAGCCCGGAACCGGAGCACCTGTCGAGCCCGGCGCAGCAACTCTTGCATCTGATTCACACCCCAGGATCTCGAACGTCCAAGACCCTGTTCTTATCAAAATAGCATTTGAAGTCATCTCCGGAAGGCAGAAACGGAGGCGGACGACTATGTTGGCGAAGACCCAACGCAGACGGAGTACTGATGCTGTCAGGCCCCGCACGAATCGTCCGTTTCGAACCCAGCTCGAAGGAGTCAGAGTTCAGTTTGGATTGGATCTGGACCATATATATCCAGATTCCAACCCAAACCCATATGTGGACTTGGATTCGGATTTGGATCCAGAGATCCAATCCAATATCCATATCCATGGCCCACATCACCTTCTCATAAATGGAGGTGGGGCCCACTTGAAATTCACGTGGGATATTGGGCATGAGAGAGAGTGGGGGTGAAAAATATCAAGAGTGTTGTATTAAGCTTGACTTGTGTGTCAAGTTTGGGTTTAATCTTGTGGGTTAGCCTAATTGAGTGGGTTTAAGCTTGTAATTAGCTAAAACCTAACCTAGGGCTGCACCAACATGGGGTGATCAAGGTCTATGGGCCATGCTAAGGGAGCTCCTTCACCTAAACCTAGCCAAAAATGCCTAAACCTAGCCTAAACCCCTAATCCACCCCTAATCTGAACCTAATCACCTAACCCACTTCCCTAATCCCGGCCTAATCCCAACCTAATCACCTAACCCACTCCCCTAATCCTTCCCTAAACCTAGATTAATTTCCCTAATCCTAGCCTAAACCTAGCCTAAACCACCTAACCTAGCTCACTAAACCTCACCCTAAAACCCAACCACCTAACCTAGCCCTAAACCACCCTTAGCCCACGATTTTCCCAAACACCTAGTTTTAAAATATCTGGCCCAACCCCATCCAGCCCACCTTATCTACATACTACCCTACCTAAACCACCTAACCACTACCCACAACCCAGCCCTAACCGACCTACCCATCCCCTATTTAAACCCCCCTCATTGTGGGCGGGTTTTCCAAGTGGGAACCACTCCACCACCCAGCCGGGCCCTCTCCTTCTCCCATCTCTCACCCGTCTTCCCAGCAGCTCCAGCTCCTCCACCAGCCGCCACCTGCTCCGCCACCTTCCCTCTTCCGTCCACCACCACTGCCCCCCCAGCTGGACGTCACCACCTTCCCCCCAACTCCACCAGCCGACAGCTACCTGCCCGCCACTCTCCCACTCCATCCGCCACTCCTTCCCATTCGGTAAGTCCCCCTAACTCCCTCAAAACCACTCTCTACCACCTCTCCACTCTTAGCCACCCATCTTCCCCTTAGCTCCACCTCTTTGCCGCCACCATCTAAGCCTAGCCGAACCTAGGATAACCCAAGTGGCTGGCCACTGCTTAGCCACCATCTCCCATTCGGCCGACCCCCCCCCTAGGTGTCCTATTTGGCCTTCCCACTAGCTCACCTTTTAGGGCCAGTTTCCCTAAGTACCTAACTTCCCTAGTGACCCTAAGACCCACTTAGTCAGCCACTCTAAACTCCCTACGTGGAGGCGCCACCTACTTGCCACCGGCCCCCTTCGAGGCGTCCATCCCGCGCCCCATTTGCAGCCGGCCAGCACCCTTGAGCACATACCTTCGCGGAGCTCCCGTTTGCAGCCCAAAGCCAAGCCTACGCTCAAGCAAGACCTCTACGGACCAGCTACTCGTAAGTGTCTAAACTCGGTCTTTAGTCATACGCTTGCTTGAAATTCAATTTGATACGGGGTTGTAATAACGGAGCCTAGTCTCCCCCCGCTTGTAATAACGTGGCTTGGCACAACCACACACGTGCACTCTCTTAGTCGTGCACAACTTTGAACACACACGGGCCTAATCAGCCCCTAATATATAAGTGTACGTATATATTTCATTTCCGAAGGGTTTTGTTTAAGTTGGGTGCGTTGTCTTTCGATTAAAACACTCTCACACACATTGAGCTTTCGCTCTTATTTGAAAGACCCAAGTAAGGGCCGACCTATACTATTTGGGTTTCATTTCATGTCGTGTGAGTAAGTCTTTCAATTTAAACACTCTCACACACATTGAGCTTTCGCTCTTATTTGAAAGACCCAAGTAAGGGCCGACCTATACTATTTGGGTTTCATTTCTTGTCGTGTGAGTAGTCTTTCAATTCAAGCACTTTCACACACATTGAGCCTTCGCTCTTACTCCCAAGACCTTAGTAAAGGCCTTATTGCAGTTATATTTGGGTTTCATTTATGTCGTGTGTGTAGTACTTCAATTCAAGCACTCTCACACACATTGAGCCTTCGCTCTTACTCCCAAGACCTCAGTCAAGGCCATACTGCAATTTATATTTGGGTTTAATTTCATGTCGTGTGTGTAAGTCTTTCAATTCAAGCACGCACCCACATTGAGCCTTCGCTCTTATTTACAAGACCCGAGTAAGGGCTCATATACATAAGATATATACATATTTCCCTTCGGTTATTTCCCTTCTGTTATTTCCCTTCTGTTATTTCCCTTCTGTTATTTCCCTTCTGTTATTTCCCTTCTGTTATTTCCCTTCAGTATTGTCTTTACATTTCGGGTTTTCCCTTTGGAGTAGCGTGAGTTTGCATTGCATCTACGCCATACCACGAGGTAGGACGCATATTGCATCGAAGCAACCCCCGCTCGAATTCGCCCATGTAGTGGAGTGTTCATAACACACAAACTAGGCGACCCAAAAAGGGATAAAAGAAAAGACTTAGGCACGTGCAAATCCACGTGATCTAAAACATGCAATCGCATCTTAAAAACCCGAAATAGACACCTCGAACCGTTTCGTAGACTTTCTCCCCAAAAACTCGATTTTTGCAAAAGCGTACAGACTGACCCTTGCGCATCGGTGCAAGAAGGTCTGCGACGACAAGAGCTCACTTGCTCACAGTCGCCACGTTTAGAAGTCAGTGTTAATATATCTTCGCTAGCTTAAGTAAGCTAGCTGGCACGCCCTGTTTGTATATCTAGGCCTTAGACGCACGATAAGATCCACTCCAAGCCACGAAAGAGGCGAAGAGGCGGGGATTTTCGCGCGTCTACAGACATGAATTTAAACCCAAATATAAATTGCAGTATGGCCTTGACTAAGGTCTTGGGAATAAGAGCGAAGGCTCAATGTGTGTGAGAGTGCTTGAATTAAAAGACTACCCACACGACATAAATGAAACCCAAATATAACTGCAAGAAGGCCTTTACTAAGGTCTTGGGAGTAAGAGCGAAGGCTCAATGTGTGTGAAAGTGCTTGAATCGAAAGACTTACTCACACGACATGAAATGAAACCCAAATAGTATAGGTCGGCCCTTACTTGGGTCTTTCAAATAAGAGCGAAAGCTCAATGTGTGTGAGAGTGCTTGAATTGAAAGACTTACTCACACGACAAGAAATGAAACCCAAATAGTATAGGTCGGCCCTTACTTGGGTCTTTCAAATAAGAGCGAAAGCTCAATGTGTGTGAGAGTGCTTGAATTGAAAGACAATGCACCCAACTTAAACAAAACCCTTCGAAAATGAAAGTATATATACACTTATATATTAGGGGCTGATTAGGCCCGTGTGTGTTCAAAATTGTGCACGACTAAGAGAGTGCACGTGTGTGGTTGTGCCAAGCCACGTTATTACAAGCGGGGGGAGACTATGCTCCGTTATTACAACCCCGTATCAAATTGAATTTCAAGCAAGTGTACGACTAAAGACCGAGTTTAGACACTTACGAGTAGCTGGTCCGTAGAGGTCTTGCTTGAGCGTGGGCTTGGCCTTGGGCTGCAAACGGGAGCTCGCGCGAAGGTAGGTGATCAAGGGTGCTGGCCGGCTGCAAGTGGGGCGCGGGATAGGCGCCTCGGAGGTGGCCGGCGGCAAGTAGATGGCGCCTCAAGGTAAGGGGTTTAAATGGCTGAATGAGTGGGTTCTTAGGGTCACTAGGGGAGTTGGGAGTTTAGGGAAATTGGACCTAAGAGGTGAGCTGGTGGGAGGGCCGAGTAGGACACCTAGGGGAAAGCCGAATGGGACATGATAGCTAGGTAGTGGCCGGCAGCTTGGGTTATACTAGGTTCGGCTAGGTTTAGGTGGTGGCGGCAAAAGGGCTGAGATGAAGGTAGGATGGGTGGCTAAGAGTGGAGAGGTGGTAGAGAGGGGCCTTGAGGGAGTTTGGGGTACTTACCGAATGGGGAGAGGTGGCGGATGAAGTGGGAAGGTGGCGGGCAGGTGGCTGTCGGCTGGTTCGGTTGGGTGGAGGTGGTGGCGTCCGGCTGAGGGGTGGTGGTGGTGGATGGAAGAGGGAAGGTGGCGGAGCAGGTGGCGGCTGGTGGAGCAGCTGGAGCAGGCCAAGGTGGGGAGTCGTCCCGGCTGGGTGAGAGAAGGGAGAAGGAGAGGGCCCGGCTGGGTGAGGTAGTGGTTCCCACTTGGAGAACCCGCCCACAAGGAGGGGGGTTTAAATAGGGGATGGGTAGGTCGGTTAGGGCTGGGCTGTGGGTAGTGGTTAGGTGGTTTAGGTAGGGTGGTATGTAGATAAGGTGGGCTGGAAAAGGTTGGGCCAGATATTTTAAAACTAGGGGTTTGGGTAAATCGTGAGCTAAGGGTGGTTTAGGGGTTTAGGGCTAGGTTAGGTGGTTGGGTTTTAGGGTGAGGTTTAGTGAGCTAGGTTAGGTGATTAGGCTAGGTTTAGGCTAGGATTAGGGAAATTAATCTAGGTTTAGGGAAGGATTAGGGAAGTGGGTTAGGTGATTAGGTTGGGATTAGGACGGGATTAGGGAATTGGGTTAGGTGATTAGGCTCAGATTAGGGGTGAATTAGGGGTTTGGGTTAGGTTTAGGCATTTTGGGCTAGGTTTAGGTGAAGGAGCTCCCTTAGCATGGCCCATAGACCTTGATCACCCCATGTTGGTGCAGCCCTAGGTTAGGTTTTAGCTAATTACAAGCTTAAACCCACTCAATTAGGCTAACCCACATGATTAACCCAAACTTGACACACAAGTCAAGCTTAATACAACACTCTTGATATTTTTCACCCCACTCTCTCTCATGCCCAATATCCCACGTGAATCTCAAGTGGGCCCCACCTCCATTTATGAGAAGGTGATGTGGGCCATGGATATGGATATTGGATTGGATCTCTGGATCCAAATCCAAATCCAAGTCCACATATGGGTTTGGATTGGAATCTGGATATATATGGTCCAGATCCAATCCAAACTGAACTCTGACTCCTTCGAGCTGGATTCGAAACGGACGATTCGTGTGGGGTCTGACAGCATCAGTACTCCGTCTGCGTTGGGTCTTCGCCAACATAGTCGTCCGCCTCCGTTTCTGCCTTCCGGAGATGACTTCAAATGCTATTTTGATAAGAACAGGGTCTTGGACGTTCGAGATCCTGGGATGTGAATCAGATACAAGAGTTGTTGCGCCGGGCTCGACAAGTGCTCCGGTTCCGGGCTCTTCTTGGCTCTCCTGGTCCTGTCTTGATCGGGCCAAGCCACTTCGGGGTTTCAAAACATGTTTTAAAAGGGTTTTCAAAAGCCATATTATATGTTTTAGAAAGATAAAGTTTAAAACATATATACAGGGTTGTCTGGAAGGCTCCTGGGTTTCCAGACTCAAAATGGCCCTTTGGGGCTGCTTGTATAAAACCAGATGGATTTTGAGAAATTCGTGGGATTTCGGGGTGTTTACAGATGCCCCTCTTTGGCCTTGTCCAAATCGATTTGGATAAGGGCAAAGATAACAAACACCCCTTTTAATGTCTCCCTAGATCTAGCCACGAAGAATATGGGATCGTCCCATTTTAGCAAAATCTCAATTTTACAAACTCTGGTAGGAGGAGATATCACGCCAAAGGGTTCACTTATGGAATCTGGTCCTAAATGGGATCATGTTCATGCAAGTACCATGCGTGGAATGCAGATGACATGGGTGTGGTGCCAAGAGTGGCGACCTCCCAGAGACCAGATGTGGTCGAACTCTAGAGACTGACAAGGTCTATTGCTCCAAGTGAGCAAATCCTATGTTGTTCGATGTTCGGTTTTCAAAACTTATTTACAAAACTATTTACAAACGGGACAACTGTCTTGAGTCTCGATCCTAAGGATCTCGAGCTCTTCGTGCTTGCCCTTGTTTGAGTCTTAACACTCGCTTATTTAGCGGAGGTTTTTATAAGAAAACAAGCTTCATTTCAAATTCCTACGCCTTACTCGAAACGTCGAATTCTCAAACAAGATGAAATTCAAGTAAGTAAATCCTATTTTTACTTTAGGATTCCTCGAAATGAACCATGCTTTAGCTTGGGATAAGCCAGGGATGGGAAAGAGATACCACGGTCCCTTCTGAAGCGTCCCGTGGTTTAAGGCATAGAAGGCGGAAAACTGCTCTTTTTGAGCTTTTTGGCCTATTTTTCCTTTTTTTCCTAGAGGGTCTCCCTTTGGGAGTATTTTTTCTTTAATCCCTCTTTTTTATAAGAGAATCGATTTTTCTTTTTGAAGTCTGGTTTCTTTCTTTTGGAAAGAGACTTTAAATGGGAAATTCCCTTTTGATTTGGGCCTTTGTTTTCCTTTTGGAAGGAGAAGAGAAGAGGGGAGGACTTATCCCAAGCCTACACTCGATCCATTCCAGATCAGCCTATTTAGAAATAGCACGTACTACTTGCAAGTATCTTGCTATGTTGAACTAGGCCTTTCTTTGTAAGAAGAAGGATTTTGAAACGCAACCACGATTTTGAAAACTCCACTCTTTCACAAGTGCGAATTCTCTCACTTAGGGTCACACGAGTTCGCCTTTGCACCTTATTTACACGTCTCAGGGCAGCTATCCCTCTCAAATTTTCGAAAAACTAGAATTTAATCCAGATCCTACACATGATACTTCTTTAAGTATTGAATATTGATAGGATCTGCTAAATTCCTACCTTCTACATCGATCAACCAATACGAATTGTTCGTAGTGGTTGCTCGTACAACATAGGGTCCATCCCAGTTGGGGCGCCACTTGCCTAGGGGGTGTGGGCCACGATGGTGGATGGTTTTTAAGACCAGATCTCCCACTTCAAAGTGGCGAGGTCTCATGTGTTTGGTATAATGTCGGGCTATCCTTTGCCGGTATGCACGAGCATGATCCATGGCAAGGAGTCGCCTCTCATCTAGCAAATCTAGCTCGGCCATCCTAGCATGCTGAAGCGTCTCTAGGGGGAGGTCGAGTGCAATGGATGTATGGAATGAATGCAGTTGGGTATGAATGGGAAGAATGGCGTTTGTGCCATAGACCAATTCGAATGGTGTGGCATTTGTGGGAGTCCGGATGGAAGTCCTATAAGCCCATAAGGCTTCATCCAGCTTTTCATGCCACCTCCTACCCTTCTCTAAGGTTTTCTCAATGATACCAATGAGAGTCTTGTTTGTGGCTTCGGCTTGGCCGTTGCCTTGAGGGTAGTAGGGCGAGGAGAAGTGGTGAGTTATGCCATACGTGTTGCACAACTTAACCATCCGCTCGTTCTTGAATGGGGTACCATTATCAGACACAAGGTCTCGTGGAACCCCAAATCGAGCCAAGATATTCCTTCGGATGAAAGCCACCACATGTTGCCCCATTACATTCGTTAGGGAAATGGCTTCCACCCACTTGGAGAAATACTCCGTGGCTGCTAAAATAAAACGATGCCCATTCGAGGCCTTTGGAAATATGGGGCCTACAATGTCAAACGCCCACATGGTAAATGGTCAGGGGCTGACCACGGAATGCAATGCAGATGAAGGGATATGAATGGTGTGCCCATGCACTTGACATGGATGACACTTCCTAACATGATCGTGACAATCCTTTTTCAGGGTGGACCAAAAATAACCCCCTCTAAGTATTTTCATCGCCATCATGTTGGCATTAACATGACCTCCACATTCTCCATCGTGGAACTCGTGCATCACTATCCTAGCCTCCTCTAGGTCGATACACCTAAGCAGAATGCCGGTAAAACTCTTTTTGTATAAGACCCCACCCAGAATGGTGTATCGGGTCGAAATTTTACGAATGAATGCCCTATCTTTTGATGTGGCATCCTCGGTGAATCCCCCATTTTCTAAAAATTGTTTTATGTCATAGAACCAGGGTTTTTCAATAGACTCTGGGTTGTTTTGGCAAATATCTAAGTCGTGTGTGGATGGATGGGGCGCATGCCATATTTCCAAAGATCTGGCCCCTGAAATGGGATCGACCTTCAGGGCTGAACCCAAGGAAGAGAGGGCATCGGCGATGCCATTGTCCTCTCTTCCCACGTGTGTGAGCTTACACGATTGGAAGGATTGGACCAATCGAGTGGCCAACTCGTGATATGGAAGTAGTTTCTCATTACGTACTTGCCAAATTTTTAAAACCTGGTTTATGACAAGGAGCGAATCTCCAAAGACCTCGATGCATGATGCCCCTAGAGTTTTCAAAATCCTTAAGCCTTGTATGAGTGCTTCATACTCAGCTACGTTGTTGGAACATTCGAAATCTAAGCGGACTGCTATGGGAATCTCGCCCTTTTCAGGGGAGATTAGGATGATCCCGGCACCAGCCCCTCGTTGGTTTCGTGCCCCGTCGAAGTGCATCTTCCACACTTGGTTTTCGAAAGAATTTGCCAAAATGTGGTTTTGAAAATGGTTTTGCAATATGCCTTCATCAGGCATTTCGACAAGAGTGGGATATGTGTCCTCCAAGGGGAAGTCAGCCACGTAATCTGCTAGGGCTTGCCCCTTAATGGAGATCTGGTGATGGTATTTCAGATCATACTCCATTAGAAGGAGTTGCCATTTGCCCAATCTACCCGTGAGAATGGGTTTTTCGAACAAGTGCTTGATTGGATCAAGCTTGGACACTATCCAGATCTCATGATCTAGGAAATAGTGTCTGAATTTCTGGCAGGCCCAAACTAGGGCCAAGCACGTCTTCTCCATGGCTTGATAATTTCGTTCATAAGCCAAGAGAGTTTTTGAAATATAGTAGATGGCATACTCCTTATGGGTGTCATCCTCGTATTGAGCCAACAGGGCTCCTAAAGCGTTTACATGCACGGAGATGTATAATAAAAGCGGTTTTCCTTGTTTTGGAGGATTCAAAACAGGGGGATTAACCAAGTATGCCTTTAGTCTCTCGAAGGACTTTTGGCATTCGTCATCCCATAAGAATTTCGTACCCTTCCTCAACAGTTTGTTGAAGGGTTCGCATCTAGTTGCCAGATTCGATATGAATCGGCGCACAGATTGTAATCGACCCTGGAGGCTACGGACTTGGGTGAGATTGGAGGGTGGAGCCATGTCTATGATGGCTCGACACTTAGAGGGGTCGACTTCTATTCCCCTTTGGCTCACCATAAAGCCTAGAAGCTTCCCTGATTCTACCCCGAACACACATTTTTGAGGGTTTAGCTTTACTTTGTAAAGCCTAAGCCTTTCGAAAATCTTTTGTAAACATTCGATATGGGTGCATCGGGTTTTGGATTTTGCCAAGAGATCATCTACATACACTTCTACAAGCTCGTGAATTTGATCATGGAAGATCGTGTTCATGGCTCGTTGGTATGTTGCACCGGCATTTTTCAAACCAAAGGGCATGACTGTATAGCAGTACGTGCCCCATGGGGTTGTGAAGGCGGTCTTACCCTGATCTCGTGGATTTAGTTTGATTTGATTGTAGCCTGAATAGCCATCCATAAATGAAAACATTTCATGATTTGCAGTACTATCGACTATCAAATCTATGTTTGGTAAAGGATAATTATCCTTTGGAGTGGCTTTATTCAGGTTTCTGAAATCGATGCATATTCGAATTTTCCCATTGGTTTTTCGAACTACAACGATATTTGACAACCAATCAGAATACGCAATGGGTTTTATAAATCCGGCTTTTAGCAGATCTTCTAAACCCTCTTTGACTTGCGTGTGTACATTCGGGTGTATTTTCCTAAGCTTCTGCTTTATTGGTCTTACACCTATATCTAAGGGAAGACGATGCTCGACTATGCTGGGATCTATGCCCGGCATGTCTTCATACGTCCATGCAAACACATCTAAATAGGTTCGTAGAAATGCAATGAATGCTAACTTTTCAGTTTTATGCAAGCATGTGCCTATTTTGATGGTTTTGGGATTGGAATCATCCCCTAGGTTCACCTCTACGAAATCTCCTCCTACTGATTGGGAAGGTCTTTCAAAATCGAGAATTCCATGAAATTCTGGGAGCTCAGAAGTGGGATCTTCCTCAAGGGGATCCACTTCTGGGCTTTGATCATTCTCGTGGGCTTTAGACCCGAGGGAATTTGATGCGTAGTTTTCAAAATAACCTGGTTTTGTACTTGGATTTTCAAGTGATTTCGAAATTTTTGGTCTGGCTATGCAGACGACGTTTCTTTCGAAATCCTTTTCTTTCGCCAAAGTCATACCAGGAGCAGTTATATACAAAATCTTTTTGGTATTTTCCAAATTTTCGATTTTTTTGGGTTTTTGTAAAACAAGAACTTTGGGAACTATACAAAGCACACTTTTTTCGAGTTTTTGTTTTTCCATTGTTTTTGGTTTTTCTTGTTTTTCGATTTTTTTGATTTTAAGTTTTCAAATGTTTTTGGTATTTTTAGAAAAAGGGATCTTCCGTCATACCTACAAAGGGAAAACACTACGGGTTAGACTCGGAATAGGAGGTCTAAACCGTAGGTCTCTTCTAAGACAGGCTCCGGGGCACCCTTGACCCAGGTGGTCACAGGGGGTGGCTCCGGCGGTATTTGGGGAGTATAGCCGATCCCATATCGGCTTGGGTTGGCCCTAGGAAGGATGGGCTCTAGGAAACCCTGGTTTTGTGCCCCTAGACTTTTGTAGGGCGTGTAGCCCATGTTTAATAACATGTTCCACGACCTTTTGTTTTTTGAAAAGATGGGATACAAGTCATGGTCTTGGAACATGCTATCGTCCATATTAGGCTCGTATGGCCTTTTGTCCAGGGGTTTTGGAAATAGGGAACGCTTGGGTTTTCCTAGGAGGATTAGAGTCGGGAGGGGGCCTGCTTTAGGCGGCCCCTTCACACATACAACCTTCCTAGGGTTGTTCAACATGAGCCGAGGTGGCTCAACCATAATTTGCCCCAGGTTAGCCTCATGGGCCTGGGAGCTCGATAAACAAGGGGAGTTTATGATCCCCTGAAGCTGTGGGTGACTCTCACCTAGGATCACTACGACCTGGTCCCTAAAAGGGATCTTGACACACTTGTGGAAGGTGGATGGCACAGCGCACAAACTGTGTATCCAGGGTCTTCCCAGCAACAGGTTATAATGGGGGTGGATGTCCAAGACATGGAACACCCCCGTGTGTTCGATCCCTCCCGTTTCCATTGGGAGTTCGATGGATCCTAAAGGTCTAGACGCATTCCCATCGTATCCAGTGATAACGATGGGGCTTGGGTTCACTGAAGTCAAGGTGACTCCGATTTTGTACGCCACGTGAAGTGGAAGGATGTTGAGCCCTCCTCCACCATCGACTAGGCACCTGTCCAGAGAGTGGTTGTTTAGAACCACCTCGATGTGCAGGGCCTGGTTATGGGTTTCGTGGGGTCTATCTACATCATCTTCCGAAAAGGTGATGGGCGATTTTGCTCCTAATAAAGCCACTTGGGCAGACAAGGATTCCGGACTTATGTTTGAATCAACCTTGGCCCTTTCTAGAATTTTCTCTAAGACAAGTCTATGCCTAGGCGAGGTTTTGACAAGCTCTAGGATAGACATGTGAATAGGAATCTTTGAAAGGTGGTTTTCGAAATCATAAGGATTTAGGATGATTTTGTCCTTATCTGCTTTTGGCAGACCACTAGGGATACATGCTTTTGAGGGGCCAGGCACACTGACCACCTTTTGAGCACCTTGAAGGTGCGGGGGTTGGTAGATCCTCCCGGATCTAGTGACTTCCCCCACGACCAGCCTAGGGTTCGCGCTAAACTTGGCTCTAAGGATGAGCTGAGGAGAACCTTGGATTTTAACAACTGGCTTTGCCGGGGTTTCCATTTTTGGTGGTCCCCGAATGACAACTTGGGCGGGCCTCTTGTATAATACAAGGATGGGCGCACAAGCAGGTCGACCAGGTTCGGGCTTTTGCGCTAGTTCCTTGGAAATGGTGAGGGTACATACCTCCTTTCCTTTCCCACTGCCACTGGCGTGTTTGGGAAAGGGTTCCTTGAAGATAGCTTGAGGTGGCTCAGGTTCCGCAGTGACCTGGAGCCGGCCCTCCGCTATCAAGTTCTCAATTTTATTTAGAAGAGAGAAGCAACGTTTGGTATCATGGCCTTTGAGCCGATGATACTTGCAAAATCGGTTTAAATACCCCCCTTTGGACGTGACTCCTTCGGGGATTTCAGGGAGTTCGATCATGCCCTGGGCAAGTAAGAGGTCTAGGACCTCCGACACAGGTTGCCCCAGCGGAGTGTACTCCCGTTTTTCAATTGGTTTTGAAAAATTGCGTTCTCTCTTATTTTCTATTTTTTCAAAATTTTTAGAAGTGCCTGCCATGCCTGGATCCACCCGGACATTGGCGATTTTGTGGGGCTTTGCCCCTTTGTCCGTTGTGGGCAGCCCATATGCGATGGGCTTTTCCACACGTGTTTTGGGAACGGCACTTCCTTTCCATAAGTGGTCGTATGTCCCTTTTCGCAAGTTGGTTTCGAAAAGGGAGGCCTTTTTGATCAACTTATGGAAAGTTGAAATCTCATGGAGCGAGAGAAGGGTTTTTAACTCGCTTTTGAAATTATCCAGGATGAGCATTACTGCGCATCCTTCGGATATAGGCTCTCGCACTTGGCCCAAAAGAGACCTCCACCTTATAATGAAGGCATGCACGTCCTCGTTCATACCTTGCTTTGTATCCCTTAAGGTATTCAGGGTTGGCGTGACTTCCACGTTGTGTGCAAATCTTTGCATGAAGCAGTTCGCTAACTCTTCAAAAGTAGCGAACTGGCTTAAGTCGTAGGAAGCCAGCCATTTGGCAGCTGTGCCCTTAAGGGATAGAGGGAACCAATACACCCACCTCAACTCCCATCTCCCCCACCTGCCACCTTCCAACATCCCAGCCCCACCTTCCAACATCCCAGCCGATTCCCATCTTAGTAACCCATACACCATACCAGCCTGTGTCCCATTTACAAAACCAAACTCACTAAGAACCGACCATCTTTTGGCTGGCCATAGACAAACCAAGGACTAAACCCAAAATACTCGAGCCACCCTTGGCTCGAGTCACATCCAAGTCCCCATACCCAAAACCATGGTGGCTGGCTCACTAAACCTAACCTAGTTTAGGACTAAACTCTATCATAACCTAACCTAACTAGGACCCGGCCATCTAAACCAAAATTGGCCAAGTCCCTTGGCCAAACACCTCAAACCAAGCCCACTCGAGCCACCCTTGGCTCGAGTCACCCTAAACCAAACCTACCTAGTTAGGTTAAGCCCATATCAACCTCAAATCAGCCCAATAAAACCCAAGCAAGCTCATACTCCTCAAGCCAAACTACCCCAAACAGGGCCATAGCCCAAAACAGCCGGCTGCCCCCAAGCATAACCCTTGGCATAACTCTCCATCTCACGTTACCCCACTCCCAATCGCCTTGGCTTAGCTCTCCTTGGCTGAAGACTTGCATCCATATTGAACTTGGCTGAACTCCAAGACTTGAGCCGACTGCACCATAGGAGCCTACCTCGGCTGCAACAGCTTGACCACGGCACAAGGGGTTGAACAACCTCAAGGTGGACTTGCACAAATTGAACCCGGGCTCAGCACAAAGAAGGTGGACACGACCTAGCCAAAGTCCTGACTTCAAAAGTGTAAGTCTTTGAAAATATATATCAAGTGGCTTTTTCCATTCAAAGTAAATTCAATTTGATACGGGGTTGTAGTAATGGAGCGGAGTCTCCCCCCAAAATGTAATATTGGTGCTTGATATACAAAGCACACACGTACACTTGAGCCATATTGCTCTTAAACGTACACAAGACACCCACATGCACTTGAGCCTTTCTGCTCTCAAACGAATTTCGGAAACAAATACCTGGTTTGAAAATTCATTTTAAAATCAGATTCTGGAGTTTTCGAAAACCCAGGAGTTGTAAAGGCTCAAAATTTTGGTTAAAATTCCGTTCAAGTTGAATTTCACACATATGGGTCAAGTCCCAATTTTGTAAAAACCCAAAATTCAATAGGTAAAGCCTGAAGCAAAAGCAGCCTCTGAAGCAAGTTTAGAAGCCTAAAGAAAGCACCCTAGCCTGATAAAAGTCAGGATCAAAAGGCAAAAGGAAGGCCCAGGCCCGAAGTAGACTAGAAGCCCGGAGCACCCAAAAGCCAAGCGAAGAGCATCCACCCAAGCAGCAAAAATCCAAGCCAGAAACGACAAAAATGAATAGAAATGAAGTCTAGAAGGGTGAGAAGGAGTTCGGATGACAAAGTTGGGGAAAGCCCAACACAAGACGGAGCACTGATGAAGCTAGGGCCCGCACAAACCGTCTGCCTCGAAAAACGCCAAGAAGGACTGAAGAAAAGATATTTGGATTGGATTTGGATACAAAATATCTGAGATCCGAGATCTAAAACCATTAAATATTTGGGTCGGATCTGGATCCCAAAATATCCGAGATCTAGACCCAAATTGTGTTTGGATCGGATATGGATTCCAAGACCCAAATCCAAAACCCATATCCAAGACCCACCTCATTTGCCTATAAATAGAGGTGTGGGGGTCCCCAAATGGGTGGACACGTGAAATGCTTGGGAGGAGAGAGAGTGAGAGATAAACCTAGCCATGTGGGCTCATGGGTGAGGTGGGTTCAAGCCATGTTGGCTAAGTGGGTCTAGACAAGGGCTGCAACCAAGGTGGGCTCTGCCAAGGAAGGCTGCAACCAAGGCGTGGACACGGGCTCAACCAAGAAGGATCGGCTCCAAGAGCTAGGCTCCTAATCCCACCCAAAACCTAGCCTAGGTTCGACTAAACCTAGCCTAATCACCTAACCCACTTCATTAAATCTCACCCTAACTAACCCAAAACCTAGCCTAAAACCACCTAAACCGACTCAACCTAACCTAAACCAACCCCAAAGCCACCCTAGACACTACCCGGCCCAGCCGTGCGCCCTAGCGCCTCCCTGCACGCCCCTGCCGCGCCAACTGTGCCCTGTCGCGCCCTACTGCGGCTCCCCCGCTAAAACCTCCCCAACGCCTGTCCTACCCCTAGCGTGCCCGGCTGGGCCCTGCGCACCCCTATAGACGCAAAAAATTCTCGCTTCCTGGTTTTTAGGCCTGGAGCGAACCTTACTTAAGCTAGCGAAGATATATTTAAAACCTGACTTCTAACGTGGCGACTGTGAGCAAGCAAGCTCTTGTCGTCGCAGACCTTCTTGCACCGATGCACAAGGGTCAGTCTGTATGCTTTTAAAGATCGAGTTTTTGGATAGAAGGACCTACGAAAGCGGTTTGAGGTGTTTGATTCGGGTCTTGTTTGTACGATTTTCAGATTTTAGATCACGTGGATTTGCACATGCCTAAGTCTTTCTTTTTATCCCTTTTTGGGCCACCTAGGTGTGTGTTATGAACACTCCACTAAGATGTGGCGACTTTGAGCGGGAGTATGGGGTTTGCTTTGATGCAATATGTGTCCTAACTCGTGGTATGGCATATATGCAATGAAAACTCATGCTACTCCAAAGGGAAAACCCGAATTTAAAAGACAATGCCAAAGGGAAATTGCCGAAGGGAAATGACTTGTAATGGAAATTGCCGAAGGGAAATGACTTGTAATGTAAATGCCGAAGAGAAATTGCAAAAGGGAAATATGGCTATATCTTAAGAGCGGAAAGGCTCAATTGTGCAAGTGTGTGCCGTGTATATATTGAAAGACTACTGTAGACGCGCGAAAATCCCCGCCTCTTCGCCTCTTTCGGGGCTTGGAGTGGATCTTTATCGTGCGTCTAAGGCCTATGTATACAAATAGGGCGTGCCAGCTAGCTTACTTAAGCTAGCGAAGATATATTTAACACTGACTTCTAAACGTGGCGACTGTGAGCAAGTAAGCTCTTGTCGTCGCAGACCTTCTTGCACCGATGCGCAAGGGTCAGTCTGTACGCTTTTGCAAGAATCGAGTTTTGGGGAGAAAGTCTACGAAACGGTTCGAGGTGTCTATTTCGGGTCTTTAAGATGCGATTGCATGTTTTAGATCACGTGGATTTGTACGTGCCTAAGTCTTTTCTTTTATCCCTTTTTGGGTCGCCTAGTTTGTGTGTTATGAACACTCCACTACATGGGCGAATTCGAGCGGGGCTTGCTTCGATGCAATATGCGTCCTACCTCGTGGTATGGCGTAGATGCAATGCAAACTCACGCTACTCCAAAGGGAAAACCCGAAATGTAAAGACAATACTGAAGGGAAATAACAGAAGGGAAATAACCGAAGGGAAATAAGTATATATCTTATGTATATGAGCCCTTACTCGGGTCTTGCAAATAAGAGCGAAGGCTCAATGTGGGTGCGTGCTTGAATTGAAAGACTTACACACACGACATGAATTTAAACCCAAATATAAATTGCAGTATGGCCTTGACTATGGTCTTGGGAATAAGAGCGAAGGCTCAATGTGTGTGAGAGTGCTTGAATTAAAAGACTACCCACACGACATAAATGAAACCCAAATATAACTGCAATAAGGCCTTTACTAAGGTCTTGGGAGTAAGAGCGAAGGCTCAATGTGTGTGAAAGTGCTTGAATCGAAAGACTTACTCACACGACATGAAATGAAACCCAAATAGTATAGGTCGGCCCTTACTTGGGTCTTTCAAATAAGAGCGAAAGCTCAATGTGTGTGAGAGTGCTTGAATTGAAAGACTTACTCACACGACAAGAAATGAAACCCAAATAGTATAGGTCGGCCCTTACTTGGGTCTTTCAAATAAGAGCGAAAGCTCAATGTGTGTGAGAGTGCTTGAATTGAAAGACAACGCACCCAACTTAAACAAAACCCTTCGAAAATGAAAGTATATATACACTTATATATTAGGGGCTGATTAGGCCCGTGTGTGTTCAAAATTGTGCACGACTAAGAGAGTGCACGTGTGTGGTTGTGCCAAGCCACGTTATTACAAGCGGGGGGAGACTATGCTCCGTTATTACAACCCCGTATCAAATTGAATTTCAAGCAAGTGTACGACTAAAGACCGAGTTTAGACACTTACGAGTAGCTGGTCCGTAGAGGTCTTGCTTGAGCGTGGGCTTGGCCTTGGGCTGCAAACGGGAGCTCCGCGAAGGTAGGTGATCAAGGGTGCTGGCTGGCTGCAAGTGGGGCGCGGGATAGGCGCCTCGGAGGTGGCCGGCGGCAAGTAGATGGCGCCTCAAGGTAAGGGGTTTAAATGGCTGAATGAGTGGGTTCTTAGGGTCACTAGGGGAGTTGGGAGTTTAGGGAAATTGGACCTAAGAGGTGAGCTGGTGGGAGGGCCGAGTAGGACACCTAGGGGAAAGCCGAATGGGACATGATAGCTAGGTAGTGGCCGACAGCTTGGGCTATACTAGGTTCGGCTAGGTTTAGGTGGTGGCGGCAAAAGGGCTGAGATGAAGGTAGGATGGGTGGCTAAGAGTGGAGAGGTGGTAGAGAGGGGCCTTGAGGGAGTTTGGGGTACTTACCGAATGGGGAGAGGTGGCGGATGAAGTGGGAAGGTGGCGGGCAGGTGGCTGTCGGCTGGTTCGGTTGGGTGGAGGTGGTGGCGTCCGGCTGAGGGGTGGTGGTGGTGGATGGAAGAGGGAAGGTGGCGGAGTAGGTGGCGGCTGGTGGAGCAGCTGGAGCAGGCCAAGGTGGGGAGTCGTCCCGGCTGGGTGAGAGAAGGGAGAAGGAGAGGGCCCGGCTGGGTGAGGTAGTGGTTCCCACTTGGAGAACCCGCCCACAAGGAGGGGGGTTTAAATAGGGGATGGGTAGGTCGGTTAGGGCTGGGCTGTGGGTAGTGGTTAGGTGGTTTAGGTAGGGTGGTATGTAGATAAGGTGGGCTGGAAAAGGTTGGGCCAGATATTTTAAAACTAGGGGTTTGGGTAAATCGTGGGCTAAGGGTGGTTTAGGGGTTTAGGGCTAGGTTAGGTGGTTGGGTTTTAGGGTGAGGTTTAGTGAGCTAGGTTAGGTGATTAGGCTAGGTTTAGGCTAGGATTAGGGAAATTAATCTAGGTTTAGGGAAGGATTAGGGAAGTGGGTTAGGTGATTAGGTTGGGATTAGGACGGGATTAGGGAATTGGGTTAGGTGATTAGGCTCAGATTAGGGGTGAATTAGGGGTTTGGGTTAGGTTTAGGCATTTTGGGCTAGGTTTAGGTGAAGGAGCTCCCTTAGCATGGCCCATAGACCTTGATCACCCCATGTTGGTGCAGCCCTAGGTTAGGTTTTAGCTAATTACAAGCTTAAACCCACTCAATTAGGCTAACCCACATGATTAACCCAAACTTGACACACAAGTCAAGCTTAATACAACACTCTTGATATTTTTCACCCCACTCTCTCTCATGCCCAATATCCCACGTGAATCTCAAGTGGGCCCCACCTCCATTTATGAGAAGGTGATGTGGGCCATGGATATGGATATTGGATTGGATCTCTGGATCCAAATCCAAATCCAAGTCCACATATGGGTTTGGATTGGAATCTGGATATATATGGTCCAGATCCAATCCAAACTGAACTCTGACTCCTTCGAGCTGGATTCGAAACGGACGATTCGTGCGGGGTCTGACAGCATCAGTACTCCGTCTGCGTTGGGTCTTCGCCAACATAGTCGTCCGCCTCCGTTTCTGCCTTCCGGAGATGACTTCAAATGCTATTTTGATAAGAACAGGGTCTTGGACGTTCGAGATCCTGGGATGTGAATCAGATACAAGAGTTGTTGCGCCGGGCTCGACAGGTGCTCCGGTTCCGGGCTCTTCTTGGCTCTCCTTGTCCTGTCTTGATCGGGCCAAGCCACTTCGGGGTTTCAAAACATGTTTTAAAAGGGTTTTCAAAAGCCATATTATATGTTTTAGAAAGATAAAGTTTAAAACATATATACAGGGTTGTCTGGAAGGCTCCTGGGTTTCCAGACTCAAAATGGCCCTTTGGGGCTGCTTGTATAAAACCAGATGGATTTTGAGAAATTCGTGGGATTTCGGAGTGTTTACAACTACGCACACAACTGAACCTTAAAACCCGAATTGAAAAGACATAGCCAAAAGGGAAATACGTATATAGTATATATGAGCCCTTACTTGGGTCTTGCAAATAAGAGCGAAGGCTCAATGTGGGTGCGTGTGAAAATGTAAAGATAACACACACGACTTCAAATGAAACCCAAATATAAATTGCAATATGGCCTTGTAAACACCCCGAAATCCCACGAATTCCTCAAAACAACCTGGTTTTATAAAAGCAGCCCCGAAGGGCCATTTTTGAGTCTGGGAACCCAGGAGCCTTCCAGACAACCCTATATATATGTTTTGAACCTTATATTTCAAAAATGTATAATATGGCTTTAAAAACCTTTTAAAACACGTTTTTGAAACCCCAAAGCAGCTTGGCCTAAGCAAGATAGGACCAGAAAAGCAAAACAGAGCCCGAAACTGGAGCACAAGTCGAGCCCGGCACAACAACTCTCGTATTTGTAAACACCCCGAAATCCCACGAATTTCTCAAATTCATCTGGTTTTGTAAAAGCAGCCCCAAAGGGCTATTTTGAGTTTGGAAACCTAGGAGCCTTCCAAACAACCCTGTACATATGTTTTGAACTCTATATTTCGAAAACATACAATATGGCTTTTAAAACCTTTTTAAAACATGTTTTGAAACCCCGAAGCGGCTTGGCCCAATCAAGACAGGACCAGGAGAGATAAGAAGAGCCCAAAACTGGAGCACATGTCGAGCCCGACACAACAACTCTTGTATCAAATTCACACCCCCAGGATCTTGAACGTCCAAGACCCTGTTCTTATCAAAATGTCATTTGAAGTCATCTCCGGAAGGCAAAAACGGAGGCGGACGACCATGTTGGCGAAGACCCAACGCAGACGGAGTACTGATGCTGTCAGACCCCGCACAAATCGTCCGTTTCGAACCCAGCTCGAAGGAGTCAGAGTTCAATTTGGATTGGATCTAGACCATATATATCCAGATCCCAATCCAAACCCATATGTGGACTTGGATTTGGATTTGGATCCAGAGATCCAATCCAATATCCATATCCATGGCCCACATCACCTTCTCATAAATGGAGGTGGGGCCCACTTGAAATTCACGTGGGATTATGGGCATGAGAGAGAGTGGGGATGGATAATATCAAGAGTGTTGTAATTAAGCTTGACTTGTGTGTCAAGTTTGGGGTTAATCATGTGGGTTAGCCTAATTGAGTGGGTTTAAGCTTGTAATTAGCCAAAACCTAACCTAGGGCTGCACCAACATGAGGTGGTTAAGGTCTATGGGCCATGCAAAGGGAGCTCCTTCACCTAAACCTAACCCAAAACACCTAATCCTAGCCCTCCACCCTAATCCACCCCTAATCTGAGCCTAATCACCTAACCCACTTCCCTAATCCCGGCCTAATCCCAACCTAATCACCTAACCCACTTCCCTAATCCTTCCCTAAACCTAGGTTAATTTCCCTAAACCTAGCCTAATCACCTAACCTAGCTCACTAAACCTCACCCTAAAACCCAACCACCTAACCTAGCCCTAAACCCCTAAACCACCCCTAGCCCACAATCTAGCCAAACCACTAGTATTTAAAATATCTGGCCCTACCCTTTCCAGCCCACCTTATCTTCATACCACCCTACCTAAACCACCTAACCACTATCTAGTCGCCTATCTAGTCGCCTTCCCCAAGCCCAATCGGGACCCCACTTCCCAGCCCAGCCGAACCCAGCCACCTGCTCCCCCTTCTCCAGCTTCTCCACCTGCTCCGCCTGCACCACCACCATCTCTCCATCCCACCACCACTTGCACCGCCATCTCCACCACCTCCCGACCGAGCCTCACTACCTGCCCAGCTTCCTTCCAACCGAGCGCCACCTTGTCTTCACTCGGTGAGTACCCCACACTCTACCTAACTCCTTCTCCACTCCCTCTCCACTCCCAGCCACCCACCATACCGCCACCTACTTTCCATCCCACCACCACTTGCCGCCACCACTACACCCACTACACCCACTACCACCTAGCCCCATCACCTAACTAGCTACCTTCCCATACTCCAGCCTTAGTCATCCTAGCAGCCCGCCACCACTACATTCCCCTAGTCGGCCACTCCAACCGACTATCCCTTCCATTCGGCCAGCCATCTCTTTTCCCCTAGGTGTCCCATTCAACCTTCCCTTAAGCTCCCCTTAGGTCCATACTCCCTAACACTATATACCCTCCTAGTGACCCTACATACTCACCTTGCCCAGCCCCTTTAATCCCCCACACCAAGGTGACACCCTTGCTCGCAGCCGGCCACCATCAAGGCACCTATCCCGCGCCCCATTTGCAGCCAGCCAGCACCCTTTGTCATTCACCCTCGCGGAGCTCCCGTTTGCAGACCAAGGCGAAGGCCAAGCCCACGCTCAAGCAAGGCCTCTACGGACCAGCTACTAGTAAGTGCCTAACTCGGTCTTTAGTTGTATACTTGCTTGAGATTCAATTTGATACGGGGTTGTAATAACGGAGCATAGTCTCCCCCCGCTTGTAATAACGTGGCTTGGCACACCCACACACGTGCACTCTCCTAGTTGTGCACGATTTTGAACACACACGGGCCTAATCAGCACTTAATACATAAGTATATACATATACTTTCATTTTTGAAGGGTTTTGCTTAAGTTGGGTGCGTTGTCTTTCAATTCAAGCACTCACACACATTGAGCTTTCGCTCTTATTTGAAAGACCCAAGTAAGGGCCGACCTATACTATTTGGGTTTCATTTCATGTCATGTGTGTAAGTCTTTCAATTCAAGCACTCTCACACACATTGAGCTTTCGCTCTTACTCCCAAGACCTTATTAAAGGCCTTATTGCAATTATATTTGGGTTTCATTTATGTCGTGTGCGTAGTACTTCAATTCAAGCACTCTCACACACATTGAGCCTTCGCTCTTACTCCCAAGACCTTAGTCAAGGCCATACTGCAATTTATATTTGGGTTTAATTTCATGTCGTGTGTGTAAGTCTTTCAATTCAAGCACGCACCCACATTGAGCCTTCGCTCTTATTTGCAAGACCTGAGTAAGGGCTCATATACATACTCTATATACATATCTCCCTTCGGCACTTACTTTACAAGTCATTTCCCTTCGGTTATTTCCCTTCAGTATTGTCTTTACATTTCGGGTTTTCCCTTTGGAGTAGCGTGAGTTTGCATTGCATCTACGCCATACCACGACGTAGGACGCATATTGCATCAAAGCAAGCCCCGCTCGAATTCGCTCATGTAGTGGAGTGTTCATAACACACAAACTAGGTGACCCGAAAAGGAATAAAAGAAAAGAATTAGGCACGTGCAAATCCGCGTGATCTAAAACTTGCAATCGCATTTAAAAGACCCGAAATAGACACCTCGAACTGCTTCGTAGACTTTCTCTCCAAAAACTCGATTTTTGCAAAGCGTACAGACTGACCCTTGCGCATCGGTGCAAGAAGGTCTGCGACGACAAGAGCTTACTTGCTCACAGTCACCACGTTTAGAAGTCAGTGTTAAATATATCTTCGCTAGCTTAGGTAAGCTAGCTGGCACGCCCTGTTTGCGTACATAGGCCTTAGACACACGAGAGGATCCGCTCCGAGCCTTGAAAAGGTGAGAGGCGGGGATTTTCGCTGCGTCTACAGAGATTGGCACGCCCGGTGGGACGTGAGCCTTTCAAAAATCGAGTTTTAAATAGAAGTCTTGCGAAAATTTTGTAAAAGGTGTCATTTTAACTTGTTTTCTTTGCTTGTACTTAGGACATTTTGAAAAAGCTTGAAAAGCATGTCAAAATCCAATCCAAGTGAAGTGTCGAGCCAAGGCTCATGCGCATCAAGTTCTCACTCTAGGAGGATTTTCAAAAACAAAATAAAACTAGATGAAATCGAGGACTTGAGAAGGGAGTTTGAGGCCAAAATCGATGCTCTCAGCCAAGAGGCTGAAGTAGGCGATTCATGTTCATCAAACGGTGAACAAAGGCCTAAAAAGAAATCTGAAAAACCTCGCAAGCACAAAGAGGCCTCCGTAATGGAAGGCAACCAATACCATGAGTCCTTCACACAAAAGGACCGTAAAGCCCTACAGCAGTTGCTGAAAGGGCAGAATAAAGAGAAAAGAAGCTACGCCCTGTCTGATTTCCTTCCTATGGATTACAAAACAGACAATGACGATGAAATACCGAACTTCCATCAGTATGATGGCATGGGAGACCCTAGGTCTCACTTGCAGCTTTTCTCGCGTCGAGCCCATAAGAAGAAAAAGGACTCGATGAAATGGGTGTATTGGTTCCCTTTATCCCTTAAAGGCACAGCTGCCAAATGGCTGGCTTCCTACGACTTAAGCCAGTTCGCTACTTTTGAAGAGTTAGCGAACTGCTTCATGCAAAGATTTGCACACAACGTAGAAGTCACGCCGACTCTGAATACCTTAAGGGATACAAAGCAAGGCATGAACGAAGACGTACATGCCTTCATTATAAGATGGAGGTCGCTTTTGGGCCAAGTGCGAGAGCCCATATCCGAAGGATGCGCAGTAATGCTCATCCTGGATAATTTTAAAAGCGAGTTAAAAACCCTTCTCTCACTCCATGAGATTTCAACTTTCCATAAGTTGATCAAAAAGGCCTCCCTTTTCGAAACCAACTTGCGAAAAGGGACATACGATCACTTGTGGAAAGGAAGTGCCGTTCCAAAAACCCATTTTGAAAAACCCATCGCATATGGGCTGCCCACGACGGACAAAGGGGCAAAGCCCCATAAAATCGCCAATGTCCGGGTGGATCCAAGCATGGCGGGCACTTCCAAAAATTTTGAAAAATTAGAAAATAAGAGGGAGCGAAATTTTCAAAAACCGGTTGAAAAACGGGAGTATACTCTGCTAGGGCAACCTGTGTCAGAGGTCCTAGACCTCCTACTTGCTCAGGGCATGATAGAACTCCCTGAAATCCCCGAAGGAGTCACTTCCAAAGGGGGATATTTAAACCGATTTTGTAAGTATCATCAGCTCAAAGGCCATGATACGAAACGCTGCTTCTCTCTCTTAAATAAAATTGAGAACTTGATAGCAGAAGGCCGGCTCCAGGTCACTGCGAAACCTGAGCCACCTCAAGCTATCTTCAAGGAACCCTTTCCCAAACACGCCAATGGCAGTGGGAAAGGAAAGGAGGTATGTACCCTCACCATTTCCAAGGAACTAGCGCAAAAACCAGAACTTGGTTGACCTACTTGTGCGCCCATTCTTGTACTATACAAGAAGCCCGCCCAAGTCATCATTCGGGGACCACCAAAAGTGGAAACCCCGGTAAAACCAGTTTTGAAAATCCAAGGTTCTCCTCAGCTCATCCTTAGAGCCAAGTTTAGCGCGAACCCTAGGCTGGTCGTGGGGGAAGTCACTAAATCCGGGAGGATCTATCAACCCCCGCACCTTCAAGGTGCTCAAAAGGTGGTCAGTGTGCCTGGCCCCTCAAAAGCATGTATCCCTAGTGTTCTGCCAAAAGCAGATAAGGACAAAGTCATCCTAAATCCTTATGACTTTGAAAACCACCTTTCAAAGATTCCTATTCACATGTCTATCCTAGAGCTTATAAAAACTTCGCCTAGGCATAGACTTGTATTAGAGAAAATTCTAGAAAGGGCCAAGGTTGATTCGAACATAAGTCCGGAATCCTTGTCTGCCCAAGTGGCTTTATTAGGAGCAAAATCGCCCATCACTTTTTTGAAAGATGATGTAGATAGACCCTACGAAACCCATAACCAGGCCCTGCATATCGAGGTGGTTCTAAACAACCACTCTCTGGACAGGTGCCTAGTCGATGGTGGAGGAGGGCTCAACATCCTTCCACTTCATGTGGCGTACAAAATCGGAGTCACCTTGACTTCAGTAAACCCAAGCCCCATCGTTATCGCTGGATACGATGGGAATGCGTCTAGACCTTTAGGATCCATCGAACTCCCAATGGAAACGGGGGGGATCGAACACACAGGGGTGTTCCATGTCTTGGACATCCACCCCCATTATAACCTGTTGCTGGGAAGGCCTTGGATACACAGTTTGTGCGCTGTGCCATCCACCTTCCACAGGTGTGTCAAGATCCCTTTTAGGGACCAGGTCGTAGTGATCCTAGGTGAGAGTCACCCACAGCTTCAGGGGATCATAAACTCCCCTTGTTTATCAAGCTCCCAGGCCCATGAGGCTAACCTGGGAAAAATTATGGTTGAGCCACCTCGGCCCGTGTTAAACAACCCTAGGAAGGTTGTATGTGTGAAGGGGCCGCCCAAAGCAGGCCCCCTCCTGACTGCAAACCCAAGCGTTCCCTATTTCCAAAGCCCCTGGACAAGAGGCCATACGAGCACAATATGGACGATAGCATGTTCCAAGACCACGACTTATATCCAACTTTTTCGAAAAACAAAAAGTCGTGGAACATGTTGTTGAACATGGGCTACATGCCCTACAAGAGTCTAGGGGCGCAGAACCAGGGTCTCCTAGAGCCCATCCTTCCTAGGGCCAACCCAAGCCGATATGGGATCGGCTATACTCCCCAAATACCGCCAGAGCCACCCCCTGTGACCACCTGGGTCAAGGGTGCCCCGGAGCCTGTCTTAGAAGAGACCTACGATTTAGATCTCCTATTCCGAGACTAACCCGTAGTGTTTTCCCTTTGTAGGTATGACGGAAGATCCCTTTTCTAAAAATACAAAAACATTTGAAAAACTTAAAATCAAAAAAATCAAAAAACAAGAAAAACCAAAAACAATGGAAAAACAAAAACTCGAAAAAAGAGTGCTTTGTATAGTTCCCAAGGTTCTTGTTTAATAAAAACCCAAAAAAATTGAAAATTTGGAAAATACCAAAAAGATTTTGTACATAGCTGCTCCTGGTAGGACTTTGGCAAAAGAAAAGGATTTCGAAAGAAACGTCGTCTGCATAGCCAGACCAAAAATTTCGAAATCACTTGAAAATCCAAGTACAAAACCAGGTCATTTTGAAAACCACGCATCAAGTTCCCTCGGGTCTATAGCCCACGAGAATGATCAAAGCCCATAAGTGGATCCCCTTGAGGAAGATCCCACTTCTGAGCTCCCAGAATTTCATAGAATTCTCGATTTTGAAAGACCTTCCCAATCAGTAGGAGGAGATTTCATAGAGGTGAACCTAGGGGATGATTCCAATCCCAAAACCATCAAAATAGGTGCATGCTTGCATGAAATTGAAAAGTTAGCATTCATTGCATTTCTACGAACCTATTTAGATGTGTTTGCATGGACGTATGAAGACATGCCGGGCATAGATCCCAGCATTGTCGAGCATCGTCTTCCCTTAGATGCAGGTGTAAAACTCATAAAGCAGAAGCTTAGGAAAATACACCCGAATGTACACACGCAAGTCAAAGAGGGTTTAGAAGATCTGCTAAAAGCCGGATTTATAAAACCCATTGCGTATTCTGATTGGTTGTCAAACATCGTTGTAGTTCGAAAAACCAATGGGAAAATTCAAATATGCATCGATTTCAGAAACCTGAATAAAGCCACTCCAAAGGATAATTATCCTTTACCAAACATAGATTTGATAGTCGATAGTACTACAAATCATGAAATGTTTTCATTCATGGATGGCTATTCAGGCTATAATCAAATCAAACTAAGTCCACGAGATCAGGGTAAGACCACCTTCACAACCCCATGGGGCACGTACTGCTATACAGTCATGCCCTTTGGTTTGAAAAATGCCGGCGCAACATACTAACGAGCCATGACCACGATCTTCCATGATCAAATTCATGAGCTTGTAGAAGTGTATGTAGATGATCTCTTGGCAAAATCCAAAACCCGATGCACCCATATCGAATGTTTACAAAAGATTTTCGAAAGGCTTAGGCTTTACAAAGTAAAGCTAAACCCTCAAAAATGTGTGTTCGGGGTAGAATAAGGGAAGCTTCTAGGCTTTATGGTGAGCCAAAGGGGAATAGAAGTCAACCCCTCTAAGTGTCGAGCCATCATAGACATGGCTCCACCCTCCAATCTCACCCAAATCCGTAGCCTCCAGGGTCGCTTACAATCCGTTCGCCGATTCATATCGAATCTGGCCACTAGATGCGAACCCTTCAACAAACTGTTGAGGAAGGGTACGAAATTCTTATGGGATGACGAATGCCAAAAGTCCTTCGAGAGACTGAAGGCATACTTGGTTAATCCCCCCGTTTTGAATCCTCCAAAGCAAGGAAAACCGCTTTTATTATACATCTCCGTGCATGCAAATGCTTTAGGAGCCCTGTTGGCTCAATACGAGGATGACACCCATAAAGAGTATGCCATCTACTATATTTCGAAAACTCTCTTGGCTTATGAACAAAATTATCAAGCCATGGAGAAGACGTGCTTGGCCCTAGTCTCGGCCTGCCAGAAATTCAGACACTATTTCCTAGATCATGAGATTTGGATAGTGTCCAAGCTTGATCCAATCAAGCACTTGTTCGAAAAACCCATTCTCACGGGTAGATTGGGCAAATGGCAACTCCTTCTAATGGAGTATGATTTGAAATACCATCACCAGATCTCCATTAAGGGGCAAGCCCTAGCAGATTACGTGGCTGAATTCCCCTTAGAGGACACATATCCCACTCTTGTCGAAATGCTTGATGAAGGCATATTGCAAAACCATTTTCAAAACCACATTTTGGCAAATTCTTTCGAAAACCAAGTATGGAAGATGCACTTCGATGGGGCACGAAACCAACGAGGGGCTGGTGCTGGGGTCATCCTAATCTCCCCTGAAAAGGGCGAGATTCCCATAGCAGTCCGCTTAGATTTCGAATGTTCCAACAACATAGCTGAGTATGAAGCACTCATACAAGGCTTAAGGATTTCGAAAACTCTAGGGGCATCATGCATCGAGGTCTTTGGAGATTCGCTCCTTGTCATAAACCAGGTTTTAAAAATTTGGCAAGTACGTAATGAGAAACTACTTCCATATCATGAGTTGGCCACTCGACTAGTCCAATCCTTCCAGTCGTGTAAGCTCACACACGTAGGAAGAGAGGACAATGGCATCGCCGATGCCCTCTCCTCCTTGGGTTCAACCCTGAAGGTCAATCCCATTTCAGGGACCAGGTCTTTGGAAATATGGCATGCGCCCCACCCATCCACACACGACTTAGATATTTGCCAAAACAACCCAGAGTCTATTGAAAAACCTTGGTTTTATGACATAAAACAATTTTTAGAAAATGGGGGATTCACCGAGGATGCCACATCCAAAGATAAGGCATTCATTCGCAAGATTTCGACCCGATACACCATTCTGGGTGGGGTTTTATACAAAAAGAGTTTTACCGACATTCTGCTTAGGTGTATCGACCTAGAGGAGGCTAGGATAGTGATGCATGAGTTCCACGATGGAGAATGTGGAGGTCATGTTAACGCCAACATGATGGCAATGAAAATACTTAGAGGGGGCTATTTTTGGTCCACCCTGAAAAAAGATTGTCACGATCATGTTAGGAAGTGTCATCCATGTCAAGTGCATGGGCACGCCATTCATATCCCTTCATCTGCATTGCATTCCGTAGTCAGCCCCTGGCCATTTACCATGTGGGCGTTTGACATTGTAGGCCCAATATTTCCAAAGGCCTCGAATGGGCATCGATCTATTTTAGCAGCCACGGAGTATTTCTCCAAGTGGGTGGAAGCCATTTCCCTAACCAATGTAATGGGGCAACATGTGGTGGCTTTCATCCGGAGGAATATCTTGGCTCGATTTGGGGTTCCACGAGACCTTGTGTCTGATAATGGTACCCCATTCAAGAACGAGCGGATGGTTAAGTTGTGCAACATGTATGGCATAACTCACCACTTCTTCTCGCCCTACTTCCCTCAAGGCAATGGCCAAGCCGAAGCCACAAACAAGACTCTCATTAGTATTATTAAGAAAACCTTAGAGAAGGGTAGGACGTGGCACGAGAAGCTGGATGAAGCCTTATGGGCTTATAGGACTTCCATCCAAACTCCCACAAATGCCACACCATTTGAATTGGTCTATGGCACAAACGCCATTCTTCCCATTCATACCCAACTGCATTCATTCCATACATCCATAGCACTCGACCTCCCCCTAGAGACGCTTCAGCATGCTAGGATGGCCGAACTAGATTTGCTAGATGAGAGGCGACTCCTTGCCATGGATCATGCTCGTAAATACCGGCAAAGGATAGCCCGACATTATAGCAAACACATGAGACCTCGCCACTTTGAAGTGGGAGATCTGGTCTTAAAAACCGTCCACCATCGTGGCCCACACCCCTTAGGCAAGTGGCGCCCCAACTGGGATGGACCCTATGTTGTACGAGCAACCACTACGAACAATTCGTATTGGTTGATCGATGTAGAAGGTAGGAATTTAGCAGATCCTATCAATATTCAATATTTAAAGAAGTATCATGTGTAGGATTTGGATTAAATTCCAGTTTTCGAAAATTTTAAAAGGGATAGCTGCCCTGAGACATGTGAATAAGGTGCAAAGGCAAAGTCGTGTGACCCTGAGTGAGAGAATTCGCACTTGTGAAAGAGTGGAGTCTTCAAAATCGTGGTTACATTTCAAAATCCTTCTTCTTATAAAGAAAGGCCTAGTTCAATATAGCAAGATACTTGCAAGTAGTACGTGCTATTTCTAAATAGGCTGATCTGGAATGGATCGAGTGTAGGCTTGGGATAAGTCCTCCCCTCTTCTCTTCTACTTCTAAAAGGAAAACAAAGGCCCAAATAAAGGGAATTTCCCATTTCGAAGTATCTTTCCAAAAGAAAGAAACCAGATTTCCAAAGAAAAATCGAATCTCCTGTGAAAAAGAGGGATTAAAGAAAAAATACTCCCAAAGGGAGACCCTCTATGAAAAAAAGGAAAAAGAGGCCAAAAAGCTCAAAAAGAGCAGTTTTCCGCCTTCTATGCCTTAAACCACGGGACGCTTCAGAAGGGACCGTGGTATCTCTTTCCTATCCCTGGCTTATCCCAAGCTAAAGCATGGTTCATTTCGAGGAATCCTAAAGTAAAAATAGGATTTACTTACTTGAATTTCATCTTGTTTGAGAATTCGACGTTTCGAGTAAGACGTAGGAATTTGAAATATGCCTTGTTTTCTTATAAAACCTCCGCTAAAAAAACGAGAGTTAAGACTCAAACAAAGGCAAGCACAAAGAGCTCGAGATCCTTAGGATCGAGGCTCAAGACAGTTGTTCCTTTTGTAAATAGCTTTTGTAAATAAGTTTTGAAAACCGAACATCAAACAGCATAGGATTTGCTCACTTGGAGCAGTAGGCCTTGTAAGTCTCTAGAGTTCGACCACACCTGGTCTCTGGGAGGTCACCACTTTTGGCACCACACCCATGTCATTTGCATTCCACGCATGGTACTTGCATGAACATGATCCCATTTAGGACCAGATTCCATAAAACACCCTTTGGCGTGATATCTCCTCCTACTAGAGTTTGTAAATTGAGATTTTGCTAAAATTGGGACGATCCCATATTCTTCGTGGCTAGATCTAGGGAGACATTGAAAGGGGTGTTTGTCATCTTTGCCCTTATCCAAATCTATTTGGACAAGGCCAAAGAGGGGCATCTGTAAACACCCCGAAATCCCACGAATTTCTCAAATTCATCTGGTTTTGTAAAAGCAGCCCCAAAGGGCTATTTTGAGTTTGGAAACCCAGGAGCCTTCCAAACAACCCTGTACATATGTTTTGAACTCTATATTTCGAAAACATACAATATGGCTTTTAAAACCTTTTTAAAACATGTTTTGAAACCCCGAAGCGGCTTGGCCCAATCAAGACAGGACCAGGAGAGCTAAGAAGAGCCCGGAACTGGAGCACATGTCGAGCCCGGCACAGCAACTCTTGTATCAAATTCACACCCCCAGGATCTCGAACGTCCAAGACCCTGTTCTTATCAAAATGTCATTTGAAGTCATCTCCGGAAGGCAGAAATGGAGGTGGACGACCATGTTGGCGAAGACCCAATGCAGACGGAGTACTGATGCTGTCAGACCCCGCACAAATCGTCCGTTTCGAACCCAGCTCGAAGGAGTCAGAGTTCAGTTTGGATTGGATCTGGACCATATATATCCAGATCCCAATCCAAACCCATATGTGGACTTGGATTTGGATTTGGATCCAGAGATCCAATCCAATATCCATATCCATGGCCCACATCACCTTCTCATAAATGGAGGTGGGGCCCAGTTGAAATTCACGTGGGATTATGGGCATGAGAGAGAGTGGGGATGGATAATATCTAGAGTGTTGTAATTAAGCTTGACTTGTGTGTCTGTAAACACCCCGAAATCCCACGAATTTCTCAAAATCCATCTGGTTTTATACAAGCAGCCCCAAAGGGCCATTTTTGAGTTTGGAAACCCAGGAGCCTTCCAAACAACCCTGTATATATGTTTTAAACTTTATCTTTCAAAAACATATGATATAGCTTTTGAAAACCCTTTTAAAACATGTTTTGAAACCCCGAAGTGGCTTGGCCCGATCAAGACAAGACCAGGAGAGCCAAGAAGAGCCCGGAACTGGAGCACCTGTCGAGCCCGGCGCAGCAACTCTTGTATCTGATTCACACCCCAGGATCTCGAACGTCCAAGACCCTGTTCTTATCAAAATAACATTTGAAGTCATCTCCGGAAGGCAGAAACGGAGGCGGACGACTATGTTGGCGAAGACCCAACGCAGACGGAGTACTGATGCTGTCAGGCCCCGCACGAATCGTCAGTTTCGAACCCAGCTCAAAGGAGTCAGAGTTCAGTTTGGATTGGATCTGGACCATATATATCCAGATTCCAACCCAAACCCATATGTGGACTTGGATTCGGATTTGGATCCAGAGATCCAATCCAATATCCATATCCATGGCCCACATCACCTTCTCATAAATGGAGGTGGGGCCCACTTGAAATTCACGTGGGATATTGGGCATGAGAGAGAGTGGGGGTGAAAAATATCAAGAGTGTTGTATTAAGCTTGACTTGTGTGTCAAGTTTGGGTTTAATCTTGTGGGTTAGCCTAATTGAGTGGGTTTAAGCTTGTAATTAGCTAAAACCTAACCTAGGGTTGCACCAACATGGGGTGATCAAGGTCTATGGGCCATGCTAGGGGAGCTCCTTTACCTAAACCTAACCCAAAATGCCTAAACCAAGCCTAAACCCCTAATCCACCCCTAATCTGAACCTAATCACCTAACCCACTTCCCTAATCCCGGCCTAATCCCAACCTAATCACCTAACCCACTCCCCTAATCCTTCCCTAAACCTAGATTAGTTTCCCTAATCCTAGCCTAAACCTAGCCTAATCACCTAACCTAGCTCACTAAACCTCACCCTAAAACCCAACCACCTAACCTAGCCCTAAACCCCTAAACCACCCTTAGCCCACGATTTATCAAAACACCTAGTTTTAAAATATCTGGCCCAACCCCATCCAGCCCACCTTATCTACATACTACCCTACCTAAACCACCTAACCACTACCCACAACCCAGCCCTAACCGACCTACCCATCCCCTATTTAAACCCCCCTCATTGTGGGCGGGTTTTCCAAGTGGGAACCACCCCTTCCATCCAGCCGGGCCCTCTCCTTCTCCCATTTCTCATCCAGCCGTGACCACTCCCCAGCAGCTCCAGCTCCTCCACCAGCCGCCACCTGCTCCGCCACCTTCCCTCTTCCGTCCACCACCACTGCCCCCCAGCCGGACACCACCACCTCACTCAGCCGAACTCCCATCAACACTCGGCTTCCCTCTTCATCCACTCGCCACTCCACCCCATCCAGTAAGCCTTCTTTAACCCTACTTAAACCCTTCTCTACCACCTCTCCACTCCCAGCCACCCACCACACCATCACCTTACTCACCCAACAGCCCTTCACCGCCACCACTCCCACTTGGCCAAACCTTAGCCGCCTCAACCGTTTGCTTCCTACCTAACTCACATTAACTATACCCGGCCACCCTATCAGATTTCCTAAGACTTGCCCGTGGCACTACCTTAAACCCACTATTCCCACTATTACCTAGTCCCATCCCCTAACTGGCCACCTTCCCATACTCCAGCCTTAGTCACCCTAGCAGCCCGCCACCACCATTTTAACTTAGCCGAACCTAGCACAACCCAAACCGCCGGCCACTACTCCCCCCCCTAGGTGTCCTATTTGGCCTTCCCACTAGCTCACCTTTTAGGTCCAGTTTCCCTAAGTACCTAACTTCCCTAGTGACCCTAAGACTCACTTATTCAGCCACTCTAAACTCCCTACTTGGAGGCGCCGCCTACTTGCCACCGGCCCCCTTCGAGGCGTCTATCCCGTGCCCCACTTGCAGCCGGCCAGCACCCTTGATCACCTACCTTCGCGGAGCTCCCACTTGCAGCCCAAGGCCAAGCCTACGCTCAAGCAAGACCTCTACGGACCAGCTACTCGTAAGTGTCTAAACTCGGTCTTTAGTCATACACTTGCTTGAAATTCAATTTGATACGGGGTTGTAATAACGGAGCATAGTCTCCCCCCGCTTGTAATAACGTGGCTTGGCACAACCACACACGTGCACTCCCTTAGTCGTGCACAATTTTGAACACACACGGGCCTAATCAGCCCCTAATATATAAGTGTACGTATATATTTCATTTCCGAAGGGTTTTGTTTAAGTTGGGTGCGTTGTCTTTCAATTCAAACACTCTCACACACATTGAGCTTTCGCTCTTATTTGAAAGACCCAAGTAAGGGCCGACCTATACTATTTGGGTTTCATTTCATGTCGTGTGAGTAAGTCTTTCAATTTAAACACTCTCACACACATTGAGCTTTCGCTCTTATTTGAAAGACCCAAGTAAGGGCCGACCTATACTATTTGGGTTTCATTTCTTGTCGTGTGAGTAAGTCTTTCAATTCAAGCACTTTCACACACATTGAGCCTTCGCTCTTACTCCCAAGACCCTAGTAAAGGCCTTATTGCAGTTATATTTGGGTTTCATTTATGTCGTGTGTGTAGTACTTCAATTCAAGCACTCTCACACACATTGAGCCTTCGCTCTTACTCCCAAGACCTTAGTCAAGGCCATACTGCAATTTATATTTGGGTTTTATTTCATGTCGTGTGTGTAAGTCTTTCGATTCAAGCACGCACCCACATTGAGCCTTCGCTCTTATTTGCAAGACCCGAGTAAGGGCTCATATACATAAGATATATACGTATTTCCCTTCGGTTATTTCCCTTCTGTTATTTCCCTTCAGTATTGTCTTTACATTTCGGGTTTTCCCTTTAGAGTAGCGTGAGTTTGCATTGCATCTACGCCATACCACGAGGTAGGACGCATATTGCATCGAAGCAACCCCCGCCCGAATTCGCCCATGTAGTGGAGTGTTCATAACACACAAACTAGGCGACCCAAAAAGGGATAAAAGAAAAGACTTAGGCACGTACAAATCCACGTGATCTAAAACATGCAATCGCATCTTAAAGACCCGAAATAGACACCTCGAACCGTTTCGTAGACTTTCTCCCCAAAACTCGATTTTTTGCAAAAGCGTACAGACTGACCCTTGCGCATCGGTGCAAGAAGGTCTGCGACGACAAGAGCTCACTTGCTCACAGTCGCCACATTTAGAAGTCAGTGTTAATATATCTTCGCTAGCTCAAGTAAGCTAGCTGGCACGCCCTATTTGTATACATAGGCCTTAGACGCACGATAAGATCCACTCCAAGCCACGAAAGAGGCAAAGAGGCGGGGATTTTCGCGCGTCTACAGTGTCAAGTTTGGGGTTAATCATGTGGGTTAGCCTAATTGAGTGGGTTTAAGCTTGTAATTAGCCAAAACCTAACCTAGGGTTGCACCAACATGAGGTGGTTAAGGTCTATGGGCCATGCAAAGGGAGCTCCTTCACCTAAACCTAACCCAAAACACCTAATCCTAGCCTTCCACCCTAATCCACCCCTAATCTGAGCCTAATCACCTAACCCACTTCCCTAATCCCGGTCTAATCCCAACCTAATCACCTAACCCACTTCCCTAATCCTTCCCTAAACCTAGGTTAATTTCCCTAAACCTAGCCTAAACCTAGCCTAATCACCTAACCTAGCTCACTAAACCTCACCCTAAAACCCAACCACCTAACCTAGCCCTAAACCCCTAAACCACCCCTAGCCCACAATCTACCCAAACCACTAGTATTTAAAATATCTGGCCCTACCCTTTCCAGCCCACCTTATCTTCATACCACCCTACCTAAACCACCTAACCACTACCCCAAACCCAGCCCTAACCGACCTACCCATCCCTATATAAACCCCCCCCCCTTGGGGGCGGGCTCTCCTATCTAGTCGCCTTCCCCAAGCCCAGCCGGGACCCCACTTCCTAGCCCAGCCGAACCCAGCCACCTGCTCCCCCTTCTCCAGCTGCTCCACCTGCTCCGCCTGCACCACCACCATCTCTCCATCCCACCACCACTTGCACCGCCATCTCCACCACCTCCCGGCCGAGCCTCACTACCTGCCCAGCTTCCTTCCAACCGAGCGCCACCTTCTCTTCACTCGGTGAGTACCCCACACTCTACCTAACTCCTTCTCCACTCCCTCTCCACTCCTAGCCACCCACCATACCGCCACCTACTTTCCATCCCACCACCACTTGTTGCCACCACTACACCCACTACACCCACTACCACCTAGCCCCATCACCTAACTAGCTACCTTCCCATACTCTAGCCTTAGTCATCCTAGCAGCCCGCCACCACTACATTCCCCTAGTCGGCCACTCCAACCGACTATCCCTTCCATTCGGCCAGCCATCTCTTTTCCCCTAGGTGTCCCATTCAACATTCCTTAAGCTCCCCTTAGGTCCATACTCCCTAACACTATATACCCTCCTCGTGACCCTACATACTCACCTTGCCCAACCCCTTTAATCCCCCACACCAAGGCGACACCCTTGCTCGCAGCCGGCCACCATCAAGGCGCCTATCCCGCACCCCATTTGCAGCCGGCCAGCACCCTTTGTCGTTCACCCTCACGGAGCTCCCGTTTGCAGCCCAAGGCGAAGGCCAAGCCCACGCTCAAGCAAGGCCTCTACGGACCAGCTACTAGTAAGTGCCTAACTCGGTCTTTAGTTGTATACTTGCTTGAGATTCAATTCGATACGGGGTTGTAATAACGGAGCATAGTCTCCCCCCGCTTGTAATAACGTGGCTTGGCACACCCACACACGTGCACTCTCCTAGTTGTGCACGATTTTGAACACACACGGGCCTAATCAGCCCTTAATACATAAGTATATACATATACTTTCATTTTTGAAGGGTTTTGCTTAAGTTGGGTGCGTTGTCTTTCAATTCAAGCACTCACACACATTGAGCTTTCGCTCTTATTTGAAAGACCCAAGTAAGGGCCAACCTATACTATTTGGGTTTCATTTCATGTCGTGTGTGTAAGTCTTTCAATTCAAGCACTCTCACACACATTGAGCTTTCGCTCTTACTCCCAAGACCTTAGTAAAGGCCTTATTGCAGTTATATTTGGGTTTCATTTATGTTGTGTGCATAGTACTTCAATTCAAGCACTCACACACATTGAGCTTTCGCTCTTATTCCCAAGACCTTAATCAAGGCCATACTGCAAGTTATATTTGGGTTTAATTTCATGTTGTGTGTGTAAGTCTTTCAATTCAAGCACGCACCCACATTGAGCCTTCGCTCTTATTTGCAAGACCCGAGTAAGGGCTCATATACATACTCTATATACATATCTCCCTTCGGCACTTACTTTACAAGTCATTTCCCTTCGGTTATTTCCCTTCAGTATTGTCTTTACATTTCGGGTTTTCCCTTTGGAGTAGCGTGAGTTTGCATTGCATCTACGCCATTGTAAACACCCCAAATCTTCTATTTTTCAAAAACTCTCGAAACACCAAAAAGCTCATTTGAGCCAAAACGACGACCTGTTTTGAAATATGAAAACAGGTACAGAAGGCAAAAGAAGACCCTAGGCCCGAAGAGGATTCAAGCCCAGAGCTTCAGAAGCCACTCCCTGATAAAAAAACAAAAGAAAGCTGAGCCCGTTTGATGAAAAGCTCAACGGAGTCCAGAACGGCAAGACGGAGTCCGGACGACAAAGTTGGGGAAAACCCAGCACCAGACGGAGCGCTGATGAAGCCAGTGCCCGCACAGATCGTTCGCCTCGAGAAGCCAAGAAGGACTGTCCGAAGAAATTTTGATTTGGATCTGGACCATATATATCCAGATCCAAATCCATGTAATGAATAGTGTTTGGATTTGGGCCAATCCAAATAGTGTTTGGGTCGATCCAAATAGTGTTTGGATTTGGATTGGATCCAAATAGTGTTTGGATTGGATCATATTTGGACCAAAATATCCAGATCCGTATCCATAAAAATATTGGGTTTGGATCGGATACGGATCTCAAAATATCCAAGATCCAATATCCAGATCCAAATAGTGTTTGGATTTGGGTATGGATCCAAACCCAAACCCAAACCCAAATCCAAGACCCACCTCAAATGTCTATAAATAGAGGTGAGGGGGTCCATGTAAAGGGTTCATGCAAATATTTGGGAGGAGAGAGAGGGAGTGATAGACCTAGCCATGTGGGCTCATGAGTGAAGTGGGCTTGAGCCATGTTGGCCAAGGCTAGATCAAAGGGGGCTGCACCAACTCGAGCCTAGCTGCACCAAGAGGTGGACCGCGGGCGTGGAAGTGGGCTGGACCGATTGGAGGTGGCTGGACCTAGTGGGCTGCACCTAAGGTAAGCCTCAACTAAACCTAGCCCTTCTCTCTACCCTTCTAAACCTAACCCATATGAACCCACCTACACCTAACTAAACCTAAACCACCACAAATAAGCCCAGCCAAGTGCTGGCCGAACTCCCCAAAACCCCTTCCCCAACCAACCTGCAACCTGGCCGAACCTATCTATCACCGCCTCAACCAAACCCCGCCTTGACCCAACTCCACCTGCACCTTACCTGCCCCGACTAACCTACCACCACCTAAAAACCACCACCATCCCTCGCCCCAAACCAAACCTAATGGCCTGCTCCTTGGCAGGCCATTCTCTTTAGTAAACCCACGGCCTGCTGGTGCAGGTCGTGCCTCATCAAAGCCTAGCCAAGGCCTGCCACTCGGCAGGCCCTCTCCCTACAAGCCCACGGCCTGCTAGTGCAGGCCGGGCTTCCCCTCCTTTACCAAGGGCAGGGCCTGCCACTCGGCAGGCCACCTCTCCCTAGAAACCCCACGGCCTGCTAGTGCAGGCCGTATCCCTTCCTTCACCCCCAAGCCCACGGCCTGCTGGTGCAGGCCGTGCATCATCCACACCACTAAAGCCCCGGCCTGCCACAAGGCTGGCCGTTTCCTTGGGCCACTCACATCTGGCCGTGACTCCCCTTCAGCCAACCCGCCCCCAAGACAACACACCTGGCCGACTTAACCTGGCTTCACCCTAGACCTACCTCGACCAAAATTCGACCAGCACCCAGCCAGGCCGAGCCCTAGCTCAGCCCTGGCCGGCCTGCCTTGGCCTTGATTGACTGAACCTAACCTAGTTAGGGTTTCTCCTAAAACATAACTCGAACCACCTTGGCTCGAGTCATCCTAAGGCACTCCCTTGCAAGGTAAAACCCCGGGCTGCACCAAGACAGCCCGAGTTGCCCCAAGCTCCCCTAGAACCCAACTCGAGTCATCCCAAACCAGGCCCATACAAAGCCCAAACCAGGCCCATACAAAGCCCAAAACCAGGCCCATACAAAGCCTACTCAAACACCTCTCCCAAGTCCTCAAAGGTTCTCAAACACCTCCAAGCTAGCCGGTTCCACTTCCATGTGATCCGGGCTCCACACGCAAGGCGTACGCGTCCTAGACACACCCCACATAGCGGGCTAGGTGAGTTGTAAGTCCTTACATTTTGTGTTTTATTAAATTTTGATACGGGGTTGTAGTAAAGGAGCTTCGTCTCCCCCCGATTGTAATAACTTGGATTGCCACACAAACACCCACGTGCACTTGAGCCTTTCCGCTCTTAGCTGCACACCTTTTACACACACACGGGCCTAACCAGCCCCTAAGATATAGTTGTATTTATATATTTTTAGTTGCGGGGGTTTTAATTAAGTCGTGTGTGTTGTTTTTCCATTTTCTACACTCACACACATTGAGCTTTCGCTCTTACTCCCAAGACCTTAGTTAAGGCCATATTGCAGTTATATTTGGGTTTCATTTATGTCGTGTGAGTTGTCTTTACAATTCTACACTCACACACATTGAGCTTTCGCTCTTAATCCCAAGACCTTAGTCAAGGCATACTGCAATTTATATTTGGGTTTCATTTCATGTCGTGTGTGTAAGTCTTTCAATTCAAGCACGCACACACATTGAGCCTTCGCTCTTATTTACAAGACCCAAGTAAGGGCCCCTACATATACTCTATATAAAGTATTTCTTTCGGCTACGTCTTTAAGATTCGGGTTTTAAGGTTCAAGTCGTGTGCGTTGTCTTTCAATATATACACGACACACACTTACACAATTGAGCCTTTCCGCTCTTAAGATATAGCCATATTTCCCCTTCCGCTATTTACTTTACAAGTCATTTCCCTTCGGCTATTTACTTTACAAGTCATTTCCCTTCGGTTATTTCCCTTCGGCAATTTCCCTTCGGCATTGTCTTTTAAATTTGGGTTTTCCCTTTGGAGTAGCGTGAGTTTGCATTGCATCTACGACATACCACGAGGTAGGACGCATATTGCATCGAAGCAAGCCCCGTACTCCCGCTCAAATTCGCCCCATGTAGTGGAGTGTTCATAACACACACCTAGGTGGCCCATAAAGGGATAAAAAGAAAGACTTAGGCACGTGCAAATCCACGTGATCTAAAATCTGAAAAATCGTACAAACCCGAATCAAATCGTGCAAGACTTAGGCTATTTCGATGCATGCCCATCGTGCCTAAGTAGATTAAAATTTGAAAGACTTAGGGTCGTCCAACCCTTACAAAGTCAAAATCGCCCAAATGCATGGTTTTCAAAAGGTTTTAAAACACTTCTTCATTCAAAATATATTTTGAGTTAAACTTGTTTCAAAACGAAGTCTCTAAGCGTACAGACTGACCCTTGCGCATCGGTGCAAGAAGGTCTGCGACGTAAAAATCCCGCTTGCCTACAATCGCCTTTCAAAAGTCAGATTATTTTCAAAACATACTTTGCTAGTTAAAGTAAACTAGCTGGCATGCCCATAAAGCGAAGTAGATTGCGAAAAGGTTCACTTTAGGCCTAAGAACCCGTAAGTGAAAATTTTCGGTGTCTACAGCCATACCACGAGGTAGGACGCATATTGCATCAAAGCAAGCCCCGCTCGAATTCGCCCATGTAGTGGAGTGTTCATAACACACAAACTAGGTGGCCCGAAAAGGGATAAAAGAAAAGACTTAGGCACGTGCAAATCCACGTAATCTAAAACATGCAATCGCATTTAAAAGACCCGAAATAGACACCTCGAACCGCTTCATAGACTTTCTCTCCAAAAACTCGATTTTTGCAAAGCGTACAGACTGACCCTTGCGCATCGGTGCAAGAAGGTCTGCGACGACAAGAGCTTACTTGCTCACAGTCGCCACGTTTAGAAGTCAGTGTTAAATATATCTTCGCTAACTTAGGTAAGCTAGCTGACACACCCTGTTTGCATACATAGGCCTTAGACACACGAGAGGATCCGCTCCGAGCCCTGAAAAGGTGAGAGGCGGGGATTTTCGCTGCGTCTACAGTATTGAATCCACCCCCAGGATCTCGAACGTCCAAGACCCTGTTATCATCAAAACATTACTTGAAATCAGCTTCGGAAGGCGAAAACAGAGGCGGACGATCATGTTGGCGAAGACCCAACGCAGGCGGAGTACTGATGCTGTCAGACCCCGCACAAACCGTTCATTTCAAACATAGCCCGAAGGAGTCAGAATTCAGTTTGGATCGGATCTGGACCATATATATCCAGATCCCAATCCAAACCCATGTGTGGACTTGGATTTGGATTTGGATCCAGAGATCCAATCCAATATCCACATCCATGGCCCACATCACCTTCTCATAAATGGAGGTGGGGCCCACTTGAATTTCACGTGGGATTATGGGCATGAGAGAGAGTGGGGGAGGATAAGATTAGAGTGTGTTGTAATTAAGCTTGACTTGTGTGTCAACTTTGGGGTTAATCATGTGGGTTAGCCTAATTAAAGTGGGTTTAAGCTTGTAATTAGCCAAAACCTAACCTAGGACTGCACCAACATGATGTAATTAAGGTCTATGGGTCATGCAAAGGGAGCTCCTTAATCCAATCCTAACCAAAAACACCTAATCCTAGCCTTTTACCCTAATCCTATCCTAATCCTAGCCTAATCACCTAACCCACTTCCCTAATCCCGGCCTAATCCAAACCTAATCACCTAACCCACTTCCCTAATCCTTCCCTAAACCTAGGTTAATTTCCCTAAACCTAACCTAATCCTAGCCTAATCACCTAACCCACCTCACTAAACCTCACCCCAAAACCAACCCACCTAGCTAAACCCTAAACCTCTAAACCACCCCACCTAAACCTAGCACACCATCTACCCAAAACCCCTTGTATGAAAATATCTGGCCCTACCCCAAAACCAGCCCACCTTATCACCACACCACCCCTACCTAAACCACCTAACCACCCTCCTAGTACCAGCCCCAACCGCCGTTCCAAAACACTATAAACCCCCCCCTAGTGGGCGGGTTTTCAAGTTCTCCACCTGGACCTTCCATTCCAGCCGACTCCAACCTTGCTCCACTTGCCACACAGCCAGCCACCACCTCGCTCCACCTGCTCCACCACATCCTAGCCGGCCAACCATCCGTCGCCACCCTTTCCATCCGGCCGAACCACCCACCTCAACTGCCCGGCTGCTCCTCTTCCATCCACCACCTCCCATCACCACCGGTTAGTATCTTCACTTCACTCCACCTCTTCTTCGCTTCCCCTCCACTCCCAGCCACCTACACCACCACCACATCACCCTAACACCAGCTACCTTCCATCCTACCCATTCGGCCAAACCTCAGCCACTTCAAACACCCGCCATTACCTAGCTACACCCGGCTACTCCACTTAACTCCCTAAGACCTACCCATATCATTCCCCTCAGCCCCTAACTCCACCTTACCCCATACCCTAGTTAGTTTCCTTCCCATCCACACCACCCATAGCCACCCTAGCAACCACCACCACCGACTCTCCCTTAGCCGGCCACTCCAACCGACTGTCCCATATCCATTCGGCCAGCCACCCGCCAGCCACATACTTCCCCTAGGCACTCCCTTAGACACTCCCTTAGGCTCCCATTTAGTGCCACATTTCCTAACACTACACCCTCCCTTAGTGACCCTACTTAGTCACTTTAGCCCAACACACAAAGCCAGCCCCTTTGCTAAGCAGCCGGCCACCTTTAAGGCGCCCTTCCCACGCACCCAAGGCATCCGGCTAGCAGCCCCTTTGCCGTTCAACTCCGCGGAGCTCCCTCTTGCAGCCCAAGGCGAAGGCCAAGCCCACGCTCAAGCAAGGCATCTTCGGACCAGCTATAAGTAAGTGCCTAACTCGGTCCTTAGTTGTATACTTGCTTAAATTTAATTCGATACGGGGTTGTAATAACGGAGCATAGTCTCCCCCCGCTTGTAATAACGTGGCTTAGCACACCCACACACACGTGCACTCTCTTAGTTGTACACGATTTTGAACACACACGGGCCTAATCAGCCCCTAAGATATAAATATATATATATATACTTTAACTTACGTAGGGTTTTGCTTGAGTTGAGTGTGTCGTCTTTCAATTCAAGCACTCACACACATTGAGCCTTCGCTCTTATTTGTAAGACCCAAGTAAGGGTCGTGCTATACTATTTGGGTTTAATTTCATGTTGTGTGCGTAGTACTTCAATTCAAGCATTCACACACATTGAGCTTTCTCTCTTATTCCCAAGACCTTAGTTAAGGCCATACTACCATTTATATTTGGGTTTTATTTCATGCCGTGTGTGTAGTCTTTCAATTCAAGCACTCACACACATTGAGCCTTCAGTCTTATTTGTAAGACCCAAGTAAGGGTCGTGCTATACTATTTGGGTTTAATTTCATGTTGTGTGCGTAGTACTTCAATTCAAGCACTCACACACATTGAGCTTTCGCTCTTATTCCCAAGACCTTAATCAAGGCCATATTGCAAGTTATATTTGGGTTTCATTTCATGTCGTGTGTGTAGTCTTTCAATTCAAGCACGCACCCACATTGAGCCTTCGCTCTTATTTGCAAGACCCGAGTAAGGGCCCATATATACCTTATATACATATCTCCCTTCGGCATTTACATTACAAGTCATTTCCCTTCGGTTATTTCCCTTCGGCATTGTCTTTACATTCGGGTTTTCCCTTTGGAGTAGCGTGAGTTTGCATTGCATCTATGCCATACCACGAGGTAGGACGCATATTGCATCGAAGCATACCCCGTACTCCCGCTCAAATTCGCCCCATGTAGTGGAGTGTTCATAACACACACCTAGGTGGCCCATAAAGGGATAAAAAGAATGACTTAGGCACGTGCAAATCCACGTGATCTAAAATCTGCAATCGCATTAAAAAGACCCGAATCAAACACCTCGAACCGCTTTCGTAGGCTTTTTCCTACCCTAAACTCGATTTTAAAGCATACAGACTGACCCTTGCGCATCGGTGCAAGAAGGCCTGCGATGACAAGAGCTCACTTGCTCACAGTCGCCATGTTAGAAGTCAGATTAAAATATATCTTCGCTAGCTTGGGTAAGCTAGCTGGCACGCCCTGTTTGTACAAATAGGACTTAGACACACGAAAGGATCCGCTCCAAGCCCTGAGAAGCCAAAGGGAGGCGGGGATTTTCCTGCGTCTACAGGCCTTAACTAAGGTCTTGGGAATAAGTGCGAAAGCTCAATGTGTGTGAGTGCTTGAATTGAAGTACTACGCACACAACATGAAATTAAACCCAAATAGAAATTGCAATATGGCCTTAACTAAGGTCTTGGGAGTAAGAGCGAAAGCTCAATGTGTGTGAGTGCTAGAATTGAAGAACTACACACACGACATGAAATTAAACCCAAGGATAGTATCACACAGCCCTTACTTGGGTCTTGCAAATAAGAGCGAAGGCTCAATGTGTGTGAGTGCGAGAATTGAAAGACAACACACGCAACTCAAGCAAAACCCTACGCTACTTAAAGTATATACATAAACTCATATATAAAGGGCTGATTAGGCCCGTGTGTGTTCAAAATCGTGCGCAACTAAGAGCGAGGTAGGCTCAAGTGCACGTGTATGTGGGTGTGCCAAGCCACGTTATTACAAGCGGGTTGAGACAATGCTCCGTTATTACAACCCCGTATCAAATTTAATTTAATTTAAGCAAGTCTACAACTAAGAACCGAGTTAGGCACTTACTTATAGCTGGTTCGGAGGTGACTTGCTTGAGCGTGGGCTTGGCTTCGCCTTGGGCTGCAAGAGGGAGCTCCTCGGAGTGGAACGGCAAGGTTGTGTAGCCAGGTGACAAGGGAGGATTGTGGTGCCTTGGGGACTCACTGGCTGCTAGGGGGAGGCTGCCGTGGTGCTTTGGGCTAAGGTGATTGGAGAGGGTCACTAAGGGATAGTGTGGTGCTAGGGAAGGTGGCGCTAAAGGGGAGCCTAAAGGGAATGCCTAAGGGAAAAGTATGGCTGGCCGGGAGGACTGGGTGCAATCGGCTAGGGATGGCCGACTAGGGATGGTTTAGTGGTGGCCGACTGCTAGGCTAGTTAGGATGTTATGGATGGGAAGGGAGCTAGCTAGGGTGTTGTGGAAGGTGGGACTAAGGGTTGGCGGAAAGTGGAAGGGGCAGGTCTTAGGGAGCCAAGTAGGGTGGCCGGATGTCACTAGGCGAAGGTAGAGTGTCGGGTGGTGGAAGGGGTTTAGGTCTGGCCGAATGGGTAAGTGTGGCGGATGGCAAAGGAGGATGCTAAGTGGTGGTGGTATGGGTGGTTGAGAGTGGAGGGGGAGTGAAGAGGAGGTAGAGTTAGGTTGAGGTACTAACCGGGTGGTGAAGAGTTGGTGTCCAAGGAAGAAGGGCAGCCGGGTGCTTTGGATGGATGGAATTCGGCCGGATGGAAGTGGCGAAGTGGAGTGGAGCGGGCTGGGAGGCAATGGTGGCGTGAGGTGGAGCTTGGCCGGATGGAAGTGGTGCAGGTGGAGCAAGGTGGAAGGCTCGGCTGGAAGGCGATTGGCCAAGGTCGGCTGGCCCAAGGTGGAAAAGCTTGAAAAACCCGCCCGCTAGGGGGGGGGGTTTATAGCTTTTTGAAGGACGGTTGGGGCTGGTTCTTGGAAGGTGGTAAGGTGGTTTAGGTGGTGGTGGTGTGGTGAAAAGGTGGGCTGGTTTTGAGGAGGGGCCAGATATTTTACTTTAAGGGGTTTTAGGTATATGGTGTGCTAGGTTTAGGTGGGGTGGTTTAGGGGTTTAGGGCTTAGCTAGGTGGGTTGGTTTTGGGGTGAGGTTTAGTGAGGTGGGTTAGGTGATTAGGCTAGGTTTAAGGAAATTAGGCTAGGTTTAGGGAAGGATTAGGGAGGTGGGTTAGGTGATTAGGTTGGGATTAGGCCGGGATTAGGGAAGTGGGTTAGGTGATTAGGCTAGGTTTAGGATGGGATTAGGGTAAAAGGCTAGGATTAGGGTTTTTTTATTAGGATTGGGTTAGGAAGCTCCCTTTGCATAACCCATAGACCTTGTTGCATCATGTTGGTGCAGCCCTAGGTTAGGTTTTGGCTAATACAAGCTTAAACCCATGCTAATTAGGCTAACCCACATGATTAACCCCAAACTTGACACACAAGTCAAGCTTAATTACAATTCCCCTCAAATCTTATCCTCCCCCACTCTCTCTCATGCCCATAATCCCACGTGAACTTCAAGTGGGCCCTACCTCCATTTATGAGAAGGTGATGTGGGCCATGGATGTGGATATTGGATTGGATCTCTGGATTCACATCCAAATCCAAATCCACACATAGGTTTGGATTGGGATCTGGATATATATGGTCCAGATCCAATCCAAACTGAATTCTGACTCCTTCAGGCTGTGTTCGAAATGAACGGTTTGTGCAGGGTCTGACAGCATCAGTACTCCGTCTGCATTGGGTCTTCGCCAACATGATCGTCCGCTTCTGTTTTCACCTTCTAGAGATGATTTCAAGTGATGTTTGATTATAACAGGGACTTGGACGTTCGAGATCCTCGGGGTGGATTCAATACGAGAGTTGCTGTGCCGGGCTCGACATGTGCTCCGGTTCTGGGCTCTCTTCAGCTCTTCTAGTCCTGCTTTGATCAGGCCAAGCTTGCTTCGTGGGGTTTCAAAACATATTTTAACAGTTTTTAAAATATATTATACATATTTAAAACATATAAAAGTTTAAAACATCTTGTAAACACCCCGAAATCCCACGAGTTTCTTAAACAAATCTGGTTTTATACAAGCAGCCCCAAAGGGCCATTTTGAGTTTGGAAACCCAGGAGCCTTCCAAACAACCCTGTATATATGTTTCAAACTTTATCTTTCAAAAAACATATAATATAGCTTTTGAAAACCCTTTTAAAACATGTTTTGAAACCCCGAAGTGGCTTGGCCCGATCAAGACAGGACCAGGAGAGCCAAGAAGAGCCCGGAACCGGAGCACCTGTCGAGCCCGGCGCAGCAACTCTTGTATCTGATTCACACCCCAGGATCTCGAACGTCCAAGACCCTGTTCTTATCAAAATAGCATTTGAAGTCATCTCCGGAAGGCAGAAACGGAGGCGGACGACTATGTTGGCGAAGACCCAACGCAGACGGAGTACTGATGCTGTCAGGCCCCGCACGAATCGTCCGTTTCGAACCCAGCTCGAAGGAGTCAGAGTTCAGTTTGGATTGGATCTGGACCATATATATCCAGATTCCAATCCAAACCCATATGTGGACTCCGCTCTTAGTCGTACACTTCTTGCACACACACGGGCCTAACAAGCCCTTAATATATCGTTATATTTATATATTTTAAGTCAAGGGGGTTTTTAATTAAGTCGTGTGCGTTGTCTTTCCATTTTCCACACGCACACACATTGAGCCTTCGCTCTTACTTCCAAGACCTTAGTAAAGGCCTTATTGCAGTTATATTTGGGTTTCTTTTATGTCGTGTGCGTAGTACTTCAATTCTACACTCACACACATTGAGCTTTCGCTCTTACTCCCAAGACCTTAGTCAAGGCATACTGCAATTTATATTTGGGTTTCATTTCATGTCATGTGTGTAAGTCTTTCAATTCAAGCACGCACACACATTGAGCCTTCGCTCTTATTTACAAGACCCAAGTAAGAGCCCCTACATATACTCTATATAAAGTATTTCTTTCGGCTACGTCTTTAAGATTCGGGTTTTAAGGTTCAAGTCGTGTGCGTTGTCTTTCAATATATACACGACACACACTTACACAATTGAGCCTTTCCGCTCTTAAGATATAGCCATATTTCCCCTTCCGCTATTTACTTTACAAGTCATTTCCCTTCGGCTATTTACTTTACAAGTCATTTCCCTTCGGCTATTTACTTTACAAGTCATTTCCCTTCGGCAATTTCCCTTCGGCATTGTCTTTTAATTTCGGGTTTTCCCTTTGGAGTAGCGTGAGTTTGCATTGCATCTACGCCATACCACGAGGTAGGACGCATATTGCATCGAACCAAGCCCCATACTCCCGCTCAAATTCGCCCCATGTAGTGGAGTGTTCATAACACACACCTAGGTGGCCCATAAAGGGATAAAAAGAAAGACTTAGGCACGTGCAAATCCACGTGATCTAAAATCTGAAAATCGTACAAACCTGAATCAAATCGTGCAAGACTTAGGCTATTTCGATGCACGCCCATCGTGACTAAGTAGATTAAAATTTGAAAGACTTAGGGTCGTCCAACCCTTACAAAGTCAAAATCGCCCAAATGCATGGTTTTCAAAAGGTTTTAAAACACTTCTTCATTCAAAATATATTTTGAGTTAAACTTGTTTCAAAACGAAGTCTCTAAGCGTACAGACTGACCCTTGCGCATCGGTGCAAGAAGGTCTGCGACGTAAAAATCCCGCTTGCCTACAATCGCCTTTCAAAAGTCAGATTATTTTCAAAACATACTTTGCTAGTTAAAGTAAACTAGCTGGCACGCCCATAAAGCAAAGTAGATTGCGAAAAGGTTCACTTCATGCCTAAGAACCCATAAGTGAAAATTTTCGGTGTCTACAATACTTCTTTTCAAAAGGCGAAAGGAAGGCCCAGGCACAAAGCAGGTTGCAGGCCAGAAGCCAAAGAAGCCAGGTCGACCATCCTCGTTCAAGCATCAAGAATCTGAACCGGAAAAGTCACAAATGAGCAAAAACAGAGTCCAAAGAGGCGAAAAGAAGTCCGAACGACAAAGATTGGGGAAACCCAACACCAAACAGAGCGCTGATGAAGCCAGGGCCCGCACAGATCGTCTGCCTCGAAAAGCGAAGAAGGACCATCCAGAAAAAATTTGGATTTGATCTGGACCATAAATATCCAAATCCATATCCAAATAGTATTTGGATTTTGGTCGATCCAAATAGTGTTTGGATTTGGATTGGATCCAAATAGTGTTTGGATTGGATCGGATTTGGACCAAAATATCTAGATCCATATCCATAAAAATGTTGGATTTGGATCGGATATGGATCTCAAAATATCCAAGATCCAAGATCCATATCCAAATAGTGTTTGGATCGGATATGGATTCCAGACCCAAGACCCATATCCAAGACCCACTTCTAAGACCCACTTCACTTGCCTATAAATAGGAGTGAGGGGGTCTCCACAAGTGGACGTGAAACTCAACTTGGAGGAGCTTGGAGGAGAGAGAGGGTATTAAGGTGAGTGCTTAGTGCTTTCTTCATTTGTTTAGGGTTTTTAATTGTGGGTTAGTGAAGGATTAGAAGGGCTACCCCACCTTAATTGAAGGGTTGGATTTGCTTGAACAAAGAGGCTTAAGGTGGCTGATTGGAGCTTGAGCACACCCTAAACCGCCATTAAGAGGTAAGCCCCTAATCCACCCTAAACCTCTCTTCTTAAACCCTCTAAACCACCTAAGCCGACCTCATCTAACCCTAATTAAACCCCACCTAACCACCCACAGCACCCCTAACCCCCACTTAGACCTAAGCTAGACCCCAAGCACACCCCGGCCAGCCAAACGCACCCCTGCGCGCCCCTGTCGGACCGCCCGCGCCTTTCGCGCGTCACCCGCGCCTTCCACGTGACACCCGCTCCCTCCGTGCGCCACTGCGGCGCCCCCTTGCACTTCTAGCGCCCCCTGCCCAGTGCTTGGCGCCTGACTGCCCGCGCCTGTATCTCCTGTCGTGCCTTAGCGCCAAGTGGCTGCCTGCCACCTTCCAACCAACTTCCACCTAGGACCGACTTCAGCAACTACCTGCCATCCTTCCACGCCATAGGCTAGCCTACACCACCTCCTAGCCTCCCATCCCACTGCCTTACACCACCACCTACCTAACACCCCAGCTGTGACCCTTAGCTCCCACACACCCCAACTACCATCCCACACCACCGCCTCATATCCCCACCTAACACCTTTCCATAACCCCCACACAAAACCCGTAGCTCACCTCCTTGGCCGTAACCCTACAAAGCCCCACTAAGACCCGCACCCACCTCTTGCCGTGAATCCATACCTCTCAAGCGAAAAGCCTGCCAAGCTCAAAGGCTCCGCCCAACCACTTTTCACCTCAAGCTTCAAGGGAGGCCCGTTCGTGATTGTAAAGCATAAGCCCATGTAGATTGGAGTGCACAAACATCCGAATCACTTTTAAGTGTTTCAAATTCGGTATTTATCTCCTTCTACGTTTAATTCAATTTGGATACGGGGTTGTATTAACTTAGTGTTGTCTCCCCCCGGGTTGTAATATTGGTGCTTGATACTGTAAACACCCCGAATTTTCCAAAAATCAAAAACTCTCAAAAACACAAAAAGCTCGTTTGAGCCAAAACGACAACCTATTTTAAAATGTGAAAACAGGTACAAAAGGCAAAAGGAGAGCCCCAGCCAGAAGAGCAAATCGAGCCTGGAGTCTCAAAAGCCACCCCGTGTTCAAAAACGGAAGAAAAAAAGAGCCCGTTTGGAGAAAAGCCCGACAGAAGGGTAAAAATGTAATTTGGGTCAAAGAAAAAGCTCAAAGCAGCTCTAAAATGCATAAAGAAGTCCAGTACCTGAGTAAGTCGACAGAAGTCCGAGACATGTCTCGTCAGAATGAAGAACGGAATCCATGCGGCAATCTGAGTTTGATATCAATAGGAACTGGCCAAAAACCAAAACGACGGACCAAAACGAACACCGAAAAAGTCCTGAAAAGCATAACACCAGTTGGAAGAAAGACTTGGGGAAGACCCAGGCCAGAGTTGGGCCTCCGATGAATTGAAGCCCGCTCAAAACCGATGGTGAAAAGCACAGAAAGGACCAGAAAACCAAGGAGCAGAAGAAAAGTTTGGATTGGATTTGGACCCAAAAAAATCCAGATCCAGATCCAAATAGTGTTTGGATTGGATCCGGATCCAAAATATCCGAGATCCGAGATCGAAAACCAAATAAATATTTGGACTGGATCTGGATCTCAAAAATATCCGAGATCCGTGATCCAGATCCACATAGAGTTTGGATTGGATCCGGATAGCCAAACCCAAATCCAAGACCCAAGATCCAAGATCCAATTAAAACCTCTATAAATAGAGGTGCTGGGCTTGAAAATTGCTGGGAGGTGAGGCTCAAAGGAGAGAGGTCTTCACGTGAAAATAAAGGGGGGAGGAGAGAGAAGAGGCCTTATTGGCCAAGGTGAGTTTGGTTTGAGAGTTTGGATTGGCTCATGGAGCCAAGGGCTGCACCAACCAAGGAACGTCCCCTACAAGCTGGCTGGGAGCATGGCGTGGTGGAGCTTGGCGGCTTGAGCGGCGGCTTGGAACGGTGTTGCAACTAGGTAAGCCCCTAAGACCTAAACTAAACATCTTCTTTCCTAACCACTCTAGACCACCCATCCTAGCCAAAACAGCCCCTTAAAATCACCACCAAACCAGCCAAGTGCTGGCCGGTTTTCACCAAATTTCCCACCCAAAACCACCACCTAGATGAGCTACCCCAAGGCCTAACCTAGTTCGGCCACCACCTAGCCGAACTCCCACTTTGAACCCACTTAGTTCGGCCAACCTTGGCCGAACTCCCCCTTGAAACAACATAGCTCGAGCCACCTTGGCTCGAGCCATTTTTTTTTCTAAGACCCACGGCCTGCAAAGCAGGTCGTGTCCCACGTTTTCCACCTAAGGTTTGGCCTGCCTTTAGGCAGGCCACCTACCCTAAAAACCACCCAGCCACCGGCTGGGTTTTTCCTCCCCCACTCACCTAAAACAGCCCGGCCAAAGGTGGCTGGGCTTCCTTGCTTTTTGGCCAAAACCTGGCCTGTTTTGAGGCAGGCCGCTTAAACCTTACTAAACCACATATAAACCTAGCCGTGACTAGCCTAGGACAGCCAACACCTAACCTAGGACCAGCCCCAACCGCACCCTAAAGTCACTCCTACTCGAGCCACCTTAGCTCGAGTCATGCCTAATACCAAGTCTATCCTATACCAAACCCAAGGCCAAAGGCTGGCCGGATTGACTCTACCCTAAACCAAGTTCACTCGAGCCACCTTTGGCTCGAGTCACACAAGCAAAACCTAAGGCCAAGGTTGGCCGAACCCTAGAGCAAGTCACTCCTACTCGAGCCACCTTGGCTCGAGTTTCACAAGACCAAAACCAAGGCCAAACGCTGGCCTAATCCTAAGTCAAAAACCATACCTAAACCAAGGCCAAATGCTGGCCTAATCCTAAGTCAAAAACCATACCTAAACCCAAGGCCAAAGGTTGGCCGAATCCCACACAAAAACCCTATAACTCGAGCCAAGGTGGCTCGAGTCTTACCTTGCCCAAACCGGCCCCAAGTAGACCCAAACCCATTGTAGCTTGCAGTTCTCGGAACTCCAAGTCTCTCCAAGCTCTCAAGCTCTCCGGCTTCGCTCCCACATGCCCCGGACTCCATAAGAAGAAGGTGGATTCGCCCCTTGTACGATCCTAACTCAAAAGGCTGGAAAGTGTAAGTTGATTTCCATATATATCAAATCCCTTTCCATTCAATTCAATTCGTCATATGGGGTTGTAATAACAGAGCTTGTCTCCCCCCGGATGTAATATATGTGCTTGATGCAAAACACACACACGTACACTCGAGCCTTTCCGCTCTTATCTGCACACTTTTGCACACAAACGGGCCTCAACAGCCCATAGGATATATCATATTTATATAAATTCAGCTGTGTGGGATTTACATTCAAGTGGTGTGAGTTGTCTTTACATTTACACACTCAAAGCACTCACTCACATTGAGCCTTTTCGCTCTTACATATATACGTATTTCCCTTTCAGCTGGGTTTTACATTAAAGTTGCGTGAGTTGCCTTTACATTTACACACTTCAAAGCACTCACTCACATTGAGCCTTTCCGCTCTTATATTTATATCTCCCTTCTACTGCGTTTTACGGTTCAGTTTCACGAGTTGCATTTCAATTCACACACAACACCCATGCACACAATTGAGCCTTTTCGCTCTTAAGATATAGATATATTTAAATTTCTGCAATTTACATTCAAGTTGTGTGAGTTGCATTCAATTTGGGTTTTCCCTTAAGCATTGTCTTTCAATTTCGGGTTTTAAGGTCCAGTTGTGTGAGTTGCATTGCATACTTGCCATACTCGAGCTATAGTGCATACCTGCATCAAATAAAACCCAAACAAATCGTGCAAACACGCCTAAGTGGATAAAATTGAAAGACTTAGGGTCGCCCAAATCAAAAATCACCAAAAGTGCATGATTTCCAAAGTTTTCAAAACACTTCTTTATTCGAAATCGATTTTGAGTTTAACTTGTTTCAAAACGAAGTCTCTAAGCGTACAGACTGACCCTTGCGCATCGGTGCAAGAAGGTCTGCGACGAAAAGATCCCGCTTGCCTACAATTGCCTTTGAAAAGTCAGATATTTCAAAACTTACTTTGCTAGTTTGAGTAAGCTAGCTGGCACGCCCTAAAAGCGAACGTAGATTGTGAAAAGATTCACTCCAGTCCTAAGAACCCAGAGTCGAAGATTTTTCGTGTCTACAGATACACAAGACACACATGAGCACTTGAGCCTTAGCTCTTAACTCGTACACAAGCACCCACATGCACGATTGAGCCTTCGCTCTTACTCCTAAGACTATAGTAAGAGCTGCATGAGTTGTCTTTAATTTTACACACTCCACACATGCGTGCATTGATCCTTCGCTCTTATTATATATATGTATTTCAATTCTGGTTCTTAGGCTCGAAGTGAACCTTTTCGTGTGTCTAAGTCATTTTTTATAACAAAAGGGCGTGCCAGCTAGCTTACTCAAGCTAGCGAAGTAAGTTTAAGTTGGGTGATTTTTGCAAGGGAGTGTGGGGTTTGCTTTGATGCAATATGCGTCCTAACTCGTGGTATGGCGAATATGCAATGTAAACTCACACAACTCCAAGGGAAAACCCAAATTTTGAAAGACAATGCTTAAGGGAAATTGCGTAATGTAAATTGCAAAAAGGGAAATATGGCTATATCTTAAGAGCGGAAAGGCTCAATTGTGTAAGTGTGTGTCGTGTATATATTGAAAGACTACTCACACAGCTGAACCTTAAAATCCAAATCTTAAAGACATAGCAGAAGGGAAATACTTATAATATATATGGGCCCGAAGGTCGCCAAGGTGTGCGTGGGTGTTGTGTATATATATGTAAAGACAACTCACATGACTTGTAATGTAAAACCCAAATAGAATTGCAATATGGCCTTTACTAGGGTCTTGGGAATAAGAGCAAAAGCTCAATGTGTGTGAGTGTAGAATTGAAAAACCACGCACACGACTTGAATGAAACACCCAAATAAAATTGCAATATGGCCCTTACTAGGGTCTTGGGAATAAGAGTGAAAGCTCAATGTGTGTGAGTGTAGAATGGAAAGACAACACCCATGACTTAATGGAAAACCCACGCAACCAAATATATATAAATATAACTATATAGGGGCTGTCAAGGCCCGTGTGTGTGCAAAAAGAGTGTGCAGCTAAGAGCGGGAAGGCTCAAGTGCACGTGTGTGTTGGTGTGCCAAACCACATTATTACAATCAGGGGGAGACAACGCTCCATTATTACAACCCCGTATCAAATTTAATTAAATGTAAGCAAGTTCATATAATGGACCAAGTTAGGCACTTACGTGTAGCTGGCCCGTGTTCAACTTGCTTGGTTTTGGCCTCGTGAGTCGTCTTTGGCAGCCGAAGGGGAGCTCCTTAGGTGGGCGCTTGCGACAGGTAGGGGGTGCTGGTCGGGTGGTGTCTTGATGCTGGCCGAGTGGAAAGAGCGGCAGGTAGGGGTGCTGGCCGAGTGGAAGATGGTGTTGGGGAGTGGTGAAGGCAGGCTGGGAAGTGGGTGACTAAGGGAGATGTTCAGCTAGGAGCTAAGGTGGGTGGTGTTGAGGGAAGGTAGTGGGGTATGGTGCAGGTCGGCGGGGTGTAAGGGAGAAGGGATGGATGAGCTAGGTTGGTGTGGTGCTTGGCTGGGAAGAAGGTGGTGAAGAGAGGATGAAGGTTAGATAAGGTTGAGGTGGGGTACTAACCAGGAAGGAGGCGGTGCTGGTGGATGGAAGTGGTGGTCGGATGGTAGTGGAAGAAGAGTGGCAGCTGGGAAGAAGGTGGCCGGGTGGAGCTCCTCGTCGAAGGTGGAAGATGGTGGAGTCGGTTGGAATGGGGAAGTGCTGGCCGAGCGGAAGGAGCGGTGGAATGGCAGATGTTGGGCCGGGTGGTGGAGCTTGGAGGGAGTGGAGGAGAGAGAGGAAAACCCAAAATGAAGAGGGGCTTTTATAGGCTGGAAATGGGTTGGGTCGGTTGGTAGAAGGTGGGCCAGATATTTGTAATAAGGTGGGCATGGGACATGGTTTGGGGTAGGTCGTTAAGGAGGGCTGATTAGTGGTTTAGGGTAGGTCGGTTAGGTGGACTGGGACATAGTGGTTAGGGGTTTAATTAGGTGCACTAAGGTGGGTTTAGGCTTAGTTGGTTAGGGTCTAGGTGGTCTAGCTAGGTGAGGTCGGCTAGGTGAGGTCGGTTAGGTGAGGTTGGGGTGGTTTTGGGTGAGAATGGCTAGGTTTGGGTTAGGTTTTAGGGGAGATGGCCAGGTGAGGTGAGCTAGCTTAGGGCTAGGTTTTGGAACCTCCCCTTGGCGCCGATCCATTGGTCCAGTTGCAGCCATGTCCAAGTTGGTGCAGCCCTAGGTTAGGTGTAGGTGCATACAAGCTTAAACCCACACTCTTGGCTAAACCCACAACGTTAACCCACCCTTGACCAAAAGTCAAGCCTACCAACTTTCTCACTCATACTTTATCCCCCTTTCTCTCTCTACCCAAGCTTTTCACGTGAAATGTTGTGGGCCCCTCACCTCCATTTATGAGAAGGTGATGTGGGCCATGGATATAGATATTGGATTTGGATCTTGGGATCCAAATCCAAATCCAAATCCAAATACAAATACATGTTGGGTTTGGATCTGGATATATATGGTCCAGATCCAGCCCAAATATGATTTTTTGATTCCTTCATGGCGTTTCGAAATGGATGGTTTGTTCGAGGCCTGACTGCATCAGTACTCCGTCTTGCGTTGGGTCTTCGCCAACATTGTCGTCTTCTCTTCTTCTCACCTTTAGGAGTGCATTTTAAGCAAATTTTTGATATCTGGGGCTTGGTTGTCTGAGAATCTGTGGATGATTTTGATATGAGAGTTGATGTGCCGGGCTTGAAGTATGCTTCAGGTCCGGGCTCTCCTTTGCCTTTTCGGTCCAGCTTTTGGTAGGCCAGGCTGCTTTCGGGGTTTCAAAACACCTTTTAAGGTCTAAAACTATATGTATACAGTTTTAAAACGTATATATGGTTTCAACATATGTACAGGGTTGTCTGGAAGGATCCTGAGTTTCCAAACTCAAAATAGCCCTTTGGGGCTGCTTTTATGAAACCAGGCATATTTGAGAAAATCGTGGGATTTTGGGGTGTTTACAGTTACATTAAGTCGTGTGAGTTCGTCTTTCAATTACACACTCACACCCAAAGAACACCCGAGCGCTTGCTCAAGCACCTCACGCACCATTTTGGCCTCGGTAGCCACTAAGATATAGCCATATCTCTATATTTTCTGCTGCATTTTCTCGATTCAGCTGCGTGTGTTGCCTTTACATTTATACACAAATACAACACGTGCACGTTGAAGACCTTTGGGCTCATATATATATAGTTATATCTCCCTTTCCACTGGGTTTTCATTTCAGCTACATGCGTTGTCTTTACATTTATACACAACACATACGCACACATTGGTGACCTTCGGGCCCATATATATATAAGTATTTCCCTTCCGCACTTTACATTCAAGTCGAGCGGGGTTTTACATTCAAGTCGTGTGAGTTGCCTTTCAATTTATACACAACACACATGCCCACAATTGAGCCTTTCCGCTCTTAAGATATAGCTATATTTCCCTTCCGCAATTTCCCTTCGGCTATGTCTTTTAATTTCGGGTTTTAAGGTTCAGTTGTGTGAGTTTGCATTGCATATCTGCCATACCATGAGATAGGGTGCATACTTGCATCAAAGCAACCTCGAACCACCCGTGCAAAATCGCCAAGACTTAGGCACTTGATACACACATCTCATGCCGAAGTAGCTAAAATTAAAGACATAGGATACGTGCAAACCCCACGTAAATAAAATTTGCAACTAGACAAACCAAACCGATCAAACACTTTTCATACTTTTCAAACAGGTCATACTCATTCAAAATCGAGTTTTCTAAAGCGTACAAACCGACCCTTGAGCATCGGTTCAAGAAGGTTTGCGACGAAAAGAGCCCACTTGTCCACAATCGCCCCATAAGTTAGATATTTTGAAAACTTACTTCGCTAGCTTGAGTAAGCTAGCTGGCATGCCCTTTAATCGACTTAGACATATGAAAAGGTTCACTTCAGGCCTAAAAACCTAGAGTGGAAATTTTCGCGTGTCTACAAGAATCGGTTCAAGAAGGTTGAAGTGGATGGTTCGGCCGGATGGAAATGGTGGCGACAGGTGGCGGGCCGGCTGGGGTGTGGTGGTGCAGGTGGAGCAAGGTGGTGAGTGGCGGTGGTGCAGGTGGAAGACTCGACTGGAAGGTGGCTGGGATTGGCTAGGATCGGCTGGGCTCGGGTGGGCTGGAAAAAAGATGGAAAACCCGCCCCTTGGGGGGGGGTTTATATAGGGCTGAAGAGGGCGGTTAGGGCTGGTATTGGGAGGGTGGTAAGGTGGTCTAGGGGTGGTGGTGTGGTGATAAGGTAGGCTGGTTTTGGGGAGAGGCCAGATATTTTCATACAAGGGTTTTGGGTAGATGGTGTGCTAGGTTTAGGTGGGGTGGTTTAGAGGTTTAGGGTTTAGCTAGGTGGGTTGGTTTTGGGGTGAGGTTTAGTGAGGTGGGTTAGGTGATTAGGCTAGGATTAGGTTAGGTTTAGGGAAATTAAACTAGGTTTAGGGAAGGATTAGGGAAGTAGGTTAGGTGATTAGGTTGGGATTAGGCTGGGATTAGGAAAGTGGGTTAGGTGATTAGGCTAGGTTTAGGATAGGATTAGGGTAAAAGGCTAGGATTAGGGCTTTTTGATTAGAGTTGGGTTAAGGAGCTCTCTTTGCATCACCCACAGACCTTGTTGCATCATGTTGGTGCAGCCCTAGGTTAGGTTTTGGCTAATTACAAGCTTAAACCCACTTTAATTAGGCTAACCCACATGATTAACCCCAAACTTGACACACAAGTCAAGCTTAATTACAACCACACTCTAATCTTATCCTCCCCCACTCTCTCTCATGCCCATAATCCCACGTGAAATTCAAGTGGGCCCCACCTCCATTTATGAGAAGGTGATGTGGGCCATGGATATGGATATTGGATTGGATCTCTGGATCCAAATCCAAATCCAAGTCCACACATGGGTTTGGATTGGGATCTGGATATATATGGTCCAGATCCAATCCAAATTGAATTCTGACTCCTTCAGGCTGTGTTCAAAACGAACAGTTTGTGTGGGGTCTGACAGCATTAGTACTCCGTCTGCATTGGGTCTTCGCCAACATGATCGTCCGCTTCTGTTTTCGCCTTCTGAAGCTGATTTCAAGTAATGTTTTGATGATAACAGGGTCTTGGACGTTCGAGATCCTGGGGGTGGATTCAACACGAGAGTTGCTGTGCCGGGCTCGACTTGTGCTCCGGTTCCGAGCTCTCTTTAGCTTTTCTGGTCCTATCTCGATTAGGCCAAGCTGCTTCAGGGTTTCAAACTGTGTTTTAAAAAGGTTTTTAAAACCATATTATATACATTTAAAACATATAAATTTTAAAACCTATGTACAGGGTTGTCTGAAAGGCTCCTAGGTTTTCAGACTCAAAATGGCCCTTTGGGGCTGCTTTTATAAAACCAGGTTTGTTTTGAGAAATTCGTGGGATTTCGGGGTGTTTACAGATGCCCCTCTTTGGCCTTGTCCAAATCGATTTGGATAAGGGCAAAGATGACAAACACCCCTTTCACTGTCTCCCTAGATCTATCCACGAAAAATATGGGATCGTCCCAATTTTTAGCAAAATCTCACTTTTAAAACCCTGGTAGGAGGAGATATCACGCCAAAGGGATATACTATGGAATCTGGTCCTAAATGGGATCATGTTTATGCAAGTACCATGCGTGGAATGCAGATGCATGACATGGGTGTGGTGCCAAGAGTGGCAACCTCCCAGAGACCAGATGTGGTCGAACTCTAGAAACTTACAAGGCCACTGCTCCAAGTGAGCAAATCCTATGTTGTTCGATGTTCGATTTTCAAAACTTATTTATAAAACTATTTACAAAAGGGACAACTGTCTTGAGTCTCGATCCTAAGGATCTCGAGCTCTTCGTGCTTGCCCTTGTTTGAGTCTTAATACTCGCTTATCTAGCGGAGGTTTTGTAAGGAAACAAGCTATATTTCAAATTCCTACGTCTTACTCGAAACGTCGAATTCTCAAACAAGATGAAATTCAAGTAAGCAAATCCTATTTTTACTTTAGGATTCCTCGAAATGAATCATGTTTTAGCTTGGGATAAGCCAGGGATGGGAAAGAGATACCATGGTCCCTTCTGAAGCGTCTCGTGGTTTGAGGCACAGAAGGCGGAAAACTGCTCTTTTTGAGCTTTTTGGCCTCTTTTTCCTTTTTTTCATCGAGGGCATTTTTTCTTTAATCCCTCTTTTTCACAAAAGAATCGATTTTTCTTTTAAATTCTAGTTTCTTTCTTTTGGAAAGAGACTTTTGAATGGGAAATTCCCTTTGTTTGGGCCGTGTTTTTCCTTTTGGAAGTAGAAGAGAAGAGGGGAGGACTTATCCCAAGCCTACACTCGATCCATTCCAGATCAGCCTATTTAGAAATAGCACGTACTACTTGCAAGTATCTTGCTATGTTGAACTAGGCCTTTCTTTGTAAGAAGAAGGATTTTGAAATGTAACCACAATTTTGAAGACTCCACTCTTTCACAAGTGCGAATTCTCTCACTCAGGGTCACACGATTTTGCCTTTGCACCTTATTTTCAAGTCTCAGGGCAGCTATCCCTAAAATTTTTGAAAATTGGAATTTAATACAAATCCTACACATGATACTTCTTTAAGTATTGAATATTGATAGGATATGCTAAATTCCTACCTTCTACATTGACCAACCAATACGAGTTGTTCGTGGAGGTTGCTCGTACAACATAGGGTCCATCCCACTTGGGGCGCCACTTTCCGAGTGGATGTGGGCCACGATAATGGATGATTTTCAAGACCAGATCTCCTACTTTGAAGTGGCGAGGTCTCATGTGTTTGCCATAATGTCGGGCTATCCTTTGCCGGTATGCACGAGCGTGATCCATGGCAAGGAGTCGCCTCTCATCTAGCAAATCTAGTTCGGCCATTCTAGCATGCTGAAGCGTCTCTAGGGGGAGGTCGAGTGCTATGGATGTATGGAATGAATGCAGTTGAGTATGAATGGGAAGAATGGTGTTTGTGCCATAGACCAATTGGAATGGTGTGGCATTCGTGGGAGTCCGGATGGAAGTCCTATAAGCCCATAAGGCTTCATCCAGCTTCTCGTGTCACGTCCTACCCTTCTCTAAGGTTTTCTCAATTATACTAATGAGAGTCTTGTTTGTGGCTTCGGCTTGGCCGTTGCCTTGAAGGTAGTAGGGCGAAGAGAAGTGGTGAGTTATGCCATACGTGTTGCACAACTTAACCATCCGCTCGTTCTTGAATGGGGTACCATTATCGGACACAAGGTCTCATGGAACCCCAAATCGAGCCAAGATATTCCTCCGGATGAAAGCCACCACATGTTGCCCCAACACATTGGTTAGGGAAATGGCTTCCACCCACTTGGAGAAATACTCCGTGGCTGCTAAAATAAATCGATGCCCATTCGAGGCTTTTGGAAATATTGGGCCTACGATGTCAAACGCCCACATGGTAAATGGCCAGGGGCTGACCATGGAATGCAATGCAGATGATGGGATATGAATGGCGTGCCCATGCACTTGACATGGATGACACTTCCTAACATGATCGTGACAATCCTTTTTCAGGGTGGACCAAAAATAGCCCCCTCTAAGTATTTTCATTGCCATCATGTTGGCATTAACATGACCTCCACATTCTCCATCGTGGAACTCATGCATCACTATCCTAGCCTCCTCTAGATCGATACATCTAAGTAGGATGCCGGTAAAACTTTTTTTGTACAAAACCCCACCTAGAATGGTGTATCGGGTCGAAATCTTACGGATGAATGCCTTATCTTTGGATGTGGCATCCTCGGCGAATCCCCCATTTTCTAGAAATTGTTTTATGTCGTAAAACCAGGGTTTTTCAATAGACTCTAGGTTATTTTGGCAAATATCCAAGTCGTGTGTGGATGGGTTGGGCGCATGCCATATTTCTAAAGATCGGGTCCCTAAAATGGGATCGACCTTTAGGGTTGAACCCAAGGAGGAGAGGGCATCGACAATGCCATTGTCCTCTCTTCTTACATGTGTGAGTTTACACGATTGGAAGGACTCAACCAATCGAGTGGCCAACTCGTGATATGGAAGCAGTTTCTCATTACGTACTTGCCAAATTTTCAAAACCTGGTTTATGACAAGGAGCGAATCTCCAAAGACCTCGATGCATGATGCCCCTAGAGTTTTTGAAATTCTTAAGCCTTGTATGAGTGCTTCATACTCAGCTACATTGTTGGAACATTCGAAATCTAAGCGGACTGCTATAGGAATCTCGCCCTTTTCAGGGGAGATGAGGATGACCCCAGCACCAGCCCCTCGTTGGTTTCGTGCCCCATCGAAGTTTATTTTCCACACTTGGTTTTCAAAATTGTTTGCCAAAATGTGGTTTTGAAAATGGTTTTGCAATATGCCTTCGTCAGGCATTTCATCAAATGTGGGATATGCGTCCTCAAAGGGGAACTCAGCCACGTAATCCGCCAGGACTTGCCCCTTAATGGAGATCTGGTGATGATATTTCAGGTCATACTCCATTAGGAGTTGCCATTTGCCCAATCTACCCATGAGAATGGGTTTTTCGAATAAGTGCTTGATTGGATCAAGCTTGGACACTATCCAGATCTCATGATCTAGGAAATAGTGTCTGAATTTCTGGCAGGCCCAGACTAGGGACAAGCACGTCTTCTCCATGGCTTGATAATTTCGTTCATAAGCCAAGAGAGTTTTCAAAATATAGTAGATGGCATACTCCTTATGGGTGTCATCCTCGTATTGAGCCAATAGGGCTCCTAAGGCATTCGCATGCACGGAGATGTAGAGTAAGAGTGGTTTTCCTTACTTTGGAGGGTTCAAAAAAGGGGGATTAACCAAGTATGCCTTTAGTCTCTCGAAGGACTTCTGGCATTCGTCATCCCATAAGAATTTTGTGCCCTTCCTCAACAGTTTGTTGAAAGGTTCACATCTAGTTGCCAGATTCGATATGAATCGGCGAACGGATTGTAAACGACCCTGGAGGCTACAGATTTGGGTGAGATTGGAGGGTGGAGCCATGTCTATGATGGCTCGACACTTAGAGGGATCGACTTCTATACCCCTTTGGCTCACCATAAAGCCCAGAAGCTTCCCCGATTCTACCCCGAATACACATTTTTGAGGGTTTAGCTTTACTTTATAAAGCCTAAGCCTTTCGAAAATCTTTTGCAAACATTCGATATGAGTGCATCGGGTTTTGGATTTCACCAAGAGATCATCTACATACACTTCTACGAGCTCATGAATTTGATCATGGAAGATCGTGGTCATGGCTCGTTGGTATGTTGCGCTGGCATTTTTCAAACCAAAGGGCATGACTGTATAGCAGTACGTGCCCCATGGGGTTGTGAAGGCGGTCTTACCCTGATCTCGTGAACTTAGTTTGATTTGATTATAGCCTGAATAGCCATCCATAAATGAAAACATTTCATGATTTGCAGTACTATCGACTATCAAATCTATGTTTGGTAAAGGATAATTATCCTTTGGAGTGGCTTTATTTAGGTTTTTGAAATCGATGCATATTCGAATTTTCCCATTGGTTTTTCGAACTACAACGATGTTTGACAACCAATCAGAATACGCAATGGGTTTTATAAATCCAGCTTTTAGCAAATCTTCTAAGCCCTCTTTGACTTGCATGTGTACATTCGGATGTATTTTCCTAAGCTTCTACTTTATGGGTTTTACATCCGCATCTAAGGGAAGACGATGCTCGACGATGCTGGGGTCTATGCCCGGCATGTCTTCATACGTCCATGCAAAGACATCTAAATAGGTTCGTAGAAATGCAATGAATGCTAATCTTTCAGTTTCATGCAAGCATGCGCCTATTTTGATGGTTTTGGGATTGGAATCATCCCCTAGGTTCACCTCTATGAAATCTCCTCCTACTGAATTGGAAGGTCTTTCAAAATCGAGAATTTTATCAAATTCTAGGAGCTCAGAAGTGGGATCTTCCTCAAGGGGATCCACTTCTGGGCTTCGATCATTCTCGTGGGTTATAGACCCGAGGGAATTTGATGCGTTGTTTTCAAAAGGACCTGGTTTTGTACTTGGATTTTTAATTGATTTCGAAATTTTTGGTCTAGCTATGCAGACGACGTTTTTTTCGAAATCCTTTTCTTTTTCCAAAGTCCTACCAGGAGCAGCTATATACAAAATCTTTTTGGTATTTTCCAAATTTTTGATTTTTTTTGGTTTTTGTAAAACAAGAACTTCAGGAACTATACAAAGCACTCTATTTTCGAGTTTTTGTTTTTCCATTGTTTTTGGCTTTTCTTCTTTTTCGATTTTTTTGATTTTAAGTTTTCCAAATGTTTTTGTATTTTTATAAAAGGGATCTTCCGTCATACCTACAAAGGGAAAACACTACGGGTTAGACTCGGAATAGGAGATCTAAATCGTAGGTCTCTTCTAAGACAGGTTTCAGGGCACCCTTGACCCAGGTGGTCATAGGGGGTGGCTCTGGCGGTATTCTGGGAGTATAGCCGATCCCATATCGGCTTGGGTTGGCCCTAGGAAGGATGGGCTCTAGGAGACCCTTGTTTTATGCCCCTAGACTTTTGTAGGGCGTGTAGCCCATGTTCAACATATTCCACGATTTCTTATTTTTTGAAAAGGTTGAGTACAAATCGTGGTCCTGGAACTTGCTGTCATCCATATTATGCTCATATGGGTTTTTGTCTAGGGGCTTTGGAAATAGGGAACGCTTGGGTTTTCCTAGAAGGGTTAGAATCGGGAGGGGGCCTGCTTTGGGTGGCCCCTTCACACATACAACCTTCCTAGGGTTGTTTAACACGAGCCTTGGTGGCTCGATCACAATTTGCCCTAGGTTAGCCTCACGGGCCTAGGAGCTCGATAAACAAGGGGAGTTTATGATCCCCTGAAGCTGTGGGTGACTCTCACCTAGGATCACTATGACTTGGTCCCTGAAAGGGATCTTGACACACCTGTGGAAGGTGGATGGCACAGCGCACAAGCTGTGTATCTAGGGCCTTCCCAGCAATAGGTTATAATGGGGGTGGATGTCCAAGACATGGAACACCCCCGTGTGTGTGATCCCTCCCGTTTCCATTGGGAGTTCGATTGATCCTATTGGCCTAGACGCATTCCCATCGTATCCAGTGATAATGATGGGGCTTGGGTTTACTGAAGTCAAGGTGACTCCAATTTGATACGCCACATGAAGTGGAAGGATGTTGAGCCCTCCTCCCCCATCGACTAGGCACCGGTCCAGAGAGTGGTTATTCAGAACCACCTCGATATGTAGGGCCTGGTTATGGGACTCGTAGGGTCTATCTACATCATCTTCCGAGAAAGTGATGGGCGATTTTGCTCCTAATAAAGCAACTTGGGCATACAGGGATTCCGAACTTATGTTTGAATCAACCTTGGCCCTTTCTAGAATTTTCTCTAGCACGAGTCTATGCCTAGGCGAGGTTTGTATAAGCTCTAGGATAGACATGTGGATAGGAATCTTTGAAAGGTGGTTTTCGAAGTCATAAGGATTTAGGATGACTTTATCCTTGTCTGCTTTTGGCAGAACTCCAGGAATACATGCTTTTGTGGGGCCAGGCACACTGACTACCTTTTTAGCACTTTGTAGGTGCGGGGGTTGATAGATCCTCCCGGATCTAGTCACTTCCCCCACGACCAGCCTAGGGTTCACGCTAAATTTGGCTCTAAGTATGAGTTGAGGAGCACCTTGAAGTTTTAACACTGGTTTAACCGGGGATTCAGCTCTTGGCGGTCCCCAGATGACGACTTGGGTGGGCTTCTTGTACAGTACAAGAGTGGGCGCACAAGTGGGTCGACCAGACTCAGGTTTTTGCGCTAGTTCCTTAGAAAAGGTGAGGGTACATACCTCCTTTCCTTTCCCACTGCCACTAGCGTGTTTGGGAAAGGGTTCTTTGAAGATAGCTTGAGGTGACTCAGGTTCCGCAGTGTCCTAGAGTCAGCCCTCCGCTATCAAGTTCTCAATTTTATTTAAAAGGGAGAAACAACATTTGGTATCATGGCCTTTGAGCTGATGATACTTGCAAAATCGATTTAAATACCCCCCCTGGAAGTGACTCCTTCGGGGATTTCAGGAAGCTCTATCATGCCCTGGGCAAGTAGGAGGTCTAGGACCTCCGACACAGGTTGCCCCAGCGGAGTGTACTCCCATTTTTCAACTAGTTTTTGAAAGGTTCACTCCCTTTTGTTTTCTAGTTTTTCAAAATTTTTGGAAGTGCCCGTCACGCTTGGATCCACTCAGACATTGGCGATTTTATGGGGCTTTGCCCCTTTGTCCATCGTGGTAGCCCGTAAGTGATGGGCTTTTCCAAGCGGGTTTTAGAAACAACACTTCCTTTCCATAAGTGATCGTATGTCCCTTTTCTCAAATTCGTTTCGAAAAGGGATGCCTTTTTGATCAACTTATGGAAAGTTGAGATCTCATGGAGCGAGAGAAGGGTTTTTAACTCGCTTTTAAAGTTATCCAGGATGAGCATGACTACGCATCCTTCGGATATGGGCTCTCGCACTTGGCCCAAAAGTGACCTCCATCGTATAATGAAGGCATGTACGTCTTCGTTCATGCCTTGCTTTGTATCCCTTAAGGTATTCAGAGTCGGCGTGACTTCTACGTTGTGTGCAAATCTTGGCATGAAGCAGTTCGCTAACTCTTCAAAAGTAGCGAACTGGCTTAAGTCGTAGGAAGCCAGCCATTTGGCAGTTGTGCCTTTAAGGGATAAAGGGAACCAATACACCCATTTCATCGAGTCCTTTTTCTTCTTATGGGCTCGACGTGAGAAAAGTTGCAAGTGAGACCTAGGGTCTCCCATGCCATCATACCGATGGAAGTTCGGTATTTCGTCGTCACTGTCTGTTTCGTAATCCATAGGAAGGAAATCAGATAGGGCATAGCTTTTTTTCTCTTTGTTTTGCCCTTTCAGCAGCTACTGTAGGGCTTTACTGTCCTTTTGTGTGAAGGACTGTTTGTTTGCCTTCCATTACGGAGGCCTCTTTGTGCTTGCGAGGTTTTTCAGATTTTTTCTTAGGCCTTTGTTCACCGTTTGATGAACAGGAATCGCCTACTTCAGCCACTTGGTTGAGAGCATCTATTTTGGCCTCAAATTCCCTTCTCAAGTCCTCAATCTCGTCTAGTTTGATCTTGTTTTTGAAAATCCTCCTAGAGTGAGAACTTGATGCGCATGAGCCTTGGCTCGACACTTCACTTGGATTGGATTTTGACATGCTTTTCAAGCTTTTTCAAAATTTCCTAAGTACAAGTAAAGAAAATAAGTTAAAACAACTCCTCTTTGAAAATTTTTTGCAAGCTTCTAGACTTAACTCGATTTTTGAAAGACTCACATCCCACTAGGCGTGCCAAAATCTGTAGACACGGAAAACCTCCGCCTCACTGGTTTCTCAGGCCTAGGGCGAACCTTTTTGTGTGTCTAAGTCCTATTTGTATAAACAAGGCGTGCCAGCTAGCTTACCTATGCTAGAGAAGATATATTTTAACCTGACTTCTAACGTGGCGACTGTGAGCAAGTGAGCTCTTGTCGTCGCAGACCTTCTTGCACCGATGCGCAAGGGTCAGTCTGTACGCTTTAAAAATCGAGTTTTGGGGTAGAAAAAGCCTACGAAAGCGATTCGAGGTCTTTGATTCGGGTCTTTTTAGTGCGATTGCAGATTTTAGATCATGTGGATTTGCACGTGCCTAAGTCTTTCTTTTTATCCCTTTATGGGCCACCTAGGTGTGTGTTATGAACACTCCACTACATGGGGCGAATTTTGAGCGGGAGTCTGGGGTTTGCTTTGATGCAATATGTGCCCTAACTCGTGGTATGGCGTAGATGCAATGCAAACTCACGCTACTCCAAAGGGAAAACCCGAATGTAAAGACAATGCCGAAGGGAAATGACTTAAGGGAAATAACCGAAGGGAAATAACCGAAGGGAAAATACGTATATAGGGTATATATGGGCCCTTACTCGGGTCTTGCAAATAAGAGCAAAGGCTCAATGTGGGTGCGTGCTTGAATTGAAAGACTACACACACGACATGAAATGAAACCCAAATATAACTTGCAATATGGCCTTAACTAAGGTCTTGGGAATAAGAGTGAAAGCTCAATGTGGGTGCGTGCTTGAATTGAAAGACTACACACACGACATGAAATAAAACCCAAATAGTATAGCACGGCCTTTACTTGGGTCTTACAAATAAGAGCGAAGGCTCAATGTGTGTGAGTGCTTGAATTGAAGTACTACGCACACAACATGAAATTAAACCCTAATAGTATAACACGGCCCTTACTTGGGTCTCACAAATAAGAGCGAAGGCTCAATGTGTGTGAGTGCTTGAATTGAAGTACTACGCACACAACATGAAATTAAACCCAAATAGTATAGCACAACCCTTACTTGGGTCTTACAAATAAGAGCGAAGGCTCAATGTGTGTGCGTGCTTGAATTGAAAGACAAGACACCCAACTTAAGCAAAACCCTACGTAATTTAAAGTATATACATAGATTTATATCTTAGGGGCTGATTAGGCCCATGTGTGTTCAAAATCGTGCATGACTAAGAGAGTGCACGTGTGTGTGGGTGTACCAAGCCACGTTATTACAAGCGGGGGGAAGCTATGCTCCATTATTACAACCCCGTATCGAATTTAATTCAAGCAAGTCTACAACTAAGGACCGAGTTAGGCACATACTTATAGCTGGTCCGAAGATGCCTTTCTTGAGCGTGGGCTTGGCCTTCGCCTTGGGCTGCAAGAGGGAGCCCCTCGGAGTTGAACGGAAAGGGGGGCTGCTGGCCGGATGCTTTAGATGCGCGGGAAGGGTGCCTTGAAGGTGGTCGGCTGCTAGGAAGGGGGTTGTTTTGGTGTGTTGGGCTAAGGTGAATAAGTAGGGTGTAAACACCCCGAAATTCCACGAATTTCTTAAACAAACCTGGTTTTGTAAAAGCAGCCCCAAAGGGCCATTTTGAGTCTGGAAACCCAGGAGCCTTCCAGACAGCCCTGTATATATGTTTTAAACTTTATCTTTCAAAAACATATGATATGGCTTTTGAAAACCTTTTAAAACATGTTTTGAAACCCCGAAGTGGCTTGGCCCGATCAAGACAGGACCAGGAGAGCTAAGAAGAGCCCGGAACCGGAGCACACGTCAAGCCCGGCATAGCAACTCTTGTATCTGATTCACACCCCCAGGATCTCGAACGTCCAAGACCCTGTCCTTATCAAAATAGCATTTGAAGTCATCTCCGGAAGGCAGAAACAGAGGCGGACGACTATGTTGGCGAAGATCCAACGTAGACGGAGTACTGATGCTGTCAGGCACCGCACGAATCGTCCGTTTCGAACCCAGCTTGAAGGAGTCAGAGTTCAGTTTGGATTGGATCTGGACCATATATATCCAGATCCCAATCCAAACCCATATGTGGACTTGGATTTGGATTTGGATTTGGATCCAGAGATCCAATCCAATATCCATATCCATGGCCCACATCACCTTCTCATAAATGGAGGTGGGGCCCACTTGAAATTCACATGGGATATTGGGCATGAGAGAGAGTGGGGATGGAAAATATCAAGAGTGTTGTAATTAAGCTTGACTTGTGTGTCAAGTTTGGGGTTAATCATGTGGGTTAGCCTAATTGAGTGGGTTTAAGCTTGTAATTAGCTAAAACCAAACCTAGGGCTGCACCAACATGAGGTGGTCAAGGTCTATGGGCCATGCTAAGGGAGCTCCTTCACCTAAACCTAACCCAAAACGCCTAATCCTAGCCTAAACCCCTAATCCACCCCTAATCTGAACATAATCACCTAACCCACTTCCCTAATCCCGGCCTAATCCCAACCTAATCACCTAACCCACTTCCCTAATCCTTCCCTAAACCTAGATTAATTTCCCTAATCCTAGCCTAAACCTAGCCTAATCACCTAACCTAGCTCACTAAACCTCACCCTAAAACCCAACCACCTAACCTAGCCCTAAACCCCTAAACCACCCCTAGCCCACAATCTACCCAAACCCCTAGTTTTCAAAATATTTGGCCCAACCCTTTCCAGCCCACCTTATCTACATACCACCCTACCTAAACCACCTAACCACTGCCCCAAGCCCAGCCCTAACCGACCTACCCATCCCCTATTTAAACCCCCCCCCCCCTTGGGGGCGGGTTTGCCAGTGGGAACCCTCACCTCACCCAGCCGGGCCCTCTCCTTCTCCCATTTCCTCACCTAGCCGGGACCACTCTCCATCACCTCCGCCTGCTCCACCTGCTCCACCAGTTCTACCTGCACCGCCACCTTCCCTCTTCCACTCTCCATCACCTCACCCAGCCGGACGCCACCACCTTCACCCAACCGAACCAGCCGAGCTCCCATCCACACCCGGCTTCTCTCTTCCATCCGCCACCTCTCCCCATTCGGTAAGTACCCTGCACTCTACCAAAACCCTTCTCTACTACCTCTCCACTCCTAGCCACCCACCCTATCATCATCTCAGCCTTTGCCACCACCCTTTTCACTTAGCCGAACCTAGCATAACCCAAACTACCGGCCACTACCTAACCCTCCTATCCCATTCGGCCTTCCCCTAGGTGTCCCATTCGGCCTTCCCATAAACTCCCCTTTAGGTCCACCTTCCCTAAATACTCGACTCTCCTAGTGACCCTAAAAGAACTCACTTGGTCCAGCCCCTTTAGCCCCCCACATCGAGGCTACACCCATTTGCAGCCGGCCACCTTCGAGGCGCCTATCCCGCGCCCCACTTGCAGCCGGCCAGCACCTTTGGTCACCTATCCTCGTGGAGCTCCCGTTTGCAGCCCAAGGCGAAGGCCAAGCCCACGCTCAAGCAAGACCTCTACGGACCAGCTACTCGTAAGTGTCTAAACTCAGTCTTTAGTTGTATACTTGCTTGAGATTCAATTTGATACGGGGTTGTAATAATGGAGCATAGTCTCCTCCCGCTTGTAATAACGTGGCTTGGCACAACCACACACGTGCACTCTCTTAGTCGTGCACGATTTTGAACACCCACGGGCCTAATCAACCCCTAATACATAAGTGTGTATATATACTTTCACTTTCGAAGGGTTTTTGTTTAAGTTGGGTGCGTTGTCTTTCAATTCAAGCACTCACACACATTGAGCTTTCGCTCTTAGTTGAAAGACCCAAGTAAGGGCCGACCTATACTATTTGGGTTTTATTTCATGTCGCGTGAGTAAGTCTTTCAATTCAAGCACTTTCACACACATTGAGCCTTCGCTCTTACTCCCAAGACCTTAGTAAAGGCCTTATTGCAGTTATATTTGGGTTTCATTCATGTCGTGTGTGTAGTACTTCAATTCAAGCACTTTTCACACACATTGAGCCTTCGCTCTTACTCCCAAGACCTTAGTCAAGGCCATACTGCAATTTATATTTGGGTTTAATTTCATGTCGTGTGTGTAAGTCTTTCAATTCAAGCACGCACCCACATTGAGCCTTCGCTCTTATTTGTGAAGACCCGAGTAAGGGCTCATATACATAATCTATATACCTATCTCCCTTCGGTTATTTCCCTTCGGTTATTTCCCTTCGGTTATTTCCCTTCGGTTATTTCCCTTCAGTCATTTCCCTTCAGTATTGTCTTTACATTTCGGGTTTTCCCTTTGGAGTAGCGTGAGTTTGCATTGCATCTACGCCATACCACGAGGTAGGACGCATATTGCATCGAAGCAAGCCCCGCTCGAATTCGCCCATATAGTGGAGTGTTCATAACACACAAACTAGGTGGCCCGAAAAGGGATAAAAGAAAAGACTTAGGCACGTGCAAATCCACGTGATCTAAAACATGCAATCGCATCTTAAAGACCCGAAATAGACACCTCGAACCGCTTCGTAGACTTTCTCTCCAAAAACTCGATTTTTGCAAAGCGTACAGACTGACCCTTGCGCATCGGTGCAAGAAGGTCTGCGACGACAAGAGCTTACTTGCTCACAGTCGCCACGTTTAGAAGTCAGTGTTAAAAATATCTTCGCTAGCTTAGGTAAGCTAGCTGGCACGCCCTGTTTGCATACATAGGCCTTAGACACACGAGAGGATCCGCTCCAAGCCTTGAAAAAGGCGAAAGAGGCGGGGATTTTCGCACGTCTACAGAGATTGGCACGCCCGGTGGGACGTGGGCCTTTCAAAAATCGAGTTTTAAGTTTTGGTCTTGCGAAAATTTTGTAAAAATGTGTCATTTTAACTTGTTTTTCTTTGCTTGTACTTAGGACATTTTGAAAAAGCTTGAAAAGCATGTCAAAATGCAATCCAAGTGAAGTATCGAGCCAAGGCTCATGCGCATCAAGTTCTCACTCAAGGGGGATTTTCAAAAACAAAATAAAACTAGATGAAATCGAGGACTTGAGAAGGGAGTTTGAGGCCAAAATCGATGCTCTCAGCCAAGAGGCTGAAGTAGGCGATTCATGTTCATCGAACGGTGAACAAAGGCCTAAAAAGAAATCTGAAAAACCTCGCAAGCAAAAAGAGGCCTCCGTAATGGAAGGCAACCAATACCACGAGTCCTTCACACAAAAGGACCGTAAAGCCCTACAGCAGTTGCTAAAAGGGCAGAATAAAGAGAAAAGAAGCTACGCCCTGTCTGATTTCCTTCCTATGGACTACGAAACAGACAGTGATGATGAAATACCGAACTTCCATCGGTATGATGGCATGGGAGACCCTAGGTCTCACTTGCAGCTTTTCTCACGTCGAGCCCATAAGAAGAAAAAGGACTCGATGAAATGGGTGTATTGGTTCCCTCTATCCCTTAAAGGCACAGCTGCCAAATGGCTGGCTTCCTACGACTTAAGCCAATTCGCTACTTTTGAAGAGTTAGCGAATTGCTTCATGCAAAGATTTGCACACAACGTAGAAGTCACTCCAACCCTGAATACCTTAAGGGATACAAAGCAAGGCATGAACGAAGACGTACATGCCTTCATTATAAGATGGAGGTCGCTTTTGGGCCAAGTGCGAGAGCCCATATCCGAAGGATGCGCAGTAATGCTCATCCTGGATAATTTCAAAAGCGAGTTAAAAACCCTTCTCTCGCACCATGAGATTTCAACTTTCCATAAGTTGATCAAAAAGGCCTCCCTTTTCGAAACCAACTTGCGAAAAGGGACATACGATCACCTATAGAAAGGAAGTGCCATTCCAAAACCCATTTGGAAAAGCCCATCGCATATGGGCTGCCCACGACGGACAAAGGGGCAAAGCCCCATAAAATCGCCAATGTTCGGGTGGATCCAGGCATGGCGGGCACTTCTAAAAATTTTGAAAAATTAGAAAATAAGAGGGAACGCAATTTTCAAAAACCGGTTGAAAAAGGGGAGTATACTCCGCTGGGGCAACCTGTGTCGGAGGTCCTAGACCTCCTACTTACCCAGGGCATGATCGAACTCCCTGAAATCCCCGAAGGAGTCACTTCCAAAGGGGGGTATTTAAACCGATTTTGTAAGTATCATCGGCTCAAAGGCCATGATACCAAACGCTGCTTCTCTCTCTTAAATAAAATTGAGAACTTGATAGCAGAAGGCCGGCTCCAGGTCACTGCGGAACTTGAGCCACCTCAAGCTATCTTCAAGGAACCCTTTCCCAAACACGCCAGTGGCGGTGGGAAAAGAAAGGAGGTATGTACCCTCACCATTTCCAAGGAACTAGCGCAAAAGCCAGAACCTGGTCGACCTACTTGTGCGCCCATCCTTGTACTATACAAGAGGCCCGCCCAAGTCGTCATTCGGGGACCACCAAAAGTGGAAGCCCCGGTAAAACCAGTTTTGAAAATCCAAGGTTCTCCTCAGCTCATCCTTAGAGCCAAGTCTAGCGCGAACCCTAGGTTAGTCGTGGGGGAAGTCACTAGATCCGGGAGGATCTACCTACCCCCGCACCTTCAAGGTGCTCAAAAGGTGGTCAGTGTGCCTGGCCCCTCAAAAGCATGTATCCCTAGTGGTCTGCCAAAAGCAGATAAGGACAAAGTCATCCTAAATCCTTATGATTTCGAAAACCACCTTTCAAAGATTCCTATTCACATGTCTATCCTAGAGCTTATAAAAACCTCGCCTAGGCATAGACTTGTATTAGAGAAAATTCTAGAAAGGGCCAAGGTTGATTCGAACATAAGTCCGGAATCCTTGTCTGCCCAAGTGGCTTTATTAGGAGCAAAATCGCCCATCACTTTTTCGGAAGATGATGTAGATAGACCCTACGAAACCCATAACCAGGCCCTGCATATCGAGGTGGTTCTAAACAACCACTCTCTGGACAGGTTCCTAGTCGATGGTGGAGGAGGGCTCAACATCCTTCCACTTCATGTGGCGTACAAAATCGGAGTCACCTTGACTTCAGTGAACCCAAGCCCCATCATTATCACTGGATACAATGGGAATGCGTCTAGACCTTTAGGATCCATCGAACTCCCAATGAAAACGGGAGGGATCGAACACACGGGGGTGTTCCATGTCTTGGACATCTACCCCCATTATAACCTGTTGCTGGGAAGGCCCTGGATACACAGTTTGTGCGCTGTGCCATCCACCTTCCACAGGTGTGTCAAGATCCCTTTTAGGGACCAGGTCGTAGTGATCCTAGGTGAGAGTCACCCACAGCTTCAGGGGATCATAAACTCCCCTTGTTTATCAAGCTCCCAGGCCCATGAGGCTAACCTGGGGCAAATCATGGTTGAGCCACCTCGGCTCGTGCTGAACAACCCTAGGAAGGTTGTATGTGTGAGGGGGCCGCCCAAAGCAGGCCCCCTCCCGACTGTAATCCTCCTAGGAAAATCCAAGCGTTCCCTATTTCCAAAGCCCCTGGACAAAAGGCCATACGAGCCTAATATGGACGATAGCATGTTCCAGGACCACGACTTATATCCAACTTTTTCAAAAAACAAAAAGTTGTGGAACATGTTATTGAACATGGGCTACACGCCCTACAAGAGTCTAGGGGCACAAAACCAGGGTCTCCTAGAGCCCATCCTGCCTAGGGCCAACCCCAGCCGATATGCGATCGGCTATACTCCCCGAATACCGCCGGAGCCACCCCCTGTGACCACCTGGGTCAAGGGTGCCCCGGAGCCTGTCTTAGAAGAAACCTACGATTTAGACCTCCTATTCCGAGTCTAAACCGTAGTGTTTTCCCTTTGTAGGTATGACGGAAGATCCCTTTTTCTAAAAATACCAAAAACATTTGAAAAACTTAAAATCAAAAAAATCGAAAAACAAGAAAAACCAAAAACAATGGAAAAACAAAAACTCGAAAAAAGAGTGCTTTGTATAGTTCCCAAACTTCTTGTTTTACAAAAACCAAAAAAAATTGAAAATTTGGAAAATACCAAAAAGATTTTGTACATAGCTGCTCCTGGTAGCACTTTGGCAAAAGAAAAGGATTTCGAAAGAAACGTCGTCTGCATAGCCAGACCAAAAATTTCGAAATCACTTGAAAATCCAAGTACAAAACCAGGTCATTTTGAAAACCACGCATCAAGTTCCCTCAAGTCTATAGCCCACGAGAATGATCAAAGCCCAGAAGTGGATCCCCTTGAGGAAGATCCCACTTCTGAGCTCCCAGAATTTCATAGAATTCTCGATTTTGAAAGACCTTCCCAATCAGTAGGAGGAGATTTCATAGAGGTGAACCTAGGGGATGATTCCAATCCCAAAACCATCAAAATAGGTGCATGCTTGCATGAAACTGAAAAGTTAGCATTCATTGCATTTCTACAAACCTATTTAGATGTGTTTGCATGGACGTATGAAGACATGCCGGGCATAGATCCCAGCATATTCGAGCATCGTCTTCCCTTAGATGCAGGTGTAAAACCCATAAAGCAGAAGCTTAGGAAAATACACCCGAATGTACACACGCAAGTCAAAGAGGGTTTAGAAGATCTGCTAAAAGCCGGATTTATAAAACCCATTGCGTATTCTGATTGGTTGTCAAATATCGTTGTGGTTCGAAAAACCAATTGGAAAATTCGAATATGCATCGATTTCAGAAACCTGAATAAAGCCACTCCAAAGGATAATTATCCTTTACCCAACATAGATTTGATAGTCGATAGTACTGCAAATCATGAAATGTTTTCATTTATGGATGGCTATTCAGGCTATAATCAAATCAAACTAAGTCCACGAGATCAGCGTAAGACCGCCTTCACAACCCCATGGGGCACGTACTGCTATACAGTCATGCCCTTTGGTTTGAAAAATACCGGTGCAACATACCAACGAGCCATGAACACGATCTTCCATGATCAAATTCATGAGCTTGTAGAAGTGTATGTAGATGATCTCTTGGCGAAATCCAAAACCCGATGCACCCATATCGAATGTTTACAAAAGATTTTCGAAAGGCTTAGGCTTTACAAAGTAAAGCTAAACCCTCAAAAATGTGTGTTTGGGGTAGAATCAGGGAAGCTTCTAGGCTTTATGGTGAGCCAAAGGGGAATAGAAGTCGACCCCTCTAAGTGTCGAGCCATCATAGACATGGCTCCACCCTCCAATCTCACCCAAATCCGTAGCCTCCAGGGTCGATTACTATCCGTGCGCCGATTCATATCGAATCTGGCAACTAGATGCGAACCCTTCAACCAACTGTTGAGGAAGGGTACGAAATTCTTATGGGATGACGAATGCCAAAAGTCCTTCGAGAGACTGAAGGCATACTTGGTTAATCCCCCCGTTTTGAATCCTCCAAAACAAGGAAAACCGCTTTTATTATACATCTCCGTGCATGTAAATGCTTTAGGAGCCCTGTTGGCTCAATACGAGGATGACACCCATAAGGAGTATGCCATCTACTATATTTCGAAAACTCTCTTTGCTTATGAACGAAATTATCAAGCCATGGAGAAGACGTGCTTGGCCCTAGTATGGGCCTGCCAAAAGTTCAGACACTATTTCCTAGATCATGAGATCTGGATAGTGTCCAAGCTTGATCCAATCAAGCACTTGTTCGAAAAACCCATTCTCACGGGTAGATTGGGTAAATGGCAACTCCTTCTAATGGAGTATGATCTAAAATACCATCACCAGATCTCCATTAAGGGGCAAGCCCTAGCAGATTACGTGGCTGAATTCCCTTTAGAGGACGCATATCCCACTCTTGTCGAAATGCCTGATGAAGGCATATTACAAAACCATTTTCAAAACCACATTTTGGCAAATTCTTTCGAAAACCAAGTATGGAAGATGCACTTCGACGGGGCACGAAACCAACGAGGGGCTGGTGCTGGGGTCATCCTAATCTCCCCTGAAAAGGGTGAGATTCCCATAGTAGTCCGCTTAGATTTCGAATGTTCCAACAACGTAGCTGAGTATGAAGCACTCATACAAGGCTTAAGGATTTCGAAAACTCTAGGGGCATCATGCATCGAGGTCTTTGGAGATTCACTCCTTGTCATAAACCAGGTTTTAAAAATTTGGCAAGTACGTAATGAGAAACTACTTCCATATCACGAGTTAGCCACTCGATTGGTCCAATCCTTCCAGTCGTGTAAGCTCACACACGTAGGAAGAGAGGACAATGGCATCGCCGATGCCCTCTCCTCCTTAGGTTCAGCCCTGAAGGTCGATCCCATTTCGGGGACCAGATCTTTGGAAATATGGCATGCGCCCCATCCATCCACACACGACTTGGATATTTGCCAAAACAACCCAGAGTCTATTCAAAAACCCTGGTTCTATGACATAAAACAATTTTTAGAAAATGGGGGATTCACCGAGGATGCCACATCCAAAGATAAGGCATTCATTCGTAAGATTTCGACCTGATACACCATTCTGGGTGGGGTCTTATACAAAAAGAGTTTTACCGGCATTCTGCTTAGGTGTATCGACCTAGAGGAGGCTAGGATAGTAATGCATGAGTTCCACGATGGAGAATGTGGAGGTCATGTTAATGCCAACATGATGGCAATGAAAATACTTAGAGGGGGCTATTTTTAGTCCACCCTGAAAAAGGATTGTCACGATCATGTTAGGAAGTGTCATCCGTGTCAAGTGCATGGGCACGCCATTCATTCCCGTCATCTGCATTGCATTCCGTGGTCAGCCCCTGGCCATTTACCATGTGGGCGTTTGACATTGTAGGCCCAATATTTCCAAAGGCCTCGAATGGGCATCATTTTATTTTAGCAGCCACGGAGTATTTCTCCAAGTGGGTGGAAGCCATTTCCCTAACGAATGTAATGGGGCAACATGTGGTGGCTTTCATCCGGAGGAGTATCTTGGCTCGATTTGGGGTTCCACGAGACCTTGTGTCTGATAATGGTACCCCATTCAAAAATGAGCGGATGGTTAAGTTGTGCAACACGTATGGCATAACTCACCACTTCTCCTCGCCCTACTACCCTCAAGGCAACGGCCAAGCTGAAGCCACAAACAAGACTCTCATTAGTATTATTAAGAAAACCTTAGAGAAGGGTAGGACGTGGCACGAGAAGCTGGATGAAGCCTTATGGGCTTATAGGACTTCCATCCGGACTCCCACAAATGCCACACCATTCGAATTGGTCTATGGCACAAACGCCATTCTTCCCATTCATACTCAACTGCATTCATTTCATACATCCATAGCACTCGACCTCCCCCTAGAGACGCTTCAGCATGCTAGGATGGCCGAACTAGATTTGCTAGATGAGAGGCGACTCCTTGCCATGGATCATGCTCGTGCATACCAGCAAAGGATAGCCCGACATTATAGCAAACACATGAGACCTCGCCACTTTGAAGTGGGAGATCTGGTCTTAAAAACCATCCACCATCGTGGCCCACACCCCCTAGGCAAGTGGCGCCCCAACTGGGATGGACCCTATGTTGTACGAGTAACCACTACGAACAATTCGTATTGGTTGATCGATGTAGAAGGTAGGAATTTAGCAGATCCTATCAATATTCAATACTTAAAAAAGTATCATGTATAGGATCTGAATTAAATTCCAGTTTTCAAAAATTCTAAAAGGGATAGCTGCCCTGAGACATGTGAATAAGGTGCAAAGGCAAACTCGTGTGAACCTAAGTGAGAGAATTCGCACTTGTGAAAGAGTGGAGTTTTCAAAATCGTGGTTACATTTCAAGATCCTCTTCTTACAAAGAAAGGCCTAGTTCAACATAGCAAGATACTTGCAAGTAGTACGTGCTATTTCTAAATAGGCTAATCTGGAATGGATCGAGTGTAGGCTTGGGATAAGTCCTCCCCTCTTCTCTTCTCCTTCCAAAAGGAAAACAAAGGCCCAAATAAAAAGGGAATTTCCCATTTAAAGTCTCCTTCCAAAAGAAAGAAACCAGACTTCAAAAAGAAAAATCGATTCTCTTAGGAAAAAGAGGGATTAAAGAAAAAATACTCCCAAAGGGAGACCCTCTATGAAAAAAAGGAAAAAGAGGTCAAAAAGCTCAAAAAGAGCAGTTTTCCGCCTTCTGTGCCTCAAACCACGGGACGCTTCAAAAGGGACCATGGTACCTCTTTCCCATCCCTGGCTTATCCCAAGCTAAAGCATGGTTCGTTTCAAGGAATCCTAAAGTAAAAATAGGATTTACTTACTTGAATTTCATCTTGTTTGAGAATTCGACGTTTCGAGTAAGGCGTAGGAATTCGAAATGAAGCTTGTTTTCTTATAAAACCTCCGCTAGATAAGCGAGTGTTAAGACTCAAACAAGGGCAAGCACGAAGAGCTCGAGATCCTTAGGATCGAGGCTCAAGACAGTTGTCCCTTTTGTAAATAGCTTTTGTAAATAAGTTTTGAAAACCGAACATCGAACAGCATAGGATTTGCTCACTTGGAGCAACAGGCCTTGTAAGTCTCTAGAGTTCGACTACATCTGGTCTCTGGGAGGTCGCCACTTTTGGCACCACACCCATGTCATCTGCATTCCACGCATGGTACTTGCATGAACATGATCCCATTTTAGGACCAGATTCCATAGTAAACCCTTTGGCGTGATATCTCCTCCTACCAGAGTTTATAAATTGAGGTTTTGCTAATAATGGGACGATCCCATATTCTTCGTGGCTAGATCTAAGGAGACATTAAAAGGGGTGTTTGTCATCTTTGCCCTTATCCAAATCTATTTGGACAAGGCCAAAGAGGGGCATCTGTAAACACCCCGAAATCCCACGAATTTCTTAAACAAACCTGGTTTTGTAAAAGCAGCCCCAAAGGGCCATTTTGAGTGTGGAAACCCAGGAGCCTTCCAGACAACCCTGTATATATGTTTTAAACTTTATCTTTCAAAAACATATGATATGGCTTTTGAAAACCTTTTAAAACATGTTTTGAAACCCCGAAGTGGCTTGGCCCGATCAAGACAGGACCAGGAGAGCTAAGAAGAGCCCGGAACCGGAGCACACGTCAAGCCCGGCACAGCAACTCTTGTATCTGATTCACACCCTCAGGATCTCGAACGTCCAAGACCCTGTCCTTATCAAAATAGCATTTGAAGTCATCTCCGGAAGGCAGAAACGGAGGCGGACGACTATGTTGGCGAAGACCCAACGCAGATGGAGTACTGATGTTGTCAGGCCCCGCACAAATCGTCCGTTTTGAACCCAGCTCGAAGGAGTCAGAGTTCAGTTTGGATTGGATATGGACCATATATATCCAGATCCCAATCCAAACCCATATGTGGACTTGGATTTGGATTTGGATCCAGAGATCCAATCCAATATCCATATCCATGGCCACATCACCTTCTCATAAATGGAGGTGGGGCCCACTTGAAATTCACGTGGGATATTGGGCATGAGAGAGAGTGGGGATGGAAAATATCAAGAGTGTTGTAATTAAGCTTGACTTGTGTGTCAAGTTTGGGGTTAATCATGTGGGTTAGCCTAATTGAGTGGGTTTAAGCTTGTAATTAGCTAAAACCTAACCTAGGGCTGCACCAACATGAGGTGGTCAAGGTCTATGGGCCATGCTAAGGGAGCTCCTTCACCTAAACCTAACCCAAAACGCCTAATCCTAGCCTAAACCCCTAATCCACCCCTAATCTGAACATAATCACCTAACCCACTTCCCTAATCCCGGCCTAATCCCAACCTAATCACCTAACCCACTTCCCTAATCCTTCCCTAAACCTAGATTAATTTCCCTAATCCTAGCCTAAACCTAGCCTAATCACCTAACCTAGCTCACTAAACCTCACCCTAAAACCCAACCACCTAACCTAGCCCTAAACCCCTAAACCACCCCTAGCCCACAATCTACCCAAACCCCTAGTTTTCAAAATATCTGGCCCAACCCTTTCCAGCCCACCTTATCTACATACCACCCTACCTAAACCACCTAACCACTACCCCAAGCCCAGCCCTAACCGACCTACCCATCCCCTATTTAAACCCCCCCCCCCTTGGGGGCGGGTTTTGCCAGTGGGAACCCTCACCTCACCCAGCCGGGCCCTCTCCTTCTCCCATTTCCTCACCTAGCCGGGACCACTCTCCATCACCTCCGCCTGCTCCACCTGCTCCACCAGTTCTACCTGCACCGCCACCTTCCCTCTTCCACTCTCCATCACCTCACCCAGCCGGACGCCACCACCTTCACCCAACCGAACCAACCGAGCTCCCATCCACACCCGGCTTCTCTCTTCCATCCGCCACCTCTCCCCATTCGGTAAGTACCCTGCACTCTGCCAAAACCCTTCTCTACTACCTCTCCACTCCTAGCCACCCACCCTATCATCATCTCAGCCTTTGCCACCACCCTTTTCACTTAGCCGAACCTAGCATAACCCAAACTACCGGCCACTACCTAACCCTCCTATCCCATTCGGCCTTCCCCTAGGTGTCCCATTCGGCCTTCCCATAAACTCCCCTTTAGGTCCACCTTCCCTAAATACTCGACTCTCCTAGTGACCCTAAAAGAACTCACTTGGTCCAGCCCCTTTAACCCCCCACATCGAGGCTACACCCATTTGCAGCCGGCCACCTTCGAGGCGCCTATCCCGCGCCCCACTTGCAGCCGGCCAGCACCTTTGGTCACCTATCCTCGCGGAGCTCCCGTTTGCAGCCCAAGGCGAAGGCCAAGCCCACGCTCAAGCAAGACCTCTACGGACCAGCTACTCGTAAGTGTCTAAACTCAGTCTTTAGTTGTATACTTGATTGAGATTCAATTTGATACGGGGTTGTAATAATGGAGCATAGTCTCCTCCCGCTTGTAATAACGTGGCTTGGCACAACCACACACGTGCACTCTCTTAGTCGTGCACGATTTTGAACACCCACGGGCCTAATCAGCCCCTAATACATAAGTGTGTATATATACTTTCACTTTCGAAGGGTTTTTGTTTAAGTTGGGTGCGTTGTCTTTCAATTCAAGCACTCACACACATTGAGCTTTCGCTCTTAGTTAAAAGACCCAAGTAAGGGCCGACCTATACTATTTGGGTTTTATTTCATGTCGCGTGAGTAAGTCTTTCAATTCAAGCACTTTCACACACATTGAGCCTTCGCTCTTACTCCCAAGACCTTAGTAAAGGCCTTATTGCAGTTATATTTGGGTTTCATTCATGTTGTGTGTGTAGTACTTCAATTCAAGCACTTTTCACACACATTGAGCCTTCGCTCTTACTCCCAAGACCTTAGTCAAGGCCAAATTGCAATTTATATTTGGGTTTAATTTCATGTCGTGTGTGTAAGTCTTTCAATTCAAGTACGCACCCACATTGAGCCTTCGCTCTTATTTGTGAAGACCCGAGTAAGGGCTCATATACATAATCTATATACCTATCTCCCTTCGGTTATTTCCCTTCGGTTATTTCCCTTTAGTCATTTCCCTTCAGTATTGTCTTTACATTTCGGGTTTTCCCTTTGGAGTAGCGTGAGTTTGCATTGCATCTACGCCATACCACGAGGTAGGACGCATATTGCATCGAAGCAAGCCCCGCTCGAATTCTCCCATATAGTGGAGTGTTCATAACACACAAACTAGGTGGCCCGAAAAGGGATAAAAGAAAAGACTTAGGCACGTGCAAATCCACGTGATCTGAAACATGCAATCGCATCTTAAAGACCCGAAATAGACACCTCGAACCGCTTCGTAGACTTTCTCTCCAAAAACTCGATTTTTGAAAAGCGTACAAACTGACCCTTGCGCATCGGTGCAAGAAGGTCTGCGACGACAAGAGCTTACTTGCTCACAGTCGCCATGTTTAGAAGTCAGTGTTAAAAATATCTTCACTAGCTTAGGTAAGCTAGCTGGCACGCCTTGTTTGCATACATAGGCCTTAGACACACGAGAGGATCCGCTCCAAGCCCTGAAAAAGGCGAAAGAGGCGGGGATTTTCGCGCGTCTACATAGGGTCACTAAGGGAGGGTGTAGTATTAGGAAAGATGGCACTAAGTGGGAGCCTAAGGGAGTGTCTAAGGTTGCCGACTAAGGGAGACTTGGTGGTGGCTGGCTGCTAGGGTGGTTAAGGATGTGGTGGATGGGAAGGGAGCTAGCTAAGGTATGAGGTAAGGTGGTGTTAGGGGCTGATGGGAGGTAATGAGGGCAGGTCTTAGGGAGCTAAGTGGAGTGGCCGGGTGTTGCTAGGGGAAGTAGTTCTAGGCGGGTGGTTGAAGTGGCTAAGGTCAGGCCTAATGGGTAAGATGGCAGGTGGCTGGTGTTGGGATGATGTGGCGGTGGTGTAGGTGGTTGAGAGTGGAGGGGGAGTGAAGAAAGGGGTAGAGTGACGCTGAGGTACTAACCGGATGAAGAGGCGGTGGATGGAAGAGGGGCAACTGGATGGTTGAAGTGGATGGTTCGGCCGGATGGAAATGGTGGCGATAGGTGGCGGGCCGGTTGGGGTGTGGTGGTGTAGGTATTCCAAGGTTGTGAGTGGTGGTGGTGCAGGTGGAAGACTCGGCTGGAAGGTGGCTGGGATCGGCTGGGCTCGACTGGGCTGGAAAAAAGATGGAAAACCCGCCCCTTGGGGGGGGGGTTTATATAGGGTTGAAGAGGGCTGTTAGGGCTGGTATTGGGAGGGTGGTAAGGTGGTCTAGGGGTGGTGGTGTGGTGATAAGGTGGGCTGGTTTTGGGGAGAGGTCAGATATTTTCATATAAGGGGTTTTGGGTAGATGGTGTGCTAGGTTTAGGTGGGGTGGTTTAGAGGTTTAGGGTTTAGCTAGGTGGGTTGGTTTTGGGGTGAGGTTTAGTGAGGTGGGTTAGGTGATTAGGCTAGGATTAGGTTAGGTTTAGGGAAGGATTAGGGAAGTTGGTTAGGTGATTAGGTTGGGATTAGGCTGGGATTAGGGAAGTGGGTTAGGTGATTAGGCTACGTTTAGGATAGGATTAGGGTAAAAGGCTAGGATTAGGGCTTTTTGATTAGGGTTGGGTTAAGGTGCTCCCTTTGCATGACCCACAGACCTTGTTGCATCATGTTGGTGCAGCCCTAGTTAGGTTTTGGCTAATTACAAGCTTAAACCCACTTTAATTAGGCTAACCCACATGATTAACCCCAAACTTGACACACAAGTCAAGCTTAATTACAACCACACTCTAATCTTATCCTCCCTCTCTCTCTCTCATGCCCATAATCCCATGTGAAATTCAAGTGGGCCCCACCTCCATTTATGAGAAGGTGATGTGGGCCATGGATATGGATATTGGATTGGATCTCTGGATCCAAATCCAAGTCCACACATGGGTTTGGATTGGGATCTGGATATATATGGTCCAGATCCAATCCAAACTGAATTCTGACTCCTTCAGGCTGTGTTCAAAACGAACGGTTTGTGCGGGGTCTGACAGCATCAGTACTCCGTTTGCGTTGGGTCTTCGCCAACATGATCGTCCGCTTCTGTTTTCGCCAACCTGCGAATTGATTGGAGGCGACCTTGGAGGCTACGAATTTGCGCGAGATTGGAGGGCGAAGTCATGTCTATGATGGCTCTACACTTAGAGGGGTCGACTTCAATGCCCCTTTGGCTTACCATAAAGCCCAAGAGCTTACCGGATTCCACTCCAAATACGCACTTTTGAGGGTTTAGCTTTACTTTGTAAAGCCTAAGCCTTTCAAAAAAAATTTGTAAGCATTCGTTATGAGTGCATCGAGTTTTTGATTTAGCCAAGAGATCATCCACATATACCTCTACGAGCTCATGAATTTGATCGTGAAAGATCGTAGTCATGGCTCTTTGGTAGGTGGCACCGACATTTTTCAAACCAAAGGGCATGACTGTATAGCAGTACGTGCCCCAGGGTATTGTGAAAGCAGTTTTAGCCTGATCTCTTGGGGCTAATTTGATTTGGTTATACCTTGAATAGCCATCCATGAATGAAAACATTTCATGATTGGCAGTACTATCGACTATCAAATCAATGTTAGGTGTAAACACCCCGAAATCCCACGAATTTGTCAAAATCCATCTGGTTTTATACAAGCAGCCCCAAAGGGCCATTTTGAGTTTGGAAACCCAGGAGCCTTCCAAACAACCCTGTATATATGTTTTAAACTATATCTTTCAAAAACATACGATATGGCTTTTGAAAACCCTTTTAAAACATGTTTTGAAACCCCGAAGTGGCTTGGCCCGATCAAGACAGGACCAAGAGAGCCAAGAAGAGCCCGGAACCGGAGCACCTGTCGAACCCGGCACAGCAACTCTTGTATCTGATTCACACCCCAGGATCTCGAACGTCCAAGACCCTGTTCTTACCAAAATATCATTTGAAGTCATCTCCGGAAGGCAGAAACGGAGGCAGACGACCATGTTGGCGAAGACCCAACGCAGACGGAGTACTGATGCTGTCAGGCCCCGCACGAATCGTCCGTTTCGAACCCAGCTCGAAGGAGTCAGAGTTCAGTTAGGATTGGATCTGGACCATATATATCCAGATCCCAATCCAAACCCATATGTGGACTTGGATTTGGATTTGGATCCAGAGATCCAATCCAATATCCATATCCATGGCCCACATCACCTTCTCATAAATGGAGGTGGGGCCCACTTGAGTTTCACGTGGGATATTGGGCATGAGAGAGAGTGGGGTTGAAAAATATCAAGAGTGTTGTATTAAGCTTGACTTGTGTGTCAAGTTTGGGTTTAATCATGTGGGTTAGCCTAATTGAGTGGGTTTAAGCTTGTAATTAGCTAAAACCTAACCTAGGGTTGCACCAACATGGGGTGATCAAGGTCTATGGGCAATGCTAAGGGAGCTCCTTCAACTAAACCTAGCCCAAAATGCCTAAACCTAGCCTAAACCCCTAATCCACCCCTAATCTGAACCTAATCACCTAACCCACTTCCCTAATCCCGTCCTAATCCTAACCTAATCACCTAACCCACTTCCCTAATCCTTCCCTAAACCTAGATTAATTTCCCTAATCCTAGCCTAAACCTAGCCTAATCACCTAACCTAGCTCACTAAACCTCACCCTAAAACCCAACCACCTAACCTAGCCCTAAACCCCTAAACCACCCTTAGCCCACGATTTACCCAAACCCCTAGTTTTAAAATATCTGGCCCAACCCCTTCCAGCCCACCTTATCTACATACCACCCTACCTAAACCACCTAACCACTACCCACAGCCCAGCCCTAACCGACCTACCCATCCCCTATTTAAGTCCCCTTCCTTGTCGGCGGGTTTTCCAAGTGGGAACCACCATTCCACCCAGCCGGGCCCTCTCCTTCTCCCATCTCTCACCCAGCCGGAACCACTCCCCAACAGCTCCACCTGCTCCACCAGCCACCACCTGCTCCGCCACCTTCCCTCTTCCATCCACCACTATCAGCCCTCAGCCGGACGCCATCACCTCCACCTAACCGAACCGGCCAACAGCCACCTGCCCGCCTGCTTCCCACTTCATCCGCCACCTCTCCCCATTCAATAAGTACCCCAAACTCCCTCAAAGCCCCTCTCTTCCACCTCTCCACTCTTAGCCACCCATCCTACCTTCATCTCAGCCCCTTTGCCACCACCATTTTAACCTAGCCGAACCTAGTATAACCTAAGCTGCCGGCCACTACTTAGCCATCATCTCCCATTCGGTCCTCCCCTAGGTGTCCTATTCGGCCTTCCCACCAGCTCACCTTTTAGGTCCAGTTTCCCTAAGTACCCAACTCCCCTAGTGATCCTAATACCTCACTCGTTCAGCCCATTTAAACCCCTTACCTTGAGGCGCCATCTACTTGCCACCGGCCACCTCCGAGGCGCCTATCCCGCGCCCCACTTGCAGCCGGCCAGCACCCTTGATCACCTACCTTCGTGGAGCTCCCGTTTGCAGCCCAAGGCCAAGTCCACGCTCAAGCAAGACCTGTACGGACCAGCTACTCGTAAGTGTCTAAACTCGGTCTTTAGTTGTACACTTGCTTGAGATTCAATTTGATACGGGGTTGTAATAACGGAGCATAGTCTCCCCCCGCTTGTAATAACATGGCTTGGCACAACCACACACGTGCACTCTCTTAGTCGTGCACAATTTTGAACACACACGGGCCTAATCAGCCCCTAATATATAAGTGTATATATACTTTCATTTTCGAAGGGTTTTTGTTCAAGTTGGGTGCGTTGTCTTTCAATTCAAGCACTCTCACACACATTGAGCTTTCGCTCTTATTTGAAAGACCCAAGTAAGGGCCGACCTATACTATTTGGGTTTCATTTCTTGTCGTGTGAGTAAGTCTTTCAATTCAAGCACTCTCACACACATTGAGCTTTCGCTCTTATTTGAAAGACCCAAGTAAGGGCCGACCTATACTATTTGGGTTTTATTTCATGTCGTGTGAGTAAGTCTTTCAATTCAAGCACTCTCACACACATTGAGCCTTCGCTCTTACTCCCAAGACCTTAGTCAAGGCCATACTGCAATTTATATTTGGGTTTAATTTCATGTCGTGTGTGTAAGTCTTTCAATTCAAGCACGCACCCACATTGAGCCTTCGCTCTTATTTGCAAGACCCGAGTAAGGGCTCATATACATAAGATATATACATATCTCCCTTCGGTTATTTCCCTTCGGTTATTTCCCTTCAGTATTGTCTTTATATTTCGGGTTTTCCCTTTGGAGTAGCGTGAGTTTGTATTGCATCTACGCCATACCACGAGGTAGGACGCATATTGCATCGAAGCAAGCCCCGCTCGAATTCGCCCATGTAGTGGAGTGTTCATAACACACAAACTAGGTGGCCCGAAAAGGGATAAAAGAAAAGACTTAGGCACGTGCAAATCCACGTGATCTAAAATATGCAATTGCATCTTAAAGACCCGAAATAGACACCTCGAACCGCTTCGTGGACTTTCTCTCCAAAACTCGATTTTTGCAAAAGCGTACAGACTGACCCTTGCGCATCAGTGCAAGAAGGTCTGCGACGACAAGAGTTTACTTGCTCACAGTCGCCACGTTTAGAAGTCAGTGATAAAAATATCTTCGCTAGCTTAAGTAAGCTAGCTGGCACGCCCTATTTGTATACATAGGCCTGAGACGCACGAGAAGATCCACTCCAAGCCCCCGGAAGGGACGAAGAGGCGGGGATTTTCGCGCGTCTACAGAGATTGGCATGCCCGGTGGGACGTGAGCCTTTTCAGAAATCGAGTTTACTTGTAGAAGTCTTGCAAAAATTTTGTAAAAAGGTGTCATTTTAACTTGTTTTCTTTGCTTGTACTTAGGAAATTTTGAAAAAGCTTGAAAAGCATGTCAAAATCCAATCCAAGTGAAGTGTCGAGCCAAGGCTCATGCGCATCAAGTTCTCACTCTAGGAGGATTTTCAAAAACAAAATAAAACTAGATGAAATCGAGGACTTGAGAAGGGAGTTTGAGGCCAAAATCGATGCTCTCAGCCAAGAGGCTGAAGTAGGCGATTCATGTTCATCAAACGGTGAACAAAGGCCCAAAAAGAAATTTGAAAAACCTCGCAAGCAAAAAGAGGCCTCCGTAATGGAAGGCAACCAATACCACGAGTCCTTCAAACAAAAGGACCGTAAAGCCCTACAGCAGCTGCTGAAAGGGCAGAATAAAGAGAAAAGAAGCTACGCCCTGTCTGATTTCCTTCCTATGGATTACGAAACAGACAGTGACGATGAAATACCGAACTTCCATCGGTATGATGGCATGGGAGACCCTAGGTCTCACTTGCAGCTTTTCTCACGTCGAGCCCACAAGAAGAAAAAGGACTCGATGAAATGGGTGTATTGGTTCCCTCTATCCCTTAAAGGCACAGCTGCCAAATGGCTGGCTTCCTACGACTTAAGCCAGTTCGCTACTTTTGAAGAGTTAGCGAACTGCTTCATGCAAAGATTTGCACACAACGTGGAAGTCACGCCAACCCTGAATACCTTAAGGGATACAAAGCAAGGCATGAACGAAGACGTACATGCCTTCATTATAAGATGGAGGTCGCTTTTGGGCCAAGTGCGAGAGCCCATATCCGAAGGATGCGCAGTAATGCTCATCCTGGATAATTTCAAAAGCGAGTTAAAAACCCTTCTCTCGCTCCATGAGATTTCAACTTTCCATAAGTTGATCAAAAAGGCCTCCCTTTTCGAAACCAACTTGCGAAAAGGGACATACGACCACTTATGGAAAGGAAGTGCCGTTCCAAAAACCCGTTTGGAAAAGCCCATCGCATATGGGCTGCCCACGACGGACAAAGGGGCAAAGCCCCATAAAATCGCCAATGTCCGGGTGGATCCAGGCATGGCAGGCACTTCTAAAAATTTTGAAAAAATAGAAAATAAGAGAGAACGTAATTTTCAAAAACCGGTTGAAAAACGGGAGTACACTCCACTGGGGCAACCTTTGTCAGAGGTCCTAGACCTCTTACTTGCCCAAGGCATGATCGAACTCCCTGAAATCCCCGAAGGAGTCACGTCTAAAGGGGGGTATTTAAACCAATTTTGCAAGTATCATCGGCTCAAAGGCTGTAAACACCCCGAAATCCCACGAATTTCTTAAACGAATCTGGTTTTATACAAGCAGCCCCAAAGGGCCATTTTGAGTTTGGAAACCCAGGAGCCTTCCAAACAACCCTGTATATATGTTTTAAACTTTATCTTTCAAAAACATATAATATAGCTTTTGAAAACCCTTTTAAAACATGTTTTGAAACCCCGAAGTGGCTTTGCCTGATCAAGACAGGACCAGGAGAGCCAAGAAGAGCCCGGAACCGGAGCACCTGTCGAGCCCGGCGCAGCAACTCTTGCATCTGATTCACACCCCAGGATCTCGAACGTCCAAGACCCTGTTCTTACCAAAATATCATTTGAAGTCATCTCCGGAAGGCAGAAACGGAGGCGGACGACCATGTTGGCGAAGACCCAACGCAGACGGAGTACTGATGCTGTCAGGCCCCGCACGAATCGTCCGTTTCGAACCCAGCTCGAAGGAGTCAGAGTTCAGTTTGGATTGGATCTGGACCATATATATCCAGATCCCAATCCAAACCCATATGTGGACTTGGATTTGGATTTGGATCCAGAGATCCAATCCAATATCCATATCCATGGCCCACATCACCTTCTCATAAATGGAGGTGGGGCCCACTTGAAATTCACGTGGGATATTGGGCATGAGAGAGAGTGGGGGTGATAAATATCAAGAGTGTTGTATTAAGCTTGACTTGTGTGTCAAGTTTGGGTTTAATCTTGTGGTTTAGCCTAATTGAGTGGGTTTAAGCTTGTAATTAGCTAAAACCTAACCTAGGGCTGCACCAACATGAGGTGATCAAGGTCTATGGGTCATGCTAAGGGAGCTCCTTCACCTAAACCTAGCCAAAAATGCCTAAACCTAGCCTAAACCCCTAATCCACCCCTAATCTGAACCTAATCACCTAACCCACTTCCCTAATCCCGGCCTAATCCCAACCTAATCACCTAACCCACTCCCCTAATCCTTCCCTAAACCTAGATTAATTTCCCTAATCCTAGCCTAAACCTAGCCTAAACCACCTAACCTAGCTCACTAAACCTCACCCTAAAACCCAACCACCTAACCTAGCCCTAAACCACCCTTAGCCCACGATTTTCCCAAACCCCTAGTTTTAAAATATCTGGCCCAACCCCATCCAGCCCACCTTATCTACATACTACCCTACCTAAACCACCTAACCACTACCCACAACCCAGCCCTAACCGACCTACCCATCCCCTATTTAAACCCCCCTCATTGTGGGCGGGTTTTTCAAGTGGGAACCACTTTCCACCACCAGCCGGGCCCTCTTCCTCTCCCATCTCTCACCCGTCTTCCCAACAGCTCCAGCCCCACCAGCCGCCACCTGCTCCGCCACTCTCCCTCTTCCATCCACCATCACTACCCCACCAGCCGGACGCCACCACCTCACTCAGCCGGGCCCTCTCCTTCTCCCATCTTCCACCAGCCGACAGCCACCTTTGCCGCCACTCCTTCCCATTCGGTAAGTCCCCCTAACTCCCTCAAAACCACTCTCTACCACCTCTCCACTCTTAGCCACCCATCTTCCCCTTAGCTCAGCCTCTTTGCCGCCACCACCTAAGCCTAGCCGAACCTAGGATAACCCAAGTGGCTGGCCACTGCTCAGCCACCATCTCCCATTCGGCCGACCTCCCCCTAGGCGTCCTCTTTGGCCTTCCCACTAGCTCACCTTTTAGGTCCAGTTTCCCTAAGTCCCTAACTTACCTAGTGACCCTAAGACCCACTTAGTCAGCCACTCTAAACTCCCTACTTGGAGGCGCCGCCCACTTGCCACCGTTCCCCTTCGAGGCGTCCATCCCGCGCCCCATTTGCAGCCGGCCAGCACTCTTGGTCACACACCTTCGCGGAGCTCCCATTTGCAGCCCAAAGCCAAGGCCACGCTCAAGCAAGACCTCTACGGACCAGCTACTTGTAAGTTTCTAAACTCGGTCTTTAATCATACACTTGCTTGAAATTCAATTTGATACGGGGTTGTAATAACGGAGCATAGTCTCCCCCCGCTTGTAATAACGTGGCTTGGCACAACCACACACGTGCACTCTCTTAGGCGTGCACGATTTTGAACACACACGGGCCTAATCAGCCCCTAATATATAAGTATACGTATATATTTCATTTCCGAAGGGTTTTGTTTAAGTTGGGTGTGTTGTCTTTCAATTTAAACACTCTCACACACATTGAGCTTTCGCTCTTATTTGAAAGACCCAAGTAAGGGCCGACCTATACTATTTGGGTTTCATTTCAAGTCGTGTGAGTAAGTCTTTCAATTTAAACACTCTCACACACATTGAGCTTTCGCTCTTATTTGAAAGACCCAAGTAAGGGCCGACCTATACTATTTGGGTTTCATTTCAAGTCGTGTGAGTAAGTCTTTCAATTTAAACACTCTCACACACATTGAGCTTTCGCTCTTATTTGAAAGACCCAAGTAAGGGCCGACCTATACTATTTGGGTTTCATTTATTGTCGTGTGAGTAGTCTTTCAATTCAAGCACTTTCACACACATTGAGCCTTCGCTCTTACTCCCAAGACCTTAGTAAAGGCCTTATTGCAGTTATATTTGGGTTTCATTTATGTCGTGTGTGTAGTACTTCAATTCAAGCACTCTCACACACATTGAGCCTTCGCTCTTACTCCCAGGACCTTAGTCAAGGCCATACTGCAATTTATATTTGGGTTTAATTTCATGTCGTGTGTGTAAGTCTTTCAATTCAAACACGCACCCACATTGAGCCTTCGCTCTTATTTGCAAGACCCGAGTAAGGGCTCATATACATAAGATATATACATATTTCCCTTCGGTTATTTCCCTTCGGTTATTTCCCTTCGGTTATTTCCCTTCGGTTATTTCCCTTCGGTTATTTCCCTTCTGTTATTTCCCTTCAGCATTGTCTTTACATTTCGGGTTTTCCCCTTGGAGTAGCGTGAGTTTGCATTGCATCTACGCCATACCACGAGGTAGGACGCATATTGCATCGAAGCAACCCCCGCTCGAATTCGCCCATGTAGTGGAGTGTTCATAACACACAAACTAGGCGACCCAAAAGGGGATAAAAGAAAAGACTTAGGCATGTGCAAATCCACGTAATCTAAAACATGCAATCGCATCTTAAAGACCCGAAATAGACACCTCGAATCGTTTCGTAGACTTTCTCCCTAAAACTCGATTTTTGCAAAAGCGTACAGACTGACCCTTGCGCATCGGTGCAAGAAGGTCTGCGACGACAAGAGCTCACTTGCTCACAGTCGCCACGTTTAGAAGTCAGTGTTAAATATATCTTCGCTAGCTTAAAGTAAGCTAGCTGGCACGCCCTGTTTGTATACATAGGCCTTAGACGCACGATAAGATCCACTCCAAGCCACGAAAGGGGCGAAGAGGCGGGGATTTTCGCGCGTCTACAGAGATTGGCACGCCCGGTGGGGACGTGAGCCTTTTCAAAAAATCGAGTTTACTTGTAGGAGTCTTGCGAAAATCTTATAAAGGTGTCGTTTTAACTTGTTTTCTTTGCTGTTACTTAGGAAATTTTGAAAAAAGCTTGAAAAGCATGTCAAAATCCAATCCAAGTGAAGTGTCGAGCCAAGGCTCATGCGCATCAAGTTCTCACTCTAGGAGGATTTTCAAAAACAAAATAAAACTAGATGAAATCGAGGACTTGAGAAGGGAATTTGAGGCCAAAATCGATGCTCTCAGCCAAGAGGCTGAAGTAGGCGATTCGTGTTCATCAAACGGTGAACAAAGGCCTAAAAAGAAAATTGAAAAACCTCGCAAGCAAAAAGAAGCCTCCGTAATGGAAGGCAACCAATACCACGAGTCCTTCACACAAAAGGACCGTAAAGCCCTACAGCAACTGCTGAAAGGGCAAAATAAAGAGAAAAGAAGCTACGCCCTGTCTGATTTCCTTCCTATGGATTACGAAACAGACAGTGACGATGAAATACCGAACTTCCATCGGTATGATGGCATGGGAGACCCTAGGTCTCACTTGCAGCTTTTCTCACGTCGAGCCCATAAGAAGAAAAAGGACTCGATGAAATGGGTGTATTGGTTCCCTCTATCCCTTAAGGGCACAGCTGCCAAATGGCTGGCTTCCTACGACTTAAGCCAGTTCGCTACTTTTGAAGAGTTAGCGAACTGCTTCATGCAAAGATTTGCACACAACGTGGAAGTCACGCCAACCCTGAATACTTTAAGGGATACAAAGCAAGGCATGAACGAAGACGTGCATGCCTTCATTATAAGATGGAGGTCTCTTTTAGGCCAAGTGCGAGAGCCTATATCCGAAGGATGCGCAGTAATGCTCATCCTGGATAATTTTAAAAACGAGTTAAAAACCCTTCTCTCGCTCCATGAGATTTCAACTTTCCATAAGTTGATCAAAAAAGCCTCCCTTTTCGAAACCAACTTGCGAAAAGGGACATACGACCACTTATGGAAAGGAAGTGCCGTTCCCAAAACACGTGTGGAAAAGCCCATCGCATATGGGCTGCCCACAACGGACAAAGGGGCAAAGCCCCATAAAATCGCCAATGTCCGGGTGGATCCAGGCATGGCGGGCACTTCTAAAAATTTCGAAAAAATAGAAAATAAGAGAGAACGCAATTTTTCAAAACCAATTGAAAAACGGGAGTACACTCCGCTGGGGCAACCTGTGTCGGAGGTCCTAGACCTCCTACTTGCCCAGGGCATGATCGAACTCCCTGAAATCCCCGAAGGAGTCACGTCCAAAGGGGGGTATTTAAACCGGTTTTGCAAGTATCATCGGCTCAAAGGCCATGATACCAAACGGTGCTTCTCTCTTCTAAATAAAATTGAGAACTTGATAGCGGAGGGCCGGCTCCAGGTCACTGCGGAATCTGAGCCACCTCAAGCTATCTTCAAGGAACCCTTTCCCAAACACGCCAGTGGCAGTGGGAAAGGAAAGGAGGTATGTACCCTCACCATTTCCAAGGAACTAGCGCGAAAGCCCGAACCTGGTCGACCTGCTTGTGCGCCCATCCTTGTACTATACAAGAGGCCCGCCCAAGTCGTCATTCGGGGACCATCAAAAGTGAAAACCCCGGCAAAACCAGTTTTGAAAATCCAAGGTTCTCCTCAGCTCATCCTTAGAGCCAAGTTTAGCGCAAACCCTAGGCTGGTCGTGGGGGAAGTCACTAGATCCGGGAGGATCTACCAACCCCCACACCTTCAAGGTGCTCAAAAGGTGGTCAGTGTGCCTGGCCCCTCAAAAGCATGTATCCCTAGTGGTCCGCCAAAAGCAGATAAGGACAAAATCATCCTAAATCCTTATGATTTCGAAAACCACCTTTCAAAGATTCCTATTCACATGTCTATCCTAGAGCTTATCAAAACCTCTCCTAGGCATAGACTTGTCTTAGAGAAAATTCTAGAAAGGGCCAAGGTTGATTCGAACATAAGTCCGGAGTCCTTGTCTGCCCAAGTGGCTTTGTTAGGAGCAAAATCGCCCATCACCTTTTCGGAAGATGATGTAGATAGACCCTACGAAACCCATAACCAGGCCCTGCATATCGAGGTGGTTCTGAACAACCACTCTCTGGACAGGTGCCTAGTCGATGGTGGAGGAGGGCTCAACATCCTTCCACTTCACGTGGCGTACAAAATCGGAGTCACCTTGACTTCAGTGAACCCAAGCCCCATCGTTATCACTGGATACGATGGGAATGCGTCTAGGCCTTTAGGATCCATCGAACTCCCAATGGAAACGGGAAGGATCGAACACACGGGGGTGTTCCATGTCTTGGACATCCACCCCCATTATAACCTGTTGCTGGGAAGACCCTGGATACACAGTTTGTGCGTTGTGCCATCCACCTTCCACAGGTGTGTCAAGATCCCTTTTAGGGACCAAGTCGTAGTGATCCTAGGTGAGAGTCACCCACAACTTCAGGGGATCATAAACTCCCCTTGTTTATCGAGCTCCCAGGCCCATGAGGCTAACCTGGGGCAAATTATGGTTGAGCCACCTCGGCTCGTGTTGAACAACCCTAGGAAGGTTGTATGTGTGAAGGGGCCGCCCAAAGCAGGCCCCCTCCCGACTCTAATCCTCCTAGGAAAACCCAAGCGTTCCCTATTTCCAAAATCCCCGGACAAAAGGCCCTACGAGCCTAATATGGACAATAGCATGTTCCAGGACCACGACTTGTATCCCATCTTTTCAAAAAACAAAAGGTCGTGGAACATGTTATTGAACATGGGCTACACGCCCTACAAGAGTCTAGGGGCACAAAACCAGGGTCTCCTAGAGCCCATCCTTCCTAGGGCCAACCCAAGCCGATATGGGATCGGCTATACTCCCCGAATACCGCCGGAGCCACCCCCTGTGACCACCTGGGTCAAGGGTGCCCCGGAGCCTGTCTTAGAAGAGACCTATGGTTTAGACCTCCTATTCCGAGTCTAACCCATAGTGTTTTCCCTTTGTAGGTATGACGGAAGATCCCTTTTTCTAAAAATACCAAAAACATTTGAAAACTTAAAATCCAAAAAAATCGAAAAACAAGAAAAACCAAAAACAATGGAAAAGCAAAAACTCGAAAAAAGTGTGCTTTGTATAGTTCCCAAAGTTCTTGTTTTACAAAAACCCAAAAAAATCGAAAATTTGGAAAATACCAAAAAGATTTTGTACATAGCTGCTCCTGGTATGACTTTGGCGAAAGAAAAGGATTTCGAAAGAAACGTTGTCTGCATAGCCAGACCAAAAATTTCGAAATCACTTGAAAATCCAAGTACAAAACCAGGTTATTTTGAAAACCACGCATCAAGTTCCCTCGGGTCTAAAGCCCACGAGAATGATCAAAGCCCAGAAGTGGATCCCCTTGAGGAAGATCCCACTTCTGAGCTCCCAGAATTTCGTAGAATTCTCGATTTTGAAAGACCTTCCCAATCAGTAGGAGGAGATTTCGTAGAGGTGAACCTAGGGGATGATTCAAATCCCAAAACCATCAAAATAGGCGCATGCTTGCATGAAACTGAAAAGGCAGCATTCATCGCCTTTCTACGAACCTATTTAGATGTGTTTGCATGGACGTATGAAGACATGCCGGGCATAGATCCCAGCATAGTCGAACATCGTCTTCCCTTAGATGTAGGTGTAAAACCAATAAAGCAGAAGCTTAGGAAAATACACCCGAATGTACACACGCAAGTCAAAGAGGGTTTAGAAGATCTGCTAAAAGCCGGATTTATAAAACCCATTGCGTATTCTGATTGGTTGTCAAATATCGTTGTAGTTCGAAAAACCAATGGGAAAATTCGAATATGCATCGATTTCAGAAACCTGAATAAAGCCACTCCAAAGGATAATTATCCTTTACCAAACATAGATTTGATAGTCGATAGTACTGCAAATCATGAAATGTTTTCATTTATGGATGGCTATTCAGGCTATAATCAAATCAAACTAAGCCCACGAGATCAGGGTAAGACCGCCTTCACAACCCCATGGGGCACGTACTGCTATACAGTCATGCCCTTTGGTTTGAAAAATGCCGGCGCAATATACCAACGAGCCATGAACACGATCTTCCATGATCAAATTCACGAGCTTGTAGAAGTGTATGTAGATGATCTCTTGGCAAAATCCAAAACCCGATGCACCCATATCGAATGTTTACAAAAAATCTTCGAAAGGCTTAGGCTTTACAAAGTAAAGCTAAACCCTCAAAAATGTGTGTTCGGGGTAGAATCAGGGAAGCTTCTAGGCTTTATGGTGAGCCAAAGGGGAATAGAAGTCGACCCCTCTAAGTGTCGAGCCATCATAGACATGGCTCCACCCTCCAATCTCACCCAAGTCCGTAGCCTTCAAGGTCGATTACAATCTGTGCGCCGATTCATATCGAATCTGGCAACTAGATGCAAACCCTTCAACAAACTGTTGAGGAAGGGTACGAAGTTCTTATGGGATGACGAATGCCAAAAGTCCTTCGAGAGACTAAAGGCATACTTGGTTAATCCCCCCGTTTTGAATCCTCCAAAGCAAGGAAAACCGCTTTTATTATACATCTCCGTGCATGCAAATGCTTTAGGAGCCCTGTTGGCTCAATACGAGGATGACACCCATAAGGAGTATGCCATCTACTATATTTCGAAAACTCTCTTGGCTTATGAACGAAATTATCAAGCCATGGAGAAGACGTGCTTGGCCCTAGTCTGGGCCTGCCAGAAATTCAGACACTACTTCCTAGATCATGAGATCTGGATAGTGTCCAAGCTTGATCCAATCAAGCACTTGTTCGAAAAACCCATTCTCACGGGTAGATTGGGCAAATGGCAACTCCTTCTAATGGAGTATGATCTAAAATACCATCACCAGATCTCCGTTAAGGGGCAAGCCCTAGCAGATTACGTGGCTGACTTCCCCTTGGAGGACGCATATCCCACTCTTGTAGAAATGCCTGATGAAGGCATATTGCAAAACCATTTTCAAAACCACATTTTGGCAAATTCTTTCGAAAACCAAGTGTGGAAGATGCACTTCGACGGGGCACGAAACCAACGAGGGGCTGGTGCCGGGATCATCCTAATCTCCCCTGAAAAGGGCGAGATTCCCATACGCGTCCGCTTAGATTTCGAATGTTCCAACAACGTAGCTGAGTATGAAGCACTCATACAAGGCTTAAGGATTTCGAAAACTCTAGGGGCATCATGCATCGAGGTCTTTGGAGATTCGCTCCTTGTCATAAACCAGGTTTTAAAAATTTGGCAAGTACGTAATGAGAAACTACTTCCATATCACAAGTTGGCCACTCGATTGGTCCAATCCTTCCGGTCGTGTAAGCTCACACACGTGGGAAGAGAGGACAATGGCATCGCCGATGCCCTCTCCTCCTTGGGTTCAGCCCTGAAGGTCGATCCCATTTCAGGGACCAGATCTTTGGAAATATGGCATGCGCCCCATCCATCCACACACGACTTGGATATTTGCCAAAACACCCCAGAGTCTATTGAAAAACCCTGGTTCTATGACATAAAACAATTTTTAGAAAATAGGGGGTTCACCGAGGATGCCACATCCAAAGATAGGGCATTCATTCGTAAGATTTCGACCCGATACACCATTCTGGGTGGGGTCTTATACAAAAAGAGTTTTACCGGCATTCTGCTTAGATGTATCGACCTAGAGGAGGCTAGGATAGTGATGCACGAGTTCCACGATGGAGAATGTGGAGGTCATGTTAATGCCAACATGATGGCGATGAAAATACTTAGAGGGGGTTATTTTTGGTCCACCCTGAAAAAGGATTGTCACGATCATGTTAGGAAGTGTCATCCATGTCAAGTGCATGGGCACGCCATTCATATCCCTTCATCTGCATTGCATTCCGTGGTCAGCCCCTGGCCATTTACCATGTGGGCGTTTGACATTGTAGGCCCCATATTTCCAAAGGCCTCGAATGGGCATCGTTTTATTTTAGCAGCCACGGAGTATTTCTCCAAGTGGGTGGAGGCCATTTCCCTAACGAATGTGATGGGGCAACATGTGGTGGCTTTCATCCGGAGGAATATCTTGGCTCGATTTGGGGTTCCACGAGACCTTGTGTCTGATAATGGTACCCCATTCAAGAACGAGCGGATGGTTAAGTTGTGCAACACGTATGGCATAACTCACCACTTCTCCTCGCCCTACTACCCTCAAGGCAACGGCCAAGCCGAAGCCACAAACAAGACTCTCATTGGTATCATTGAGAAGACCTTAGAGAAGGGTAGGAGGTGGCATGAGAAGCTGGATGAAGCCTTATGGGCTTATAGGACTTCCATCCGGACTCCCACAAATGCCACACCATTCGAATTGGTCTATGGCACAAACGCCATTCTTCCCATTCATACCCAACTGCATTCATTCCATACATCCATTGCACTCGACCTCCCCCTAGAGACGCTTCAGCATGCTAGGATGGCCGAACTAGATTTGCTAGATGAGAGGCGACTCCTTGCCATGGATCATGCTCGTGCATACCGACAAAGGATAGCCCGACATTATAGCAAACACATGAGACCTCGCCACTTTGAAGTGGGAGATCTGGTCTTGAAAACCATCCACCATCGTGGCCCACACCCCTTAGGCAAATGGCGCCCCAACTGGGATGGACCCTATGTTGTACGAGCAACCACTACGAACAATTCGTATTGGTTGATCGATGTAGAAGGTAGGAATTTAGCAGATCCTATCAATATTCAATACTAAAGAAGTATCATGTGTAGGATCTGGATTAAATTCCAGTTTTCGAAAATTTGATAGGGATAGCTGCCCTGAGACGTGTGAATAAGGTGCAAGAGCAATTCGTGTGACCCTGAGTGAGGGAATTCGCACTTGTGAAAGAGTGGAGTTTTCAAAATCGTGGTTACATTTCAAAATCCTTCTTCTTACAAAGAAAGGCCTAGTTCAACATAGCAAGATACTTGCAAATAGTACGTGCTATTTCTAAATAGGCTGATCTGGAATGGATCGAGTGTAGGCTTGGGATAAGTCCTCCCCTCTTCTTTTCTCCTTCCAAAAGGAAAACAAAGGCCCAAATCAAAAGGGAATTTCCCATTTAAAGTGTCTTTCCAAAAGAAAGAAACCAGACTTGAAAAAGAAAAATCGATTCTCTTATAAAAAGAGGGATTAAAGAAAAAATACTCCCAAAGGGAGACCCTCTATGGAAAAAAGGAAAAAGAGGCCAAAAAGCTCAAAAAGAGCAGTTTTCCGCCTTCTATGCCTTAAACCACGGGACACTTCAGAAGGGACCGTGGTATCTCTTTCCCATCCCTGGCTTATCCCAAGCTAAAGCATGGTTCATTTCGAGGAATCCTAAAGTAAAAATAGGATTTACTTACTTGAATTTCATCTTGTTTGAGAATTCGACGTTTCGAGTAAGACGTAGGAATTTGAAATGAAGCTTGTTTTCTTATAAAACCTCCGCTAGATGAGTGAGTGTTAAGACTCAAACAAGGGCAAGCACGAAGAGCTCGAGATCCTTAGGATCGAGACTCAAGACAGTTGTCCCTTTTGTAAATAGCTTTTGTAAATAAGTTTTAAAAACCGAACATCGAACAGCATAGGGTTTTTGCTCACTTGGAGCAGTAGGCCTTGTAAGTCTCTAGAGTTCGACCACACCTGGTCTCTGGGAGGTCGCCACCTTTTGGCACCACACCCATGTCATCTGCATTCCACGCATGGTACTTGCATAAACATGATCCCATTTAGGACCAGATTTCATAAGTGAACCCTTTGGCGTGATATCTCCTCCTACCAGAGTTTGTAAAATTGAGATTTTGCTAAAATGGGACGATCCCATATTCTTCGTGGCTAGATCTAGGGAGACATTAAAAGGGGTGTTTGTCATCTTTGCCCTTATCCAAATCTATTTGGACAAGGCCAAAGAGGGGCATCTGTAAACACCCCGAAATCCCACGAATTTCTTAAACGAATCTGGTTTTATACAAGCAGCCCCAAAGGGCCATTTTGAGTTTGGAAACCCAGGAGCCTTCCAAACAACCCTGTATATATGTTTTAAACTTTATCTTTCAAAAACATATAATATAGCTTTTGAAAACCCTTTTAAAACATGTTTTGAAACCCCGAAATGGCTTTGCCTGATCAAGACAGGACCAGGAGAGCCAAGAAGAGCCCGGAACCGGAGCACCTGTCGAGCCCGGCGCAGCAACTCTTGCATCTGATTCACACCCCAGGATCTCGAACGTCAAAGACCCTGTTCTTACCAAAATATCATTTGAAGTCATCTCCGGAAGGCAGAAACGGAGGCGGACGACCATGTTGGCGAAGACCCAACGCAGACGGAGTACTGATGCTGTCAGGCCCCGCACGAATCGTCCGTTTCGAACCCAGCTCGAAGGAGTCAGAGTTCAGTTTGGATTGGATCTGGACCATATATATCCAGATCCCAATCCAAACCCATATGTGGACTTGGATTTGGATTTGGATCCAGAGATCCAATCCAATATCCATATCCATGGCCCACATCACCTTCTCATAAATGGAGGTGGGGCCCACTTGAAATTCACGTGGGATATTGGGCATGAGAGAGAGTGGGGGTGATAAATATCAAGAGTGTTGTATTAAGCTTGACTTGTGTGTCAAGTTTGGGTTTAATCTTGTGGTTTAGCCTAATTGAGTGGGTTTAAGCTTGTAATTAGCTAAAACCTAACCTAGGGCTGCACCAACATGAGGTGATCAAGGTCTATGGGTCATGCTAAGGGAGCTCCTTCACCTAAACCTAGCCAAAAATGCCTAAACCTAGCCTAAACCCCTAATCCACCCCTAATCTGAACCTAATCACCTAACCCACTTCCCTAATCCCGGCCTAATCCCAACCTAATCACCTAACCCACTCCCCTAATCCTTCCCTAAACCTAGATTAATTTCCCTAATCCTAGCCTAAACCTAGCCTAAACCACCTAACCTAGCTCACTAAACCTCACCCTAAAACCCAACCACCTAACCTAGCCCTAAACCACCCTTAGCCCACGATTTTCCCAAACCCCTAGTTTTAAAATATCTGGCCCAACCCCATCCAGCCCACCTTATCTACATACTACCCTACCTAAACCACCTAACCACTACCCACAACCCAGCCCTAACCGACCTACCCATCCCCTATTTAAACCCCCCTCATTGTGGGCGGGTTTTTCAAGTGGGAACCACTTTCCACCACCAGCCGGGCCCTCTTCCTCTCCCATCTCTCACCCGTCTTCCCAACAGCTCCAGCCCCACCAGCCGCCACCTGCTCCGCCACTCTCCCTCTTCCATCCACCATCACTACCCCACCAGCCGGACGCCACCACCTCACTCAGCCGGGCCCTCTCCTTCTCCCATCTTCCACCAGCCGACAGCCACCTTTGCCGCCACTCCTTCCCATTCGGTAAGTCCCCCTAACTCCCTCAAAACCACTCTCTACCACCTCTCCACTCTTAGCCACCCATCTTCCCCTTAGCTCAGCCTCTTTGCCGCCACCACCTAAGCCTAGCCGAACCTAGGATAACCCAAGTGGCTGGCCACTGCTCAGCCACCATCTCCCATTCGGCCGACCTCCCCCTAGGCGTCCTCTTTGGCCTTCCCACTAGCTCACCTTTTAGGTCCAGTTTCCCTAAGTCCCTAACTTACCTAGTGACCCTAAGACCCACTTAGTCAGCCACTCTAAACTCCCTACTTGGAGGCGCCGCCCACTTGCCACCGTTCCCCTTCGAGGCGTCCATCCCGCGCCCCATTTGCAGCCGGCCAGCACTCTTGGTCACACACCTTCGCGGAGCTCCCATTTGCAGCCCAAAGCCAAGGCCACGCTCAAGCAAGACCTCTACGGACCAGCTACTTGTAAGTTTCTAAACTCGGTCTTTAATCATACACTTGCTTGAAATTCAATTTGATACGGGGTTGTAATAACGGAGCATAGTCTCCCCCCGCTTGTAATAACGTGGCTTGGCACAACCACACACGTGCACTCTCTTAGGCGTGCACGATTTTGAACACACACGGGCCTAATCAGCCCCTAATATATAAGTATACGTATATATTTCATTTCCGAAGGGTTTTGTTTAAGTTGGGTGTGTTGTCTTTCAATTTAAACACTCTCACACACATTGAGCTTTCGCTCTTATTTGAAAGACCCAAGTAAGGGCCGACCTATACTATTTGGGTTTCATTTCAAGTCGTGTGAGTAAGTCTTTCAATTTAAACACTCTCACACACATTGAGCTTTCGCTCTTATTTGAAAGACCCAAGTAAGGGCCGACCTATACTATTTGGGTTTCATTTCAAGTCGTGTGAGTAAGTCTTTCAATTTAAACACTCTCACACACATTGAGCTTTCGCTCTTATTTGAAAGACCCAAGTAAGGGCCGACCTATACTATTTGGGTTTCATTTATTGTCGTGTGAGTAGTCTTTCAATTCAAGCACTTTCACACACATTGAGCCTTCGCTCTTACTCCCAAGACCTTAGTAAAGGCCTTATTGCAGTTATATTTGGGTTTCATTTATGTCGTGTGTGTAGTACTTCAATTCAAGCACTCTCACACACATTGAGCCTTCGCTCTTACTCCCAGGACCTTAGTCAAGGCCATACTGCAATTTATATTTGGGTTTAATTTCATGTCGTGTGTGTAAGTCTTTCAATTCAAACACGCACCCACATTGAGCCTTCGCTCTTATTTGCAAGACCCGAGTAAGGGCTCATATACATAAGATATATACATATTTCCCTTCGGTTATTTCCCTTCGGTTATTTCCCTTCTTCCCTTCGGTTATTTCCCTTCGGTTATTTCCCTTCGGTTATTTCCCTTCTGTTATTTCCCTTCAGCATTGTCTTTACATTTCGGGTTTTCCCCTTGGAGTAGCGTGAGTTTGCATTGCATCTACGCCATACCACGAGGTAGGACGCATATTGCATCGAAGCAACCCCCGCTCGAATTCGCCCATGTAGTGGAGTGTTCATAACACACAAACTAGGCGACCCAAAAGGGGATAAAAGAAAAGACTTAGGCACGTGCAAATCCACGTAATCTAAAACATGCAATCGCATCTTAAAGACCCGAAATAGACACCTCGAATCGTTTCGTAGACTTTCTCCCTAAAACTCGATTTTTGCAAAAGCGTACAGACTGACCCTTGCGCATCGGTGCAAGAAGGTCTGCGACGACAAGAGCTCACTTGCTCACAGTCGCCACGTTTAGAAGTCAGTGTTAAATATATCTTCGCTAGCTTAAAGTAAGCTAGCTGGCACGCCCTGTTTGTATACATAGGCCTTAGACGCACGATAAGATCCACTCCAAGCCACGAAAGGGCGAAGAGGCGGGGATTTTCGCGCGTCTACAGAGATTGGCACGCCCGGTGGGACGTGAGCCTTTTCAAAAAATCGAGTTTACTTGTAGGAGTCTTGCGAAAATCTTATAAAGGTGTCGTTTTAACTTGTTTTCTTTGCTGTTACTTAGGAAATTTTGAAAAAAGCTTGAAAAGCATGTCAAAATCCAATCCAAGTGAAGTGTCGAGCCAAGGCTCATGCGCATCAAGTTCTCACTCTAGGAGGATTTTCAAAAACAAAATAAAACTAGATGAAATCGAGGACTTGAGAAGGGAATTTGAGGCCAAAATCGATGCTCTCAGCCAAGAGGCTGAAGTAGGCGATTCGTGTTCATCAAACGGTGAACAAAGGCCTAAAAAGAAAATTGAAAAACCTCGCAAGCAAAAAGAAGCCTCCGTAATGGAAGGCAACCAATACCACGAGTCCTTCACACAAAAGGACCGTAAAGCCCTACAGCAACTGCTGAAAGGGCAAAATAAAGAGAAAAGAAGCTACGCCCTGTCTGATTTCCTTCCTATGGATTACGAAACAGACAGTGACGATGAAATACCGAACTTCCATCGGTATGATGGCATGGGAGACCCTAGGTCTCACTTGCAGCTTTTCTCACGTCGAGCCCATAAGAAGAAAAAGGACTCGATGAAATGGGTGTATTGGTTCCCTCTATCCCTTAAGGGCACAGCTGCCAAATGGCTGGCTTCCTACGACTTAAGCCAGTTCGCTACTTTTGAAGAGTTAGCGAACTGCTTCATGCAAAGATTTGCACACAACGTGGAAGTCACGCCAACCCTGAATACTTTAAGGGATACAAAGCAAGGCATGAACGAAGACGTGCATGCCTTCATTATAAGATGGAGGTCTCTTTTAGGCCAAGTGCGAGAGCCTATATCCGAAGGATGCGCAGTAATGCTCATCCTGGATAATTTTAAAAACGAGTTAAAAACCCTTCTCTCGCTCCATGAGATTTCAACTTTCCATAAGTTGATCAAAAAAGCCTCCCTTTTCGAAACCAACTTGCGAAAAGGGACATACGACCACTTATGGAAAGGAAGTGCCGTTCCCAAAACACGTGTGGAAAAGCCCATCGCATATGGGCTGCCCACAACGGACAAAGGGGCAAAGCCCCATAAAATCGCCAATGTCCGGGTGGATCCAGGCATGGCGGGCACTTCTAAAAATTTCGAAAAAATAGAAAATAAGAGAGAACGCAATTTTTCAAAACCAATTGAAAAACGGGAGTACACTCCGCTGGGGCAACCTGTGTCGGAGGTCCTAGACCTCCTACTTGCCCAGGGCATGATCGAACTCCCTGAAATCCCCGAAGGAGTCACGTCCAAAGGGGGGTATTTAAACCGGTTTTGCAAGTATCATCGGCTCAAAGGCCATGATACCAAACGGTGCTTCTCTCTTCTAAATAAAATTGAGAACTTGATAGCGGAGGGCCGGCTCCAGGTCACTGCGGAATCTGAGCCACCTCAAGCTATCTTCAAGGAACCCTTTCCCAAACACGCCAGTGGCAGTGGGAAAGGAAAGGAGGTATGTACCCTCACCATTTCCAAGGAACTAGCGCGAAAGCCCGAACCTGGTCGACCTGCTTGTGCGCCCATCCTTGTACTATACAAGAGGCCCGCCCAAGTCGTCATTCGGGGACCATCAAAAGTGAAAACCCCGGCAAAACCAGTTTTGAAAATCCAAGGTTCTCCTCAGCTCATCCTTAGAGCCAAGTTTAGCGCAAACCCTAGGCTGGTCGTGGGGGAAGTCACTAGATCCGGGAGGATCTACCAACCCCCACACCTTCAAGGTGCTCAAAAGGTGGTCAGTGTGCCTGGCCCCTCAAAAGCATGTATCCCTAGTGGTCCGCCAAAAGCAGATAAGGACAAAATCATCCTAAATCCTTATGATTTCGAAAACCACCTTTCAAAGATTCCTATTCACATGTCTATCCTAGAGCTTATCAAAACCTCTCCTAGGCATAGACTTGTCTTAGAGAAAATTCTAGAAAGGGCCAAGGTTGATTCGAACATAAGTCCGGAGTCCTTGTCTGCCCAAGTGGCTTTGTTAGGAGCAAAATCGCCCATCACCTTTTCGGAAGATGATGTAGATAGACCCTACGAAACCCATAACCAGGCCCTGCATATCGAGGTGGTTCTGAACAACCACTCTCTGGACAGGTGCCTAGTCGATGGTGGAGGAGGGCTCAACATCCTTCCACTTCACGTGGCGTACAAAATCGGAGTCACCTTGACTTCAGTGAACCCAAGCCCCATCGTTATCACTGGATACGATGGGAATGCGTCTAGGCCTTTAGGATCCATCGAACTCCCAATGGAAACGGGAAGGATCGAACACACGGGGGTGTTCCATGTCTTGGACATCCACCCCCATTATAACCTGTTGCTGGGAAGACCCTGGATACACAGTTTGTGCGTTGTGCCATCCACCTTCCACAGGTGTGTCAAGATCCCTTTTAGGGACCAAGTCGTAGTGATCCTAGGTGAGAGTCACCCACAACTTCAGGGGATCATAAACTCCCCTTGTTTATCGAGCTCCCAGGCCCATGAGGCTAACCTGGGGCAAATTATGGTTGAGCCACCTCGGCTCGTGTTGAACAACCCTAGGAAGGTTGTATGTGTGAAGGGGCCGCCCAAAGCAGGCCCCCTCCCGACTCTAATCCTCCTAGGAAAACCCAAGCGTTCCCTATTTCCAAAATCCCCGGACAAAAGGCCCTACGAGCCTAATATGGACAATAGCATGTTCCAGGACCACGACTTGTATCCCATCTTTTCAAAAAACAAAAGGTCGTGGAACATGTTATTGAACATGGGCTACACGCCCTACAAGAGTCTAGGGGCACAAAACCAGGGTCTCCTAGAGCCCATCCTTCCTAGGGCCAACCCAAGCCGATATGGGATCGGCTATACTCCCCGAATACCGCCGGAGCCACCCCCTGTGACCACCTGGGTCAAGGGTGCCCCGGAGCCTGTCTTAGAAGAGACCTATGGTTTAGACCTCCTATTCCAAGTCTAACCCATAGTGTTTTCCCTTTGTAGGTATGACGGAAGATCCCTTTTTCTAAAAATACCAAAAACATTTGAAAACTTAAAATCCAAAAAAATCGAAAAACAAGAAAAACCAAAAACAATGGAAAAGCAAAAACTCGAAAAAAGTGTGCTTTGTATAGTTCCCAAAGTTCTTGTTTTACAAAAACCCAAAAAAATCGAAAATTTGGAAAATACCAAAAAGATTTTGTACATAGCTGCTCCTGGTATGACTTTGGCGAAAGAAAAGGATTTCGAAAGAAACGTTGTCTGCATAGCCAGACCAAAAATTTCGAAATCACTTGAAAATCCAAGTACAAAACCAGGTTATTTTGAAAACCACGCATCAAGTTCCCTCGGGTCTAAAGCCCACGAGAATGATCAAAGCCCAGAAGTGGATCCCCTTGAGGAAGATCCCACTTCTGAGCTCCCAGAATTTCGTAGAATTCTCGATTTTGAAAGACCTTCCCAATCAGTAGGAGGAGATTTCGTAGAGGTGAACCTAGGGGATGATTCAAATCCCAAAACCATCAAAATAGGCGCATGCTTGCATGAAACTGAAAAGGCAGCATTCATCGCCTTTCTACGAACCTATTTAGATGTGTTTGCATGGACGTATGAAGACATGCCGGGCATAGATCCCAGCATAGTCGAACATCGTCTTCCCTTAGATGTAGGTGTAAAACCAATAAAGCAGAAGCTTAGGAAAATACACCCGAATGTACACACGCAAGTCAAAGAGGGTTTAGAAGATCTGCTAAAAGCCGGATTTATAAAACCCATTGCGTATTCTGATTGGTTGTCAAATATCGTTGTAGTTCGAAAAACCAATGGGAAAATTCGAATATGCATCGATTTCAGAAACCTGAATAAAGCCACTCCAAAGGATAATTATCCTTTACCAAACATAGATTTGATAGTCGATAGTACTGCAAATCATGAAATGTTTTCATTTATGGATGGCTATTCAGGCTATAATCAAATCAAACTAAGCCCACGAGATCAGGGTAAGACCGCCTTCACAACCCCATGGGGCACGTACTGCTATACAGTCATGCCCTTTGGTTTGAAAAATGCCGGCGCAATATACCAACGAGCCATGAACACGATCTTCCATGATCAAATTCACGAGCTTGTAGAAGTGTATGTAGATGATCTCTTGGCAAAATCCAAAACCCGATGCACCCATATCGAATGTTTACAAAAAATCTTCGAAAGGCTTAGGCTTTACAAAGTAAAGCTAAACCCTCAAAAATGTGTGTTCGGGGTAGAATCAGGGAAGCTTCTAGGCTTTATGGTGAGCCAAAGGGGAATAGAAGTCGACCCCTCTAAGTGTCGAGCCATCATAGACATGGCTCCACCCTCCAATCTCACCCAAGTCCGTAGCCTTCAAGGTCGATTACAATCTGTGCGCCGATTCATATCGAATCTGGCAACTAGATGCAAACCCTTCAACAAACTGTTGAGGAAGGGTACGAAGTTCTTATGGGATGACGAATGCCAAAAGTCCTTCGAGAGACTAAAGGCATACTTGGTTAATCCCCCCGTTTTGAATCCTCCAAAGCAAGGAAAACCGCTTTTATTATACATCTCCGTGCATGCAAATGCTTTAGGAGCCCTGTTGGCTCAATACGAGGATGACACCCATAAGGAGTATGCCATCTACTATATTTCGAAAACTCTCTTGGCTTATGAACGAAATTATCAAGCCATGGAGAAGACGTGCTTGGCCCTAGTCTGGGCCTGCCAGAAATTCAGACACTACTTCCTAGATCATGAGATCTGGATAGTGTCCAAGCTTGATCCAATCAAGCACTTGTTCGAAAAACCCATTCTCACGGGTAGATTGGGCAAATGGCAACTCCTTCTAATGGAGTATGATCTAAAATACCATCACCAGATCTCCGTTAAGGGGCAAGCCCTAGCAGATTACGTGGCTGACTTCCCCTTGGAGGACGCATATCCCACTCTTGTAGAAATGCCTGATGAAGGCATATTGCAAAACCATTTTCAAAACCACATTTTGGCAAATTCTTTCGAAAACCAAGTGTGGAAGATGCACTTCGACGGGGCACGAAACCAACGAGGGGCTGGTGCCGGGATCATCCTAATCTCCCCTGAAAAGGGCGAGATTCCCATAGCGGTCCGCTTAGATTTCGAATGTTCCAACAACGTAGCTGAGTATGAAGCACTCATACAAGGCTTAAGGATTTCGAAAACTCTAGGGGCATCATGCATCGAGGTCTTTGGAGATTCGCTCCTTGTCATAAACCAGGTTTTAAAAATTTGGCAAGTACGTAATGAGAAACTACTTCCATATCACAAGTTGGCCACTCGATTGGTCCAATCCTTCCGGTCGTGTAAGCTCACACACGTGGGAAGAGAGGACAATGGCATCGCCGATGCCCTCTCCTCCTTGGGTTCAGCCCTGAAGGTCGATCCCATTTCAGGGACCAGATCTTTGGAAATATGGCATGCGCCCCATCCATCCACACACGACTTGGATATTTGCCAAAACACCCCAGAGTCTATTGAAAAACCCTGGTTCTATGACATAAAACAATTTTTAGAAAATAGGGGGTTCACCGAGGATGCCACATCCAAAGATAGGGCATTCATTCGTAAGATTTCGACCCGATACACCATTCTGGGTGGGGTCTTATACAAAAAGAGTTTTACCGGCATTCTGCTTAGATGTATCGACCTAGAGGAGGCTAGGATAGTGATGCACGAGTTCCACGATGGAGAATGTGGAGGTCATGTTAATGCCAACATGATGGCGATGAAAATACTTAGAGGGGGTTATTTTTGGTCCACCCTGAAAAAGGATTGTCACGATCATGTTAGGAAGTGTCATCCATGTCAAGTGCATGGGCACGCCATTCATATCCCTTCATCTGCATTGCATTCCGTGGTCAGCCCCTGGCCATTTACCATGTGGGCGTTTGACATTGTAGGCCCCATATTTCCAAAGGCCTCGAATGGGCATCGTTTTATTTTAGCAGCCACGGAGTATTTCTCCAAGTGGGTGGAGGCCATTTCCCTAACGAATGTGATGGGGCAACATGTGGTGGCTTTCATCCGGAGGAATATCTTGGCTCGATTTGGGGTTCCACGAGACCTTGTGTCTGATAATGGTACCCCATTCAAGAACGAGCGGATGGTTAAGTTGTGCAACACGTATGGCATAACTCACCACTTCTCCTCGCCCTACTACCCTCAAGGCAACGGCCAAGCCGAAGCCACAAACAAGACTCTCATTGGTATCATTGAGAAGACCTTAGAGAAGGGTAGGAGGTGGCATGAGAAGCTGGATGAAGCCTTATGGGCTTATAGGACTTCCATCCGGACTCCCACAAATGCCACACCATTCGAATTGGTCTATGGCACAAACGCCATTCTTCCCATTCATACCCAACTGCATTCATTCCATACATCCATTGCACTCGACCTCCCCCTAGAGACGCTTCAGCATGCTAGGATGGCCGAACTAGATTTGCTAGATGAGAGGCGACTCCTTGCCATGGATCATGCTCGTGCATACCGACAAAGGATAGCCCGACATTATAGCAAACACATGAGACCTCGCCACTTTGAAGTGGGAGATCTGGTCTTGAAAACCATCCACCATCGTGGCCCACACCCCTTAGGCAAATGGCGCCCCAACTGGGATGGACCCTATGTTGTACGAGCAACCACTACGAACAATTCGTATTGGTTGATCGATGTAGAAGGTAGGAATTTAGCAGATCCTATCAATATTCAATACTTAAAGAAGTATCATGTGTAGGATCTGGATTAAATTCCAGTTTTCGAAAATTTGATAGGGATAGCTGCCCTGAGACGTGTGAATAAGGTGCAAGAGCAATTCGTGTGACCCTGAGTGAGGGAATTCGCACTTGTGAAAGAGTGGAGTTTTCAAAATCGTGGTTACATTTCAAAATCCTTCTTCTTACAAAGAAAGGCCTAGTTCAACATAGCAAGATACTTGCAAATAGTACGTGCTATTTCTAAATAGGCTGATCTGGAATGGATCGAGTGTAGGCTTGGGATAAGTCCTCCCCTCTTCTTTTCTCCTTCCAAAAGGAAAACAAAGGCCCAAATCAAAAGGGAATTTCCCATTTAAAGTGTCTTTCCAAAAGAAAGAAACCAGACTTGAAAAAGAAAAATCGATTCTCTTATAAAAAGAGGGATTAAAGAAAAAATACTCCCAAAGGGAGACCCTCTATGGAAAAAAGGAAAAAGAGGCCAAAAAGCTCAAAAAGAGCAGTTTTCCGCCTTCTATGCCTTAAACCACGGGACACTTCAGAAGGGACCGTGGTATCTCTTTCCCATCCCTGGCTTATCCCAAGCTAAAGCATGGTTCATTTCGAGGAATCCTAAAGTAAAAATAGGATTTACTTACTTGAATTTCATCTTGTTTGAGAATTCGACGTTTCGAGTAAGACGTAGGAATTTGAAATGAAGCTTGTTTTCTTATAAAACCTCCGCTAGATGAGTGAGTGTTAAGACTCAAACAAGGGCAAGCACGAAGAGCTCGAGATCCTTAGGATCGAGACTCAAGACAGTTGTCCCTTTTGTAAATAGCTTTTGTAAATAAGTTTTAAAAACCGAACATCGAACAGCATAGGGTTTTTGCTCACTTGGAGCAGTAGGCCTTGTAAGTCTCTAGAGTTCGACCACACCTGGTCTCTGGGAGGTCGCCACCTTTTGGCACCACACCCATGTCATCTGCATTCCACGCATGGTACTTGCATAAACATGATCCCATTTAGGACCAGATTTCATAAGTGAACCCTTTGGCGTGATATCTCCTCCTACCAGAGTTTGTAAAATTGAGATTTTGCTAAAATGGGACGATCCCATATTCTTCGTGGCTAGATCTAGGGAGACATTAAAAGGGGTGTTTGTCATCTTTGCCCTTATCCAAATCTATTTGGACAAGGCCAAGAGGGGCATCTGTAAACACCCCGAAATCCCACGAATTTCTTAAACGAATCTGGTTTTATACAAGCAGCCCCAAAGGGCCATTTTGAGTTTGGAAACCCAGGAGCCTTCCAAACAACCCTGTATATATGTTTTAAACTTTATCTTTCAAAAACATATAATATAGCTTTTGAAAACCCTTTTAAAACATGTTTTGAAACCCCGAAATGGCTTTGCCTGATCAAGACAGGACCAGGAGAGCCAAGAAGAGCCCGGAACCGGAGCACCTGTCGAGCCCGGCGCAGCAACTCTTGCATCTGATTCACACCCCAGGATCTCGAACGTCAAAGACCCTGTTCTTACCAAAATATCATTTGAAGTCATCTCCGGAAGGCAGAAACGGAGGCGGACGACCATGTTGGCGAAGACCCAACGCAGACGGAGTACTGATGCTGTCAGGCCCCGCACGAATCGTCCGTTTCGAACCCAGCTCGAAGGAGTCAGAGTTCAGTTTGGATTGGATCTGGACCATATATATCCAGATCCCAATCCAAACCCATATGTGGACTTGGATTTGGATTTGGATCCAGAGATCCAATCCAATATCCATATCCATGGCCCACATCACCTTCTCATAAATGGAGGTGGGGCCCACTTGAAATTCACGTGGGATATTGGGCATGAGAGAGAGTGGGGGTGATAAATATCAAGAGTGTTGTATTAAGCTTGACTTGTGTGTCAAGTTTGGGTTTAATCTTGTGGTTTAGCCTAATTGAGTGGGTTTAAGCTTGTAATTAGCTAAAACCTAACCTAGGGCTGCACCAACATGAGGTGATCAAGGTCTATGGGTCATGCTAAGGGAGCTCCTTCACCTAAACCTAGCCAAAAATGCCTAAACCTAGCCTAAACCCCTAATCCACCCCTAATCTGAACCTAATCACCTAACCCACTTCCCTAATCCCGGCCTAATCCCAACCTAATCACCTAACCCACTCCCCTAATCCTTCCCTAAACCTAGATTAATTTCCCTAATCCTAGCCTAAACCTAGCCTAAACCACCTAACCTAGCTCACTAAACCTCACCCTAAAACCCAACCACCTAACCTAGCCCTAAACCACCCTTAGCCCACGATTTTCCCAAACCCCTAGTTTTAAAATATCTGGCCCAACCCCATCCAGCCCACCTTATCTACATACTACCCTACCTAAACCACCTAACCACTACCCACAACCCAGCCCTAACCGACCTACCCATCCCCTATTTAAACCCCCCTCATTGTGGGCGGGTTTTTCAAGTGGGAACCACTTTCCACCACCAGCCGGGCCCTCTTCCTCTCCCATCTCTCACCCGTCTTCCCAACAGCTCCAGCCCCACCAGCCGCCACCTGCTCCGCCACTCTCCCTCTTCCATCCACCATCACTACCCCACCAGCCGGACGCCACCACCTCACTCAGCCGGGCCCTCTCCTTCTCCCATCTTCCACCAGCCGACAGCCACCTTTGCCGCCACTCCTTCCCATTCGGTAAGTCCCCCTAACTCCCTCAAAACCACTCTCTACCACCTCTCCACTCTTAGCCACCCATCTTCCCCTTAGCTCAGCCTCTTTGCCGCCACCACCTAAGCCTAGCCGAACCTAGGATAACCCAAGTGGCTGGCCACTGCTCAGCCACCATCTCCCATTCGGCCGACCTCCCCCTAGGCGTCCTCTTTGGCCTTCCCACTAGCTCACCTTTTAGGTCCAGTTTCCCTAAGTCCCTAACTTACCTAGTGACCCTAAGACCCACTTAGTCAGCCACTCTAAACTCCCTACTTGGAGGCGCCGCCCACTTGCCACCGTTCCCCTTCGAGGCGTCCATCCCGCGCCCCATTTGCAGCCGGCCAGCACTCTTGGTCACACACCTTCGCGGAGCTCCCATTTGCAGCCCAAAGCCAAGGCCACGCTCAAGCAAGACCTCTACGGACCAGCTACTTGTAAGTTTCTAAACTCGGTCTTTAATCATACACTTGCTTGAAATTCAATTTGATACGGGGTTGTAATAACGGAGCATAGTCTCCCCCCGCTTGTAATAACGTGGCTTGGCACAACCACACACGTGCACTCTCTTAGGCGTGCACGATTTTGAACACACACGGGCCTAATCAGCCCCTAATATATAAGTATACGTATATATTTCATTTCCGAAGGGTTTTGTTTAAGTTGGGTGTGTTGTCTTTCAATTTAAACACTCTCACACACATTGAGCTTTCGCTCTTATTTGAAAGACCCAAGTAAGGGCCGACCTATACTATTTGGGTTTCATTTCAAGTCGTGTGAGTAAGTCTTTCAATTTAAACACTCTCACACACATTGAGCTTTCGCTCTTATTTGAAAGACCCAAGTAAGGGCCGACCTATACTATTTGGGTTTCATTTCAAGTCGTGTGAGTAAGTCTTTCAATTTAAACACTCTCACACACATTGAGCTTTCGCTCTTATTTGAAAGACCCAAGTAAGGGCCGACCTATACTATTTGGGTTTCATTTATTGTCGTGTGAGTAGTCTTTCAATTCAAGCACTTTCACACACATTGAGCCTTCGCTCTTACTCCCAAGACCTTAGTAAAGGCCTTATTGCAGTTATATTTGGGTTTCATTTATGTCGTGTGTGTAGTACTTCAATTCAAGCACTCTCACACACATTGAGCCTTCGCTCTTACTCCCAGGACCTTAGTCAAGGCCATACTGCAATTTATATTTGGGTTTAATTTCATGTCGTGTGTGTAAGTCTTTCAATTCAAACACGCACCCACATTGAGCCTTCGCTCTTATTTGCAAGACCCGAGTAAGGGCTCATATACATAAGATATATACATATTTCCCTTCGGTTATTTCCCTTCAGTTATTTCCCTTCGGTTATTTCCCTTCGGTTATTTCCCTTCGGTTATTTCCCTTCTGTTATTTCCCTTCAGCATTGTCTTTACATTTCGGGTTTTCCCCTTGGAGTAGCGTGAGTTTGCATTGCATCTACGCCATACCACGAGGTAGGACGCATATTGCATCGAAGCAACCCCCGCTCGAATTCGCCCATGTAGTGGAGTGTTCATAACACACAAACTAGGCGACCCAAAAGGGGATAAAAGAAAAGACTTAGGCACGTGCAAATCCACGTAATCTAAAACATGCAATCGCATCTTAAAGACCCGAAATAGACACCTCGAATCGTTTCGTAGACTTTCTCCCTAAAACTCGATTTTTGCAAAAGCGTACAGACTGACCCTTGCGCATCGGTGCAAGAAGGTCTGCGACGACAAGAGCTCACTTGCTCACAGTCGCCACGTTTAGAAGTCAGTGTTAAATATATCTTCGCTAGCTTAAAGTAAGCTAGCTGGCACGCCCTGTTTGTATACATAGGCCTTAGACGCACGATAAGATCCACTCCAAGCCACGAAAGGGGCGAAGAGGCGGGGATTTTCGCGCGTCTACACTGTAGACACCGAAAATTTTCACTTGCGGGTTCTTAGGCCTGAAGTGAACCTTTTCGCAATCTACTTCGCTTTATGGGCGTGCCAGCTAGTTTACTTTAACTAGCAAAGTATGTTTTGAAAATAATCTGACTTTTGAAAGGCGATTGTAGGCAAGCGGGATTTTTACGTCGCAGACCTTCTTACACCGATGCGCAAGGGTCAGTCTGTACGCTTAGAGACTTCGTTTTGAAACAAGTTTAACTCAAAATATATTTTGAATGAAGAAGTGTTTTAAAACCTTTTGAAAACCATGCATTTGGGCGATTTTGACTTTGTAAGGGTTGGACGACCCTAAGTCTTGCACGATTTGATTCGGGTTTGTACGATTCTCAGATTTTAGATCACGTGGATTTGCACGTGCCTAAGTCTTTCTTTTTATCCCTTTATGGGCCACCTAGGTGTGTGTTATGAACACTCCACTACATGGGGCGAATTTGAGCGGGAGTACGGGGCTTGCTTCGATGCAATATGCGTCCTACCTCGTGGTATGGCGTAGATGCAATGCAAACTCACGCTACTCCAAAGGGAAAACCCGAAATTAAAAGACAATGCCGAAGGGAAATTACCGAAGGGAAATGACTTGTAAAGTAAATAGCCGAAGGGAAATGACTTGTAAAGTAAATAGCGGAAGGGGAAATATGGCTATATCTTAAGAGCGGAAAGGCTCAATTGTGTAAGTGTGTGTCGTGTATATATTGAAAGACAACGCACACAACTTAAACCTTAAAACCCGAATCTTAAAGACGTAGCCGAAAGAAATACTTTATATAGAGTATATGTAGGGGCCCTTACTTGGGTCTTGTAAATAAGAGCGAAGGCTCAATGTGTGTGCGTGCTTGAATTGAAAGACTTACACACACGACATGAAATGAAACCCAAATATAAATTGCAGTATGCCTTGACTAAGGTCTTGGGAGTAAGAGCGAAAGCTCAATGTGTGTGAGTGTAGAATTGAAGTACTACGCACACGACATAAATGAAACCCAAATATAACTGCAATAAGGCCTTTACTAAGGTCTTGGGAGTAAGAGCGAAGGCTCAATGTGGGTGCGTGTGGAAAATGGAAAGACAACACACACGACTTAATTAAAAACCCCCTTGACTTAAAATATATAAATATAACTATATATTAAGGGCTTGTTAGGCCCGTGTGTGTGCAAGAAGTGTACGACTAAGAGCGAAAAGGCTCAAGTGCGTGTGTGTGTGGGTGTGTCAAACCACGTTATTACAATCGGGGGGAGACGAAGCTCCTTTACTACAACCCCGTATCAAAATTTAATTGAATATAAAGCAAGTTAATGTAATAGACCAAGTTTAGACACTTACAAATAGCTGGTCCATGTTCAACTTGCTTGCACGTGGGCTCACGGTTCACCTTGGGCAGCCAAGAGGGGGTTATCCTAGGGGGCTTTGAGGGAGGTTCTATGGGGCACGGTTAGGGTCTTAGGGGAACTAAGGTTCGGCCAAGACGGGGGCTGTGTAGGGTCTGTCCTAGGGTCTGTCCTAGGGTACAGGTCACGGCCAGGGTGCAGGTTAGGTCAGCAGGGGGTGATCAAATCAGTAGGGAGGTGGTCGGGTGGCTGGCGCGGCTGTTGGGCGCCTGGCGCAGCAGACGGGCGCCTGACGCGGCTGCAGTGGCGCGGGGCGCGCTGTGGCGCAGGACGCGCTGCGGCGCGGGGCGTGCAGGCAGGCGAGGGGGCGCGCGGCAGGCAGCAGGGAGCGGTGTGCTGCGGGGAGCGCTGTGGCGCGTGGCGCGGCAGGCAACAGGGGCGCGCGGCAGCAGAAGGCGCGCGCGGCAGGCGCTGTTTGCTCACGGCCGGCCGGGGTGAAGTTGTTGGGGTTTGTTAGGGATGGTTTGAGGCGGTTGGGGTTAGGTAGGTCTAGTTAGGGTTCAGTTAGGGTTAGGTTGGTTCAGTTAGGGTTAGGTTCAGTTAGGGTTAGGTAGGTTCGAACCTAGGCTAGGTTGGGGTTAGGCTTACCTCTTGGAACCGGTCCTTCTTGGCTTGAGCCCACGTCTCCATGGTTGCAGCCACTTGGTCCAGCCCACCTTGGTTGCAGCCCCTTGGTCTAGACCCACTTAGCCCACATGGCTTGAACCCACCTCACCCAATGAGCCCACATGGCTAGGTCTATCACTCCCTCTCTCTCCTCCCAAATATTTGCATGAACCCTTTACATGGACCCCCTCACCTCTATTTATAGAGATTTGAGGTGGGTCTTGGATTTGGGTTTGGGTTTGGGGTTTGGATCCATACCCAAATCCAAACACTATTTGGATCTGGATATTGGATCTCGGATATTTTGAGATCTGTATCCGATCCAAACCCAATATTTTCATGGATACGGATCTGGATATTTTGATCCAGATCCGATCCAATCCAAACACTATTTGGATCCAATCCAAATCCAAACACTATTTGGATCGACCCAAACACTATTTGGATTGGCCCAAATCCAAACACTATTCATTACATGGATTTGGATCTGGATATATATGGTCCAGATCCAAATCAAAATTTCTTCGGACAGTCCTTCTTGGCTTCTCGAGGCGAACGATCTGTGCGGGCACTGGCTTCATCAGCGCTCCGTCTGGTGCTGGGTTTTCCCCAACTTTGTCGTTCGGACTCCGTTTTGCCGTTCTGGACTCCGTTGAGCTTTTCATCAAATGGGCTCTGCTTTCTTTTGTTTTTTTTTATCAGTGAGTGGCTTCTGAAGCTCTGGGCTTGAATCCTCTTCGGGCCTAGGGTCTTCTTTTGCCTTCTGTACCTGTTTTCACATTTCAAAACAGGTCGTCGTTTTGGCTCAAACGAGCTTTTTGGTGTTTTGAGAGTTTTTGAAAAATAGAAGATTTGGGGTGTTTACAGATGCCCCTCTTTGGCATTATCCAAATGTATTTGGATAATGGCAAAGAAGAAACACCCCGTTCTCTCAAATTTTCTCGAGAATACACCATTTATTTTGCAAAAACCCTGTTTTCTTTTTCCACAAGTGGGGATTTTCAGCAAAAGGGGGCTTTTCCTAGCTATTTCCCTATATGTATGATCATGCACGAATGACTCTTTGAATGCATGCATGAGAAAAATTTTATTTTTTGTTTTTGAGCCCGAAGAGAGCGTTTTGAGGCTGGTTGCTCCGAGCAGGTTTTTACCCATGTCTTTTTGACATTCGTGGGTTTTTCAAAAATTTCTTTTTGAAAAGGAACTCCTTTTAACTTGTATCGAAAAGGACTTCCATTTTTCATACTTCCCTTCATTCGGGTTTCAATACCTGCTACTCAGTAGAGGTTTTTGGGTAGGAAAACTTGGAAAACATTTCAAAGTTCCATTTCCTACAAAACAGAGTCGAGTTCTCAAACAAAATGAAATCCAAATAAGCCGATTTTATTCGTACTTTAGGATTTTCGCAAATTTGAATCTTTTTCCTCGGGGATAAGCCGTAGGGATATGGGAAAGACATACCACGGTCCCTTCTGAAGCGTCCCGTGGTTTTAGGCAAAGAATCGGAAAATCGCTCTTTGGAGCTTTGGCTTTTTGTTTCTTTTTCATAGAGGGTCTCCCTTTGGGAGTATTTTTTTCATTAATCCCTCTTTTCTTTAAAGGAGAGCAGCTCTTTGGAGGAGTTTTTGTATTCCCTGTTTATGAAGGGAAGACCTCTTTGGGAGGAGTGTTTTTATATCTCCTTTTTCTTTTGAAACGAGAAGACCTCTTTCGGAGGAGTTTTTGTATTCCCTGTTTATGAAGGGAAGACCACTTTCGGAGGAGTTTTTGTATTCTCGATTTTTTTTTCTTTCTTTTGAAAATAGCCAATTTTCCTTTTTGGAGAGAAAGTAGGATGGGGGAGGGCTTATCCCTTTGGTTACTCGATTCAAACGAGATCGTCCTATTTCTTAATAGCATCTGCTATTCGAAAATATTTTGATATTTTGAACAAGGCTTAATCTTGTAAGCCAGGGTTCTTTGAAATATAGCCAATTCATTTTTGGAAGACTCTACTTTTCGAAAAGTATAGATTCCTCCATTTGGGGTTATACAATCTACTTCGATCCTTCTTTCAAGAAGTTTCAAAGGAGTTCGATTTTTCAAAATCTTTTTGAAAAAGAATTCAGCATAAACCCTTTTGAATATTCGGGCATTTTCAGGGTTTTGCTAATTTCTATCCACAATATCAACAAATTTCTAATTTTTGTTGCCCTTTCGAAGACATGGGGACATTTCTACTCGAGTTTGCCACCCTTTTGGGCTTTCTTCGGGGTGATATGATGCATGCTATGCACTCCATGTGATTTAAAATGGAAATACATGTTTTTATGCAATGATGAACACATGAAATGTATCTCACAAATCATGAAGGAGATGCGTTCACTTATCCATGGAAAGTGTCTAGGGGCTGTGTTTAAAAATGCCCCTAGCTTGATGGGAATTTCGCATGGCCATATGGTGAAGGGCCATGGTTTTTCAAAGGGATTTTGGATGGACAATGGTATGTTCATGTCCATGCACTTCCATGGTTTTTCTAACATGATCATGATACTTTTTGCTCAAGGATGGGAAACATAACCAGCCCTAAGTGATCGTCATGGCCATCAGGTTTTAGTTTTGACATGGTCTCCATATTTCATCGTGAGATTCATGTTCTTTATCCTAACACAATCAAGGTTTTTATATAAACCAGAAGTTGAAGAAAATCTTTCTTTTCAAAGCCATGAAAGGTTTTTGTGAAATGTGTAACCCTTTTTCAAGATTCTCATTTCCTTTTTTAAAATTTGCCTCGAAGGTGTTGGTTTTGATTTGTATGGAGACATGCCTATGAAGGCTCGATACTTAGGGGGTCGACTCTTATTGCCCCTTTGATTTTGCAAAACCCTGAATTCGATTTCTAGAATGATGTCTAGACTCGATGCATATGAATGATTTCAAAGTGTAATGCATGATGCTTATGCACACACTATGGGTTAACTTATTTCTAAAAATCCCCAATTTTCCATAAGTTAAGGATTTTTGCGAAGTTCAGGAAGCTTGGAGGTGTTTATTCCTCCTTGCTTTGGTGATTCTCGAGCTTTTCATTTTTGAAAAAGCTCTAGGCAAAAGGGTAGATAGGACCAGCTTTTTGCACACTTGGTTTCAGGGAGTATATACAATTTTCGAAAGCATTTTTACAATTTTTCGAAAATGGGCTTTGTACATGGCCAAAGGCTTTTGGAAATAAATTTCTTTTTGTAATTTTCGTTTTTCCAAATGTTTTTGAGATTTTAAGAGTTTTCAACTTTTTTTGTCTTTTTCAAAAGTAGAGATCTTCCATTGAACCTTCAAAGAAAACATTCATGAATCAGTCTCTAATCAGATAGGTCTAAGACATGGGTTTCGGTTTTAGAGGTTCTACAAGGCACCCTTGACCCAGATGGTCTTAGGTGGCGGCTCTGGTGGTATGGGTGGGCTGTAGCCCAGTCCATATCGTTCCCTATTGGTTTTAGGTAGGACAGGCTCAAGCCTACCTTGGTTTCGGGTTCCCAGGCCCGCGTAGGGTTTATATCCCATATTCAGAATCATGTTCCAAGACTTTTTGCTTTTCGAAAAGTTTTGGTATAAATCATGGTCTTGGAACATGGAATCGTCCATGTTGGGGATATATACCCTTTTGGATATCGGGAGTTTGGATTTCGGGGTGATGGAAGACTTGGGCTTCCATACAAACCTGGTTTGGGAGACTTTGCCCTCAAGGAAAGCCAAGCTTGGTTCCTTGAGGAGTTTTGGACATAGCAGGGTTATGGAAAACTTATGGTTCCATACCCTATTTTGGGAAAAATTTACTTCAAGGGGAGCCATGCAAGGTCCCTTGAAGTTTTTGACTTGGTCCCTAGGTTCAACTCGTGGTGCCCCTAGGGATTGATTTTTTTGTTTTAAAGCCATAGCCTTGGCTCCAGGGCACAAGACTAGGCTCGAAGAAGTGGGTTTTTTTATGGTAGGGTTATGAGCTCCTAAGATGTCGATGCATGCATTAGGGGTCTCCATGTCTACCATTTTCGGAACTTCTTTTTGTTTTTGAAATTCCTTTGAATGGTGCGCGATAGTTGGCGCACCTTGAAAATCCTCAAGTTTTGGCACAGTTTGTGGGTTTGTGTGTACAAAGGGGTTATCCAATGCATCTGATGACCCTACATGAAGAAGAGAGTCTTGAGAAGGATGGGTTTCAGGCATACCTCTTTGTGGCTTGTCTACCTTTTCAGGGTGAGAGCAAGCCGATTTCCCGGGTAACTCTGTTTTGAGCCCCCGGGGTTTAACGAGGCGTTTCCTTTCGAAACCTTCCTGTTTTTCACTCTCGTTCCTTTGTAGGGTGTGGACTTCATGTCCCACTGTATGTGTGTGCCTAGACTTAGGACTTTTACTTGAAGTTTTCGAAATTTCAAAATTTTGTTTTTCAATTTTTTGGTCTTTTTCCAAATTTTCAAGATTTTTTTCGTTTTTTGAAATAGAAAAATCCTTTTTTGGTTTTTCTATGGATTTTGAAAAGCTTGAAGTTGTAGGAGTGGATGACTTATCCCTTTGCCGGGATTTGTCTCTAATCTCCAATCCTTCGTTGAGTTTGAGATCGGTTTTCAATTCACGATCTGTATGTGCCCTCGAAGAGCTGCTATGTGTTCGATGGGCTTTAAGCTCCTTGCTTAAAGCATCCATTTTTTGAAATATTTTTTCAATCTCATCGAGCTCTCTTTGGGCTTTATCTGATTTGAAAACCTCTTTTAGTTTACTCAACGAAGATTTTTGTAGCTTTCTATCCATTTTCATGCAATTTTCCTAAGTATGCACGATTTTTGAAAAACACTCTTTTTTTCGAAAATTTGAGTATAACTCGTTTGTTTGAAGTCTGCTTAAGTCCCGGGTCCCACCGGGCGTGCCAAATCTGTAGACACCGAAAATTTTCACTTGCGGGTTCTTAGGCCTGAAGTGAACCTTTTCGCAATCTACTTCGCTTTATGGGCGTGCCAGCTAGTTTACTTTAACTAGCAAAGTATGTTTTGAAAATAATCTGACTTTTGAAAGGCGATTGTAGGCAAGCGGGATTTTTACGTCGCAGACCTTCTTGCACCGATGCGCAAGGGTCAGTCTGTACGCTTAGAGACTTCGTTTTGAAACAAGTTTAACTCAAAATATATTTTGAATGAAGAAGTGTTTTAAAACCTTTTGAAAACCATGCATTTGGGCGATTTTGACTTTGTAAGGGTTGGACGACCCTAAGTCTTGCACGATTTGATTCGGGTTTGTACGATTCTCAGATTTTAGATCACGTGGATTTGCACGTGCCTAAGTCTTTCTTTTTATCCCTTTATGGGCCACCTAGGTGTGTGTTATGAACACTCCACTACATGGGGCGAATTTGAGCGGGAGTACGGGGCTTGCTTCGATGCAATATGCGTCCTACCTCGTGGTATGGCGTAGATGCAATGCAAACTCACGCTACTCCAAAGGGAAAACCCGAAATTAAAAGACAATGCCGAAGGGAAATTACCGAAGGGAAATGACTTGTAAAGTAAATAGCCGAAGGGAAATGACTTGTAAAGTAAATAGCGGAAGGGGAAATATGGCTATATCTTAAGAGCGGAAAGGCTCAATTGTGTAAGTGTGTGTCGTGTATATATTGAAAGACAACGCACACAACTTAAACCTTAAAACCCGAATCTTAAAGACGTAGCCGAAAGAAATACTTTATATAGAGTATATGTAGGGGCCCTTACTTGGGTCTTGTAAATAAGAGCGAAGGCTCAATGTGTGTGCGTGCTTGAATTGAAAGACTTACACACACGACATGAAATGAAACCCAAATATAAATTGCAGTATGCCTTGACTAAGGTCTTGGGAGTAAGAGCGAAAGCTCAATGTGTGTGAGTGTAGAATTGAAGTACTACGCACACGACATAAATGAAACCCAAATATATAACTGCAATAAGGCCTTTACTAAGGTCTTGGGAGTAAGAGCGAAGGCTCAATGTGGGTGCGTGTGGAAAATGGAAAGACAACACACACGACTTAATTAAAAACCCCCTTGACTTAAAATATATAAATATAACTATATATTAAGGGCTTGTTAGGCCCGTGTGTGTGCAAGAAGTATACGACTAAGAGCGAAAAGGCTCAAGTGCGTGTGTGTGTGGGTGTGTCAAACCACGTTATTACAATCGGGGGGAGACGAAGCTCCTTTACTACAACCCCGTATCAAAATTTAATTGAATATAAAGCAAGTTAATGTAATAGACCAAGTTTAGACACTTACAAATAGCTGGTCCATGTTCAACTTGCTTGCACGTGGGCTCACGGTTCACCTTGGGCAGCCAAGAGGGGGTTATCCTAGGGGGCTTTGAGGGAGGTTCTATGGGGCACGGTTAGGGTCTTAGGGGAACTAAGGTTCGGCCAAGACGGGGGCTGTGTAGGGTCTGTCTAGGGTCTGTCCTAGGGTACAGGTCACGGCCAGGGTGCAGGTTAGGTCAGCAGGGGGTGATCAAATCAGTAGGGAGGTGGTCGGGTGGCTGGCGCGGCTGTTGGGCGCCTGGCGCAGCAGACGGGCGCCTGACGCGGCTGCAGTGGCGCGGGGCGCGCTGTGGCGCAGGACGCGCTGCGGCGCGGGGCGTGCAGGCAGGCGAGGGGGCGCGCGGCAGGCAGCAGGGCGCGGTGTGCTGCGGGGAGCGCTGTGGCGCGTGGCGCGGCAGGCAACAGGGGCGCGCGGCAGCAGAAGGCGCGCGCGGCAGGCGCTGTTTGCTCACGGCCGGCCGGGGTGAAGTTGTTGGGGTTTGTTAGGGATGGTTTGAGGCGGTTGGGGTTAGGTAGGTCTAGTTAGGGTTCAGTTAGGGTTAGGTTGGTTCAGTTAGGGTTAGGTTCAGTTAGGGTTAGGTAGGTTCGAACCTAGGCTAGGTTGGGGTTAGGCTTACCTCTTGGAACCGGTCCTTCTTGGCTTGAGCCCACGTCTCCATGGTTGCAGCCACTTGGTCCAGCCCACCTTGGTTGCAGCCCCTTGGTCTAGACCCACTTAGCCCACATGGCTTGAACCCACCTCACCCAATGAGCCCACATGGCTAGGTCTATCACTCCCTCTCTCTCCTCCCAAATATTTGCATGAACCCTTTACATGGACCCCCTCACCTCTATTTATAGAGATTTGAGGTGGGTCTTGGATTTGGGTTTGGGTTTGGGGTTTGGATCCATACCCAAATCCAAACACTATTTGGATCTGGATATTGGATCTCGGATATTTTGAGATCTGTATCCGATCCAAACCCAATATTTTCATGGATACGGATCTGGATATTTTGATCCAGATCCGATCCAATCCAAACACTATTTGGATCCAATCCAAATCCAAACACTATTTGGATCGACCCAAACACTATTTGGATTGGCCCAAATCCAAACACTATTCATTACATGGATTTGGATCTGGATATATATGGTCCAGATCCAAATCAAAATTTCTTCGGACAGTCCTTCTTGGCTTCTCGAGGCGAACGATCTGTGCGGGCACTGGCTTCATCAGCGCTCCGTCTGGTGCTGGGTTTTCCCCAACTTTGTCGTTCGGACTCCGTTTTGCCGTTCTGGACTCCGTTGAGCTTTTCATCAAATGGGCTCTGCTTTCTTTTGTTTTTTTTTTATCAGTGAGTGGCTTCTGAAGCTCTGGGCTTGAATCCTCTTCGGGCCTAGGGTCTTCTTTTGCCTTCTGTACCTGTTTTCACATTTCAAAACAGGTCGTCGTTTTGGCTCAAACGAGCTTTTTGGTGTTTTGAGAGTTTTTGAAAAATAGAAGATTTGGGGTGTTTACAAAGGCCATGATACCAAATGTTGCTTCTCTCTTTTAAATAAAATTGAGAACTTGATAGCGGAAGGCCGGCTCCAGGTCACTGCGGAACCTGAGCCACCTCAAGCTATCTTCAAGGAACCCTTTCCCAAACACGCCAGTGGCAGTGGGAAAGGAAAGGAGGTATGTACCCTCACCATTTCCAAGGAACTAGCGCAAAAGCCAGAACCTGGTCGACCCACTTGTGCACCCATCCTTGTATTATACAAGAGGCCCGCCCAAGTCGTCATTCGGGGACCACCAAAAGTGGAAACCCCGGCAAAACCAGTTTTGAAAATCCAAGGTTCTCCTCAGCTCATCCTTAGAGCCAAGTCTAGTGCAAACCCTAGGCTGGTCGTGGGGGAAGTCACTAGATCCGGGAGGATCTACCAACCCCCGCACCTTCAAGGTGCTCAAAAGGTGGTCAGTGTGCCTGGCCCCTCAAAAGCATGTATCCCTAGTGGTCTGTCAAAAGCAGATAAGGACAAAATCATCCTAAATCCTTATGATTTCGAAAACCACCTTTCAAAGATTCCTATTCACATGTCTATCCTAGAGCTTATCAAAACCTCGCCTAGGCATAGACTTGTCTTAGAGAAAATTCTAGAAAGGGCCAAGGTTGATTCGAACATAAGTCCAGAATCCTTGTCTGCCCAAGTGGCTTTATTAGGAGCAAAATCGCCCATCACCTTTTCTGAAGATGATGTAGATAGACCCTACGAAACCCATAACCAGGCCCTGCATATCGAGGTGGTTCTAAACAACCACTCTCTGGACAGGTGCCTAGTCGATGGTGGAGGAGGGCTCAACATCCTTCCACTTCATGTGGCGTACAAAATCGGAGTCACCTTGACTTCAATGAACCCAAGCCCCATCGTTATCACTGGATACGATGGGAATGCGTCTAGACCTTTAGGATCCATCGAACTCCCAATGGAAACGGGAGGGATCGAACACACGGGGGTGTTCCATGTCTTGGACATCTACCCCCATTATAACCTGTTGCTGGGAAGACCCTGGATACACAGTTTGTGCGCTGTGCCATCCACCTTCCACAGGTGTGTTAAGATCCCTTTTAGGGACCAGGTCGTAGTGATCCTAGGTGAGAGTCACCCATAGCTTCAGGAGATCATAAACTCCCCTTGTTTATCAAGCTCCCAGGCCCATGAGGCTAACCTGGGGCAAATTATGGTTGAGCCACCTCGGCTCGTGTTGAACAACCCTAGGAAGGTTGTATATGTGAAGGGGCCGCCCAAAGCAGGCCCCCTCCCAACTCTAATCCTCATAGGAAAACCCAAACGTTCCCTATTTCCAAAACCCTTGGACAAAAGGCCATACGAGCCTAATATGGACGATAGCATGTTCCAGGACCACGACTTGTATCCCATCTTTTCAAAAAACAAAAGGTCGTGGAACATGTTATTGAACATGGGCTACACGCCCTACAAGAGTCTAGGGGCACAAAACCAGGGTCTCCTAGAGCCCATCCTTCCTAGGGCCAACCCAAGCCGATATGGGATCGGCTATACTCCCCGAATACCGCCGGAGCCACCCCCTGTGACCACCTGGGTCAAGGGTGCCCCGGAGCCTTGTAACTGAAAAATAAAAGCATCTAGACGTTTTAGAAAGCATTGTTACATCGGTATTTCCCAAGAACTAATGATGCCACGTTTCTGAATCGTATATAAAGTACACACATTTTGGATGGGATCATGTACCATGCGCTTGCTGGATAAAGTAGTAGGATTTATTGGGGTCGAGATAGACATCGTTCATCATTTCAATGAAGGATGAAAGTGATTTTCTTCTTATACCTGTTGATCATGACAAGAGTGATTGGAGATTGTACTTTGTATGATCGTTCACGCATAAACGTCATGGTTCTGCAATATGCATCTCCACACTTGATTTTTCCTTTTGCTTACATGGATCGCACCTCAATGACCTATGTTGCTGGCTGGTATTGCTCCACAGAATCCCGTATAGCTTTAAAAGGACGTGCTAAAAGAAGCGGCATCTTAATTGTCAAACTGCGTTATCCGGAATTGAGCAACTAGTTTGAGGTTTGATATTAGCACGGCTAGGCTCACACATAAGGGCATATATGGAGAGTTCCCAGAAAATTTTCATTGAAAATATTGTGAACTTTTTTTTTGGAATAGGAAGCGGAAGTCAGTGCACCTTCCAGGAGTCGCCCTCCCGCCTGTGGCAAGGAAAGGATGCCAGAGCGCCCTGCCGTTGACCTACCTACCGCTCTCGGTGCAAAATGTAGATACATAGAAGACACTTTTCACAGTTTACAAAGAAAAACTTCAATTATAAAACATGACAGATCATCCAACGCGATAAAACTGTTGATACATAGAAGACGCTTTTCACAGTTTACAAGTCACAGATAAAACCGTTGCCTCATTAGAAATGTCCTTTTATCCAAGACTAACATTTAATTGAGCGTAATCACATAGCCTCATAGGACGACAAAGTTGTCTGGAGTCAAAGTAGCTGGGCTGAATCTGAAGTTCCATTCAAGCTTAATGCGTCTACTAAAAGAGCAAGTTTGAGCAGACTAGAAAGAAAGCCAAAAACAAGCAGGATTCAAGCATACCTGTCAGTCATACTCATGAACTATTTTCATTTCAACAATGTTCGGGAAATATGACTTCTAAGCAAATATAAATACTTGGCAGGAAACGGATTAGAGTATCGTCATACATCATGTAATATCCATCTTGACAATCAATAATCTGTATGATAAGATACATAGACATGACTCTGAGATTTTCTCAAACTGATGTCCTCGATGATATTCAAGTTAAGAATAACAAATGCAAATGAAACATGAAAAAAGAGAGAAACCTGTCTATAACCAAGGATCATAAAAGATTACAGATTAATGATCTCGTTGTCCATTTTGTTGACAAAAAATGGTGCATTGAGAAAAAGGAAAGAAGGTAGGACAGCAAAATGATACAAATTCAGATATGAAGTATAGGCTATAGCAAATCCTGAAGCACTTTCCAAAGAGTTATCATCGATAGTTGTATAAAGCTTCCAGCAAAGTTTCTCTTCTTCATCAGAGTGCAGCTCTGACAGCACCACGCGCAGCTTCACGCTTCATCTCAGCAGCTTTTCCACTGCCGCGGAAATACATATATACTTGCTGCTCGGACATATCAGAAACAAACAAATAATCAACAGGGGAGAGAGAGAGAGAGAGCATGTTTTTGCGTACATGTGATACAACTCATAGTTTCAAGTACCTGAAGAACCCATATACTGAGAAGTGACTCCAAGCAGAATAACGCAAATCCAACGAAGTAAAGTATCTGTTCACAAGGCAGTAAATCATGATTGGTAAAATAAGCAATAAAAAGTACGAGAAGTCGAGGGTGAGATCAACAATGCAAAATGTGGCAAATGGTATCAACAGTTAAGCAAACCTAAATGATGGTACATATCAACAGGTGAATGTAATGCAAACTATTTCATCATTAAGCAAGTTTTCTGGTTGTCTTACTGCAAAAGCTAAGAACCTAATGGAGGTGCATGCAAACATAAATGCCAGAAAACCTGTAATAGGTACAAGTGCTCGTAGTGATAGTATGACAGAAAAACATCAAAGGTAGCACAACCCCTCTCTCTCTCTCTCTCTCTCTCTCTCTCTCTCTCTCTCTCTCTCTCTCTCTCTCTCTCTCTCTCTCTCTCTCTCTCTCTCTCTCTCTCTCTATATATATATATATATATATATATATATATATATATATATATATATATATATATATCGTCTATGGAGAACGAGGATAATAGCCCCAGGTTTTGGACTGATCCAGAAGGCATCTTTATGTCATACTTCTTAGAGACTGACACTAGAGAGAGTCGTCACTCATCAGGATGAGAGATAAAGAAGGCTGGACCTGTCATAGGAAGGCATCTAAGATTCTCCTTTCATGGATGTAACAAATTTTGTTGCTTTGCTTTGCTTTGCCAAAGGCGGCTGGGCCTGTCAACTGCAGCCCTATATAAGAATGCACCAAAGGAAAACTATCTACAAAAAGATTCTCTTTTCAATGACAATCAATTATGGCAACAAATCCAGTTTGCTTCATCTCATCATCTGATGGAGTCCTAACAGTTAAGTCGGAGGAGTCTATCGAGGAGAACCCTTTTTACAGTATATGTATAGATAGATAGATAGATAGATATACAAACCCTCCTCTCATGTGAACTATGACAACATGGGTTTTCTTCTATTAAATTTTTGAATAATCTAAGTATATGGACATAAGCCACTGAATTTCATGGGAATCGAGTCCTTATCATCCAATCTCATGTATATCAAAGATTTTATGCGTTCCAAAAATCAATGGCTCAAAATTGCCAAATTTTTAATCCTCATGAAGTCACAGACATGGAATTACTCATTTAAAAATGGTTTTGTATTTCTTCCATGTTCTGAACATAGTATAGCGATCTGGCCTGTTTACTGGTATAATGGTCAAATAAAAATGTCGTTATCTGGCCTTCAGACAAGTCTGTGTAACAGATTGAAACTAATACCAGATTATCCTTGTAAATATTTACAAATAATTAAGTTGAATGCAAGTTGTACAGATCGCAGAAAGTCGGTGAAGTGGTCACAGGTATGATACCAGAAGAATCTATCTAACATATCAGCATCTCAACAACCGGAAAAGGTAACATTATTATCACTAAGAATCTCAACACCAAATGTCACCAACATTCCAAAGAGTGCAATATTTTGCCTTCGCTTAAACTTGAATGATGCAAAGATAAGGTAATGTTTTGATAAGAGACACAAAAAGGGGGTTTTACAAACCATAACATGGAAATGGTAATGAAAATACAGATAAAGAGCCTACCCCGACTATGGCATGTGGGCTCATAAGATCAATCGCTGGTAGAATACCACTGTTCCAAGAAATTGAAGATGTCAGCATGTTGAAGAGCCCACAAACAAGCAACTTAAATTGATATACACTTGAAAGTATCAACACAGCTGCAGAAAATGTAGCATGATGACACCATTCATAGAGATGTTTTGATTCAAACGAATATGCAGATACCGTTAAATGCATACAGGCAGTTCAACAAACTAGGGGCACACAAAACTTTGAATAGATGCTTACAGTTGCAACGTACCATCAAAAACACAAGTACTTTACAATTAGCATATCTCAGAACCAAGGACTAGAAAACATTTTTTTGGTGGTGCATTTATGCTTTCAGTTGTCATTTTTTCTCCAGAAGCTCAGTTCTTCATATGCAAAATGCATAGCCATTGCACTAAGTAGAATTTTAGAAACTTTACTAAGAAGAAAAAGAAGAAGAAGAAAATGATGATAATGATAATAAGGTCAAGACAAGTCACGCAAGGTTACAGAGAGTAGACAAAATATGCAGTGGAGAAACTACATGACCCATGTGATCTAAAGTTTTAGTTCTTGCTACTATTGAGGCTATTCATTTATCGAGACGTCTTATGGAACCTTTTAAAGCAAAAACAACACCTTCATATGATATTTGTTGATTTAGAAAAATCTCACGATAGAGTGTCAAGAGATATTCTTTAGAGATCTTAGGAAAAGGGAGATATCCTATTGACATAAATCAATCTTATAAGAGACATGTATGATGGTATACAAACATGCGTGAGGACTTGTGAATAAATAACGGATTTCTTTGAAGTTAATATTGGATTCCATCAAGGATCAACTTTAAGTCTATTTATTTATCTTGGTTATTGATGAGTTAACAAGACAATATCAAGATAAGTACTTTGGTGTATGTTATCTAAAGATGGCATTGTGTTAGTGGATGAGTCTAAGGAAAAAGTTAACAGGAATTAGAAGTATGGAGAAAAACATTAAAAAGCAAAGGCTTCTGACTTAGTAGAACTAAGAAAGAATATATGGAATGTAGGTTTGATTAATTGGTTACTTCATATAAGATAGAAATTAAGATTGATACACACTACATCAAAAATTGTAAATACTTAGGATCATTTTTTCAAAGCAATGAGAAAATTGATGAAGATATTATTCATAGAATTAATACAGGTTGGTTAAAATAGAGAGATTGTAACAAGAAGATACCCTTTAACTTTAAAATTGAAAGATAAACATTATAGAGCAGTTACAAACTTAGATTTCCTACGTTATATGGTTCTGAATGTAGAGCAGTTAATTGTCAACACGGACAACATATATCCGTGGCACAAATAAAGATGATGAGAAGTCATATAAAGAAAGATCGTGTACATAATAAGGTTACTAGAAACAAATTGAGAGTGGCACCAATAGATAATAAAATGAGATAAAATCGTTTAAGATGGTTTAGATAAGTAGAAAGATGACCAAAGGAAGTTGCGATAAGAGGGTACGAGAAGCTAGATTGTGAGAATGTTAAAAGAGGAAGAGGAAGAACACAAAAATATTGGAAAAAAATAATACAGAATGATCTAGCTTATGTTGAGTTAACTGCTAGCATGACACATGATCGGGCTCTATGGAAACAAAGAATTCATGTAGCCGACCCCATCTAGTATGACAAAAGGCTTAGTTGTTGTTGCATGTACAAAAGATTTATGTGACAGAAATAAAAAGATGATAAGATAGATGTACGAGAAAAGACCATATACATAATGAGTTCATCAGAAACAAATTGGGAGTGGTACGAATAGTTAATAAAATGAGAGAAAATCGTTTGAGATGGTTTGAACACATGGAAAGACGACCAAAGGAAGCTCCGGTAAGGTGTGAGAAATTAGATTGTGAAAATGCTAAAAGAAGAATAGGAAAACCACACAAGTACTCGAAAGAAAAAAAACCTAATTCTATAAATGAGATGAATATTTATCAAACGGATCCAATGAATGAATTAAAAAGTGTATGACATAGAAGACAAAAAAAGGACACATGATGATAATGTGAAGAACAACCAAAATAAATACCAATATATGAAGATGAATAAAATCAAGGATAGAAAATGAGAGAACTACATATCAACAAGACAAAAGTACCTACAACAAAGCAAATGATGCTACAGTAACATGTCAAGAACATAATATGTGCATGATCTATTCAGTTTTGACATAATACAACTCGGAAAAGTCAGCAAATCATGAAACTAAAGTAAGAAGTAAACTTAGCAGATAACTTAAGCACCCGAACTAGGAACTTAACAGTGCACACTTGCATTTTTTTCCTGTGCTTGAATGCTTAGAGGGCACTTGAGTCTGTTACAAGCACTTAAGTGCAATAGTAACTACAAAAATACATTCTTTGTATGGTTCTGCTCTGCATGAACATCATTCAATGACTATCACAGTGTTTGCAAATATAAAAGATGAATCTCACAAACAAGGATCAGTAAATTAAACTAGACTTGGAAACAAATATAGGGCAATGAGTCAGCAACATGGATTTGGAAAAAGACATGATTCTCTTCATATATGTCATCAGAAACACTTCTGAAAGGGTCTTCTGCCTGTGTTAGATACTCCAGCTCCTGATACTAGCACTTCCTTACTCCGGCTAGGCAGTAGCTGTTTTAAATATTTTTTAACCAAAATTTCTTAGAGATAGTATAGTGCTATTATTTCTTTATTAATGGATAACAATAGAAGATTTTATTTTAGTTTTACAAGATATCATCACTTATATATAACTTATACACAGATAGTCATGTCAGCACCCAAAATTTTCAAATTGTCATATCCCATAACCCACCACACTCATGTTGCAGACACGCACCCCTGTAACATGGTTCTTCAAAGTCAACCAAGCTAATGAGATCTTATTCTTGATGAGGCTTCAATAGCAAGGTTACATAAAGCATGCACATTCAACATAAACCAAAAAGCTAATGGGATCTTGTCAAGGCTTCATTTGGAACATTATAACCATACTTAGGAGCAATCTGAGACATGCATAATGGAACAGAGTCCCTTCTACTTGGACCAGCTATGCATTCATAGATAGTAGTACAAGATAGAATATTCCAGCATATACAAAGTTACAAACCCATAATTGTATTCTAACAAAAATTACTTGGATGACTAAACCAAAATGAAGAATAGATTATATGTGCCTCTTTAGTACCAAAAGTGTGGTAGTAAGGACAAACTGAAGAACTTACGCCAAGGATTTCCCTTTAAAGATAATGGGTGGAGCCACAGCAGCAAAAACAACAAACCCAACATGAAACTGACATAGAACAAGAAGGAAGTTAGCTACTGGTTCGTCAATGTGTCGAAAGAAAAGAACAGCTAGACGCTAGATAAGTTGAGAGCAACATTACCAAGTAAAAAAGGAAAAACCACCCAAACTTCAACGCACTGTCAGTCCTGAAAATTTTACACAAAATCAAACTCATTTATCAAAAAGGGCATAACAAAATTTTTGGTATTACATACAGGAGGTAGCAGAAAACACTTATGGCATATGAAAGTACGTGAAACTACAGGATAAAGGAGTATTGTTTACCTCATGGCATGATAAAGAGGCCGATACCACAAAACATATGCTCCTGGGACCCCAGAGATGAAATATATAATGGCAAGCAACCATATTGTTGCACCTAGAGGCAATTATTAACAGAAAAAGTGAAACATTCAAAGTTTCTCTCTGTTTGGAATTACTATTGCAACTAAAATTTCAAAGCTAGTAAAATGAAAATTTACAATGCCAAGTCAATAGACAGTATTCTAATTTACTGACCTTCTCCTCTAATCCAGGCTGTGGTAACTGCCACTATATTCCAAGCCAGACAGAGCACCAGTCCTGCATGAAAAGATGAAACCTTTACTGATAGCCAGCTTTGGCAAGTACACGAACTTCTTTTTAATATAAGTGATTTTATGAAATTTCCATGTCCCTTCAAAATTCAAATACCTGAGCACAAGAATCTTCAAATTTTTTAGAGAATCAACAGAGAATGTAGCATACATGCATATGCAGACACACAAGCAACAACCTTTTAACTTAATATGCATATAAGTTTGTCTTGGACTGTGAATCGGTTGTTGACCCATGTGACAATGGCATGATCCTCGACAGACCTCAGTTCTTGGTTCACTTCCACATAGACAGACCAAGGTTAGGTTGGTTGCCACATAAAGCCAGCTAAGGCATCACAACTTTTTAGCATGCTTTTGTGCTTGAAACACAGGCATGAGAGAGAGAGTTGGGAAGAAAAATGTAGAATAGGACCAGTTGATTGATGAGACACCTATTCCTACAGATTGGATCGCTCCTATAAATCCATGATAGGTCAACACTCCCGGTTACTGTATTCGCATCACAACACCAAATCGTTAGTCGCTTCCTTGATTATGCAGGTCTCACTCGCTCAGATATACCACCGGTTCCTTAAAAACAAACTCTCTTATGAGGCTTATTCAAGAAATTCTGAAAAGCAAGGCAGTTTATTATAGTAATGTGGCACACTTTAGTGGTTATGCTTAGGATCATGTCCAGGAGAAGACAGATCACTGCAAGCTTGGGATGGTGAGAAATAGAGAGATTACTTGTTCAAATTTTTGCTTATGGAACACTTTCTCACATAAGATACTTCATCGCATAGGGCAGGATGTCACAATGTAACTTAATTTCTGATGTCAGACCCAATCTATGATATGGTGATGAGTTCAGTGTCTACTCTACTGTACTCTGCTCTTTGTGAGAAGTCCATTTTAGCACGGTAGATGGTTTGCACCGTTTGCTATAATCATGGGATCAGAGGAAGGAAAAGAATAGATAAGATTGCAAGGAAGAAGATGTCATTCATTGGCAGCCATGATTACCAGACGATGCACAAGAGCAACCATAATGTGTTTCTTGCTGAACCATGATTGTGGAATGATGCTTGAACAGAGGGGTTAAACCTTAGTCAAAATGTAGTCCTACTTTGCTGTGGTTTGGTTGCTCCTGCGCATGCAAGACAAGAAAAAATATCTGGAGGAAAGGTTTCTAGTATGCAGAAGGCAAACAAAATAGTTCTGAACTAATTAATTCCAAATTTAGATTTCATCAAGTTCCTGCATGAAATGCACTCTCAGAGCTTATCTCTTTCAAGAATCTCATGAGGCAATCTGTTTGTATCAATTAACGTATTATATGCACATGGATCGGATTAACCTTCACCATTTAGGATATAAAACATATGACATGTGTTTCCTTAAGACTCTCATCGCATCTTTCTAGTACTTTTACCCAAGGCATTGCTGAAACTGGACCAGTAGAAAGTTAGAAATAGTGAGATAGGTTGGCCCAGAGAATCTAACACACACCTAGATCACTAGTCATCTATCTGCGAAGTTAAAGGCATTTGTTTAGGCTTCTGGCCTCTGATCATGACAAGGATGGGTACTCGACAGAGGAAACCTTTAGGTCCACGTTGCCACCATGTCTCCTTACTATGCAAGAATGAAAACAGTGCATGATGGAACATAGTAAGCACATCTAAATGTACTTGCTGAAATGGATGTCAATTTTAAATCACTGTTAAAAGTTAAAACAAAGAACTGAATTCAACAGATGGAGCAGATGCATACCTAAATATGATGCAAAAGCAACATACTGCAGCCTCTGAAGATGGATTGGTATTTCATTTGCAATATCATGATGGATGATAGGAAAAAATGTAGGCCAGTTTTTATCCTCAATAACTATTCCAGCTACAGAAATAGAAAAACCACCAGAATAAGGAATCTCCACAAACACAATAATCACAAAAGGAAAGAGTTTTATTACTTCTACATGATAGCAAAGAAAACAGGAGTACCACGTGCAGCCGCATCCTCTCTGCGTTTTAGTTCCTGTGGAAGGTAAAACAAATAATAAACAACAGTTCTCAACAAGATAAATCAAAACATAACAATTCCAGATCCCCAAATCCACAAAGCAAGCAAGTGGTACTCAGAAAAGATGAAATAATAGGCACAGTGGCATGAACAGTAACTGGCTGATTGGGGGAAAGAACCAAAAGGTTTTCCTTTTGGATTATGACATGATAGCAGTTCACAGAAAGGGTTTGATGATCTGAAACATGGTAATTAAGCAGGAAGTTCATACTATTCCAAGAATCGACCAGAAAAGCAAAGGAAGTAGGTGGATCCACCTAAAGGCTTTACCGGCAATAAATAAAATACTAGGATGAAATAACTGAAACAAAGAAAGAAACTATATATGTTAATGCGATTTTATGAATATATATATATATATAGATGAATGAAAATCAAAAGAACTTCAGTACAACTTTGAGGACATGGTGAAAAAATAAGTTTAAGTGAACTTTGGGCTTCACTCTTTCATAAAAGAAGACTGATTGGGAGTTGATTTGTGAGACAGAACAAAGAACACAGTAATTGGTAATGCAATAAGTAATTTCAGTGGCCAGGAAACCTTATCAGCAAACTAAAAGTCAAAAGAGCTTTATGATAGATTTGAGGATATGCTAAAAAAGCTTAGGTGAACTACAGGCTGCACTCTTTCATTAAAAGAAAGAAAGATAACCAGGGGCTTGACAACTGAGGAACATCAAACAACACCGTACATGGTGACACGGTTAAGCAATTTCAGTAGAACAAAAAAAATGCATATCAACAAAAGGAAAGGTAAATGCATGAACGTACCTGCTTTTAATTCTCTAAAGTTAGCATAAATTGTCAAGATATCGTCCACTCCAACTCACTCGACGAATAAATACAACCACGCTACTGTACTAAAATCAGCACTGGTTTATGACTTGAGTAAATTTGCTCCACTGTACTTGAAAGGTGTCAATTCATGCACCTGTTCTCGCTTCTTCAACTCTGCCTCTTTGGCTTGCAGTTCCTTCTCTTTTTTCTTCAAATCCTACATAATGTTTCAGAAAGCCAACTTTCATACAACATTCACACTTTGGGTGAAGGAATATCACAGTGCCATCATATTAACCAGCTATAGGCATCATACTTTTGCCGCATCAAGAGAAATATCAACTGTTGCACTTCTGAAATCAACAGGTTCCGGGGGAAGAGGTGAAAGTCTATTCATGGCAGATGGAACACTTCCAGGATTCTGCCAATGGAAAGAGTACGACATCATCTCATTATAAGATAGGATGTGAATAATTCAACCTACATGAAGGAGTAGAAAAACAAATCTTACAAAAGATAGGAGATGAAAACAAAATATAGGAGAAAACCTGAGTGCATTACAATTACAATTTATAGTTAATATTAAAAACTACATGTAAATGAGAAACCAATCCTAAAATCTTGAGGAAAATGCAAGCACTCCATTCAATTCCTCATTTACAACAGAACAGCTTGAGAATGGCAAATTGGCCAAAAAAATAAGACGAAAGATAACAAAGATTTTCACTCAATTGATTTCTTGGAGGCATTTCACTTCTTCCATTTGTCTTGACAAGACAACACATGCCTTTCAAATATTTATTCACACATAGACACACAGACCTGCGTGTGTGCAGTAGCAAACATAAGAATCAGGATTGTAACTCATAGTTCACTAGCTATCCAGAGAAGCCTTGTGTGGGGTAGCATAGTTATAATGAAAAGGACTATATTTTGCAAGGTCATTCTCTCATAACCATGTTAGAAATCATGCACGAAAAAGAATAATACAACTTAATCATGTTATCATCAAATATAGGGAGTGGGGTGCAGAACATAACAACTTACTGTGGTGTAAAATGCGCCCCCTCCATAATTGGATTGTCCTGATGCTTTTGCATGCAGTGCTGGATTCTGGTTAATGAAGCAGTCAATCAAATACTATGAGATGACATAGTATCTTATACAAGAGTGCAACCAAAGAGCATAAAAAGTAAGGCCATGGAAAATCAGAAATGAGGGACTTCAAAAAGAAAAAACACATACCCACTGCAAAATCAGTTAAAGAACAGCAAGGACCAATTAATTATTCACTAATAAAGTAAAAGTAGATTACCATTTCATGAACTGGCCTTGTAAGGCTATGTCACAGCAACACTTCATTTGAGTGAGGTGTTGACACTGACACGGGTGCGACACCGACACCGTGTGGTCACCTTCGACATGGTCAACGTGTTGAAAGACATTTTTGGGTGCATTGACCGCACCCAAAAATGGTTTTATCGCCTATGCCTCTATGCCTCTCATCTCTCTTGCTTTTGTGCCTCTCGCCTTTGTCCCTATCGCCTCTCGCCTCTCGCCTCTGGGACTCCCAATACCTAACAACATTTTATTGAGGTAGAAGCTATTCTCTTTTGTATTATGCCGTGAATATATGGCTATGAAATGTCAAACTTAGAATTTCATCCAGATACTGCACAAGATAGCGGCAAATGGCAACTAAGAGTATAGGAAGCTGATCAGCTTGGTCTTGGTTTAGGTTTAGGTTTGAGTTTTTTTGCTGTCCGTGTTGACTCTTAATACATAACAAAGTTTTTATCAAGGAAGAAATTGTTCTCATATTAATATGTTGCATAGATATGCATATGAAATATCTAACTATTAACATGTATACTGTTTGTTCCTTACTTTTTCTGGTTCCTTTTGTCAACCACTGTTGCTTGTCCCTGTCTCGTCCAACAATATATTTTTTCATAGGAAGCATCTTTAAACAATATGACCTCATGAAATTGGACACTATAACCACACAGAACATGTTTGACGTTGGAAAAAGATTATACAGTAACCCTGTGCAGTGTCTGCCTAGAGAAAACTATTATTTCTAACTGCAAATTTGTTCTTGCAGGTATCCATGCCAATTATGTTGGTGATCTTTATTCTGCTGGTTCCACTGATCATGGGTTTGATTTCGCTGCTGAGGATTTCATCAGTAACTTAGATAGTCTAGACATCAATGCTGTAGATAATTTGATTTTTTATTTTATGCACCATGAGAATTCTTTTGCTGACCATTCTAGCTCTCCTGGATCTGCTTCTATGTGTAAATTAGTTTCAATGAAGAATTGCATAATGAAGTTGTTAGAGAGAAAAGAAAGTGAAACTGATCAGTCAGAAAATGAGCTCGGGTCACTTGACTTATATTTACAAATACAATTATGATGAAATTAGTAGTTGTTTACTTGTCTTGCTTTAATATAAAGTTGTGTAGTTACTATTGCCATATACTTATGTTAATTGATGTCTCACTTGCTCTAGTTTGAATATTATATATATAATATAATATACTAGCCGTGTCCCCGCATCCAATATTTTTAAAAATTTTTGTATCCCACACCTGCACCTGTGCCGCACCCGCACCCATGTGACATAGTTGTAAGGTAGCAATAAATTGTCTCTAAGAATATTTGAATTAAAATATAAGAAAAATAGTTACTATTATGAGCTTTGATGGATGTATTCAAAACAAGTCTGGCAGCCCCAATGAAGTGCCCATCTAAGTCAGCATTTCAAGTCCATTTCTTTCTATTTCATAAGGGTGCATAACTTATCTAGCAATTAACTATGTTATGCTCATAATGCACATAATTTTTGCACTTTATCGAAGTATAATCATGTACATAAATTAAGGCATTAAGATAATTAGATATACTTTTTTTTATCTGTAAAGCCTACCTTATTGCATCAAACTTCTGAGCAATAAGCAAGCACGATGTCAAGTGAACAAAGAAACACTAACAAATCCAGAAATCAGGCTAAATGAATAACAGCTGTAACTGTTTATTCACTAAATGCAATGATAAAATCAGCAACACCAAGTGTTTCTTATATACACATGCACTGAGTACATTGAAATGCAGGGAACTGTTCAGGGATGACCCCTGAGTATCCTCCTGCCTATTGAAAGGTCATCATCCACATAAATGAAATCCATAGACAGTTATTGGGTTTTCTTCCTATAAGCATTTGGATTGAGAATGCCTTTCTTTTTCTGTTTTTTGTCTATTTGTCCAAAGCCCATTTTGTTCCTGCAGATCAAGAAAACCATTGTATATGATTATGTTCTTGCTGATGAGCCTTCAGTTGCTCATAATCTTTCAGCAGCTCAAATATTCACATCCATTTTCTAATTACCAATGCAACCAATAGTACTTTCACAGTCTTGTACCTTTATTTCGTTGATGACCAACCTAGCCTATGACATACAATAAAAACTGAACCATTTGTTCACATAAATGAAATCCATAGACAGTTATTGGGTTTTCTTCCTATAAGCATTTGGATTGAGAATGCCTTTCTTTTTCTGTTTTTTGTCTATTTGTCCAAAGCCCATTTTGTTCCTGCAGATCAAGAAAACCATTGTATATGATTATGTTCTTGCTGATGAGCCTTCAGTTGCTCATAATCTTTCAGCAGCTCAAATATTCACATCCATTTTCTAATTACCAATGCAACCAATAGTACTTTCACAGTCTTGTACCTTTATTTCGTTGATGACCAACCTAGCCTATGACATACAATAAAAACTGAACCATTTGTTCACATAATCCTGCTTATAGTGTTTTTTCATGCCTGGCTGGTTTAACGTATAAAATCAATTAATGATTAACAAAAGACGGATTCTTTTAGGAGCACTTCCTAAGTGAGAGAAGAAGAGACCTTATGGTATTCTTAACCATGAACCATATATTTGGAACTGAGTGCGTTCCGGTTACTAAAGTTTCCTACGGACCATTTTATCCCATCAAGTATTTGCATAGTGTAGGCTGAAGGGTAATTCCACTGACATTTAGGAAGATATCTTCAATCTAAATCAAGATAGGAGGGTCCTTCCCAGCATGATCATCAGAAGGCACACATGGAATCAAGTTTCTCCCATTCATGCAACCTCAAGAATAAGGCTTCCTTATCTAAAAAGAAAAAGAATAAAGAATAAGGATTTCGTCTTTCCAACGCATCTGCTCTACATATTACGGTTTGAACAGTTAGTTCTCCAAATCCCAAATAAAATGTCAAATCTCTTTTAAGCATTCAAGGCCGCATTCAGATCGTCTAAGAAAATTACTAATTTCCGCACTACTGAAGCGGATAAAGCAATTTAATGCTGAATCTCTCGGTTCATTCATAACTTAAAGCTTACATTTCTGCATTTTATTTAAAAGTGAAAGTACGTAATTCCTTATAACACGCATTGTACATCTTCGGAGTATATAAAATCTGACCGCGGTGATAGGATCAAGGGCAAATGTCTCCGTGAATTAAGTAAAAACTAACATATATGGAATAAATGATGCAATGAAGCAACAGACCGACGATTACACAAGAAAAAAGAACAAAAGGTAACACAACTCCACGAATGTCCAAATGGTTCCAGATTTTCTTTGCAGAAATTGCAGTAAGCCAAGTAATTAACGGAGAATTCACAAAATTGTCCGGATCTGCCAGAAGAGTGAGAAACTTACAGAGAACGGGTTCACTTCTTCCTCGTCGAATGGATTACTGTCGTACCGTCCCTCCATGGCGACTGGTCTCGCTCTCGTCTATGGCGGATCGGATCTGCGTCGAGGCCTTCCGCTCTAAAGAGAAAATCTTGAGGGGAAAGCTTACGGGAGAAGGGATCCACCAAAAACCCTAGAATTCTTGGATTTCCGCGGAGGGGGAAAGCTGAAAAGTAAGATTAAGTGAAGATAAAAAAAACAAAAAAGAAAGCCTGGCACAGGAGCAAATCCTAACAACCTGTCTTTCAGAAATTTCGGGACAAATCCGCGATTTCTCGTAATCCTGGATTATCATTACACAGATCATAGTAACTGGAAGGAACGTAGGACTAGAGTGCCAGTTCCTTGAGCAAATAAAACATGGATCATATAGTTCACGAGTGACGGACCCATGCGCGTACCAAACGTGGATTTCACGGAACGATCGTTCCAGACCCATGTGGGCTGGGCATGCAGTTCTGGTACTGAAGTTCCAGTACAACGAATCAAACACGCCCTAAGTTCACCAAAACATAACCAGCCTGGCTTCGGCCTCCTTTCGTAACCGAAAAGAAACAATGAGATGAGTCTGGTTGAGCTCTGAACCTTAATACTGGAGACCCTATTGTGGCAGATAGGGCCAAGTTCTACGCACCTTTCTTTACTGTGGGAGGGGTTAATTTTGGGGTGTCAACTTCAACCAACCATGATTCAGATTTTTCACATTGTGAATGAAAATGTAGAGTGTGATGTTTTGTTGTTCATAATTGTTATTCATACACTCTTTTTATTAAACATTTAAAAAATATAAAATTATCCTCGTACTGTTTCTCTTTCATCTCATGCTCCTTCTTGCACCTCTTCGCCCTAAAAGCTTCACCGTTAGAGCTACACCATCATCGGAATCACCATAGCTTCACCATTAGTTCTACACCACAAGAAGTATTTCCTTCTCACCCACATGTGTTTGACTTCTATCACTTTCAATGTATTTATAAGAAAGCAAAGAATGAAGCAAAAAAGGTGGTTAGTGAAGCCAAAGCTAAAGTTTGGGAGGATTTATATAAAAAACGTAACTTAAAAAAAGGCGAATGAGATATTTTTATGATAGCTAGGACTAGAGATAAGAAAAGTAAAAATCATAATTTTGTTAAATACACCAAAGACGATGATGAAAAAATTCTAGTGGCAAATGATGTTATAAGAAATAGATGGGAAACTATTTTTATAAGTTTTTTAATGAAAATAAAGATGTTAGTAATAACTTAAGAGAGTTAGCCAAATCAGAAAAGTATATAAACCACAATTTCTACCGATGTATTCAAAAGAATGAAGTCAAAGAGACTCTTAAACATATGAAGGGTGGTAAATTGGTAGGATCAGACAATATTCGTATAGAAGTTTGGGAAATACTGGGAGAAATAGAAATCACTTGGCTCACAAGACTATTTAATGAAATATGGAGAAACCAAAAGATGGCCGAGGAATGGAGAGCGAGTACACTTATACCCATATATAAGAAAAAGAGAGACATTGAGAATTTTGTGAATTATCGAGGTATCAAGTTAATGAGCCATAGTATGAAATTATGGGAAAGAATTATTGAACGTAGGTTAAGACAAGTACCAAGTACAACAAAGAACCAATTTAGATTCATGCCAAGCAGATTTACTGTTGAAGCAATTCACCTATTGATACGTCTTATGAAACATTTTAGATCAAAGAAGAAAGACCTTCACATGATATTTATTGATCTAAAAAAAGTTTACGAAAGGATACCGAGGGAGGTTCTTTGGAGAACCTTGGAAAAAAGAGGTATCTCATTGACATATATTAACCTTATAAGAGACATGTATGATAGTGCAAAAACATGTGTAATGACTCATGAAGAAATGACAAACTTCTTTGAAGTTAATATTGGATTACATCAAGGATTAACTTTAAGTCCATACATGTTTATAATGGTGATTGATGAGTTAACAAAACATATTCAAGATGAAGTACATTGGTGTATGTGTTAGTGGAGTAGTCTAAGGAAAAAGTTAATAGAAAATTGGAACTATGGAGAGAAACATTAGAAACCAAAGTCCTCCGACTTAGTAGAACAAAGACATAATATATAGAATGTAAGTTTAATCATTTTGTTACTTTAGAGGACATAAAAATTAAAATTGGCACATATTGCATCCACAAAAGGAAAGTTTTAAATACTTAGGGTCATTTTTTTAGAGTGATGAAAAAATTGATGGAGATGTTACGCAGAGAATTAATATTGGTTAGTTAAAATTGATAGGAGCATCAGGTATTCTTTGTGATAAGAATATATTAAAGTTAAAAGATAAATATTATAGAGCAGCAATTAGGCCTGCCATGTTTTATGGTTATGAGTGTTGGGCAGTTAATCATCAACATGTACAAAAGATGTCTGTAACAGAAATGAAGATGTTGAGATGGATGAGTGGTCATACAAGAAAAGACTGTATACATAATGAGGTTATTAGAAACAAATTAGGAGTGACACCAATAGAGGATAAAATGAGAGAATATCGTTTAAGATGGTTTGGACATATAGAAAGAAGATCAAAAGAAGAACTTATAAGAAGGTATGAAAAACTAAATTTAGAAAGTATTAAAAGAGGTAAAGGATTACCACAAAAGTATTGGAAAGAAATAATAAAAAATGATCTAGCTTATTGTGAGTTAATTACTAACATGGCACATGATAGGGCTCTGTGGAAACAAAGAATCCACGACCCCGTCTAGTATGGAAAAAGGCTTAGTTGTTGTTGTATTCAATTTTATACAACTGTAAGATGGATATTATTAAAAGTCTTCTATTAATCTAGCTAACAATCACACGAAAATGAATTAAAAAATCAAATTTTAAATGAATGATTCTGATGAGGTAAGTGTCTTTGGTTGGGAAGGAGGTACATGTCAGGTATGACAATCATTACTATAGATGTGAATTTTTGGTCTGAAGTCTATGTAGAGACTTGAAACTAAATTCGCAAACTACGAGTGCGTGAGTGGGATAGCTAGTTTGTTCAAACTAGCAAAGATGATTTCTGACTTCTTTGGTGATTATGAGTAAGTGAATTTTTTTCACCATAGATCTTCTTGAACTGATGCTCAAGGGTCGATCTAGGCATTTTGAAAATCATTTGAGATTCGCTAAGTTTTTGAAATCAAATTTCAATTCCAAAAAGTTTTGCAAAAATCAAGAACTTAATTCTTCACTCAAAACATTTCAAATCCCGAAAAACAAAAACTAGTTGTATTTTCATAAACTAGTTTTCTTTTTTTTTGACAACTTTCGAACATCAAAAAATCCTAATTTTTTTACAAAAAGCAGAGTTGGATGTGTATATTTGCAAACTATTTTTATTTTGATTTTAAATTTTGTAGATGTATGAAATTAAATCTGATAATATACCTTACTCTAACATTTGGGACAGATCTGTAATAGAGACACAAAGGCTTAGAAAAACGATTGTATCTTGGTACTTAGATCTCTGATTTCTATGAATTTAGTCTTGTTAGAAAGCTATGAATCTCATATTTCTAATAGAACTATTTTTAAAATGGTTCACTGTAGATAGGGTTGTGAAATTATAATCCAACCTTTATTATAAGAAATACGGGTTTTACAGACTCTATTATGATTTCATTCGGATTTCTCTAATTTTATTTATAGTTTTATATGATCCTAAAATTCTTAAAAAATTTATAAATAATAGGTTTATGTGTGTAGATTAGGTATGCAAAATTTTATCACATTCGGAATATAGAGTTAAAAAATAAAAATCATTTATCATACATATGCAGAGTAGAAAAAATAGAGTTTCAGTTTTTACAAGATACGTGAATGCATTTCGTCCGAATTAAAAGATAATCTATAATAATTAAAATATAAATAACTGATGTAAATGAAGAAAATTATGATTATAACATAAGCATAGAGGGGATTATGAGATATAAGATCTTACAATATATATTAGAGTAGAAGAAACTAAAATCAAACACATAGCATGCATCAATAAACTTAAAAGAAATTAGGCAGCATAACCCCTTAATTATTGCATCAAAGATAGAGACATAAGTTCCTTAATTACAACTCCATTAAATTGAATGAAAGGAGAATAAAGTATTTAAAAAGAGAAGGGAAGAAGGGACCTGTGACTTAGAAGAACCTCCGGTGACCCACGGATTGTGGCGGCGACTTGGGAAAGATGGGTCTCCTTCTCCTCTTTCTTCCTATCTCTCTCTCTCTTTCTCTCCCTCTCTTGGTACATGGATTTCTCTCTCTCTTTGATACTCAAACCATCCCCCCAAGACCCCTATTTATAGTTTTTAAGGAAGGGTCTCTAAGGCCTTTCATAGGTTGGAGCTTGGTATAGCCCACACAAAATAAAATTGAGATGTTTCAAGAAGAGGAAGAAGCTTGTAATTTGAGGTCTTATTAAAAGTTAAAATTGATACAAATACCAGATCCAAACCCAAACTCATATCCAGATCCACTCGAGAGAAGGCAAATTGGGAATCAAGAATTTATGAACCATATCCAGATCGGTTTCACTCCTACATGGATACAGATTGTTTCAAGGAAGGAAAACAAGGTCCAGCTTGAAGACTTGGTAGCTGTCATACAACAAAGTGGATCTCACAAAAAAACCACCCAATAAAGTGGGTTGACCAAGGCCGGGGACCAGCCCCTTCTTAAGCATTTTTTAGCCCAAAACAAAGCCCGATTTAAAAATCTTACCCCAGTCCCGCCTATTTTATTCTAGAAAGCTAGTTGAGTGTAATTTATCTTATACGTATCTATGGAATTTTATTAAAAGAAAAGTTAAATATATTGGGTATGTAATATAGGCTAGTTTTTTATACATATATATATATATATGTGTGTGTGTGTGTGTGTGTGTGCATACATATTTCGTAACATATATATATATATATATATATATATATATATATATATATATATATATGCACATACACGACACTAAATGTGGCTTTTATTTACAAAAACAAGGTTTCATATATATATATATATATTCATATATGTATATATATAGAGAGAGAGTGGGAGTTGTTAGACAACTTCTCATACTAGACATTGCTTGATCATCACCACCATGTGTGTGATTGGATGATATCCTATATAGCATTTAATACACTATATGCATTAAATGACATTGATCATCATGTTGATGTTGATGGGTAACTCGATCTGCATCGTTTATATGATCACATGAACGGTGTAGATCGTCTAATAGAGTTTGGTATGAGAGTATCTAGTAACTCTCTCTCTCTCTCTCTCTCTATATATATATATATATATATATGGGAGATATTTTCCATATACGTTACATATTTAAAGATTTATTATGGGTGCAAATATGCATGAGTTGCTGAAGTTGTGGAAAAAAGATTTGGGAGAGTTCGTTTACTTTTTGGATTCCACTTTTATGTTAAAAAGGTCTCCACACTCCTATTTATTTTGGAAAAGCAACATGGTCTTTTATTTACATAAGTAATCTATGGGATTATATTATACTTATGTAAATTAATTAAATTAAGGGCATTTAAAATTTAATGTGTATGAGCCTAAACCTCATTGAACCAAGTTTAATTCAAGCAAGTCAATTGAATGAATAGCTATGCTCAACTTCATTGAACCCATGAAAACCTAGCCTACCCAAGTTTTGGTTTGACCCACTTCATTTGGGCTGGTTCAATTCAAACCACATAGCGGTGGCCCATCTTTGGTGCACCCAATCAAGTAAAATGGAGCCAGCCACCATATTATATGGGAGCCATCGAGCAAAGAGAGCAGCTATCAGGTCATGTGGGAGCCTTCAAAGCCACATGGGAGCCTTCAAGTCACGTGGAAGCCTTCATGACATCAAACTACATGAAGTCGAAGCCACCAAGCCAAATGGAAGCTTTATTTTCAGAGGAGGCTTTATTTTGACTTTCTTTTCCTACCTTTTAGATACATTAGCATTTGATCTTATTCTATTTGGGCTGTAATACACTCAATAAATAGGGTTCTCCAGTCCCCTTGTAAAGCATCTCTCAAAAATATCAAGGCATCTCTCAGTGTTCCCAAGTCTCCAAGACCCCAAGCAATAAAGGTATCGAGTTTCTTCTTTTCTTGTGCTTCCTTTCCTTTGGTATTGGTGTATACAAACTGTGAGAGATCAAATAAAGAGGGTCGGCCAGCTTCTTTAAAGGTATTCCTAGAGCAATCTTGCATTCTTTTATTTTCTGGTTCTTGGTCCCATATGCATCCAGCGGCCCCTTAGCACCTTTAATTTTCTCGTTTTTAGTGCTATATACCTCCATCTATTCATCGATAGTCACCTTGCATCTTTAATTTCAGTCTTTAGTTTCATCTAAGCCTTCATAGCCCCCTTTGCATCCATTAACCCATCTGTTTTCCCTAGACTGTTTATATCCATCAACTGGCGCTACTTCTTTATATCAATCAGTTGACCCTTTATTCTTGCATCCATCGTCTTTTTTTATTTCTTACACCAATTATCCTTTAGCCTTTGCACCTTAGTTCATCTTACATCGACTCTTCCTCTAGTCCTTTACATTGATGAGTTGTTTGCACCATTTATTTTGGGTGTCTTGCACGTCTCTATCCATCAGGATTGCTACGCGCACACCCATATTGATATACACACCCCATTTTTTGCATGTTTCTAAAAATACCCTTGCTGAAATTAGGTATGTATCATGATACTCCCGAACTCATTTGAACCTTTTCCTCTTTCCTTCTGTGCGAACCACCGTCGGTGAGTTTTTCATTGTCCGTTCATCTCTAATGACCTACTCCAGTCATCCATTGCTTGATCAGCATCATCTTGCATCCAAACAACTCATCAAAATCGACTGAAAAGAAACAAGAAGATAAAGAGAAGTAAAAAAAAGAAAGAAGAAATAAGAGGCCGATTCGAAAAGGTTTCCGTTGTTTTTTACAGTTATCTCATTGATTTGGTTTAATTTGTCCCTTTTTTTCTTTATTGGGTTCATTTTCGATTGGAATCTTTCGAAAATATATCATCGAGTTTCTAGCTCGACACACACCAAAAGGGTGTCTCTCTTATGGGAGAGACACGCCTTAGCCACATTTTCTTGGTGAAAAATATTGTAATGTCTCAACTTTGTTCTAGTTAGGGGTGCAGCTTGTCCATGGGCCCTTGATGTGGCCTTGTGGGAGACGTTAAAGTGTGTCTCTCATGTTTTGAGCAATGCGGTTGTGCCATGTTTTCATGATGGTTTCTTGTTTTTTAATATATCCTACATGTGATGTAATGTATAGGATGCACTCATACATATTTCACTTACTCGTTATTCTTGTTCATATGTAGGTATGTCCCGTAGGCACAAGTAGTAGGACATAATGTCACTATATCATGTACGAGACATAACACTGTAGTATATAGAGAACGACAACGGAGAAAACAAGGATATGTTAGTTAATACACATGTTAATGAGGTTAGGCCTTCACAATATGAGGATGATATAGATACTTTAGAGACTGAGATGGACAATGCATATAGTGATGGTGAGGAAGTGTCTGATATGCCAAAAATACTCCATAGTCTCGAAGGTCACATCACCCATAAAATTTGGTAGGATAAGGTAATTTTGAACTTAGTGAAATTGTAAATTTATAGTTTCATACTAAGAATTTGAACTCATTATGTAAATATAAGTATGCAGACATTCGAAAAAGTGGTAACAGCCCACACATGATATATTGTTGTCAAAACATGGTTAGTGAAGTAAATATATATAATGACTGGTAATTGAGTTGACATTACTGATAGGAGTAGGTTTATTGAGTAGAGTGATTTGTTATACGAAGTTGTAGATCATGCATTATTGGCTGCTTTTATCAAATATTGGCAATCACACACAAACAACTTCCATATGCCATGAGGTGAGATGACTATCACCATTAAGGATGTCCATGAGATCGTTGGTCTTCCGATCGATAATGAGCTTTTAGCTTTGATACTAGAGATGATTTATACAAGCAAGGAAAACATTTTGAGTGATATGAAGACGTGAGTACTAATGAAGCAATTTTGGAGATTAAGTCTCCATTGATTAAGTTTGAGGTGCTCTAAATCAATTTTAAGAGAATGACATTGATAAAAGAGAGGAAAACTTTAATTTATTTGTTATATATGTTTGATTATACATTATATCAGGATAAGTATAGAGACAAAGCACTAATAACGATCATACAACTATTGGATCATAATATTTGGAGGTTGCTAGTTATACTTGGGGTATAACAATATTGGCATACTTATACATGCAATTAGGAAAGGCATACCAAATTGAGGCACAACTTAGTAGGCATACTACTCTAATCTAGGTAATAATTTTTATTCTTGTTGGCTTATAAAGTATTTTCATATCGTTAGTTTTGATAATTCAACAACAAAGTTATATGTTGTAATTGTAGGCATGGATTTATGAATATTTCACAACCTTCAGAATTAGCATGTGACTAGAATGGGTTGATGAAGAACCACGAGCAGGATAGTTAATGGAGAATATCTATCGTTTCCTATCGATAAACTTCTTATCTACCGTAACCAATTGGATTTGATGACAACATATTAGGTAAGTTATCATACTTGTAGACACCGAAAATTTTCACTTGCGGGTTCTTAGGCCTGAAGTGAACCTTTTCGCAATCTACTTCGCTTTATGGGCGTGCCAGCTAGTTTACTTTAACTAGCAAAGTATGTTTTGAAAACAATCTGACTTTTGAAAGGCGATTGTAGGCAAGCGGGATTTTTACGTCGCAGACCTTCTTGCACCGATGCGCAAGGGTCAGTCTGTACGCTTAGAGACTTCGTTTTGAAACAAGTTTAATTCAAAATATTTTGAATGAAGAAGTGTTTTAAAACCTTTTGAAAACCATGCATTTGGGCGATTTTGACTTTGTAAGGGTTGGACGACCCTAAGTCTTGCACGATTTGATTCGGGTTTGTACGATTCTCAGATTTTAGATCACGTGGATTTGCACGTGCCTAAGTCTTTCTTTTTATCCCTTTATGGGCCACCTAGGTGTGTGTTATGAACACTCCACTACAGGGGGCGAATTTGAGCGGGAGTACGGGGCTTGCTTCGATGCAATATGCGTCCTACCTCGTGGTATGGAGTAGATGCAATGCAAACTCACGCTACTCCAAAGGGAAAACCCGAAATTTAAAAGACAATGCCGAAGGGAAATTGCCGAAGGGAAATGACTTGTAAAGTAAATAGCCGAAGGGAAATGACTTGTAAAGTAAATAGCGGAAGGGGAAATATGGCTATATCTTAAGAGCGAAAAGGCTCAATTGTGTAAGTGTGTGTCGTGTATATATTGAAAGACAACGCACATGACTTGAACCTTAAAACCCGAATCTTAAAGACGTAGCCGAAAGAAATACTTTATATAGAGTATATGTAGGGGCCCTTACTTGGGTCTTGTAAATAAGAGCGAAGGCTCAATGTGTGTGCGTGCTTGAATTGAAAGACTTACACACACGACATGAAATGAAACCCAAATATAAATTGCAGTATGCCTTGACTAAGGTCTTGGGAGTAAGAGCGAAAGCTCAATGTGTGTGAGTGTAGAATTGAAGTACTACGCACACGACATAAATGAAACCCAAATATAACTGCAATAAGGCCTTTACTAAGGTCTTGGGAGTAAGAGCGAAGGCTCAATGTGTGTGCGTGTGGAAAATGGAAAGACAACACACACGACTTAATTAAAAACCCCCTTGACTTAAAATATATAAATATAACTATATATTAAGGGCTGGTTAGGCCCGTGTGTGTGCAAAAAGTGTACGACTAAGAGCGGAAAGGCTCAAGTGCACATGTGTGTGGGTGTGTCAAACCACGTTATTACAATCGGGGGGAGACGAAGCTCCTTTACTACAACCCCGTATCAAAATTTAATTGAATATAAAGCAAGTTAATGTAATAGACCAAGTTTAGACACTTACAAATAGCCGGTCCATGTTCAACTTGCTTGCACGTGGGCTCACGGTTCACCTTGGGCAGCCAAGAGGGGGTTATCCTAGGTGGCTTTGAGAGAGGTTCTATGAGGCACGGTTAGGGTCTTAGGGGAACTAAGGTTCGGCCAAGACGGGGGCTGTGTAGGGTCTGTCCTAGGGTCTGTCCTAAGGTACAGGTCACGGCCAGGGTGCAGGTTAGGTCAGCAGGGGGGTGATCAAATCAGTAGGGAGGTGGTCGGGTGGCTGGCGCGGCTGTTGGGTGCCTGGCGCAGCAGACGGGCGCCTGGCGCGGCTGCAGTGGCGCGGGGCGCGCTGTGGCGCAGGACGCGCTGCGACGCGGGGCGTGCAGGCAGGCGAGGGGGCGCGCGGCAGGCAGCAGGGAGCGCTGTGGCGCGTGGAGCGCTGTGGCGCGTGGCGCGGCAGGCAACAGGGGCGCGCGGCAGGACTCAGGGCGCGCGGCAGGCGCTGGTTGCTCACGGCCGGCCGGGGTGAAGTTGTTGGGGTTTGTTAGGGATGGTTTGAGGCGGTTGGGGTTAGGTTAGGTCTAGTTAGGGTTCAGTTAGGGTTAGGTTGGTTCAGTTAGGGTTAGGTTCAGTTAGGGTTAGGTAGGTTCGAACCTAGGCTAGGTTGGGGTTAGGTTTACCTCTTGGAGCCGGTCCTTCTTGGCTTGAGCCCACGTCTCCACGGTTGCAGCCACTTGGTCCAGCCCACCTTGGTTGCAGCCACTTGGTCTAGACCCACTTAGCCCACATGGCTTGAACCCACCTCACCCAATGAGCCCACATGGCTAGGTCTATCACTCCCTCTCTCTCCTCCCAAATATTTGCATGCACCCTTTACATGGACCCCCTCACCTCTATTTATAGAGATTTGAGGTGGGTCTTGGATTTGGGTTTGGGTTTGGGGTTTGGATCCATACCCAAATCCAAACACTATTTGGATCTGGATATTGGATCTCGGATATTTTGAGATCTGTATCCGATCCAAACCCAATATTTTTATGGATACGGATATGGATATTTTGATCCAGATCCGATCCAATCCAAACACTATTTGGATCCAATCCAAATCCAAACACTATTTGGATCGACCCAAACACTATTTGGATTGGCCCAAATCCAAACACTATTCATTACATGGATTTGGATCTGGATATATATGGTCCAGATCCAAATCAAAATTTCTTCGGACAGTCCTTCTTGGCTTCTCGAGGCGAACGATCTGTGCGGGCACTGGCTTCATCAGCGCTCCGTCTGGTGCTGGGTTTTCCCCAACTTTGTCGTCCGGACTCCGTCTCGCCGTTCTGGACTCCGTTGAGCTTTTCATCAAATGGGCTCTGCTTTCTTTTGTTTTTTTTTATCAGGGAGTGGCTTCTGAAGCTCTGGGCTTGAATCCTCTTCGGGCCTAGGGTCTTCTTTTGCCTTCTGTACCTGTTTTCACATTTCAAAACAGGTCGTCGTTTTGGCTCAAACGAGCTTTTTGGTGTTTTGAGAGTTTTTGAAAAATAGAAGATTTGGGGTGTTTACAATACTTCAACTATCCTTTTCTTTTTATATTACGTGTAGGCTTAGATGATATATTTTTTTATCTTTGCTTTATGCAATGTAGATTGATTGACAACTATATGATTGGGCAAAGTACTTAGACGACAATGTATATAAGTTGTCGAGATATCACAATTGCATTCAATGTTTGGATGTTGTCGAATCATATATACCAGATCAGGTAGTTCAATAGTTTGGCCACCTTTAAGGCATTCCAGTCAAGCCAATAAAGTCACCTAATGCAAATAGACCAGTAAAGATCCATGCATATAAGGTACTCGTGACACCACTTGGGAGGTGCAATGCTCACAATGTTTTGAGCTTGAACACTTTGGCATCCCAAGAGTGTATCCTCATGAGTGCAACGAGTTCTACATGGAGTAGTATATTGCTTGGACACATCGATCTATTTTGAGATATTTCATTAGTCACTTGCGTTAGGCTCATCCTCCTCTAGCTAGACAACATGATACATCATTCTTCATGTAGATAATTAATATTTATATATATATATATTATCTTAGTGTTTGATTTTATCTTGATTTGATGATAACACTATAATTACTCATAATTACTTTTTTCTACCAACATCTTATTGTTGTACGTGACACACTAGCATCAGCTTTACAATACTCATGGTGCATGCTACAACCTTTGTCGGGTGACCCTATATTAATGGAATTGATAGAGACATATGAGTAATGCTACCAATGTGTACAATGCTTAATGATATTTGATAAGATGACAATAAATGATGGTGAGGATATATGAGCTCGAGGATCCATGCATTAGTTCTATGTCTGATATTTGGGGGTTTTGAGATGTATATATATATATAATATTTGTAATGAATGACATTTTGGTTCCTCGTTCTTTGCCCTAGATATAATCACCAACTAATGCATAATTGGATACAACTAGATTAAAATGATGAGTTCAAAATAAGTATAGTTACAAAATACAAAGAAAGTCTAATTATCATCCTATCAATGTCATGCACAATATCATCTCTTCATCCTCTCATATGTATGTACATCTCAATAAGTGTATGGAATGATTGATCCCATTCTCGATGCTTTTATGTTGGTATTGTTACTATGATAGAAAGATAGGAGGTATTAAAGAGCCATCAACCATGTGTATCTACAAGAAGATAGAATACAAAAGAAGACTTGTGAGCAAATTGGATATACTAAATGCTTAAATAACATCTATGTAGTACAAAGATGCTATCATTATTGCTAAAAAATATGGTGATGAATGATGATAGCACATATACTACTAGATCCCTCACAATTAGTTGCTCATTATCTGATACTAATGATAGAAATGTAGTTGACCTCCTCATAGAGAGGAGTATTAATGCTATGATTCATTGAGTAGTGATAAGTGAACGTATGGTATGAACATCAACATCACTGTCATCTATGAAAACTCATAGTATAGGTATACTATTTATGAGGTCTTTTATCACACTATACTTAAATTCACTCAACCTACCTGCAAAAGCATGACCTTCATACAAGTCAGGTGGTTATGTATCACGTTCACTATGTTCAACTTCCAATAACTATCGATTGCCCTCTCCTGTCAATAACAATGGTCACTCTACCTTCTCAGTGATTGTTTACCAACTATTTTCAATGTCAATATTTCTCCTCGCCTTATATTTTTCACTTCTTTCACATCCAAGCCATAACTTCCTTATTATGCCTTTACCCTTCAAACGAAGAATAATAATAACAATATTATTCTTCCTCCTAACTTTCTTACATAGTCAATAAGATCATTATGACTACTAAACACAAGTGAATAATTAGATTCATCACCCTCACAATCTATGTTATCAATAGCGCACTATAGCGACCGCTATAGCATTTTAGCAGACCTTAGACCTCTATAACGCTCATTAAATAGCGGGCAGCCTGTTTGGGCATAGTTAGGGCTGCTAATAGTGCTATAGCGAACCGCTATAGTGGTATGCTATTTCAATCTTAGCATACGAGTTTTGATTAGGTCGATCCAATGGATCGACCCCATCCGAAGTAAATAAAATCTAAGACTCACGCATACACATCTGTTGTCTCTCCCCCGCCTCTTGCCATTTCTCTCTCCCACCTCTTGAAGTTGCTCTCTCCATCAGCCGCACAGACATCGACAGTCACCACCACCACTGTCGCTGTCGTCCATGCCGCGTCATCTGCTATTGTCATCCATCTGCATGTAAGTTCTCTTCCTTTCTCTCTTCTTTGTCTCCTTTCTCTCTACTCTCTCCCTGTCTCTCTCTTACGTTGGATGCGCTTATCTGGTCTTGCGGATAACCTGCCAAAAGAGATTTCCCATTCACCAGACTGATTCCGCTAAAATCAAAGTCAATCTTCCTATGGCCTGAATCACTACTTGAGGAATACAAAGAACACAACAAGAGATAACAAGAGTCTCAAACAAGGAAGTCAAATCACAAACAAAGGTTGTGCAAGACAACATATTATTGTTATTAAATGAGGTTCTAATTATAGAGCAAGTGCATTACAACAAGTATGGAAGAAAGGGGAATAAGAGAGAACAAGTGTTGGCCATGCACTAGCCGTTGGCCAGCATGCCATTAGAAGCTCTCGCCCTCCAACGACTATGGCAATGGACCCTAGTAGCCCGTGTCATACCCAAATAGTGCACGGGCCCTAATGGCCTGTGCCACACCTATTACAATTAACACTCCCATCAAACTTACGGTGTATATAACGAAAGTTTGCGTATATACCGAAAGTTTGTACAACAAGAACATAAATCAAATACAACTCAATTCTTATGTTTGCTTGTAACAAGAATTTCCACAAAATAGTATCCAAGTTCCCACAGCTTTCTTTTAAACAATTCGAGATCATCTTTCCACAATCAAGATATCAATTCAATTTTCATCCTTCATTTAAGATCAATGAAGTATCAATACATGCATTTGCTCAATTTTTAAAAACACCAAGACAATTTACAATATCTAATCCAGAAAGTAAACCAAAAATGAGTCAAATAAGTTCATGAAGTTGATTTGCTCTAATTCAAGAAAGTCATTTGATAGAAACATTGATATTATCCAAATAGGATTGTCTATTGTAACAACTAGATTCATAAATCACTACAAACTTGTGATATTATAAGGGAACCTTGATATATCAAACAAGCCTTTTAAGGTTATGCTCAAAACCCGAGTTTTAAGGACAAACTTAAACTCAAACATGTTTTTTAAGGCAAACCTCAAAACTTTCAAATTAAAGAATCTTTTTAAGATTAAGCTCAAAACCCGCCAAGTCAAACAAGCTTTTAAGCTAAGCTCAAACCCGAGTTTTAAGGATAAACTCGAACCCAAACAAGCTTTTTAAGGCAGATCTCAAAACCTTCAAGTCAAACATACAATTCCCAAGGCCATTAAATATCCTTTAAACTCAAAAGTAATTCTAGGTTCCAAAAATAAGACAATCCATTAGAATGATTAAAACAAGTCAAAGAAATCGACTTCATGCTTTTAAAAGGTCTCACAAGGTTTGTTAAAACAATTTTATCAAATACAAGTTAATCAAGGTAACTATAAGTCTTTGTCAATATTGATTACTCTCTAACCAAAAGGCCAACAACATGGAGCATCTTAATCAGAAAGATTTCCAACAAAAGGCCAACAAACGGAGATCATAATCTCATGAAAAAGCAATCTTAAAGCTGTCAAGATCACAAATCTTCAAATAACAATAAGTGCATCTTAAAATATCAATTAATTTCCAACAAAAGGCTACCAACATGAAGCACCTTAATCACAAAAGTCTTCAACAAAAGGCCAACAATATAGATCTTAGTCATACAAGTAGATGCAACTCATTGTCAACAAATATTTTTCCAATTCACTTAACAACCAAGTTTTAGGTCTCAAATAACAATAAGTACATCTTCAAACATTAATTGATTTCCAAAAAAATGCCACCAACATGAAGCACCTTAATCACAAAGGTATTCAACAAAAGGCCAACAACATGGATCTCAATTATACAAGAAGATACCCCTTATTGTTTTCCAACAAATACATTTTCGATCTTATCAATAATCAAGTTTGAAATCATTCAAATGTCACAACACATTTTTCTTTTAAACATACTAACAAACAATTTGATACAATTAATATTGCATATAACCAAGTTGGAAGGAACACACCTCGATGGGCTCAAGTCTGAATTCCATGCACTGCGAAATTGGATTGAATAGCCAAATTTGTTCATTTAACTCAGCAATGCAAATACTATACAAACATGCAATAATATTAAGTACTTTTCATGTTTCCATGATAAAGAAGGGAAAGCAGTAAACCACTAAACTGTTCTAATAATCAAACTGAACCCATGTTTCTCTCTAATAAGTCCATATAAACCACGTAAAGCTTAACATTGTCAAATCAAGGATAAGAAAAAGTGGTTCTCACAAATGAGATGATAAAAAGACAAACTGATGTTACTAGGATATCGCGTATCCCTACCATCATCACATACGACCAGAAAAAGACTTGGTTCCTAAAATACCAGAATAACAACATTATTGGGATCAATTTTACTACCCAAAACAAATCGAACCCAAGGAATTCTGAAAGTAGCCAAAATCATAAAAAATACAAGACTCACAGAATTCTCATGGTAAACCCAGAATGGTAGTCAATATCTTGATAAGTAAACAAGCCAAACAAAATCAACATATAAGGAAGCAACGATTAGCTCAGTACCCAATCTATATTAAACCAACTTTCAATGATAAAAGGGCAAAGTTATTCCAACCCTTATCAAATCACTCAAATGCCAAAACACAAACGGAACTATAGAAAGGAAACCAATACTCATATAGATGCATTGCACATTTACAATCAACAACACAAAATGGGCATGTGGGTACAACTAGAAAACCTTCAAATTGAGCATCGACAATGATTAACAAAGCAAAAATAAGACTAACAAAAGACCAACTAGACGAACCTAAGCACCTTTCAACAGGAAAATTTTAAAATAAAAGGTCATGCCGAGAGAACCCCAAAATTATAAAAGAAAGATACTAGAAACACGAAACACACCGACAAACAGACAGTCTTAATCAACAAAAAACAATTAGCGTTGAATCTGAGAGACCTAAAAGATTAAAACACAATGATTTCTTTAAAATCCAAGTAATTGTTTAATGACTAAACATGCTTCAAGAAATCTTATGAAACCATATTTGCACCAAAACAAATTAGGATTTATCATAAAAAGGAGAAATAAACTAATAAACCATTCTTAATCAAAAAATAGATCACATAATGTTCTTATAACAACCATTAACTAAAAATTTCAAGGAACAACGACTATGAAGATTCATAGCAAAAGAAATATCATTAAGTTTTTAGTTTTCCATATCATAACTTTATATGTCCTGTAAGGTATCCCAGTAAAGCAGACAAATGCAATTATTCAAACCATCAAACGAAAGCAAATTTCTACAGAAAACAAATGTATGGGTAACCAAACTATGAACCAACAAAACGAAAATTTGAGAAATGAAGCAATACAACGCAAATGAGCTAATCTATCGTCTTCTTCAAAATACCACAACCTCATTAAGGGTAAGACATGGATAAATAACTAAAGACAACAATACTACATCACTTTTAAAAAATGAGTGTCAAACACACTAGCCTAACTCATGTCTTTGAGCATCTAAGATGTTTCAACAAAAACAACTAAGTTTTCAAATGTTCTAAACATATCAAACATGGCCAAAAATTTCTTTTAGTCAAAGATTGTTCATTAAGATCACAAGATAAGTTCAAAAACACAACAAGTATACCAAAAAATATAATCATATATTACTAAGAAAAGTTATAATTAATATTTCATAATGAACACATCCAAAATTATCCAAAGTCAAGAAATGTTTGGGAGAATTGTATAAATTAATGCATCCAAACACAATGTTATACTAGAAATATTCAAGAGAAGACTAAATTTACAAGGAATTCCAAAATTTTCATGAAGACAACGTAATCAATTGAGAACTTTATTCGTTTCCTTCAATTTTCAAAACAAATACATTTTCTAAAGTTACCTTCAACTTCGCAATGTCAAAAAACAAGAGTCATAGATTTTCCAAAGTTGACACACTTCCCAATGTGCTTGATTTCTTCAAAACGAGGCTTTGATACTGTGTAAATAATTATTAATAATCGAAGGTTCAATCGCCAACGTTGCAATTCGTCAAATCGCCAAGATCTCAAAACTTCTGAATATGGATGTCACACACAAAGAACACAACAAGAGATAACAAGAGTCTCAAACAAGGAAGTCAAATCACAAACAAAAGTTGTGCAAGACAGCATATTATTGTTATTGAATGAGGTTCTATTTATAGAGCAAGTGCATTACAACAAGTATGGAAGAAAGGGGAATAAGAGGGAGCTAAGTGTTGGCTATGCACTAGCCGTTGGCCAGCATGCCATTGGAAGCTATGGCCCTCCAACAGCTATGGCAACGAGCCCTAGTAACCCACGGCATACCCAAACAGTGCACGGGCCCTAATGGCCCGTGCCACACCTATTACAATTAACAAAGGTTAATCATGATTATTTGATTCTTGTATTTATCTTGCGTATGTTGCCCCGTGAAAAATTGGATTTTGTATCTTTCACATAAATTTGGGTATGTTGCCCATGATATTAGAGGTACTTTTTGGATTTTTCTTTGATGAATCAAAATTGGATGATATGCATGATTCAATTCTTACATTGAAGCATAGTCACTCATTTCATCACATCAAATTCAAATCATGTTTATGTTTCATAACATCTAAGTTCTCATGCTCTTCTTGATTCGAGAATAAAATCCCAATGGGTGTATCCTCGATGCTTTTGTTCCTCCTAACCCACCATGGTCATATCTTCACTCTTATCATTTCCAAGTAAGTGTAATTTACTGGTTGTATATTATTGTTCAAAAGACTTAAAAAATAAAAAATTTCAAAGAACAAAAGCAAGGAAATCCAAAAAAGATTAGTAGTGTTCTCTTTCATCCTTTTCATGCATCACTTTCTAAAATTTGCATGCATCATAGACATATAGATGTAGAATATTGGGTCTTTTTTGAAATATCTATCGCCATAAAAACAATCTTCAAAAAATCTATAACACAAATGAACCCCTAGTTAGGTCGATAGTTCATGTTGAAGTCCTTTGCATGATGCAAATTAAGCATGCCTTCATCTGACTTCGGATGGTTCCCAGTAGGTGACATATTACCAACTTCAGTATTTTCACATTCATTGGTGGCTGACCCATACCAGTGTTCAAGTCCCATTCAATAATAAGTGGGAAATCTTGATCACCAACTGTTTTCTGAGCTCACCTAGGTTTGCATGCAATTACCTGTGGACCAAATCCATCCATTGATCCTTTCGGAGTATCTTGCTGTTGATAAACAACAATTTATCCATGGTTGTCTTCTTCATCAATATAATGCTTCATGTCACGTGCAACTTTACTACATTTGAAACAAATAATATGTAATATTTCATACCATATGAAATTTGCAACCTTTCAATTGAAAGCTGGCAAGAAGAGGTTTGGAAAAATCGAATCTACTACGAGTTAGGGAAAAAGTGGCGGCATCCATACAAAGCGATTTCCCAATGTGATTTGTAGTAGACCATAAGGATCTTCCATCATAATAATGAATTGCAAGACTTCGGCACAAACAAGTCACTTCCTAATCTTCCTTGGCTATCTGCGGGTAAAAATTGGGACTCCATGGTCTAATAATTAAGTGGTAACCATGTAGGATGACTTGCTCCAAGTCAAGTGTATTGTAAAACTTGTTCAAAAATAGTCATACCCGATCCAACAGAAGAATTTCTCTGTTGGGGGCTTATAACCTTTTCAATCTCTTCTCTAAGGCTTTTAACCCAACAACTTAAGAATAGGATCAATATCTTCAAATGGGTGGCAAAGCCTTTCTTTCTTCTGTTGATAATAATAAACTTCCTGCATGTAGCACCATCCTCCACATGTTTAATCGTTTCATATCCTTTTGTACTCTCCTCATCAAGAACTTCTTCTTGAACCGCCTTACGCGTGGCTTGGCTTCCAAAGAATTTGCAATTGCATCCATTTCCGTAGTCTTCCATTTAGGATATTCTCCTATGATTTGGATGGTTCACCCTGTACCTTTTTGTCAGATATTTGAATAAGCTCTTTAAAAGATTTTTGTAAAGATGAATGTCTAACACCCATTCTAGCATCTTTGTCTTTCTTCTTCTGTCGATAAAGCAAATTGATCTCCTCTTTCAAAGGAGTTCTTCTCAGTCACGACTATCATTCAACTAATAGCTTGCTTGCCTCCACTTCCATTTTCCCTTATACATGTCCCTAGGTTGCCCATGATGTGCCAATTTGTTTTTTTAGAATGAAAGGGCTTAACATACACATGCACTCCCCTATGAATTGAACTTACATCTGCACCATGAGAGTCAGAAAAGTCAGACAGCTCTGCAATTGAGCTAACGCTCTAGGGGCATACGATGTACCAACTTTTTGACTTGCTTATTTTTTATGCGAACACTAAGTTTGACATGACACTAGTCAAGCTTCCAAAAATTCTGGGTATTACTAAACATACACCCACTTTTGCTAAACATGCATCCCCTTGTGTTTTTTTCGAAACTGCCCTCATCCCCTTCTTCACGGCTTTGTTCACCAGACATGAATCGTGCTTGAATCGAACGATCGACCTATATTATTGCTTTTTTGTCTCTCTTCTAACTTGTATCTTTCTTCAAGGATCATAATTGTATTCGTTATTCATCGTCCATGATTTTTTTATTGAAATCGAGTTATATAATCTTTATGTATATAGTATATATACAATAATATGTAATATGATATACATATGTTACATATGTATATGCATAATGTCCTACATATATATGCAATACTACTAGTTATATTATTGCTTATATTGTGCATGTTGTTGCATATTCGCATATTAGATTGAAACATTTGTTTTGGATTTTATAATAGGAATAGCTGAGAGAGGTGATGTATCATAGAGGTAAATGACTAGAAGGTCATGTTGTTACAACATTATCGAGACAACAAGATGGCTTCAAGTTGGCATATAATGGGCCATCGTAGTGACACTAAGATGAGAGGAATGTGGAGTCATCACAGGTGGATCATCCTAGGATACAATTGCACTTCGAGATGAATTTTGTGGAAGCTTCTTCAAGGTACTATGATAAAGCTGGTGATTCAAAGCTTTGTCCTAATATAAATACCAATGAGTATCCTATAGGGGGTGATGATGTTGTTGCCCCCTATCCTGGAGTTGTTCCCTAGCTTTACAAGTAATACTACCGATACAATTTGGTATGAGCAGATAATTCTAAACCATTTTGTGATATAGCATTTTGCACATTTAAGTAAAAGATTCTTAGGTACAAATTTGACTAATAAACAATATGTAAATTTACATGGATTGTTGAATCTTCCGACATACCACCACCAGCGATATAATGTTGTTGTTGATGGTTGTTTCGTGAGGAGATAGAGTAGTGCCAGGTAATTGTCAACGGTCTAGATTATCTGACCAAGGAAGTTTTTTTTGCAGATGTTGGATTAGCCATTACTGACTGCCTTTATTGATACTTTGCAATCTGATACTAACAATTTCCATATACCGGGGTGAGATGATATTCATGATATTTTTGACCTTCCGATGGGTGGCCACCTTGTAACCTTCATGCAGACGATGGTAAAGATGGAAAAATAGATATTATGGTGGAATTGATGGACATGGACCACGATAAAGTGATGTTACAGATGAAGTATGAATATATAAAGTTTCAGGTGCTCGGGCTATGTTGCATATGCTCTTTGATGGAGTGTGAGGCTACGTTCAACTTGGTGGGATTGAACCTACCTTGTTCATGTGGCTGCAAGAGAATGAGTCACATTTGGGTTTGTTATAGATTAGAGGGCCCACAATCGGTTTCTAATAAAGTTGCCATATGGAATAGAAAGTTTATTACAGATTTATTCGTTTGGAGGCAGGTGCAAACACCCAAAGTTTTCTAGAAAAATATGGTTGTGAAAAACTGGTTTTTGAAATTCCAATTTTGAGGCACATGAAGCAAAATCCTAAATCTTAATTTATACAAAATTTAGCTCAAATGAGAACCAAGTTGAGATGGTCTTAAAAAAAAATGCTTGCAATTCATTTACTATAGCTCAAGCTAATACAACCACCAAATTCAAATCCAAATCTGAATCCGGATACATTTGAAAGGAAGACAAATGAATAGCAAACACTTAAACATATATGTATTTGCTCCATCAATACATTTAATTGATATGGATACAAATATTTCAAGGAAAGAGATAGGATCAAGTATGAAGATTCATTAGTTGTTGTATGATATCAATGTGGGCCGCAATAAGAATTGTCTAGCATATTGGGTCAACCAAGCCTTACACCCAGCCCTTTGAGGTACGTTTAAGCTCCGTCCAGCCCCTTTGAGGAGTCTTAGTCCTTTAGCCCGGTCACACCCACCTTGTTCCTAAGAGCCTACTGGGTCAAGTTCTAAACATGTATATCTACATATGAATTTTACATGTCATGGATACACAATATGGGTCGATTTTTACATGTATATCCTACCTATGAATTTCATAAAATATGTGTATGTATACATATGTGCATATATAATGCATTAAATGTGGTTTTCTCATGCACAAATGAGACTTTAAAATATATATTCATATAGGGAGGTTATTTTCCAAATCTATCATGTATTTAAAGCTTTACTATTGATAAGAATACACATATATTGCTGAAAATCATGAGAAATATTATGAAAAAAATCTCTTTCTTTTAGTTCCTATTTTTGTGCCCAAAAAATCTCTACAATTCGATCTTTTTAGGAAACCAATATTGCCTTTTATTTACATCAGTAAATTAATTATTTTCTTCACATTTTATACTTATGTACTTAAATGAGTTATTCACATTTGAAGTCTGCCTAATGTCTCGATTTTTACTTGACCCAATGATCTAACCACTTGACTTCACTCAAGTTTTGACCAAGATAGGTTCGCCCACTCGACCTTGACTAAGTCACTCAACCATGACCGAAGTTAGGTTTACTCAATCCGCATTAGACTAAGCTAACTTTAGCTTCTTTGGTCTCAAATTTGACTTAACCCTAGTTGAGGAATTGAGCTTAGACGACCCACCTAGAAGATTTGGCATGGACCCTTGCTTCTGTCACCTTGATGCCTATTTGACTCAACCTATTTGAGCCAGACTCAAGGATTCACTGGACCCACCTTGGTTGGCTAAGGCCTAACGGATGGTCCACAAAATTAATATGTTACATTAGGGATGAACCAGGTTCAAGATAAGAAGGCTTGGGACGTTCAACTTTGGGCTCACCCAAATCGGCATTTGGTCCAGCCATGGATCCAAGTGGAGAGACTCAGCTATTGCTGGAAATTTCAGAGATAAAAAGCTGCCCTAGATCATTTCCGACTTTCTTTTGAACTTTTCCCATTTGATTCTCTCTTTGGCCTGTAAAGAAAAATTATAAAATAGGGCTCCAGCCTTCCTTGTAATGTATGTCTCACATCCCCCAATTTCAAGGGTTTCCCAAGTGCAGCCATCGATCTCCTCCTCTTCTCTTTTTTATGTATGTCGTGAGAGTGCTAAATCAAGAGAGGGTCGACCAACTTTCAACCTCCTAAGCGGTGCTCCATCAAAAGAGAGATCGTCTGCCATATTTATCAAAGGAGCACACAAGTTTCTAAATCTTATTCTCAATCCTTAATGTGGCGTGAATCAAGTAGGTACTCCATCAATTTCATATTAGGATTATTTACAATACATTAGGTTGCATATTCGCATGCATCATCAGTCACCTCGATTTTCAGCATCCCTAAATTAATTTGCACCTCATATTAGTTCCTTAATAAATTAGGTGTGTCGATTTTATATATTTGCTTTCGATCACTTGTAGGTCAGACATCACATTAGTTTTTATATTAGGTAGTCTTAATATTTCTCTTGTTATTAATTTATTAGTTTGCATGCATAATATTTTTTTCAGCATACATATTAGTTTCCATTTGTCTTTTTATATCAAGCACATTAGTTTCTTAGTTTAGCTCTCATGTTTGCATGCATAGTAGGCATCAAGCATATTCATTGTTGGTCCTAGTGCATGTGATTTTGCTGGTCTTAGTGCATATTGATCTTGTTAATCTTAGTGCGTATTAGTTGATCTTATTGCATCTTAGTCTTCTTACTCATTGCATGTTAGTTTATTAATCATTGCATATTAATTTTATTGCAGTCGTTACATATAAGTGGTTTGATCCAAGCATTCCCCATTAGCTATTCATTGCATCATCGTAAAAAACATCTATTGCACAGCCGTATTATTTAACATTGCATATTAGGTGTTAATTTTTTTGTTGTACACCCTTTTATTTGGAAAAGTTATTCTTCAGCCATTGTGTTGCTTGCTGTCCCCTTATTCCTTTGAACCAGATTAACCACATGTTCCCATACATCCAAACCAAAATTAATCAGGGCCTTACCCCGTCTACCCATTTGCGGAACCAATTCCCATAACTAACTAAGAATCAACCTAGTTAAACCCAGATCATTTAATCCAACCATAATAAACCTTGGGTCAGCATCTACCCATCACATACCGAGTCTCATAACCCTCTGAATTCCCCTTTAAACGGTCACCCACAAAAACACCTAAATCAGTCTTCTAGGTCAGTGGACCATACATATCCCAACCGTCCCTTAGGTGTGTGTTATCTTAAATAACACCATGTCCTATTAATATCCTAGTTGAAATTCCTAACTGCCCATCACTTTCCAAGTTTCATACCCTAAAATCGCAACGAATAAAAAAATAAAACCTAAAACCCTTCACAGCTTCGCCCAACTAACGTTCACCTCAATTTTCTTGGTTACACCATTCATGCCCCATAGAATCCAATTAGTCACCTATGTGAAACTTACCTAGACCAACCTATGTGAAGCTTAATTATCCAAACAAGTTGCTAGCATAATGTTGACCCTGGCTGTGTTGTAAGAAAACTTTTTGTAAAAAGAATCGAGACTGGCCTACAACGTGGTTCTATAGAACCAAAAATTTGCATACATTAAGAACTCTATTAAAATTTTATTCATACAGGGAGCAGGGTATCTTTTATTCAGATTTGTTCATAAATAAATTGGCACTTCAAACCCATGCTCGTGCAGCATTGGCTCATGGGACAGTTGCAGGTTCTAGCTCTAATCCGGAGGATCAACCCCCCCTATGGACTACATGACCAGTATAGATGCTCTTCTTGTGTACATATCGTAGTGGTTGGAGAAGGTTGATTGTCTAGAAACTAAGTTTCATACATTAAGGGAGGCCAAGGTGACCGTTACAGTGGCGGCTATGGCCACATAGCCGACTCCACCGCTACATGCTATTCTTGCAGATTGCCATACGAGTTTCACTGCAGCCCTTATCCCCAACCACCATGGTTCCGCATGAAAGGTGAACGTGCTAGATCTTTGTTCTTTTTATGACACCTTAGACCACAAATTGGCTGAGAATTTTATATAAAATACAACAACAACAACTAAGCCTTTTCCCATACTAGATGGGGTCGGATAGAACAATAACAACAATAATTGATACCTTTCATAATTTTTAGAATTCATGATAAATAAGTCTGACAAAGTTTTATGCTGACCATCGGAAGCCTAATACAGCCGTCTTCCTTCATTCGGGCTTGAGACGGATCATACAAGGGTGATCCCTTACATGAGCGGAGTTAGAATTTTATATGAAATATTGAATAATATTTTAAGGCAACTTGATTCCCCAAAGTCCTGCTACTAGTAGTTGTGCCTTGTTCTTGAGAGGAGATGTAAAACTTTAGTAGAGGATACACTAAACTTTGGTATGAGAACAAGGCCGTGAACCCGTCTCTTCATGGATTCAGCTCAAGGCAGAGTTCTGGAAGCAATTCCAAACCACCAATGGTAGTCGTCGTGCTCGTGACCAACTTCAATAGCTGAGACTTGACATGTCAAAAGATGGACAAATTGTACCTATTCAAGGAAGGTTTGCAATCATTGGCACAAACCGAGTTATGCCGACGGAACCCCATGAGTATATTGGAGGCTATGATGGAGGTAGATTCCTTTGTGGACTTAGGCAAACAGATGGAGCTGGCCAGGGTGGTGGAGCACCGAGTTGGGCTGCGAAGGGGATGGACCAAAGTTGAGGCGGTCCGTCAGCGGCATCCTCGAGACAACAGCAGAGTATGGTGCTAATTAGTTGGCTTGTACTGGGTGCTAATTTAGAGAGTCGGAAACCTACTACAATTGGTGGTTTGATGAAGCTTGGGCCTTGCTACATTTGCCAAGGGCCACATCTAATGAAGCGGATCAGCAACGATCTCTTGTTTTTTAATGCTTTTTAGAGCTCGAGCAGATGGAGCAGATCGCTGGGAAATAAGTGAAGCAGATCTGATGCGAGCTCACTGAATCAGCAGATCCGTAGTAAAGGATTGTAGATTGAGATTGTATTGCTGCATGATCTGGAGTTTCTCAGTCTAGTTCAGAAGCAGATCTCTCTTAGTTAGACGTTGATTTGTATGCTGTTCAGATAAATTCTGGCCAGATCTGATTGTTGATTGTAGATCGTGAGACCATAAGAAAGGGCCGATCGGCAGAGAATGAGGTTGAAATCCGCAGAATTGAAGGTCGACGCTGTCTCTAAAGAAGGCCAAGCTTGTTGTGATGATCAGGTTGAGGAGTCTTGGGTTGATGGTGATGGAGAATACAACATTAATGCGAATCCTTTCTATGAGTACCCGTCGGGGAGAAGAATTAGTATCTTTGTGAGACTTGACATGTCTCCTACCACTTTTAGAATGTCATACAGGTGAGAGCCAAGCCCAACTGTGGGAGTCAGCAATTGGAAGAAGTGCTACAAGCTAGTGGGCACGTGCGCACCAGAGGCAAGGCATGTGGTAAACCGGCAGCAAGCTGTTGAGTGCAACAACATTGTTGTAGCCGCATAGGAGAAACATTCAGAGTGTTGCCGTAGTGTGGCGGTGTGGTACTGACCAGCTTTGGTGGTGTTGCAGACCAGGAGGGGCCAATAGCAGGGTCATCATGGCAGACATGTCAGATCGGAGGGATCCTCTTCACGAACATACCTTTCGGGTCTCCCCTTTTAAGCAGCATCTCTCGTCCTTCCTCACTAACCTGAGAGAAGAGAGCCAAGAGAACTCTCTAAAGCGAGTTTCTCTCTTTTATAGAGCCTTAAGCCAAGGAAACTTGCCTAAATGCTTGTCGTCGGAAATTGCAAGGTGAGCCATACCACCTTCCAAACACGGTCCTTCCAAGCACGGCCGAGGTAGGTTGCCAAAAGGTCCTCGGGTCCCAGAAAGGCAATCCCAACTTGCCTCTGGCTCCTTGCCTATTCCACTACCACCTACTAAGGGCAATTGCCTAACGCAACCCGTCCAATCATGGCACCTCCATGGGCAGCCAAGCACTTTCCAAGTAAATCTCCAACAGCACACACTCCACCACTTGCCAATTTCGTCACCCCGACTCTCACAAGGCAACTTTTCAAATGCAATGGTACCTGTTTGTGAGTTGTCCAACTGGCCCTAGTCGAGTGTAGCAACTCCAAGGCAGTTAGCTACTTGCCAAAACCAGATTATGCAACTTTCGTCGGCACCAAAAATGGCACCCAACAACTCACACTCCACTTTCCAAGTGTGATTGTTCCATGGCAACGCCATACGTCTTTGCCACCTTCTGATCTGAGCCTTCATCTAAGGCCTACGACAATAGTAAGTTATTCACCGTCCAGCTTAGCAACCTGACGGGCAATCAAAACATGCTTAAGACCACAATACTTGTCCCACAAAAACGGCAAGTTTCCTCTTACTAGCTCCACCCGTTAATGCAACAGCAAGACCAGCCACTCTTGTCAAATTGTGTACTACCGTCAGCTCCTTGGGAAAGCAAGCTGCCACAACAGCCCCTCCCAGGGGCAAAACCACTCAGCCGACCTGGTCCCTAGGCATCTCTTACAACCACCCAAGGGTTGAAACACCTTCAATCGTCCACGTTTAAGCGAATTTCAAACAAACCGCATCCAACCAGCTACTAGGTGGTGTTGCTAGTTATTGTGGGGTGTCTAGGCTATCCCAAGGTGTTATTGGCATCCTAGGTCATAGAATGCGGTGGAACTCGTTCAATTTGTGGTGGAAGTCGGTGGACTAGATTCAAGAATCGGCTCCCATGCAGTTGACCGATTGGTTCCACATTTGGTTCCAGTTCGTCGTAGTTTTCCTGCTGAATTTTCAATGGGATTTCTTGCTATTAGTGAGCATTAATATATATATGAAATCCTTAAGGAGTTGCAGTAGAAATGGGACAAAACTGAAAGTTTTTCATTGTTAGAAAATTCGGATTTTTTAGGGCAGATTTACGACCATATTTGCGTAGTTAGAATTTGGCTGGTTGCTGGCCAAATTCCACCATTGAAATTCGGGTGGTTTCATACGGAAATCACGAGGAAGGGGCCGAGGCCAGTGGTGATTCTGATTGGTGCAGATCGGAGGCTGATTGGTGCGGCTCTCTACGGACTAGACCAGGTCGAGGTGGCTTGGTTGGCATGGATCAAGTGCGAGGCTCGGTTCAACTTGTTGCAGACAAGTTCAGGTGCCACATTTGCTATGTGGGATCGAACCTACTTGGTTGTGCGGCTGCAAGGGAATGAGCCACGCGTTTGGTGTGGATTAATTAATCCACATTTGGTTTTAATAAGTTGTGTGGAATAAAAGGTTTATCACAAATTTATTTGTTCAGATGTATTTATTCAAACAAGGACCAGGGTATCTTTTATTTTAGATTTATTCATAATCAAAGGGGACACTTTGGCAAACGAGCACATGCTCGTGCAACAATGGCTTGTGGGACAAATGTGGGTTCTAGCTCTAATCCAAAGGACCAGCCCCTTGTTGACTTCATGGCGAGAATGGAGGCTCTTCTTGTGCATATCTCAACGGTTGGAGAAGGTTGATTGGATGGAAACCGAATTTCATACATTAAGGGAGGGCACAGTGGCTGCCATTGTCGCGGCTATGACCACATAATCGACTCCACCGCCACATGCTACTCTTCTAGGTTGAATAGAGTGTTGCAAGCATGAGTTTCATTGCAACCCTTATCCCTAACCACCATGGTTTCGCATGGAAGGTGAAGGTACGAGATCTTTGTTCTATGGACAGGACCCGAGGCCAGAAATTGGTGAAGATTTTATATGGAATATTAATCAATATTTTTAGTCAACCCAAGTCCAAAAAGTTGGGCAACTAGTAGTCGCCACCTTATTCTTGAGGGGAGTTGTGAAGCTATGGTGGAGAACCCACCAAACTTTAACATGAGAACAATGTTGTGCACCCGTCTCTTCATGGGTTTAGCTCAAGGAGTTGCGGAAGCAATTTCTACACATTAACAATAGTCTTCAATCTCGTGATTGACATCGACAGCTAAGACAAACTGGACCTATTCATGAGTATTTAAGGAGATTCAACATCTTATTGTTGGAGATATAGGACATGTCAGAGGTGGGCAAACTATACCAATTTGAGGAAGGTTTGCAATGATGAGGGACAAACCAAATTACACTGCAAAACCCCCATGAGTGTGTTGGATACTATAACAGTGGAGTAGTCTTTCATGAACTTGAGGCGGACAGATGGAGTTGGATGTGGTGGTGGAACACCTAGTCAGCCCCCAAAGGGCGTACACAGTCAAGGGTGTCCTTGGGACCACAACCAAGTAGGCATTGATTGGTGGGCGTGTACCAGGTGCTACTTCCGAGAGTTGAAAGCCTACTTTAGTTGGTGGTTTGTCAAAGCTTGGACCTTGCTATATTTGTCAAGGGCCACATCTAATAATGGAGTGTTCAAAAAGGTCAAGCTTGTTCCAATCATAGATGAGGATGAGAAGCCTCGAGTTGATGGTCATGAAGAACATAATGTTTAGGCAACTCTTTTCTATGAAGAATAAGTCGAGAAGAAAATGAGGATCTTTGTGAGACTAGACCGAACTCCAATCACTGTTTGAATACCATATCGAGTCATTGTGATTGGTATTAGTGTGATTAGGGAGTCCATGTAAGAGACTGATCACAAGGATAAGAGTATTGTTTATTTGGGTCACGTTTTGGATCATTTGATGGTGTTTTGGATCATCATTTGGTTTGGGTCTTGAGTGGCTTGTTAGGATCTGTATCCATTTGGTAGGATTGAGTATTTAAGCTCTTTTGAGCTCTTTTAATGAGAGATCAACATATTGAATAAAAATTTCATCTTTGGGAAGTCCATCGTCTTCCTCTTCTTCCTCTTGATCTCAACCAGCATGAGTGTGAGGGTGTGAGAAAAGTGTGAACCAACGGACATAGCTGAAGGGAAACACCAACAATGTGGTGTGCCAGGTTATGACCACTTGCAGGAGAGACGAGTTGTGTGAGAAGGGCTGATCGGTTTGTGGGTGGCAAACTGTGCCATGTTGGGGTTTCGAGCCTTGATTTTGGAGCTGATGATGACCAAGTAACACATGGGGCAGTCACCCTTCAACATTAAGGAGGACAAATCAAGTAAATTAGTTTTCTTTATTTTTTCTTTTCTGCTATAATTTATAGGGTATATAAGTTTAACCATTTATATCATGTTTGTTGTTGGATTAAGCTGTGGATGTTTTGCAAACGCTAAGACTTGTGATCAGAACACTAAGACAATACCAACATTCGTTGTTGTTGAGATGTGATGTGATCAATAGAGATGTCAATATGGGTCGTGCCGGCCTGGCCCACATTTTGTATGGGCGTGTAAAATGTTGGCTTGGCCCTTGATTGGCCACTGGCCGGGTCGGGCCAGGCCTAATACTAGTGAGCAAGCTTTCCACACTTAAGTTCGACAGGCAAATGGACATGAAGAGCAACTGAGGTTTAACAGGAAAATGAGGTTTAACTTTTGCAATAACTTACCAGCAAATGCCATTGAAAGCATGCAAATACGAGTCACACAAACAAAACAGAGGATCACCTACCACCTTCTCACCCCTCGGAGGGATAGCTGAACAAACGAAAGCTGCAAATTCAAGAGTTATAAAAAGATCTGTTTTGATTTTAATTACATGGTTGCACGGCCCTAAAATTCTTAAAATTTTTAACAGAGGTGGGTATATGTGTTATGCAAAGTTTCAAAACATTCGAAGTAGAGAACAAGAAATTAAAAATAAAGCACTAGACGTATGCAATATGTAGAAAATAGATTTTCAGGTTTTAAAACGTGTATGAATGCATTACATCCGAATGTAAAAGTTAATTCACAGTAATCAAAAGGTAAATGGCTGAAAGAAATAAAGTAAAATATGTTTATAGCTTAAGCATAGAGAGGATTAAGAGATATAAGAGATTATATCATATAAAGGGATAAAAGGAACTTCAAATCAAACACATAATAGGCATGAATCAAACAAAATTTGGGTAGCATAGCATCTATATATTAGATCAATGAATGGAGTTAACTGCTCATTAATTACAACCCCTTTAATTGAGTGGAAGTAAAGAAGAGATCAAAGCAAAGAATATGAAAGAAATCGACCTTAATTAGAGGACTCCATGGCAAATGATGAACATGGTTTGGGGTGGGCAACACCTCCAAACTTCTTTTTCTTCCTCTCTCTTTTTCTCTCCCTCTCTCTCTCTTTCTCTCCCTCTCTTGCTATAGATTTTGTCCACTCTCTATGATCTCTCCAATGCTCCTTCAATGCTTGAAAACCCATCCCCTAGACCTCTATTTATAGGCTTCAAGTGAATCTCGAGTTGGGCATGGGTTGGTTCTTGGCCCAACACTTGATCCAACCCATGAGGAAGTTGTTGGTCACATGGCCCTACATGGGGGGGCACATGGGTCTTGTGGTGGTCCCCTAGGTTAAGGTGAGTCCAACCCATGGTTTGGTGCAAGTTGTCTAGGTGTGGTGGCCTGGTGCAGTTTGGCTAGGTACAGCTTGGTGCGGTTTTTGGTGCAACTTTTAGAGCAATTCCAATTCAAACCGATCCAAGGTTGACCCATTCATGCTGGGAGGATGGTCCCCTCTTAGCTCATGTGGGCTTGGTGCAACCCACATGAGTTGCATCCTTCCTTGGACTTGAGTAAGTGAGCTCAACTCACCCATGATAGCTTGCCTCGAGTTTAGACTTTGGGTGTGGTCTAGCCCATGTTGGTTTCGAATTCCTTAGCCCACTCATGACTTATCCTTTGTCTTGGTCCATACTTGATGGGTGAGCGTGGTTCATGCCTATTTCAATCAAAATTGGACGGTTGATCATGCCTTGACCCGTTCCTTGCTTAGCATTCATCCTGAATCCTCGGCAGGGCTTTCGCAAGTTCATCCTTATCCTCTTTTGACCCAGGCTTTATTCCATCTTTGATCGAATCAACTCCCTTTTTAACTTTCAAAACTTAATTTTGTAACTTCAAGTTTTAAAAACATTTAAAAATGTTGTATTTCTAGTTTATGAAATTCGTAAGCTACGTTCAACTTGTGAAATTAAAACAAACCTAAATCTGTTTTGAAAATTTTAACATGCTTGTTTTTGTTTTCGAAAATATTTTAGGGTGTTTACATTCACAACTTCAAATTAGGCCATGAACTTATGTCCAATAAAAAATAATCATAATGCTTAGCAAAGTAACCGTTACATGTATTAACTGATGTTGAAATGAATAGATGTTTTATTTTGGAAGGCATCAACTAGTAATTTACTATAACCGAAGGTCTATAATGGTTATTTTAAAAGTATGCTAGATATTCTAAACCATGCAAAAAATAAATACAGCTTGGAGAGCATGATTTTTAGTAATGAATAAGACATACACCCTTAGCATCCCTTATTCTTTTCAGTCCCCATCCCTCATCTGCCTTAATGTAGTCGTTCACCAGAAAAAGAAAGGCAGGAGCATATAAGAGTAGAAAAGAAACAAAGTCTACAAATAACATGTTCATTTAAATGTCCATCTAAGTGGAAAAGTAATTTCATGATAAATTCTTATAGCCCACCTTTCTCTACAATGATATCATCACTTCATAAGCAACAAATTTTCCAATAAGATTGTTATAAAAAATCCCCAACTTTGCTTATATTTACTATGTCAATGGAAGACAACCTATCTCCCGTTGGCACTCATTTGGCATGAATCAAGGGCCTTTTTATAGTGCTTTTTTTATATAAATCATATAATAGTGTATACAAATTTTAGATTCTACAAAACCTTAAACTTATATTCAATCTTCTTAATTTTATGAAAGTAAATAAAAACTAAGTCAAGAGTGACTCACCTCTTATTTGCTTTTCTTTTATACATTGTGAGCCCAAATCAAATTCTTTTCACAATCACTTTCTTGTTTGGGTGGACAATTGTCAGTTTTTGTGCTACAAAATTCTTGGTAATAAAAGAGAAATTACTTATACACTTGAATTGAAATGTGAGGTTTGGTCCATGGACACAATTTTTTTATTCCTGTTGGTTTTGGGGTTCTAATTGAAATTTGGTTCTAAAGTGGATATGGGATAGATCTAATGGGGTCTATCTAATGGGATTATGGATCTAGGTTTGGGCAACTCTACCTAATGTGGGGCTGATGTGAGCAATTATTGTATGATGCAATTATGCAAAAATAAAATATAGATATGCTGAAATTATATGCAAAAAACTAAATATGCTGAAATATATTGAAAAGATCTATGTACTTGTGCTGAAATTTATTCTAAGAGTATATGTCTAAAATGCAAGTGATTATGCTATGCTTGTGGTGAAAATTCCAGAAAATACTAGATGAGGAGAGAACTATTTCTAAAATGATGAAAAATATTAAAGATGAAATCAAATCTATATGCTAATTAAGATGCAAAATTAAATATCGAATCGGATCAAATGTTGAAAATATGTTATGTGCTAAATTATATTGATGATGCCAAATACTTAATCTAGAAATCTCTGATCAACAATAAAACAAGATCTATTTTGCATCATATCTAATTAATTTATTGGTTCAGCTAGAAGAAGCAATGTCACTCTATCATTATTAAACTGAATGCATTTTGTGGGTGAGTATCCCACTAGAGCGCTTTCTAATCGGCCATGAACTAGATTAAAGTCATTCTCAAAAAATCTACAAGAAGTGATCCAATTTTTTTCATCGGGTCTGGGTGGAGACCAAAGATTTTGAGTGACCAATCTGACACAACAACTCAAAAGATAAAGAAGCAATATATGTGTTATATGTATATGGTTTAAGTACGCAATGATGTGTATGCTGAAATAATGTATATGCTGAAATCAATTTATATATGTTTAAATGTATATATGCTGAAACTAATGTAAGTTGCAGAGTTTTATCTATATAAGTAATGCTATTGTATGATGTATCTACTTAGGAAAGCAAAAGACTAATGCAACTAATTATCTATGTGTATATAGTATGTATGAAATTGATTTTAAGTAAGAATCAGAATGCAATGCAATTAAGAAGTAAAGGCTGAAACTAAAGATATGAAAAGAAGACAAAGATGATGCAATTCCAGGTAGGTCGACTGTTGCGAGATTAAAAAAAATCAAAGGTTAAGAATTAGAGAGAAATATGAGGATGCATGGATTAAGAATTAGAGAGAATCAATGCAACTAAGATGATGATGCATGGAGCAAGAGTTCAAGTGTAAGATATAATGATCCTAAAGAACTAAGATGCCAAGATTTAAGGAACTACGAAGCAAGTGGGACTATGGTGATGATTACTTAATGAAATTTAAAATAAATAAGGATAGCTATTAATTGACGGGGCTTTGTGAAACAGAAATTCAATAAGATGCCTATGATTTAACAAAACTCTATGAAACAAATAAGAGAGGTAACTATTATTTGATAAATCCAGAAAATCAAGAGAAGGTTTATGAAAATGGAGACCAAAAAATCAAAGGATATTAGAGCTTGCTATGAAAAGGTAGATGGTTTATGTAGGGTTACAAACCAGGAAATAAATATGCAACGAGACTTCTAAATAGGTTGATGAAAGAAATGCAGATATTAAGGGAGGCTATTATGGAAACCAAAATCCAGTATTAAGTTATGCAAAGGGGAATTTCTAAAAGTTTATGGTTGTCTAAGAGAACTAAAACAAGTTGACAATGGGTAAAATAAGAAAAGAGGATGGCCATAAAAGGAGATACAAAATACAATAAAAGAGATGAAATATGAAAGTAAGGTGAATATTAATAAAACCAGAAAATACGCTAAGCAAAATAAAGGAGTGATGGAGTGCATGGCAATATGAATAAAGTTAAAGGATCATGATGGAGCAATGATGACTATGATGACCTACCTAATAATATTAACTATGTTTTGTGTAAAACCAGAAAATCTAAATAGATCGACCAACTCCTATTAAAAACTGACATGGGCGAGTGATAATGAAATCTAATATTGATAAAAAAGAAAAAAAAGAAAAATTTCACTCACTGGTTAAGGATGTCCCTTGGGGAGTGTCGACTACTTTGATGGATCTCTCCCAGGATAAATGAGCTATGGAAATATTAGGAAGTTGTCTTGGACATTTGAAACTTTAAAGCAATTATATCCCTTGATGGTTCTCTCTTGGACAGAACGTGCGTATACCAAGCATGCAAAAGAGAAGAGAAAGAAGAAAGGAATGAAATAGAGATTATTTATGCTTCATAGATAAGAGAGATGGTCATAAGAGAGGGCTAAGGGCCCTATTTATAGATGATTTTACAATCTCTTGTCGATAAGAATAAAGTCCTAACAACAAATCTAAAAAGATTTTGACTTCCTTTTAACCGAGATATCTTCCTTTGAACCAAGATGACTCCACTTAAACCGAGACAGCTTGCACTTTAATCGACACAACTCCATTTGAATTGAGTTAGATCCATTTAAATTGAGATGGCTTTCCTTTGGAACGAGACAACTCTATTTGAAATAAGACAGCTTGAAGGCTCTTTGAGTGGCTCGGCTAGGTTGGAGGCTTGACATGACTTGGATGGCTACTAAAGATGGCTTGATTCTAATTTGAGTGCTTGTCTTGATTTGAAACCTTGATGAAGCTTGATATTTGTTGGCCTTGAAGCATCAAAGTGGAATGGGACATTATGACTTGATGTGGAGCTGATTCTAATGGGTAAGACAAGCCATGTCTAATGCTTGGTTGGTTGGACTCACAAAATTGAAATTTCAATGTAGTGTTTGATTAGAAAATTTTGGCAAAATAAATTTTAGAACATCGACATGGGTTGACTAAAACAAATGTGGGTTCAATGAGCTTGAGTCACGTAGTCTAGGTTCAATGGGATTTAAACTTAGTTGAGACAAGGTTCGAATCATGTACAAAAATATATAACAAGCTCTTTGAATAAAGGCCTTCTCTTCTGCCTTGTTTTCGAAATAAATACAAATGTGATAAAATGTACCTTATAACAAAAAGTGCCTTATACTTATTTGTCTTATATGTATAATCAAACTCAAAACCTTCGGAAATACACATAATAACCATATTGATCGAGGATGTACAAATATAATATTACTTATGTGCATTTGGTATCCTCTCATAAAATGTGTAGTATCAATGACTATCTAACTTATATAATAGTTGTTGATTCAATCATCTATTTCCTCTTTCCTAAATTTAATCATCATAGTGTAAGTATGTCTTACTATGCCAACATTCATATCATTAAGATGCTTCAAATGCAACAAAATATACTTGAGCTTGCAATGATCTTTTCTCCGTTCTCTTGTCACACTAAACAACATTGAATCTACTTGCAAACACATGCACTTCCAAATACAAACCTAGACCGTGATTATGCGTGACATTAACTACATTCAATCTCTAATATTGCCTCCACTCTCCTATAAGCAAGAATGTGTATTTCACCTTCTTCGTATTGGTGAAAAGACAACTTTAAACATCAACCTTTTTGTTGCTTTTATATTCACCATTTCTTTCACACCAAAGCCATACCTTGTTTCTTATACATTTACTTTTGAATAAAAAATTATGATAACAATATAATGCTTCCTTCCAACATCTTTTACCCACCGAATTAGGTCATCTCGATTGTAAAATATAGCAGTTGTGGCAAATGTAAAGTGAATAACCAATCTATCACTCTCCTAGTTAACAAATATATTGTCATATGTATCATGAGCCAACTAGTTAATAAATGAATCATTTGGTCTACTATCATCAATCTTAGTCTCGTTACATATAATATCAAGAATCAACTATATCATAATGAATACTTTTACTTGATTTCTTTAACATTCTTTAATAGAAATAGAGTTAAAGAATAACAATACAAGTAAAATAAAACTAATAGAAAAAAGTGTTGTGAGTCAAATGTGTCACTCTCACTCAAAGTGATGCTCCTCGGTCATGATACTCTTAGAATAAGGGCATGCATGAGGTGTGCAACCCTTTAAAAGAGTGTCATACCGTCATCTAAAACGGTGATGCGTCTTGGGCGTGTTTACTTTTTATTGATTATGTGCCTTTTGCGCTTCTCTTTGTCAAAATGGGCTCCTATTTTGCTTGAATAATCCATTGTAGATGTTCATAAAACATGTTTTTTTCATCATTTTTTTTGCTTAATCGACAAATTTTTTATAATAATTTGTGTGGAAAATGAATACGGCTGTGAATAGGTCGAAAGTGATGAAAATGAGAAAATTAAATAAATTAAAGATTAGGAAAAGTAAAAAAGTTGTTAGAGTAAGAAAAGAAGCTATCGACCCCTAGTCAAAGGTTCAACCTCAGAGCGAAAGCTAAGACGGAGGGAAACGTTGACAGTGGTGATGTAGAATGAGCGACGGCGTGCTTAACATGAAGGCGGCATAGAAAGAGAAAACCTGTAGAGGGTAGTTTTGGTATTTTTTGAAAAAAGTGTATTTTAGTAAAATTGATTGTATAAATAACAATTATGAAAACCTTTGGCGATATACCACCTGACACGACCCAAAAAAATCATCGTTCGTGTCTAATAAATGTGTTCGTTCTGACGCGATCATAACATGACACGGCACGAGGCGCCAGACATGACTTGCTAGCTTCGGTCCTCGCCTCGGTTTAGCCTCTCAACAAGTGTCCGTCCTCACAAAACTTGCTCTCTTCCGCTCGCGTGAGAGCGAGAGCGACAGTGAGAGAGAGATTGCCTCATTTCCTTTTTCAATCAAGCGAAGCCTTTCCTTCAGCGGCATGGCTTCCTCTGCTGCCGCAAGCGGAAGGCGCCTCTCCTCCAAACTCTCCATTCTCCTTCGCTCCCACCATTTGTCCGCCTCCTCGTACGCCTCTCTTCAACACCATTATCACTACCACTCTAACCCCTCTCCTCCTCCTCCTCCTTCCCCCTTCTCACATCGCTGCTGCCTACTTCATCACGGTCCTTCATTCTCCGCTTTGTTTCCATCGCGTCTCTCTCACGCCGCGATCCTTTCCTCATCTGTGTGGGGGTCTCCAAGGCACTATTCGAGCGGCACCATCGGCGGGGAGCCCAACAATATCGAGTACCTTAGAGACGTCACCGAAGTGCTCACTGAGACAGCCGTTGAAACGGTGTCGCAGGCGCCCGGCGTCGTTGATGAAGTAGCAATCGCAGCCGCCGATTCTGCCATCCCCGTCGCCGCCTTGCAGTACGTCATTGACGCCGTTCATTCTTTCACTGGGTTGAATTGGTAAGCAATTCGTCATCATCAAGTTTTCCGTTCTGTCTTCTGTTTGGTGCTGAATTCGATATGAGGGAGTTTATAATCTGTGCATTCGTGCTTTTGAAAATTTCGAATTTGGATAGGGAACACTGACATCCACTAGAACAGAGTAAAAATGCGTACTTGTTGCCGAATTTGGATTGTCACAACGGCTTAGTGCTACCAAGTTTCATTCTTGGATTCTTAGAACAGTTATCAACCAAGTGAAAGAATCGAGTTTTCCGTTTATCTGGATATTTAGCTGGCTTTAAAACCTCTGAATTTGGAATCACCAAGAGAATCATATTTGTTGTCTAAAGTTGGGATTTTACAACAGAGTTTTGGTACCACCAATGTTCAATTTTGATTTTTTTTAGAACCATCAGCTCGCTGTAAAGAGAAAAAATCAAATTGTTCGTTTACCAGGATGATCGTGGTACCAATATTAACTTTCAACCCTTTAGAAGCATTTTTGGTTCCAGCTAGCACTTTAACTTGTCTTAGCAAGCGGTTAAGCGAGTGCACAGGTTTTTAGCTAAAATACGTGGAGTCACTTTAGCGGTCAATCTGCAGAGACACAATGTCCCTTGAGACCCTTAATGGATGCTAAGCGCACTCCATGCCTAAATTTGAGCTCAGTCTTCCAGTCGTTTATTTCTGCAAGCACCTTGGCCTTATAATAGTGAACATGTTCTCTATCTCACAACTTGGCTTCCCTTCTTATCCTAGACATGATGAGAGACCAAAGTGACAAAGGTGACTGCCTTCATTTAGCAGTGAGCTTGTGCTGGAGTGAGTTTGGGAATTGAGACACACTTTTCGAAACAATGCTTTGGCATCACCTGATTAATTGTACAACTAAAGCTTATCAAATTCTCTGGATTTTTTAGGGGTATTTTAAAAGAAAACTATCAAGAGATAATTGCCAATATTTTGTTCTACAGCTTATCATCAATCATGGCAGAGCTGTCATTGGCTTACAAATATAACAGGCAGTTAGATTGCAACTTGATTTAATTGCAAGTGGCATCAGAGTGCTTGCCATTATTACTTGTGGAGACTTTGTTTAACCACTAATTCACCAGTTATACTTATACGTACATGCATTCTGTTTGTTAAGCTAATTTATGCTTTGTATCTTGATTTTAGGTGGGCAGCTATTGCTGTAACGACTGTTCTGATTCGTTCTGCAACTATTCCTCTCCTAATACATCAGATCAAAGCTACTTCAAAACTGACAGTATGTTATGGGATTTAGTTCTATCTGTTTTGTCTTGCTTTATCTATTTGCTTCTCTGATCTTTTGCTAATTTTGTTGGCATCATATAGACAAGCTGAAACCGTGGTTTCCTTGATCCGATACAAAGGCTTCTTGAGAATGAGAATCACATCATAAACTCATAGTTTTGCATTTCTTGGCATGGCATTCTTGCTGTTTGCAAGATAATATTCCTATCTAGTAACCAATGATTTTTTGTGTTTATTTTCATTCTTGGGTACTATTTGTTGTCAAGCAAAAATTCATGCTTTGTTAGCTTGAGATCAACTCCGCCCATGTAAGGGATCGCCCTTGCATGGCCGGTCCCATGCTCGGATAAAGGAGGAGGGTTGCGTTAGGCTTCCAACAGCCAGCATAAAACTTTGTTGACTTATCTGCCATGGATTCTATCAATTGAGCATTGTGTTAGGGCGTTCCCTCTTAGCGATGCACCGCAGAGCCCGAATACAGTGAAAAGTAAGCAAGGGCTTCTACATTTTCATTCGGAAGAGGGTTCTCACATCATGAACGGGTATGTGTAAAGAAGTTAGTCCCACTATATTATCTCACGAATGCAGTGAACAAGTCCACATTTTCAATGGACGGATACGGGGGATAAGGAAGCTAGTCCTAGATAATAAGATTCGTATTGATACTTGGAATATCAGAACATTGATCAGTAAATTAATGAAGGTGGCAGATACTGTGATTCAAAGAAAGATAGTATGATTGAGAGAAAGATTCACATTCTATGTTTACAAGAGACAAAGTGGGTTGGAGAAAAAGCAAAGGAGATTGAGAATACAAGTTTTAAATTATGGTACTCGGGAAAGGAAAAGGCTCCGAATGAAGTTGGTAACTTGGTATTATTATAAATAAAGATTTAAAGGATAATATAGTAGACATACGATGATATGATGATTGAATTATGATAGTGAAATTAATGTTAGGATTAGAGACTTTGAATATAGTTTTTGCTTATGCACCTCAAGTAGGATTAGAATATAGTATAAAAAAGGCTTTTGGGAGGAGTTAGATAAGGTAATCCAAAGAATTCCATAAAGGGAGATCATTTGTTTAGGAGGAGACTTAAATTGACATGTCAATAAAGATGCATTAGGATATCAAGGTATCATTGAAAACCAGTGTTGTCTAACGCGTATCGTATCGCATATCGCTGGGCTCCACGATACGGGCGTATCGTATCGTATCATACTTTAATATTAAAATAATACAAAAAATATTTAAAAAATAAAAAAAAATTAGTAAAAATATGAAAAAATCTGATAATTGCTTTAAATTCATATAATACAAAGTTTAGCACAGATTGAATATTCAACATTGAACAATTGCATCCAAAATTACATATTTTGAAGCAAAAAATGAAATACATTTACATTTTATATATTTTAAATTTGTATCAGGATCATTAACTAAATAATCTTCATCTTTTACTTAATAAAGATTCAAAGTTTCTTATCACCTTCTGCTTTAAAATGAAAATCTTCATCTCCTTCGTGATGTTATTGCACTTCAAATTAATTCATGCAATGTCTTCTTCGGTTAGGAGTGCATTTTCTTCGTTATCTTCCATAATCCACTAATCTAATATATCAAAATTAACAAACTGCTATCTTTGTACATGTAGTTGTCATATTTGCTAATTTTCATATGTGAGCAAAACAATGAGCTCAATTTATTTGATTATTGACTCTATGACACCTCAGTGTTGTGATATTAGACTAGCTTTTTAACTAATGCTTGAGCTTCATTTCTCACTTCACAGACTGAGTTAAGCCTCACACACGTTGATCATGTTCAACTCAATGGAAGTCACGTAAGGTGAACCCTAAAATAATGAAGTTGTGAAATGCTCACTCAATGAATCGAGACAACCAAATGTTTTTAATTGTTTGCGATCTCATGAAATTAGAAACTGCTAGCAGAAATATACGTAAAAGTTGGCAACAGAAAGGGAAATGATTTTGTCACAATTTTTATTTATTCATAAATTATTCTTATTTAATAAATAAAATTATAAACCCAAATTACAAGCATAGGGAAGTGAAGAGAGGCGAAGAGAGGCCAGAAACCTGCAAAAAAAAATTGGAAAAAAAATTTGAAAAAAAAAATGGGCGTATTGTGCGATACAGCATGATAACCTTATCTTACGATACAGGTTACCATATTGTATCGTGGCTTCCCATGATACGATACGTACGGATAACACTGTTGAAAACTATGGTTATGGGGATATAAATGAGGAGAGTAGAAAGATTTTAAATTTTGCTATGCTATGACTTTTGATCTCTTTATAACCTATACAATTTTCAGAAAACGAGATGACCATTTAATTACTTATAAGAGTGACTTATCATAAACACAAATTGATTATTTTTTTTGCAGAAAAAAATAGATCTTGTTATAAACGTAAGGTAATTCTAGGAGAAAGCTTAACTACTCAACATTGACTTTTTGTAATAGATTTGTAGGTAAAAAAGAGAATAAAGAAGAATAAAGTGCATAGAGATGTTCAGACTAGATGGTGAAACCAATGTTGTAAAAACTGTATTGGTGCCCATATCGCACTGGGCACCGATACGCTTGTATCATACCATATCGTATGGTACGGTACGATAAGGTGTAAAAAAAAATTTAGGTATTAAAAAATTTAAAAAATACAAAAAATACAAAAATTAAAATTAATGAACAAAACATATATAACATGAAGAAACATCCCTACTATAACAAAAACATCTCCTAATGATGTTATGAACAAGGCTATAAACATCTATATTCCATACCAGTGTTGTTCGTATCGCACCGTATCGTACGGTACAGTGCGATACGTACACGATACGATACGGGGCCTCGTATCGCAGGTGCAGGCGTATCGTACCGTATCGTGCGATACGGCCCGTATCATGCGATACGGGCGATACGCCCTGGGACCCTTAGCCCGAGAGAAACTCACGATTTTCCTCTCTCCTTTTGGATTCCTCAAGCTCCCTAAGAGTCGATTTTCGCCTCCTTGGTGTTCAAAGCTCTAAAATCGTGCCCTACGGTGTTCGTCCAAGCCTCCAAACTCGGATTTAGGTATATTTTTAATGTTTTTTCCATTTTTTTTCTTTATATTTATTGTTTTTTATGTTATTTCTGTTTTTTCTTTGAAGGACAAAATATGAAGTTATTAAGTGTGTGTATACGATTTTTATTGCATTCATGAAGTGGAAGATACTCGATTTGAGTGTTATTTGAAGATTGGGGGATTTACAAAGTGCTTTTATTTTCAGGTTTTTGTTTGAATTAAAGTACTCCATTGAGATGGCAGGAAGGGGTGGTAGAGACTCTCATTCAAAGTCTGATGATCCGGCATGGCAGTGGGGTATACCAGTTGAGGGTTCAAGGTTAAAAATCAGATGTTTATTTTGTGAAAAGGTGGTTAGTGGTGGAATTTCAAGGTTGAAACACCACCTAGCAGGAAACAGGAAAGAAGTTGCTCCATGCACAGGCAGAGTTAGAAGTGTGCTAGAAGGTATTAAATGGCAATGCTTGCAGATGATTGAGAGCATACAGGAAAGGAGACAACAAAAGGATGATTTTCAGATGTGTGAAGAAGCTGATGATGCTACTGCCACTGGAGTTGGATTTACTGATAGTTTGCCTTCAGATGCTAGAACAAATATTGGTAGTAGCAGTTTGCGAGCACCTAGCTGAGGAAAGAGGGTTGCAGCTGAAGACTTTGGAGGTGGTAGAAGAGGAAGTTCAGGAAGGAGTAGAGGAAGAGCTTCTTCTTCTAGCATACATTCGTTCTTTCCTCCTTCCACTACACCTGGTGCTCGGCTAGGAATTCATGTTGCTATGGCTTCAGAACAACTGCACGATCAAGCAGACCTTGTAGTGGGTAGATGGTTTTATGATGCATGCATTCCATTTAATGCAGCAAACAGTTTTCATTTTCAAGCAATGGCAGATGCAATTGCTAACATTGGTCCAGGATACAGGATGCCCTCTTATCAGAAGTTGAGAGGGAAGATATTAGATCAGACCGTGATTGAAGTGCAGCAATACTGTTCGACTTTGAGACAATCGTGGAAGGAAACAGGATGCACTATCATGGCAGATGGATGGACCGATAGGCGAGGAAGGACATTGCTAAACTTTCTTTTATATTGTCCTAAAGGACTCATGTTTTTGAGATCTCTAGATATGTCAGAGGAGAGGCACACTGCAGAGATCAGTGTTGTCTGACGTGTATCGTATCGTGTATCGCTGGGCTCCACGATACGGGCGTATCGTATCGTGTCGTATTGTACTTTAATATTAAAATAATGCAAAAATTAATTAAAAATTAATAAAAAATAGTAAAAATCGAAAAAAATGAAGAAAAAATCAAGAAAAATCTGATAATTACTTTAAATTCATATAATGTAAGTTTAGTACAGTTTGAGCATTCAACATTGAACAATTGCATCCAAATTTACATATTTTGAATCCAAAAAATAAAATACAGACATAATTTACACTTTACAGTACACTACAGTTACATATAATGTTACATTTTACAAATTGTAATCAGGATCATCAACTAAATAATCTTCATCTTCTCCTTGTTGCAGATCCTCATCATCATCAGCCATGCCCACACCTTCTTCTTCAAAATCAAATTCTTCATCTCCATAATGTTGTTGCGTTCCTTCCAAATTAATCCAGGCAACGTCTTCTTCTGTCAGGAGGGCATTTTCTTCAGTGTCTTCCATAACCCAATCTTCTAATATCTCAAAATTATCCAAACTTATTGGATCGAATTGACTTTCTTCTCTATTTACTTTTTTTAATTGCCTACGACACAAACAAAGATAAACAATTAGTAAGTAATATTAACAATTGAAAACTAAAGTTAAATAATATCGAATTGAAAATTTTAAAGTAATACAACATTACCTTTCACGAAGGCGCATGTTACAACGAATATAAACGAAATCATTAAGCCTTTTGTGTTCCAACCTGTTGCGCTTTTTTGTATGGATGTGTTCAAAAACACTCTAATTTCTTTCACAACCTGTTGCACTACAGGTTTGGCTTAAGACTCTAACTGCAAAATCTCTAAGGTTTGGACAATCACTTCCAAACCTATTCCACCAAACATGTGTAAAAAAAATATAAACATTAGAGACATAATAATCCACAGTAATGTAAGATGCAACTTAAATATGAAAATAAACAATGTACCTATACGCATCGTAGAGCGGTTGCGAATTGCAACAGGCAAACCCATCAAGTGAAGAGCATTATCATATATCTCCATCTCTCGATGTATCGCATCTACTATGCTCTCATTAGGGACTAATCTGTTGATGCATTCAATGATTCCTCGATTAACCTCACCGTCCCTTTTGAAGGTTGCTGAGTACCTCAATGATGGGTTTAGATAGTAGGCTGCTGCATGAATAGGCTGATGCAATTGTTTATTCCATCTACTATCAATTATTTTCCACACGGGCACATAATCTCTTTTTTTTCCATTAAAGTTATTTCTGATCGCTTCTTTTACCCTGTCCATGGCTTGATAAAGGTAGCCCATAGATGGTTTCTCCTCGCTGTCAGTCAATCTCAAAACTTTCACTAAAGGACAAGTAATTTTCAATAATCTTATACATGCATTCCAAAATGAACTTCTAAAAATCGTTTCTGCAATCTCATTTAACTTTCTGTTCCTTCTGTTTTGTGGCAACTCTGCAAATTGTTGCCACTCATCTGAGGAGAACATTCTCTTTAAAGCTTGCTTCTGTCTCACAATACTCTGTACAGATAAGAAGTTTGTTGCGAACCGAGTTGCAGCTGTGCGAAGAAGCTCTGTACCTTCTGTGTATCTCCTCATCATACACAAAACAAATGCATGGTTGTAAATGAATTTTGTAATATCTTGGCAACACTCAGTTGCTGCCTTTATTTCATCCATCTCACCAATGTCCTCGAGGATGAGATCTAAATAATGGGCTGCACATGGTGTCCAGTAGAAAGTCCCATAAATATCAGCTAACTCCTTTCTAGCTGCTTTGGAGTTAGCTGTATTATCTGTAATCAATTGGACTACATTTTCTAGCCCAACCTCCTGTATAACCTTATCAAATTCCTCTCGTAGGATCTCTGCAGTGTGCCTCTCCTCTGACATATCTAGAGATCTCAAAAACATGAGTCCTTTAGGACAATATACAAGAAAGTTTAGCAATGTTCTTCCTCGCCTATCGGTCCATCCATCTGCCATGATAGTGCATCCTATTTCCTTTCACGATTGTCTCAAAGTCGAACAGTATTGCTGCACTTCAATCACGGTCTGATCTAATATCTTCCCTCTCAACTTCTGATAAGGGGGCATCCTGTATCCGGGACCAATGTTAGCAATTGCATCTGCCATTGCTTGAAAATGAAAACTGTTTGCTGCATTAAATGGAATGCATGCATCATAAAACCATCTGCCCACTGCAAGGTCTGCTTGATCGTGCAGTTGTTCTGAATCCATAGCAGCACGAATTCCTGGCTGAGCACCAGGTGTAGTGGAAGGAGGAAAGAACGAATGTATGCTAGAAGAAGAAGCTCTTCCTCTACTCCTTCCTGAACTTCCTCTTCTACCACCTCCAAAGTCTTCAGCTGCAACCCTCTTTCCTCAGCTAGGTGCTCGCGAACTGCTACTACCAATATCTGTTCTAACATCTGAAGGCAAACTATCAGTAAATCCAACTCCAGTGGCAGTAGCATCATCAGCTTCTTCACACATCTGAAAATCATCCTTTTGTTGTCTCCTTTCCTGTATGCTCTCAATCATCTGCAAGCATTGCCATTTAATACCTTCTGGCACACTTCTAACTCTACCTGTGCATGAAGCAACTTCTTTTCTGGTTCCTGCTAGATGGTGTTTCAACCTTGAAATTCCACCACTAACCACCTTTTCACAAAATAAACATATGATTTTTAACCTTGAACCCTCAACTGGTATACCCCACTGCCATGCCGGATCATCAGACTTTGAATGAGAGTCTCTACCACCCCTTCCTGCCATCTCAATGAAGTACTTTAATTCAAACAAAAACCTGAAAATAAAAGCACTTCGTAAATCCCCCAATCTTCAAATAACACTCAAATCGAGTGTCTCCCACTTCATGAATGCAATAAAAATCGTATACACACACTTAATTACTTCATATTTGGTCATTCAAAAAAAAAACTGAAATAACACAAAAAACAATAAATATAAAGAAAAAAAATGGAAAAAAACATTAAAAATATACCTAAATCCGAGTTTGGAGGCTTGGACGGACACCGTAGGGCACGATTTTAGAGCTTTGAACACTAAGGAGGTGAAAACCGACTCTTAGGGAGCTTGAAGAACCCAAAAGGAGAGAGGAAACCCGCGAAAAATCGCGGGTTTCTCTCGGGCCAGGACCCTTTATAAGGGTCCCAGGGCGTATCGCCCAGTGTTATTCGTATCTCACCGTATCGTACGATACGGTGCGATACGCCACGATACGATACGGTAACCTGTATCGTACGATACGGCCCGTATCATACGATACGGGCGATACGCCCAATTTTTTTTTTTTAAAATTTTTGTTTTTCATTTTTTTTTTGCATGTTTCTGCCCTCTCTTCCCCTCTCTTCACTTCCCTTTAAGGCATCCTCCAATATACTTATAATTTGGGTTTATAATTTTCTTTATTTAATAAGAATAATGTATAAAAAAAAAATTATGACAAAATCATTTCCCTTTCTGTTACAACTTTTAGGTATATTTTTGCTAACAATTTCTAATTTCATAAGATCGTAAACAATTAAAAACATTTAGTTCTCTCGGTTCATTGAGTAGGGATTTCACAACTTCACTATTTTAGGGTTCACGTTACATGACTTCCATTGAGTTGAACATGATCAATGTGTGTGAGGCTTAACTCAGTCTATGAAGTGAGAAAAGCTCATGCATTAGTTAAAAAGCTAGTCTCCAATAAGAGAAAAAGGGGACATCATCAAGTAATAATATCACATCATTGAGGTGTCATAGACTCAATAATCAAAGAAATGGAGCTCTTTGTTTTGCTCACATATGAAAATTAGCAAATATGACAACTACATGTACAAAGATAGCAGTTTGTTAATTTTGATATATTACATGAGTGGATTATGGAAGATAACGAAGAAAATGCACTCCTAAGTCCTAACTGAAGAAGACATTGCATGATTTAATTTGAAGTGCAACAACATCATCAAGGAGAAGATGAAGATTATTTAGTTAATGATCCTGATTCCTGATACAAATGTACAATATGTAAAATATAAATGTATTTCATTTTTTGATTCAAAATATATAATTTTGGATGCAATTGTTCAATATTAAATGTTCAATTTGTGCTAAACTTTGCATTATATGAATTTAAAGCAATTATCAGATTTTTTCAAAATTTTCCAGAATTTTCTTGATTTTTTTCGGATTTTTACTAATTTTATTAAATTTTTAAATATTTTTTATAGTTTTTAATATTAAAGTACGATACGATACGATACACCCGTATCATGGAGCCCAACAATACGCGATACGATACGTGTTAGACCACACTGGTATCGCCCGTATCGTACGATACGGGCGATACGGGCGATACGCACCGTATCGTGCGATACGGGCCGTATCGCACGATATGGTGCGATACAGACAACACTGGTAGAGATCCTACGAGAGGAATTTGATAAGGTTATACAGGAGGTTGGGCTAGAAAATGTAGTCCAATTGATTACAGATAATACAGCTAACTCCAAAGCAGCTGGAAAGGAGTTAGCTGATATTTATGGGACTTTCTACTGGACACCATGTGCAACCCATTATTTAGATCTCATCCTCGAGGACATTGGTGAGATGGATGAAATAAAGGCAACAACTGAGTGTTGCCAAGATATTACAAAATTCATTTACAACCATGCATTTGTTTTGTGTATGATGAGGAGATACACAGAAGGTACAGAGCTTCTTCGCACAGCTGCAACTCGGTTCGCAACAAACTTCTTATCTGTACAGAGTATTGTGAGACAGAAGCAAGCTTTAAAGAGAATGTTCTCCTCAGATGAGTGGCAACAATTTGCAGAGTTGCCACAAAACAGAAGGAACAGAAAGTTAAATGAGATTGCAGAAACGATTTTTAGAAGTTCATTTTGGAATGCATGTATAAGATTATTGAAAATTACTTGTCCTTTAGTGAAAGTTTTGAGATTGACTGACAGCGAGGAGAAACCATCTATGGGCTACCTTTATCAAGCCATGGACAGGGTAAAAGAAGCGATCAGAAATAACTTTAATGGAAAAAAAAGAGATTATGTGCCCGTGTGGAAAATAATTGATAGTAGATGGAATAAACAATTGCATCAGCCTATTCATGCAGCAGCCTACTATCTAAACCCATCATTGAGGTACTCAGCAACCTTCAAAAGGGACGGTGAGGTTAATCGAGGAATCATTGAACGCATCGACAGATTAGTCCCTGATGAGGGTATAGTAGATGCGATACATTGAGAGATGGAGATATATGATAATGCTCTTCACTTGATGGGTTTGCCTGTTGCAATTCGCAACCGCTCTACGATGCGTATAGGTACATTGTTTATTTTCATATTTAAGTTGCATCTTACATTACTGTGGATTATTATGTCTCTAATGTTTATATTTTTTTACAGATGTTTGGTGGAATAGGTTTGGAAGTGATTGTCCAAACCTTAGAGATTTTGCAGTTAGAGTCTTAAGCCAAACCTGTAGTGCAACAGGTTGTGAAAGAAATTAGAGTGTTTTTGAACACATCCATACAAAAAAGCGCAACAGGTTGGAACACAAAAGGCTTAATGATTTCGTTTATATTCGTTGTAACATGCGCCTTCGTGAAAGGTAATGTTGTATTACTTTAAAATTTTCAATTCGATATTATTTAACTTTAGTTTTCAATTGTTAATATTACTTACTAATTGTTTATCTTTGTTTGTGTCGTAGGCAATTAAAAAAAGTAAATAGAGAAGAAAGTCAGTTTGATCCAATAAGTTTGGATAATTTTGGTATATTAGAAGATTGGGTTGTGGAAGACACTGAAGAAAATGCCCTCCTGACAGAAGAAGACGTTGCCTGGATTAATTTGGAAGGAGTGCAACAACATTATGGAGATGAAGAATTTGATTTTGAAGAAGAAGGTGTGGGCGTGACTGATGATGATGAGGATCTGCAACAAGGAGAAGATGAAGATTATTTAGTTGATGATCTTGATTACAATTTGTAAAATGTAACATTATATGTAACTGTAGTGTACTGTAAAGTGTAAATTATGTCTGTATTTTATTTTTTGGATTCAAAATATGTAAATTTGGATGCAATTGTTCAATGCTGAATGCTCAATCTGTACTAAACTTACATTATACGAATTTAAAGCAATTATCAGATTTTTCCAATTTTTTTTCATTTTTTTACTATTTTTTATTAATTTTTAATTAATTTTTGCATTATTTTAATATTAAAGTACGATACGATACGATATGCCCGTATCGTGGAGCCCAGCGATACACGATACGATACGCGTCAGACAACACTGTTCCATACCATTAACGTGAATAGAATGCGGAATATATTTGGGGTTTAACTTAATAAACAACAAAGTTACAAGTACAACTTAAAATCATCAAAGATCAGTAATGAATGATTATATATAAATTTTGTATTTTTAAATCCACAATCATTAAAGATCAATAATGAATGATTATCAGTACAACTTATGTTTCATATTCCATTCCACAATAATCCCCTCCTTTCTAGACCAACTAATAGAGCTCCATTCAACATATGTAAACAATTTTTAATGCATTTTTTTTGTATGACAAGACTTTACACAATAATGACATTCATAGCAAATCTTGTCAATGAAGGCCTAATCAATTCCCTTCCACCTATATGGGTTCGCATCAAATGCAATACAATAGAATGATTATAAATAAACCTTCTAACATTTCTGCATGCATCTATAGTCCCTCTTATTTTATCCATTGCACTCAAATCTTCAAGCATTAAGTCTATGAAATGTGACATTCATAGCAAATCTTATCGATGAAGGCTTAATCAATTCCCTTCCACCTGTATGAGTTTGCATCAAATGCAATACAAAGAATGGTTATAAATAAACTTTGTAACATTTCTGCATGCATCTATAGTCCCTCTTATTTCATCCATTACACTCAAATCTTCAAGCATTAAGTCTATGCAATGTACACATGGAGTCCATACTAAGGATGGATGGTTTGCCTTCTAAAATTTACAAAATTATTAGTAATGAATTGAAAAATATTTGAAACACCTACTTTCTTGACAACTTCTTAAAAAATACGGAGTAAATTATCTGCAATTTTATCAATATGGGACAAGTCATATGATGTCAAAAATAGTGTGCCTTTGGGACAATAGACTAGAAAATTTACCAAAGACCTACATTGACCATCTGTCCAACCATAATAGAAAATCTCCTATCCTTCCACGACTTCCTAAATTCAGAACCCTATGTATATTAACAATATCAACCCATTTCTGCAATAATGTGCCCTTCAAAGCATGATAAGTAGGGACTCAATAACCCAATCTCACAGTGGCAATAGCATTTGCCATACTTTAAAAAAAAAAAGAGTTTGTAACATTGAAAAGGAGGCAATTTTCAAATATTTTTTTAGCACACTTCAAATCTACTTTCTCAATTACCTTCTTTGAAGCCATATCTGATCTAATGCCTGGCTGAGCTCCAAGAGTCGTACGTTAGAGAAAAAATGAAGGCATCCCACTATAACATTGAGTGAAACTTCAAATGTGAGAAATCAGATATATTTAAACAAAAAGTTCTTCAAGGATATGCTTGGAATTATATAGGTACACTTTGTTATATGTGGAACAATATGGCAATACATATTAGAGAAGTGACAAAAGATGTGTTAGGTATATCTAAGGGAGGCATATCGGCACAAAAAGAAGCTTGGTGGTGGAATGAAGTTGTGCAAGATAAAATCAAGGCAAAGAAGGCATGTTACAAATTACATTATGCTAACGAGACTAGTGAAACTTTGGAGGCTTATAAGAAAGCAAAGAAAAAGTGAAAAAGATTGTTAGTGAAGCAAAAACCAAAATTTATGGGATTTATATAAAAAACTTAACTCAAAAGAAGGTGACAGAGATATTTTTTTAAGGATAGCTAAAGCCAAAGATAAAAAACTAAGGATCTTACTTTTGTTAGATGCATCAAAGATGATGATGAGATGATTCTAGTGGCGAATGATGATATCAAAAATAGATGAAAAACTTTTTTTTATAAGTTTTTTAATAATAATACATATATTAGAATTGGAATGAAATATGAATCACTTGGCTCATAAGACTATTTAATGAAATATGGAAAAACCAAAAGATGCGTGAGGAATGGAGAGCAAGTACACTTATACCCGTATATAAGAACAAGGGAGACATTCAAAATTGTGCGAATTATCGAGGTATCAAGTTAATGAGTCATACTATGAAATTATGGGAAAGAATTATCGAACGTAGGTTAAGACAAGTATCAAGTACAACAGAGAACCAATTTGGATTTATGCCAGGTAGATCTATTATTGAAGTGATTCACCTTTTGAGACGTCTTATGGAACATTTTAGATCAAAAAAGAAAGACCTTCACATGATATTTATTGATCTAGAAAAAGCTTATGATAGGGTACCGAGGGAGGTTCTTTGAAGAACTTTGGAAAAAAGAGGTATCCCATTGACATATATTAACCTTATAAGAGACATGTATGATGGTGCAAAAACATGTGTGAGGACTCATGAAGGAACGACAGACTTCTTTGAAGTTAATATTGGGTTACATCAAGGATCAACTTTAAGTCCATACTTATTTATAATGGTGATGGATGAGTTAACAAAACATATTAAGATGAAGTACCTTGGTGTATGTTATTTGGAGATGACATTGTATTAGTGGAGGAGTCTAAGGAAAAAGTTAATAGAAAATTGGAACTATGGAGAGAAACATTAGAAAACAAAGGCCTCCGACTTAGTAGAACAAAGACAGAATATATGGAATGTAAGTTTGATCATTTGGCTACTTCAGAGGACATAGAAATTAAAATTGGCACACATTGCATTCCCCAAAAGGAAAGTTTTAAATACCTAGGGTCAATTTTTCAAAGTGATGGAAGAATTGATGGAGATGTTACACATAGAATTAATGCTGGTTGGTTAAAATGGAGAGGGGCATCAGGTATTCTTTGTGATAAGAAGATACCATTAAAATTAAAAGGTAAATATTATAGAGCAGCAATTAGGCCTGCCATGTTTTATGGTTCTGAGTGTTGGGCAGTTAATCATCAACATGTACAAAAGATGTCTGTAACAGAAATGAAGATGTTGAGATGGATGAGTGGTCATACAAGAAAAGACCGTATACATAATGAGGTTATTAGAAACAAATTAGGAGTGACACAAATAGAGGATAAAATGAGAGAACATCGTTTAAGATGGTTTGGACATATAGAAAGAAGATCAAAAGAAGAACGAGTAAGAAGGTTAGAAAAACTAAATTTGGAAAGTATTAAAAGAGGTAGAAGACGACCACAAAAGTGTTGGAAAGAAACAATAAAGAATGATCTAGCTTATTGGGAGTTAACTGCTAACATGGCACACGATAGGGATCTGTGGAAACAAAGAATCCATGTAGCCGACCCCGTCTAGTATGGGAAAAGGCTTAGTTGTTGTTGTTGTTGTAATACATATATTAGTATTAGCTTAGGAGAGTTGGCTAAATCAGAAAAGTATATAAACCGTAATTTCTATCGGTGTATTGAAAAGAATGAAGTCAAAGAGGCTCTTAAATATACGAAGGTTGGTATATCTGTAGGACCAAACAATATTCCTATAGAAGTATAGAAAATCTTAGGAGATGTGAGGCTCACTTGGCTCACATGACTATTTAATAAAATATGGAGAACCCAAAAGATGCATGCGGAACGGAGGATGAGTACAATTATACCCATATATAAGAACAAGGGAGATATTCAAAATTGTTCGAATTATCGAGGTATCAAGTTAATGAGTCATACTATGAAATTATGGGAAAGAATTATTGAACGTAGGTTAAGACAAATATCAAGTACAACATAAAACCAATTCGGATTCATGCCCGATCTACTATTGAAGTGATTCACCTGTTAAGACATCTTATGGAACATTTTATAGCAATAAAGAAGAACATTCAAATGATATTTATTGATCTAGAAAAGAATTACGATATGATGTCAAGAGATATTCTTTGGAGTGTAAATTAATAGGTAAGGATCTAAATTCCTTTTATTGAATAAACAAATCTATATACTAAATAACCACTAAGGGCTTAATCATTTATTGAGTACATAAAGAATATTTATAGAGAAGAGAGAAAGCTAACAAATGTGTTGCTGGTTGTTGAAGGCCCAACGACTATTTTACTAATTGTTGGGTCTCCTGGTGGCCCCGCTCGGGTGACCTTAGTCCATCGGGACATGATTTGAAACACAAACTTATGGGCTATGTTGGCCCAACCTTATTACATTTTAACACCCCCTCAAACTTACGATGTGTATACCGAAAGTTTGTCTAATAACAAAAACGTGAATCTGAGAGGACACAACTTTCTTCGAAACATCTTCTCGCAACCAAAGTATCAATTTTTTATCCTCCTACATGAAGACAAATGAAGTATCAATCTATACATTCGCTGAGTTTCTAAAACCAACAAGACAATTTATGATATCTAATGCAAAAGGCAAACCAAAATTCAGTCAAATAAGTTCATGAAGTTCATTTGCTCTAATTCAAGCTAAGTTATTTGATAGAAAACATTGATATTATCTAAATAGGATTTTCTAACAACGATAGTGTAGTAGACATACAACGATACGATGACCGAATCATGACGTTGAAATTAGTATTAGGAGCAAAGGTTTTGAATATAGTTTGTGCTTACACACTCCAAGTAGGCCTAGAAGATAGTATAAAGACAATTTTTTGGGAAGAGTTAGATAAGGTGATTCAAAGGATTCCACAAAGGGAGATGATTTGTTTAGGAGGAGACTTAAATGGACGTGTCGGTAAAGAGGCATTAGGATATCAAGGTATTCATGGAAACTTTGGTTTTGGGAATATAAATGAGAAAGGTAGGGAGATTTAAAATTTTGCTATGGCATTTTATCTCTTTATAGTCAATACAATCTTCAAAAAACGAGATGAACATTTAATTACTTATAAGAGTGGCTTATCACAAACACAAATTGGTTACTTTATTTGTAGAAAAAAAGATAGAGCGTGTTGTAAAGATTGCAAGGTAATTGCAGGAGAAAGTTTAACCACTTAACATTGACTTTTACAAATAAAAAAGACAGAGATATAAGACTTTTACTCGACACCTGTTGCAGGAAAACGGACTGTGCAAAAAACAGAACTGAGTTTGTCCGATCTTGCTCAATTTTATTCACGAGGTTGGATGGACCTAAAATTCTTGCCAATTTTATTTCTAATGTGTTGGTGTGTAGGTGTTGTGCCTAAAATTTCAGAGCATTCGGATCACAGATTAGAGAATGAAAATTACGGCAATCAAGGTATGCTGGAAAATCAGAATTTCATTTTTAGAACATACATGAATGCAAACTCACTCGAATTTAAATTGCAACAACCCAAACACCAAGCAAATTGCTGAAAGGAAATGAATGGAACTATATATCTTAGCTTAAGCATAGAGGGGATTAGAGAATATAGAGTGTTTAATATAATATATTGGGGTAGAATTACAAAATTAAATACATAGAGTGCGTAAGTAAGAATAGAAAATTCACAACACATCTACTTCTTATTACATCATGGGGGGAGACAAAGCTCCATTAATACAACCCTTTTAAATTGAATATGAAGAAGAGATATGGAAGAATCAGGGATGGGAAATACTTAAAATGATTTCCCCAAGAATCGGCTCCAAGGGACGGATCTTGGCCCTCACTCTCCTTGATTCACTCTTCTTTTCTCACTCACGGTTTCCCCCAAATATTTACAGTACTTAGCCTAGCATCTACCCTCTTTTCCCCTCTCTCTACTCTTCCCTAGCAGCTCTCACACCTCACAAAACCCTCAAAGTGCTGGCCTATCTCTCTCTCCTCGAAGATCAACCTAAGATGCAACAACTTCCATGAAAATGAAGATGGGAAACTCATCCCCCCTTGGCCTCTATTTATAGGCAAAGGGGCCCCCCTTCTAGGCCTTTCCATGGGGTGGGTGACCCAAGACCCAACTTGATCCAATTCTTCATGGACTTCACGTGGAATAGAGAGGGGAGTGGTCCCCTTTTGGTCAACCATGGACCAGCCCCATGTGGGCTGGTTATGGACTTGATTGGGTGCACCTAGCCATGGCCGGCTAGGTGCCTTGAACCCCTACTTCAAATCGGTCGGTCCTTGCTTGCATTTGTTGATTTCTTCACTTGATCAATGGCTAGGTAAGAAGATGATTTGATAAATTTTGGTTCAAGGATGAGGGATGAACAAAGCTAGAAAAATCCAATATTGATTTGAATTAAAACATTCGGTTCAAATAGGGCTTCATGTTTAATTCAAGCTACTCATGACTAGCAATGAGTTCAATTGGGCTGGGTTTGATGCGGCCGTCTATTCTTGATTTGATCTTGAGTGAGGATATGGTTTTGACTTGATCTTCACCCTTGATTTCCGGCTTACCCTTCGCGAAATCATCCCTGCCTCGAAGCGGGTCCCACCTATCAATTTGTTTTACTCTAATCTTTTAGGTTTTTATACTTTTTAACTTTATTTTGTAACCTTTTAAAATCTTTATTATTTTAAAGCTAGAAGTTTTAAAACAAGTCAATTTTCGAATTTTGGAGTATTTTCATAAAATTTTTATTTGGGGTGTTTAGAAGAACAAAGACATAATATATAGAATGTAAGTTTGATCATTTGGTTACTTTAGAGGACATAGAAATTAAAATTGGCACACATTGCATCCCCAAAAGGAAAGTTTTAAATACCTACGGTCAATTTTTCAAAGTGATGGAGATGTTACGCATAGAATTAATGTTGGTTGGTTAAAATGTTGAGGAGAATGAGGTATTCTTTGTGATAAGAAGATACCATTGAAGTTTAAAGGTAAATATTATAGAGTAACAATTAGACCTGCGATGTTTTATAGTTCAGCGTCTTGGGTAGTTAGCCATCAACATGTACACAAGATGTTTGTGATAGAAATGAAGATGTTGAGATGGATGAGTGGTCATACAAGAAAAAACCGTATATATAATGAGGTTATTAGAAACAAATTAGGAGTGACACCAATAAAGGATAAAATGAGAGAATATCGTTTAAGATGGTTTTCCCATATAGAAAGAAGATCAAAAGAAGAACCTGTAAGAAGGTATGAAAATCTAAAGTTGGAAAGTATTAAAAGAGGTAAAGGACGACCACAAAAGTGTTGGGAAGAAACAATAAAGAGTGATCTAGCTTATTGTGAGTTAACTGCTAACATGGCACATGATAGAGCTCTGTGGAAACAAAGAATCCATGTAGCCGACCCCGTCTAGTATGGGAAAAGGCTTAGTTGGTGTTGGTGTGTAGGATTGTCTAACAAATAACAAATAAATTTTTCTTTTAAACGAGACAGTAAGCAATTAATCCAAGAAATGTTAAAAATAAATAAGTTGGAAAGATCACACCTTAATGAACTAAAATTTAAATACCAAAGAAGGTTTAATCGGATCAAACGGCTAGTTCTGGATCTAGATCCAATAAGAATCTCATATTTAATATAGAATGGGTTTGGATTAAGGACCGAATCTAGGACCCAATATGATATGTGGCTTAAAAGGAGGACCGCACAATTTCTCTCTGCTAAACATTGAGAGAGTTCCCTCTACTCATTTACACATATTGCAGAACCCCTCTCTCATCATAATGTAGAAGTCATCGCTGCCATGACCGCCATTGACTAACCATAAGATCCGCATGAGCCAAGCCATTCCACCATCTAACCTACTACCGTCTTCACCACTAGCATAGTCTCACTGAAATCCTCCAAGCCGAAACCATCACTACCTTTCTTTCCTCTTATCCATTCACAAAAGGAGGATTCACAAAAGGAGGGAGAGAAAACACTAATCTCAGGGATGCCATCATGTCGTCGGAGTTTGATCCGTCGTAGATCATCGAGGTGTACGTCCGAATGATTGACTGCGAGGTCAAACTGACGTCATCGCTTGCTCCTAAGATCGGCCCACTCGATGTGTCGCCGAAGGTTATAGAAGACATCACGAAGGAGATGACCAAGGATTGGAAGGGCCTTCAAGTTACCGTTAAGCTCACCATCCAAAACCGTCAGGCGAAGGTTGCCGTCGTTCCTAGCGCGACCACTCTTGTCATTAAGGCCTTGAAGGAGTCGGAGCGCGATCGGAAGAAGATGAACAACATCAAGCACAATCACTACCGACCATTGCCTCTTTCCACCATTCCCTAGGATCACCATCCTTGGCACAAATGACCTTGGTTGAACCGATCGTTTTCACCATGGTCGCCATTGGTGCACCACCTTACTACTCAGGGCACCATCGCATTGACCCTTCTTTCCGTTCCTCTTTGTGTATTTGAGTGTGAGTGATTGTAGCAAGAAGCCACCAACACACAACCATCCTCATCATGCCAAGGACATTGAGATCAACCCTCATTGCCGCTCATTAAAATCATCACACGATGCAATCTGATCGTTTGTGCTCAAACAGGTAACATACCATCACTAATGCCTCTATCCACTACGACTCAAGCAACTCATACCCTTAACCCCAATGCAAATGCAAAATCGCCACCGACATCCCAAACCATCATCTCCACCTTCCTTAATCACTATCTATTAACCACTAATCCATGGCCGCCAAGATCGCCACTTTGCAATCATCGACCAGACCTTTATCACCGTTAACATTTCGCGTCATCCACCCACCGACAAGTAATGACCAACCACCATGATTGTTGTCGTTTCCCTCGATCATCACTAGGAGCCTATCTCCGTCGCCTTGCCAATTAAGCTCTGATACCACCTAAATTAATAGGTAAGGATCTGAATTCCTTTTATTGAATGAACAAATCTATATACAAAGCAACCACTAAAGGCTTAATCATTTATTGAGTACATGAAGAATATTTATAGAGGAGAGAAAGCCCATAATTGTGTTGTTGGTTGCTAAAGGCCCAAAGACTATTTTACTAGCCGTTGGGTCCCTTAGTGGCCCTAGTGCCAAGTGGTCATGGCCCAGGTGGCCTTGGCTCATGTGACTTTGGTTCGTTGGGACCTGATTTCAAACACAGACTTGTGGGTCTTGTTGGCCCAACCCTATTACATTTTAACATGAAGAACCGTGGAAAGAGAGGTATCCCATTGACATGCATAAATCTTATAAGAGACATGAAGATGGTGCAAAAGCTTGTGTGAGGACTTATCAAGGAATGATACTCCTTTGAAGTTAATGTGGGTTTACATCAAGGATCAACTTTAAGTCCATATTTATTTATATTGGTCATTGATGAGTTAAAAAAATATATTCAAGATGAAGTACCTTGGTGCATGTTATTTGCATGTGATATTGTGTTAGTCAATGAGTCTAAGGAAAAGGTTAATAGGAAATTGGAACTATGGAGAGAAACATTAGAAAGTAAAGCCTTCCGACTTAGTAGAATAAAAACAAAATATATGGAACCTAAGTTTGATCATTTAGGTACTTCAGAGGACTTAGAAATTAAGATGGCACACAATGCATCCTTCACAAGGAAAATTTTAAGTACCTAGGGTCAATTTTTTAAAGTGATGAAAGAATGGATGGAGATGTTATGCATAGAACTATTGTCGGTCGATTAAAATGGAGAGGGGCATCAAGTATTTTGTGTGATAAGAAGATACCACTAAAGTTAAAAGGTAATTATTATAGAGCAACAATTAGATTTGCTATGTTTTATGGTTCTAAGTATTGGGTAATTAATCATCAATATGTGTAAAAAATGTTTGTGATAGAAATGAAAATGTTGAGATGGATGAGTGGTCACATAAGAAAAGACCGTATACATAATGAGGTTATTAGAAACCAATTGGGAGTTATACCAATAGATGATAAAATGAGGAAAAGTCGTTTAAGATGGTTTGAACATGTAAAAATACGACCAAGAGACGGTCCCATAAGAAGATGAAAAATTAGATTGTGGAAATGTTAAAAGAGGAAGAGGACGACAAAGTGTTGGAAATAAACTATAAAGAATGATCTAGTTTATATTGAGTTAACTGCTAGCATGACACATGATAGGGATATTTGGAAACAAAGAATTCATATAGCCGACTACATCAAGTATGGGAAAAAGCTTAGTTGTTGTTAGCGGTTGTCTCTATACATTCAAATTTTGCTACCTCTGGTGTTCTTTGTGATTAATTGAATACAAACATAAGAGGAAATTGTATATTTCACTGGGATTTCTATTTGACCTTTTATAGATAAGTAGTTTTTTTTCTATGTCTTTCATCCCCTTTGCATGACCGGTTCCAAGCCTGGATAATGGAGGAGGGTTGTGTTAGGCTTCTAACAACCAATGTAAATCTTTGTCAGACTTATTTAGCATGGATTCTATAAATTATGATAGGGCTTTGTGAAAACAAAGAATTCATGTAGTCGACCCCATCTAGTATGAAAAAAGGCTTAGTTGTTATTGTTAGCTTCCGATCTGCATATCTTTTTCTTTTTCTTTTTTTGCAAATTCTCAGTTATGTGGATGCATGGATGCTGGAATTGCATGCCTTGTTATTTCCACATTTCCTTTTCGTTCATGTGATAAGTGTGAGATGGAACAACCTTGATGGAAATAATAAAGATGCTCAACATCCATGATTTCCTCAGTGTTGGAAAGAAATAATAAAAAATGATCTAGCTCATGTTGAGTTAATTGCCAACATAGGGCTGTGGGGAAACAAAGAATCCATGTAGCCGACCCCATCTAGTATAGGAAAGGGCTTAGTTGTTGTATATTATATATTTGCTTAACAAATATTTTGTGTTTCAGGAAACGTGATGTTATCATTTCTCATTTACTTTTTCGTTTCTTAATATATATGATGTATTTTAATGGATATAAGTGTTTGCTTTGACCCAGCCTATTGAAAAGTATTAATATAAGAATAAGATTATAAGGTATGCTCCTAATTGGAGGCAATCTACTAAGTGCTGTGACATATAGCGTCCAAGAAATCCTAAGCAAGAATCTTTTAGGCCAAATGAAGTCCATCCATCTATGTCTACTCAACTTCTCCATGGTGATCTCCATCTCCTTTCTCATCATAGACGGAAGTTTATTATTACCCCATATTAGCTCATCATTGTGTATGGCAAGCGCCCATCTATCAAGAGTCTCTCTCTCTCGGTCTTCATTATCTGCCCATTGGAGGGTCAGTTCGGCGAGCTGAACCTGCACAACTCCTGGCACGCCGTGTACCACTGGGATCCAACTTCAGCAAACGCTGAGCTGACTCAAAAAAATGGAGGCCTTGATGTACAAGAAGGCACTGTTTTGGTGGTCTCTCTCTTGCAGTTAGTTTCCACATCATTCGAAAATGGATGGCCTATCCAAGTATCAATCTACCATTGCACTAATCCATCACTGTTCCTCCTAAACATATGCATGAACATGTTTGTGAACTCACATAATCTCTACCAAATACTGGAGCTGCCTTGGACATGATGAAAGCTAAAGCTTTTGATTTACGATGTTAACATTTGTATCCCTGTGGATGACATGATCCTCTTGTGATTAGTTTTATTTCATTCTGAACTTGGTTTAAGTGTCATTGGTGTATAGTTTTCCAACACGGACCCTTATCACTCAATCATTACATCTTATGTGCTGTGTATAGAGAAAGGCATACTTATCTCCTGCGGTTTCAATGAACTCCAGGTAACAAAGCCAATATATGTTCTCAATATTGGATAGGGTGACCTTGTCTATTTCCTGTCCTTTTTTACCTATAATTTTCGCGCACTTCTGAGTACTGAACTTTCTATGTGTTTCTTAATTTCCATTTTATTTTTATTTCTTATGGTGCTTATTCATTTGGCCTTTTATATGAACTTGACATCCACTTTGAAATATTGATGCAGCTATTGCGTCCACATTTGGAAGAACTCAGCAAGCAGACACGTAGTGTATGCCCCTTACACTCCTAACTCCAAGTATTTTGTTTTATTTCATAAGACTGACAAAGTGTACAACAACTAAGCCTTTTCCCATACTAGACGGGGTCGGCTACATGGATTATTCGTTTCTGTAGAGCCCTATCATGTGCCATGTTAGTAGTTAATTGACAATAAGCTAGATCATTCTTTATTGTTTCTTTCTAACACTTTTGTGGTCGTCCTCTACCTTTTTTAATACTTTCAAAATCTAGTTTTTGACCACTCATCCATCTCAACATCTTCATTTCTGTCACAAACATCTTTTGTACATGTTGATGATTAACTGCCCAATACTCAGAACCATAAAATATGACAGGTCTAATTGCTACTCTATAATATTTACCTTTTAACTTTAATGGTATCTTCTTATCACAAAGAATACCTTATGCTCCTCTCCATTTTAACCAACCAACATTAATTCTATGCGTAACATCTCCATCAATTCTTCCATCACTCTAAAAAATTGACCCTAGGTATTTCAAACTTTCCTTTTGGGGGATGCCATGTGTGCCAATTTTAATTTCTATGTTCTCTAAAGTAACCAAATGATCAAACTTACATTCCATATATTCTGTCTTTGTTCTACTAAGTCGGAAGCCTTTGTAAATAACATACAAGGTACTTCATCTTGAATATGTTTTGTTAATTCATCAATCATCATTATAAATAAGTATGGACTTAAAGTTGATCCTTGATATAACCTAATATTAACTTCAAAGAAGTCTCTTTTTCCTTCATGAGTCCTCACACGTGTTTATGCACCATCGTACATGTCTCTTATAAGGTTTATGTATGTCAATGGGATACCTCTTTTTTCTAAGGTTCTCCAAAGAACCTCCCTCGGTACCCTATCGTAAGCTTTTTCTAAATCAATAAATATCATGTGAAGGTCTTTCTTTTTTGCCCTAAAATGTTCCATAAGACGTCCCAAAAGGTGAATCGCTTCAATAGTAGATCTATCTTACATAAATCCAAATTAGTTCTCTGTTGTACTCGATACTTGTCTTAACCTACGTTCGATAATTATTTCCCATAATTTCATAGTATGGCTCATTAACTTGATACCCCGATAATTCGCACAATTCTGAATGTCTCCCTTGTTCTTGTATATGAGTATAAGTGTACTCGCTCTCCATTCCTCTTATTTCTCCATATTTCATTAAATAAAACTGACAAAGTGTAACTTGAGAAAATATGGAATCATTAACAATATATCTGGTCATTGAACTTGTTGGTTCATTTTCTCTGAGATGAATGCCCCTTCATTGTAGGCTGCAGACCTGGACACCTTGCAAGAGAATCAGCGCAAAATGAAGAAGCTATACAAAGAGTACATATCCTTTCCTATTCATCTTATCCTTTTGCTATCTAAAACCAGATAAATGAACTGCTCTTTAGTTTTGCATCTATCTAATTGATGAGATTGTATGCTTTAGGTATGCAGCAGTTGCCTACCAATTTATAGTAGGCACATGAAAGAATGTGCACGGCCACAAACGTTGGTGATTAGGTTGAAAATATCTCAAAATCGTGAATATTTTCAACACTGGCTACTTTCCCATTAACATGATATTTTAAAACATTGTCAGTCTGCTTCTTGCCACTTCTCAAAAATGGCTATAAAAGGAACTCCATGAAATGAAAATACATTTCTGAAACTTTTTCCCAACAAATTTTTAGCTTTTTGAAGCCAGAATAGGTGCATTAGTTATATCATACCAAATTATGATATCCTTTTAGCTTGTCCAAAGGTAGCAATTGGCAATTGAAGATCATGGATGTGTGTTTCAGGGCTCATTTATGTATATTGTGGGTGTGCGTGCTTGTGTGTACATATATTTAAGTTTAATGGTTCCTTTTCTGGTGTTGTTGGTGCTGTTTCACACCCCTATTTCCGTTCAATGAAGTTCTAGATGGAATCACAAGTCACAACTTTTATTTTATGCTAATTTCATATTGTATCAATTACTGAAAGTAAAGGTTTGAGACTGTTGCCTCCATAGTACTATTCTGTACCTCTTTCGATGAAACTATAAATATCTAGTCTGATGTTCATTGTTACTTTCTTTTCATTCTATAACTATTGACTGTTGTAGGTATGGTGTCACTCCATTTACTCCACTGATGGGACTTTTCATCCAAGGTCCAATATTTATTAGCTTTTACTTTGCGGTAAGATTAATTTCTTATGTGGGGATATTGTTGTCTTAAATTGCATAGTTAAGGTTTTGAACCCTCTTATCTGTTTTTCCTTACGATCTATCGTCTTTCCAATAATATACTTCCAACACTGAACTTTAAACCTAAACTGTTTTATTTGTTCTGGGCATCTCTTGTATGTGCACTTCCATGCATGTGTGTGCTTCATTGAGCTATTTCAGTTCTTTAAACTCATGATGCATGTCACAGTTTGAGATGCGTATGTGACCTATGATGCTAAGATATTCATGTTATTCATCATGTGGCTCCTCTTGATGCCTATGTAGTCCATGATATTTATGTTGTTGACTGGGTTTGAGAGACTACATTCTGAGAACTTTTGCTGTTATGTCTAGATAACCAACATGGCTGAAAAAGTTCCATCTTTTAAAGGAGGAGGAGCTTTCTGGTTTGTCGATTTAACAACTCCAGACCCCTTCTACGTATTCCCAGTTCTTACAGCACTGTCCTTCTTGGTGAATGTTGAGGTATGTCATGGTGTTTCCTGTATATGCTCTCATTACTGAAAACAATTTACCAATAATATATCAGCAGACAAAGTTAGTAATTAATTTTTTATATACTCCCTTTCAAGGAGTAAAATAAGTTTTTAACTTTTCTTTGTTTGAATTTAACAAATAATAGATTGATGCCCCTCGGGAAAGTTACAAGAACTAGTGAATTATTTTCTTAAGGGCCATCAATACTGTGTTGTTTGTACTGTATCATATCATGTATCCTTTTTTTCATGAGACGGGTGTATCTATGTCGTATTATAAATTTAAAAAAATAGTTTAAAAATCAATAAAATAGAAAAAAATCAAGACAATTCTAAACAATTTCTATAAATCAAAATTTGAGTGGACATTCGTCATTAAACATTAATTCAAATTATATGTTGTACAACTTTCTGATTAAACAAGTATCAAAATTACAACTTTCATAACTGAAAAAGAAGAATCATATATTGTAATCAGGATCATCAACTAAATAATCTTCATTTTCTTCTTTTCCTCCTTGTTTAAGATCATCACCACTGTCAATAGCAAAATCAATACCTCATCATCTCCCTACTGACATTATTGCACTCCTTCCAAATTGGTAATGTCTTCTTAAGTTAGGAGTGCATTTGTTTCATCATCTTTCATAATCCACTCTTTTAAGACATAAATATTATGAGACTTGATTAAATTGATTCTCATACCTACTTGAGCTTAACTTTCTTAATTACTAGCAAGAATGATAAGTAAATAAAATTTAAAACTAAAAAGTTCAAGAATAAAAACTTAAACTCAAACATTGAATTGGATACATAATTAGTAATTAATTCTTTTAATTACCTCTGTCATAGCTGCATGTTGCATCGGATAAAAACTAGATTATTGAGCCGCTTGTGTTCAAATTTGTTGCACTTTTCTTATGTGGATGTGTTTAAAGAAACTCCAATTGGAAAATGTTAAATATAAAGATCTGTTCCACTATAAATATAAGATTTAAAAAACTTAAATATTAAGATAAATGATTCATATGTTTACCTGGGCATATATTAGTCGGTTGCGAACGGCTACAAACAAGCCCATTAAGTAAAGAGAATTATTCTAGATCTCCATCTCCCAATATATGACACTTCGTTATGAATAGCATGCTATAGCGTTCATTATAGCGCGCTATAGCAAATTAGCAGCCCCTTGACCGCTATATCAATGGTAAAATAATGGTTGTCTATTAGGGCCACTATTAATGATGTTAGGAGTGTTATAGTGGTCTGCTATAACAATAACAACATATATATGGATCGACCCGACCTAATTCCCAAACCTATATTAGCTCAATTTTCCTCCCCTCTCTTGAGCCTTCCTTTTTCTCCTCCCTTACATTACCACCAACACCGGACAAGTCTACCACTGCCATCGGTCTCTCTTTTGCGGCTGATCTCTCTCTATGCGAGTTGTCTGCTTCTCTTTCGCTTCCCTACCTGCATCTCTCTCTCAACAAGCAATGGCTAGAAGGCTCTCGTCCTGCCGTTGGTATCTCTCTCTCCTCTACAACTTTCATAACACCACCACCATCACCATCAAGACTCTTGCAGGCCTCTGTCTCCATTATTGTCATCCCACCACCACCATCTCTCTTTCTTCTCTCTCTCAACCTTCATTAACTTCAATTTGTGAGTCCACCCCATGGTCACTCAAGTTATTGCGCTTTGTGCACATGCTTATAATTTTGCCATTGCATAGAAGCATAGAAGACAACAGGCATGCACTACAAAAATTTCTAAAACAAAACATTAATATTTGAAACAAGCAAACATTAATATTTGAAACAAGCATTGACAAATCTACATGGGCCAAGGTGGTACTCGAAACACTGCAACCTGAAGAGTACACAAAAATTTTGATGGGCCAATCATGTAAGACACAACTACTACTACAACTACTACAATTAAAGCTTTTTCCCATACTAGACAAGGTCAGCTACATAGATTTTTTTTAGAATCCATGGTAAGTCTGATAAAGTTTTACATTGGTTGTCGGAGGCCTAACACAACACTCCTCCTTTATCCGGGCTTGGGACCGGCTATGCAAGGGTGATCCCTTACATGAGCGGAGTTCGTGTAAGACACAAGTCACACAACTCTCCCCGCCAAAAGGTTGACTTAGTTAAAGGTAATATGTTCACTGCTTAGAATAACTTGATTACATTTATTTTTTTGTTTTTTAGTTTAAGTTTAACAATTCAATATCCTTATGTCAAATGAAATTTACTGTTTGTTTTCTTAAAAATTGTTTATTTAGTTTGATTTCTTTATTTCTAGAAAAATATATAGAACTGTAAATATTTGTCGATAATTGAAGGTTGATACTTCACGAATCAATTCCACCAAATCGCCAAGAGTCAAATGGCATTCAAGTATGAATGCCGATCTTCAAATACAACAAACAAGAGAGCGAAAGCATACATAAACAAGTCAAAAGTAGTGCTAAGACTGCATTCTTTTATTGATGATAGATTCATGTTTTTATAGGCTTTACAAGAAGTGTATGTAACATAAAATGAGAGAGAGAGCAGCCCTTGAAAAAGGGCTGCTGGCTGTTGTGCTGTGCACAACATAGTAACGGTTACTAACTAACCATTGGAGGCCAGCAACTTCCAACGGTTAGTTGACTGGCTCAGGTCCTAGTGGCCTGGGCCAATCCTGTTACAAATAGGGGCCGACTGGCCCAAGGCCCTAGTGGCCTGGGCCAATCCTTTTACAATTAACACCCCCCCTCAAACTTACGGGGTATAGACCGAAAGTTTGTCCAACAAGAATTGAAACCGAGTAGCTGAAAGGGATTTAGTGAAGAAATCTGCTAGTTGCATCTTAGATGTGACATAACACAGTGAAATCTTATTATTCAGGCATTCTTCACGAACAAAGTGGCAATCCATCTCGATATAGTTCGTCCTCTAATGAAAAGTATTGTTGGAGGCAATGTACATGGCGCTTTTGTTGTCACAATATATGATGGCAGGGCATTGCAAAGTAACCCCCATATCTACTAGAATGGTTGTGATCTAAGAGATCTCCATCGCAACTGTAGCCATAGCTCGATACTCAGCTTCAGTGGATGAGAGTGAGACTTTCTGTTGCTTTTTGCATTTTCAAGAAATGAGAGATTCACCTAAAAACACAGAAAAACCAGTCGTAGAGTGTATCGTTGACATCTCCACCCCAATAAGCATCGGTTTATACAGATAAATCAAAAGATTAAGAAGAAGTTAAGAGAACCCATTTGTTAGCAGTATTTCTGATATATCAAATAATGCGGAAAACAACACTCATATGAACAGAAGTGGGTGCCTGCGGAAATTGACTTTTTGTGTGTACTGCATGTGAAATATCAGGTTTGGTAATGGTAATATAGGTAAGGGCTCCTATGAGTTGTCGGTAAGGGGTGGGATCAACTAATTTCTCACCGTAAGTGGATCTTAACTTGATGCCTAGAACTTTTGGTGTGTCAACTATCTTGGTATCTGTAAGACCAGATCTTTCAATGATATCATTTGCAAACTTTGTTTGAGACATAAAGTATCCACAATTGTTTTTAGTTATTTTAATGCCTAAAAAGTAATTCAGCATGCCCAAGTCTTTCATGTCAAATTCATGATGAAGATTAAGTTTAACTTCTGCAATTCCAGCTTCATCACAATCCACATATAAAAGCAAAATAACATTGAAAGTAGATCTTTCAATTTTGCAAACTTTGTTTGAGACATAAAGTATCCACAATTGTTTTTAGTTATTTCAATGCCTAAAAAGTAATTCAGCATGCCCAAGTCTTTCATGTCAAATTCATGATGAAGATTAAGTTTAACTTTTGCAATTCCAGCTTCATCACTTCCTGTGATGATCATATCATCTACATACAGAAGCAAAATAACAACACCTGATTTTGTTCTTCGTACAAACAATGCAGTATCAGTGTAGCAAGTTGTAAAATTATGCAAATGCATGAATTTTTCAAATCGATCAAACCAAGTTTTAGGAGCCTGTTTCAAACCATACAAGGCTTTTCGCAATTTAAGAGCATGTCCAGGAGGAAGATTGAGACCAGGAGGAGGACTCATGTAGACTTCATTCAAATAACCATTCAGAAAAGCATTCTTAACATCAAGTTGATAAATATTCCATTGCTTAATTGCACTAATGGTTATGAGAATTCTAATTGTGGTCATTCTAGCTATTGGGGCAAAAATTTCATTATAGTCAATTCCATATTCTTGGTCATACCCTTTAGCAACTAATCTAGCCTTGTATCTCTCAATGTGGCCATTGCTATGAGTTTTGATTTTATATACCCATCGATATCCAATGATTTTCTTATCCTTTGGTATGGGTGCAACTATCCATGTTTGAGCCTTGTCTAGGGCATTGAGTTCATCTTTCATAGCATCTTCCTATTCTGGAATACCTTTAGCATGATGATAGAACCTAGGTTTCTTAACTTGATGAAGGGTGACAATCAAATTTTTTCGTTGTGGTTCAAACACAAATCGTTGGGGAGGTCTTGAAACCCTGGGTTCTAATCTTGTAATATCAGGTTCTATGTGGGCATCATTGGTTTTTCTAGGACGTCTTGTATAATGTGAGGGGAATGGTTCGACAATTGTTGGGTATCACCAGTTGTGTGTGAAGTGTCATTATCTTTAACAGGATTTTCTTGAAGATCTTGATGATCTATTGAGTCACAATCATTATCTTCTAGTTTAAGAAAGTCTTGAGGAATGAAAGGTTCAGAATTTTTCAAGGGTTTGGATTAATAATAAGTATCATTTTCAAAAAATTTTACATCCTTAGACACATACAATTTGTCTTCTATGGGATCAAAATACCTATAACCCTTTTTGTCAATACCATAACCAAAGAATACACATTCAATAGCTCTGGGTGATAGTTTATCATTCTTGTCTGTATACATAAAACATCTACATCCAAAAACTCTAAGTCGTTCATAGAATGGAGGGATGTTGTATAACTTTTCAAAAGGTGAAGTATTTTCAAGGTTAGATGAAGGCATTCTATTTTTAAGATATACTGCGGTAAGAGTAGCTTCGGCCCATAAATATTTAGGAACCCTACTAGCAATTAGCATAGTTCTACAAGTTTCAATAATATGCGTATGTTTTCTTTTCGCTAGGCCATTTTGTTGGGGTGTTTTAGTGCATGATTCTTGATGAAAGATACCATTTGTTTCAATAAATTTTTGAAATTCATTAGACATGTACTCTCCTCCCGAATCGGATCTAAAAATTTTAATGGTGGCTCCAAATTGGTTTTTGATCATATTACAAAAGACTACAAAATTTTCAAATACTTCGGATTTATGTTTAAGAGATATATCCATGTAAAATGTGTAAAGTCATCCACAAAAATCACATAGTATTGCACTCCTCCTTTAGAAGTAATGGGCGCGGGGTCCCAAACATCCGAATGTATTAGATCAAAGGCTTTCTTTGGTACATTGTTTCTTTCTTCAAAAGGAAGATGATGCATTTTTCCAAGAATACAATTTTTACATTCAAACTTTTTCTCTCTAATTGTTTTCATAAAAGGAATATTACATAATTTTTTAGAGTCTAAGTGTCCAAGTCTTTTATGTCAAAGCGTAGCATCTTGGGCTACGTTACAAAACTCAGAATTTGGCATAACAAGATAGTCCATTTTGTATAGTCCACTTTCTCTATGGCCTTGACCAATCACTTTCTTCGATAGGTGATCCTGCACCACACAATGTTCGGATGAGAAAGTGACTATACAATTGTTATCACATATTTGAGCAACCGAAAGTAGGTTTAAATTAAGTTTAGGTATAAGACTTACATTTTGAATTTTAAAATTTTGTTTTTAAAGGTTTCCTACTTTTTCGATTTGGAGTTTTGTTCCATCGGCCGTAAACACATGTTTTCCAATGGTCTCACAAGAATTAATCAAAGAATCTTCACTATGTGTCATATGAAAAGATGTACCAGAATCTAAAAATCAAGACATACCTTGAGAAGTGGATAAAGCATTCCCGGAGATGCTTGCTTTTTCTTTGAAGATTTCTTCTATGTACGCTTTGATGTTGTTAGTCAAGACACTTCCTTCTTCTACGGCTCCCACATTTCCACTCCTTTTCCGAAGTAGAGGACAAGTGGTTTTGATGTATCCACTTTTCTTACAATAGTGGCAAATAGTGTCTTTGTTGGGCCATGGTCCCATGGACTTCTTTGACATACCTTCATTATTCTTTGCTTTCGGAGGCTTGTAGGTCTTCAAGTTTGCTCCTGGCTTTGATGCGGCGAGCATGATTTTCTTAGCCACATTCATATTCTTCAATCTTGTTTTCTCCATAACAAGGTCGACCAAAAGGGAATCCCCTTTAGGTCTAGGTTTTCTATATATAAGGTCTGATCTAATATTTTCAAACTTGTCTCTTAACCCACGCATAAACAAGAAGTATTGGTTATTTAGAAATTCTTGAAATTCATCTAATTTGTAAAGATTTCCAAATTTATCAAAACTTCTTAATTGAGTCCATAACTCTGAAAATTTATTATGGTAGTCTCTTATGCTTAGGTTTAAGCATAACCATTCTTTCCATCAGATGAATTTGGAAAACAAAGTCGTCTTTAGAATGAAGTTTTTTCAAGTATTCCTAAGTTTCAAAAGCATTTTCAAAAGCACTAATCCTAATTCTAAGCTTTTCATCCACATTTTAGCAAATAATCCATGTAATTTTTGCATTCATCTTTTCCCATAATTTCAAATCTAACTTGTATTTTTCATGAGCTTTGACGATTTCATCATCATCCAAACCATCAATGTTCAAAGTTGGTTCCTTTATGGTTCCATCGATGTAATCCCAAAAATCTTTCGACAAAAAATACTTTTTCATGGTCCTAGCCCAACTTTGGTAACATTTTGAGTCTAGGATACATCTAAACGACTCGTTTTTACTTTCCATTTTGTGCAAAATAAAAAGTTATGAACTAACCTCAAGTTTGGTGAAATTCTTCAAAGTTTGGTGAAATTCTTCAAATTTTGCACTGGTGACACGCTTCCGAGGCTCTAATACAATGCACTCAATTTCTTCAATCCGAGGCTCTAATACCATGTAAATATTTATCGATAATTGAAAGTTGATACTTCACGAATCAATTCCACCAAATCACCAAGAGTCAAATGGCATTCAAGTCAAAAGCAGTGCCAAGACTGCATTCTTTTATTGATGATAGATCGATGTATTTATAGGCTTTATGTAACATAAAATGAGAGAGAGCAACCCTTGAAGAAGGGCTGCTGGCTGCTGTGCTGTGCACACCATAGTAACGGCTACTAACTAGCCATTGGAGGCCAGCTGCCTCCAACGGCTAGTTGACTAGCCCAGGCCCTAGTTGCTTGGGCCAATCCTGTTACAAACAGGGGCTGACTGCCCCAAGGCCCTAGTGGTCTGGGCCAGTCCTTTTATAATTAACAAGAGCATGTTGTAAAGATTGCAAGGTAATTCCATGAGAAAGCTTAACCACAACATCACCTTTTAGTTATGGATTTATAAATAAAAAAATGGTAGAACTTCAAAAGCAAGAAAGAAGATATATTTAAATAAAAAATCCTTCAAGGAGATGCTTGAAATTATGTTGGTACATCTTATGATGTGGAACAATAAATATGACTATATATTAGGAAAGTGGCGAAAGATGTATTAGGTGAATCTAAGGGAAGTGTACCAGCACAAAAAGAAGCTTGGTGGTGGAGTGAAGTAGTGCAAAATAAAATCAAGGCAAAGAAGGCATGTTACATATTACATTATGTTAAGAAAACTAATGAAACTTTAGAGGCTTATAAGAAAGTAAAGAAGGAAGCGAAAAAGGTTGTCAGTGAAGCAAAAGCTAAAACTTGGGAGGATTTATATAAAAAAACTCAACTCAAAAGAGGGTGAAAGAGATACTTTTATGATAGCTAGGGTTAGAGATAAGAAAACTAAATATCTTAATTATGTTAGATGTATAAAAGACGAGGATGAAAAAATTCTAGTGGCAAATGATGATATACGAAATAGATGGAAAACTATTTTTATAAGTGTTTTAATGAAAATAATGATGTTAGTATTAGTTTAGGAGAGTTAGCCAAATCAGAAAAGTATATAAACCACAATTTCTACCGACGTATTCAAAAGAATGAAGTCAAAGAGACTCTTAAACATATGAAGGGTGGTAAATTGGTAGGACCAGACAATATTCCTATAGAAGTTTGGAAAATATTAGGAGAAACAGGAATCACTTTTACTCACAAAACTATTAATGAAATATGAAGAAACCAAAAGATGTTGAAGGAATGGAGAGCGAGTACAATTATACCTATATATAAGAACAATGGAGACATTCAGAATTATGCGAATTATCGGGATATCAAGTTAATGAGTCATACTATGAAATTATGGGAAAGAATTATCGAACGTAGGTTAAGACAAGTATCGAGTATAATAGAAAACCAATTTGGATTCATGCTAGACAAATCTACTGTTGAAGCGACTTACCTTTTGAGATGTCTTATGGAATATTTTAGAGCAAAGAAGAAAGACCTTCACATGATATTTATTGATCTAGAAAAAGCTTATGATAGGGTATTGAGAGAGGTTCTTTGGAGAACCTTAGAAAAAGAGGTATCTCACTGACATACATGAACCTTATAAGGGACATGTACGATTGTGCAAAAACATGTGTGAAGACTATGAAGGAATGACCAACTTCTTTAAAACATAATATTGGGTTACATCAAGGATCAACTTTAAGTCCATACTTATTTATAATGGTGATTGATGAGTTAACAAAACATATTCAAGATGAAGTACCTTTGTGTATGTTATTTGCAGATGACATTGTGTTAGTGGAGGAGTCTAAAGAAAAAGTTAATAGAAAATTGAAACTATGAAGAGAAACATTAGAAAGCAAAGTCCTCCGACTTAGTAGAACAAAGACATAATATATGGAATGTAAGTTTGATCATTTGGTTACTTTAGAGGATATAGAAATTAAAATTGGCACACATTACATCCCCAAAAAGAAAGTTTTAAATACCTACGGTCAATTTTTCAAAGTGATGGAGATGTTACGCATAAAATTAATGCTGGTTGGTTAAAATGTTGAGGAGCATGAGGTATTCTTTGTGATAATAAGATACCATTAAAGTTAAAAGGTAAATATTATAGAGCAACAATTAGACCTACCTTGTTTTTATGGTTCTGAGTCTTGGGCAGTTAACCATCAACATGTACAAAAGATGTTTGTGATAGAATTGAAGATGTTGAGATGGATGAGTGGTCATACAAGAAAAGACCATATAAATAATGAGGTTATTAGAAACAAATTAGGAGTTACACCAATAAAGGATAAAATGAGAGAATATCGTTTAAAATGGATTGCACATAGAAAGAAGATCAAAAGAAAACCTGGAAGAAGGTATGAAAAACTAAAGTTGGAATGTATTAAAAGAGGTAAAGGATGACCACAAAAGTGTTGGGAAGAAACAATAAAGAATGATCTAGCTTATTGTGAGTTAAGTGCTAGCATGGCACATGATAGGGCTCTGTGGAAACAAAGAATCTATGTAGTTGACCCCGTCTAGTATGGGAAAAGGCTTAGTTGTTGTTGTTTGTAGTTTGATTTATATTTATGAATGTGGTGATTATGTGTTTGTTGATATTTCTTAGAAATTAGAGAATTCATTATATATATATATAATATTTTAATCGTAAATGAAACTCTATTGCTAAATCTTTTATATCCTGCTACTATTATATTAGGGTCAACCGCAAACAACCCGCCAACCCATGTTGATAACATAGGTTAGTGTTGTTTAACGTATATCATATCGTATATCGTTTTGGTCCACGATATGTATGGTATCATTCCGTATCATTTTTTAATACTAAAAAATTGATTTTTTTTAAAAATCACAGAAGTTCAAGAAAAATCATAATAATTAAAAAAAATTCATATAATGCATAAGTTGAGTATATGTTCATCAATCACCATTCAATTTTCAATGTATAAAGCATTTAAACATTACAGTTTTAGCAAAATTACAACTTTTATAATTGAAAAAAAATTACATTTAAATATTGAAATCAGAATCAACTTAATAATCTTTATCATCTCCTCCTTTTAAGATCATCACCACCTTCAGCTTCAAAATTAAAATCTATCATTCCCTTAATGTTGTTGTGCTCCTTCCAAATTAATCCATTGAATGTCTTCTTAAATTAGTAGTATATTTGCTTCACTATCTTTTATAATCTACTCCTTTAAAATATTAAAATTGTTCAGACTTATTGGATCAAATTGGTTCTTCTCTCTATTTAACTTTATTAATTGTAAGCAAAAAAGACAAGTAAATAACATTAACAATTAAATAAAATAAAACATTGAATTGAATGCTTAATTAGTAACTAATCCTTTATTACCTTTGTCGAAGCTGAATGTTGTAATAGATTGTTGGAGCTGAATGTTGCAACAGATGAAAACTATGTCATTGAGCCGCTTATGTTCTAACCTCTTGCGTTTTTTTGTGTGGATACGTTGAAAGACACTATAATTTTTTTCACAACCAGTTGCACTAGAAGTATGGATCAGAACTCTTATTGCAAAATCTCTCAGTTTTGGGCATCACTTTCAAACCTATTCCACCAAACATTTAATAGGAAAAGACAAACATAAAGTGTTTATAAGATTTAAAAACTTAAATATTAAGATAAAAAATTTACTTGGGTGCATATTATTACAGTTGAAATGGCTACAAACAAGCCCATTAAGTGAAGAACATTATCGTCGATCTCTATCTCTCGATCTATAGCATTTGCTCTACTCTTATCAAGGATTAATCTGTTTATGCAATGAATGATATCTCGATTAACCTCACCGTCCCTTTTAAAGCTTGTATAATACCTAAATGTTAGATTTAGGTAGTAAGTTGCTGCATAAATAGGTTAATGCAACTGTTTATTTTGTCTATTATCGATAATATTCCACATGAGTACATAATCTGTCTTTCTTCCGTTAAAATTAATTGTAATAGCTTCTTTAGCCTATTCATGGTTTCAAAAGATAACCCATAGATGACTTATTGTCAGCCAATTTTAAAACTTTGACTAAAAGAATGTGATCCTTAATAGTCTAACAAAGGAGTTCCGAAATGTACTCCTAAATACTGTCTCTAAAATCTTATTCAATTTTCTATTCATTCTATTTTAAGGCAATTCTGCAAACTGTTCTTACTAATCCGAAAAAAACATTATCTTCAAAGGCTTGCTTTTGTTTAACAATGCTCTATACTGATAAGAAATTAGTTGCAAACCGAGTAGCAGTTGTACGAATGAGTAGTACGAATGAGTTCTGCATCATCTATATATCTCATCATACATAATACAAAAGCATAGTTGTAAATAAATTTGGTGATATCTTGGCAACACTTAATTATTGCCTTATCTCATTTATCTCATCAATATCCTCAAGCATGAGATCTAAACAATGGGCTGCACATGATGTCCAATAAAAGTCCCATAAGTATCAGCTAACTCCTTTACAACTCCTTTATAGTTAGCTGCATTATCTGTAATTAATTGGACTACATTCTCAAGCCCAACCTTCAATATACCTTATCAAATTTTTGCCTTAAAATCTCTACGATATGTCTCCTCTCACATGTTTAGGGATCTCAAAAACATAAGTCATTTAAGACATTAGATAAGAAAGTTTAACAAAGTCTTTTCTTGCCTATCTGTCCATCCGTCATGATAGTGCATCATATCTCCTTTTATGACTCTCCCAAAGTCAAACAATACTCTTCTTATGTAATAGTTTTCGTCTTAACTTTTGATAAGATGACATCTTATACTTTAGACTAAGATGCCATTGCTTGAAAATGAAAAGAATTTGCAGCATTAAATGAAATGCATACACCATAAAACCATCTCCCTATTGCAAGGTCTGCCTACTTATTCAATTGCTTTGAAGCCATAACAACACAAATTTTAGGTTTAGTACAAGGTGTAGTACTAGGAGAAAAAAATAATTATATGCATAATAAGGTCTTCCTGTAACCCTTCCTCTTCTACCACTTCCAACCTCTTCAACAACCCTATTTCCTCTGATAATAGGTCGAGAACTACTACTATCAACCTCTGTCTTAGCATTAGAAAGGATGCAATCACTAAATAGCACAAGAAAGGATACTATCACCAAGTCCAACAACATCATCTTCTTCTTCAAACATCTCTATATCATCCATTTGTTATCTTTTCTCAACCACACTCTCGATTATATGTAGACTTTGTCATTTAATGGCTTTTGGTACTTTCTTAACTTTGTCATAAAAAGCAACTTCTTTTTTGGTTCTTACTAGGTGATGTTTCAAACGATAAATTCCATCACTAATTATCTTCTCATAAAAAATATATCTGATTTTCAATTTGTTTCTCTTAAATGTTGTATTTCACTGCCATGTCGGATCATTATACCGAGATTCAGAGTCCGTAACATCTCTTTCTGCCATCTTAATTTAACACTTCAATCTTAAAAAACCTAAAAATAAAAATACTTAATAAATTCATAATCTTCACTTCATAAACCACCAAAACACTCAAATATAATAGAATGTCTCCCACTTCACAAATACAACGAAAGGATATTCACACACACTTCATAAGCTGTCATTCAAAAAAAGAAAAATAAATTACACAAGAAAACACCAAATACAAAGAGAAAAAATAAAAAAACCTATTATCACAATCACCAAAATGTTGGTGTTGCCACTATAAAAGTGATGGTGGCGTTAGAGACCCTTGAAAACCGTTGGAGATGCCTCACCCTAGTTGGAAGTCACATTTGAGGGTCTTGAAGACCCAAAACGAAAGACAGAAACCTCGCAGAAATGCGGGTTTCTGTATGGTTAGAGACCTTTATAAAAGGTCTCTTGACGTATCTCCCCGATCGTACAATATGAGCGATACAACACGATATTATATCTCCTACGATACAATATTATGTATCTATTGTGGAGTCCCATGATATGATACGTATCGTATCATACGATACAATGCTATACATATAACACTAACATAGGTATGACATCTGCTCTACTCTTATCACGGACCAATCTATCTATATAATCAAAAATACCTCTGTTGACTTCATTGTCCCTTTTCAATGTTGCAGAATACTAAGTAGTAAGTTGCTATATGAATAGGTTGATGCAATTGTGTAGTCTGTCTATTATCAATAATCCTCTATACAAACACATAATCACTTTTTCTTTCATTAAAGTTGCTCTTCACAACCTCTTTAGTCTTATCCATGATTTCATAAAGATAGCTCATAGATGACTTATCCTCGCTGTTGTTGTTTTCATGCATAAAATCACGTTGAATGGTGTAGAATCAAATATCACAGCGTTGACTTGAAAATGGGTTGCAGTCACCACTCTTGGCCGCCGACCCCTGCTGCCAGTTTTTATTCAATCCATCGTTCTGTTAAACCCTAAACCTGATTACAAATTTATACTTAGACTCTTCTAACTTAAATGACAAGAATGCCCCTACTTAAAGTACACGGTTCCTAATGAATCTGATCCAATTCATTAGGAACCAGGTACTTAATTACAAGACCCAAACCTCCTAATTACACACTTAACTACATAAGACTCTAAAATTATAAAAGACACGACATCACATGAGGACGAGACTTGATCTCCAACAGTTGTCAACCAATTTCAAAACTTTATCAAAGGGCATGTGATCTTTAATAACCTAATACTGGAGTTTCAAAATGTACTCCCGAAGATCGTCTATGAAATCTCATTAAGTTTTTTGTTCAAGAGCTAACTGACAAATATCACATTCAAGGATCACATTAGAAGACTCAAGAGTTAAGTTGGGTATAACAGAACCAATTTTGGAGGGAGATACATGTTCAAGATGAGCATGCCACAACTTGACATCCGCTTCACGTGATGGTGCCACTGAAGTAAAGATAGAGGAGTTGCTAACCAAAAAATCATTTATCAAATATAGGCTACCATGACCAAAGACCCTACCCGTCTTTAGATCCTGAAACATACAACCATAAGGAAAAAAACATAATCGAACAGTTTAAGGAGGTAGTGAGGGAGCTAACTGAAAAGAGATTGATAGGAAAACTGGAAACATGTAGGACAAAAGTCATGGTGGCTAATGTGGTCTTCACACTTCCTTTACCAACAGTACATATGTGAGATCCATCAACAAGTCTTATCGATGTCCTGTTACATAAAGATTGATACTCTAAAAAATAAGATTGATTTCCTACCATATAATCTATAGCTCTAGAATCTATAATCCAGATCGGAGGAGAATATGTTTTACCTAAGTTAGAGGAGGGGTGATCTGCCATGGTTGCTTGAGAAGTGAAGGGATCACTGTCACCTAGTCGAGTTTCAAGACCTCCAAGTCTCTTAATCAGGGCCTGAAGAGAATCTGAACTAGTCACGTGATAGTGTGAAGTATTTTCATAGCTGCCACGAACTTTGGAATAATTTGGTCACCTATAAGGTCCCATCAAAATTCTTTAGTGTGGCGTGATTTACCACATTGTGTACACTTTAACTTGTCTCTGTTATCTGGAGGTGTGCCACGACCTCTTCCTCGAGATTCACCTCTCTCACGAGATGGCTAAACATCTGTTTTACTAAGTAGTGCATTTTGCTCAAAGGAAAGTATGGTTTCTTTTTCTAGATTTCATCGATCTTCCTCGCGAAATAGTAGTGAATAAACAATTCCAAGGGAAGGAACTTCCTCTCGAAGAACATTAACTTTGACTACTTCATATTCATTGTTGATGCTCCAAAGTAGATCAAATACTTTTATTTTTTTAGATTCTATTTCTTTTACGTGAACATGAGGAACATTCAATTGACGTATAAAACTGTAGTTCATTTCACAAGCCTCTTAATTCTGCGTAATAATCACTTATAGGTCATGAACATTGTCTATATTTCCTGATTTTCTCGAGAAGTTTATATTCTTTTGCCACATTTGTGTGTCTAGAATATGCCTCACTTACTGCTTTCTATATATTGGAGGATGAATCTAGATACATAAATCAATGACTTATGGCTGGTGTCATCGACTGTAACAGCCATTATGAGATAAGTGTGTCTTCTTTCCTTCGCTTAGGATAGGACAAATCATGAGGAGGAGGGTAGGGGTGCTGTTCCGTAAGATAAGACAATCTCCCCCTTGCTAAGATTGCCAATTCCATAGAACAAGACCATTTTCAAAAATTTCGGCCATCTAATTTTATGTTTGTGATTTGAAACGTATCAATCAACACTCAGATCTCATGGAAGAAAGGAAAGTTCTGGTGATTTCCCTTTTTCTACCATAGTAGAAGAGGCTTACCTTCCCACAGATCAGATTATGTTAATCCAATGCACTGATCGCAGACAAACACCAGAGAGAAAACTGATCTAGACGCAAGACAACAAACTTTTGTCGACCCAACGAGAACACAAGATTGTGGATGACCCTATTAATGCCATGAACACTCTGATACCATGATAAAATATAGGAATTTATTGCATTAAGAAAGAAAAAACTTACTGAGAATGACAGATTTCAAAGATCTGCTCCCTTTCTTATCAAGGTTTGCACCCCTTTCTTGGGTGGTTGCAGTCCTACATTATCGTGAAATGCCCTAATGACTACTTATATGCTAATCTAACTTAAATGAGTAAAGTACCCACATTAAGTAATGTTTAATGCTGGATTAACACAAAATGCAATTGGGTGTGCACGAGTCCATAAATGGGACCTGAATATGTTCTCTTAACAGTTCATACATTGTATCTTTATTGTCATGTTTTATTATGGATTTTGTTTTTCTCCTTTTTTGCCTTTTCTGTTTTCTCTTTATTTATTTATTTCATTTTTGTGCTTGTTCGGTATTAGTTCATGCTTCTTTGTTCCATTCATGCTTGCTTTTCTCTTTATTCTGCATTATTTGTTTCATTATTTAATTTTCTTCCGCTTTTCGTTAGTTTTGCATTATTTATTTCTTTTTCTCTTTCTTATATCTCCTCCAATTAGTTCTCCGTTACTTCATGCTTCTTTTTCTCTCCATTCTCTATCACTTTCCTATTTGGGTATGATTAGTTTTATTTGCTTGCTCTTAGCTTCATACATGCTTCATAAGCCTTTTCAAAGCAATTGAAATGAGAATTTCAGTTACTAAACCATGGTTGGTGTTCTTGCTTGCTCCATTTTGTTTACTACAAAAAAAGGTTCAAGTAAACACATCCTACTAAGGGTACGAACCATATGATTGATGCTTCATGTTCTCTTTTAGTTAATTACCACTAATATGTCTTTCAAGAGGTAATTCTTGATAGTAAGAGCAGTTCATGATAGTTTGCTTTTACTTATGACTAATCCTCAACATTTTTGTTGTCATGAAACTCATATGTTCGATTCCTTGTTTTGTAAATTGGGATGCACTGTGTAAGCTTACATTTGGAAATGTCTTTGTTAGTGTATAATTATTTTTTTGTTGGTATAAAATGTGGTTTATATTGATTTGCATTTGTGCAAATGTTGGATATATATTTCTTGTTATTTTTAGGATTAGATAATATTTTTTAATATTAGTGTACCGCTAAATCTAACTCCGCCCATGTAAGGGATCACCCTTGCATGGCCGGTCCCAAGTTTGGATAAAGTCGGGTTGCGTTAGGCTTCCTACAACCAGCGTAAAACTTTATAGTATGAGAAAAGGCTTAGTTGTAGTTGTAGTTATAGTAGTGTACCGCAAAATCTGTAATATCTCCGATATATTTGTGACTGGTTCTTTATTGGCTTTCACTGAAAACTTATTCAATAAATCTTGGGATCAAACAACAGCTATTGTCTGTGCAAAATCCTTGTTCCATTCGATTCTATTTTATAATATAGGTGACCAGGTTTTCAATTAATTGGCCTGTTTTCATGATTATTTCCTGCATTAGTTGATAGATCTTGCTCCCTCCAAAGAACAGATTCTTTTCAGTTTGTGACGAGAGCTTTATCTGGTTATATTTATTAGTTGAATATCTTTGGTAGATGAGTACTACACAGTATTTCTTTCCTTCCAATTTACAAGATCAGTTTGTCTTTCTAGCTGCTGAACTTAAATTGGATTTGTGGGATCATAATGATATTCATAGAAGATATTAAGCTTTTTGACTAGCTTAGTAAGCATTTCTGCTGATAACTGATCTCTTTAAATTTGTAGTTGAACTTGCAAGAGGGCATGGAGGGTAACCCCATAGCTGGTAACATGAAAAAATTCTCCAGGGTCGTTGCAGTTGGAACTGTACCATTTACGATGAACTTCCCAAAGGTATTTTGACAAAATATGCGTATGCACTATGCAAGTAATGATATTTGTGTATCAATGCACTAAAAGTCCAATCTTCCTTGTGAAAGCAGAAATGGATGTCGCTTTGCTTATTCTGGACATTGATCATTGCTGCATCTCATTTCAGTTAACCTGAACCAAAGCCTTGTGCATTTGATGTTCTTTTCTGTAATCAAATCAGTAAAACTTTTCTCTAATTCGATTGGGTAGAATCTATTACAAGTAAACATATATTTAGATTCAATTATACGGCTTAGTTGAATGTTGTGCCATCCATTTGTCACACTTTGCATTCTCTTATGTTTTGCACACTCCGGCTATGTTTTGCCAAGAGTTGGACTTGGTGAATTATGTATGTTAGTGGTCCAGTTGACTTGAACCATGTAGGAAGGATAGGCTATTCCTAAGAATATCTACTTTTGTACTTTTAAATCTTATGTCCTCACCAGTTTGCCTAATTGGTTATCTTTTCCTATGTTATCAATAGCGGTTAGCGTGTTGTTAGCAGTTGACCCTGATATAGCGGTATTTAGCAATACACTTTTATTTACGATTAAAAAATATTATATATAATGAATTCTCTAATTTTTAAGAAATATCAAGAAACACATAACCACTTCTTTCATAAATATGAATCAAACTAAATAAACAAATTCTAAGAAGACAAACAATAAATTTCATGTGGCATATGCATATTGAATTGTTAAACTTATATTAATAAACAAAAACATAAATGTAACCAAATTATTCTACGCAGGAAGAAGAAGAATTAAAAGAAACTAATGCATATTATACTTATCTACTCACGTATGGTGACTATGGTCCATGATTCCAATCTAATTTAAGCAATGAAACGAATTATACTTACTTGCAAAAAAAAAACGAATAATGTTAGGGTGAACTAGTGGACCAATATACTAATTGACCAAAATATTTATAGTACTTTTGAAGCAATAGCTTTAGCATGCATTAAATATAATAACTGACAACTTAACAAATAACAAGCCCAAAACATAGCATCCATCCATCAAGATTGAAGTGTGATTATAATATACAATTAATTGTTTAAGCTAAACCCAAAAAACTATTTCAGAACTAATTATGTTCATTTATTTTAAGACGTTCATTTTTAGACGAAGACAGTTCATCTTCCTCTTCATTTGTTTCTTTAAAATTAAATTCTTCTAGGCATCTTATCTTTTCCCTTGCTTTGCCCTTTGTCACTTTTATGTCATTGATCTTTATACAACTCCCTATCTTGATGCTTCTGATGCTTAGGATATTCATCACGATCTTGATTGATGTCAATATGATGGGGTCAAAATTTATTCTGTTATCTTTCCCCTCTTTGTACCTTCTTATTAATTTTTCATTATATTACACAAAAGCTAAGTCATTAACTTTTATTACATTATAAATAATAAAGTATAATTCTTCTCATTTCAAAGGTACTCCAATCATGCTCACATGAGGTGACACTATAACTAAGATGTGTCATGTCATTGCTCTAAGTGAAAAACTAATATCCTTCAAAAATCTTAGTTGCAAAATTATTGGCTTAGATTGCTTCCTTCAGTACTATTTGATAAAGGACATTTTTTCTATTGTTCAAAAATAACTATAGACCTTAGAGCTTCTTTTGACTACCATTAGTTGTCCAAAGTTAAGCTTCTAGTAGCAAAACAGGTCACAACTAGTCTATATATGTCTTTTCCTCCAGTATAATATCCCGTCATATGCAATATCTACCCACGGCTGTACAAAAATGTCACTAACTTCTTTTCCCTGCTAAAGATGTCTTTTAGTTTATTTATCTCTCGAATATCTTCAAGCATTAAATCTATATCGTGTGTAGCACATGGTGTCCAAAATAAATGATTAAATTCAATCATCAACATTCTACAAGCTGTAAGATAATTTGTTGAATTATCTGTGACCACTTGCACAACATTTTTCTCTTTAACCTCTAAGATTTTAATAATGTATATAATTTATTTGCATCCTTCACTTCATTCGATGCATTAATGGACTTAAGGAACACTATACCTTGTGAACAATGTACTAAAAAATTTATTTGAATATGGTTTAAGGTGGTTTGGACATATAGAAAGAAGATCAAAAGCAGAACCTGTAAGAAGGTACGAAAAACTAGATTTTGAAAGTATTAAAAGAGGTAAAGGACGGCTACAGAAGTATTGGAAAGAAACAATAAAGAATGATCTAGCTTATTGTGAGTTAACTGCTAACGTGGCACATGATAGGGCTCTGTGGAAACAAAGAATCCATGTAGCCGACCCCGTCTAGTATGGGAAAAAACTTAGTTGTTGTTGTTCTCTGTTTTCTATCCGTCTATCCATCTCACATAATAGAACATCCATATGTAACTCAATGCATTTTGAATCCATTTGTAAACTCTCTTACTCTTCTCATCTCCTCTAATAATGTTTCCCTGACTTCATAGTACGATGGAGCCTTCATTTCAGGACCAAACTGTCCTATATCATTAATCATCACTTGAAAGTTGGGGGATCTGACAACATTAAAAGGAATTCTATTTGGATACGTTCACCTGCCAATGGATATACGTATGTGTTCCCTTTCTTCGTTCTTATATCGATTTTCTAATTGAGCCTATCATAGTGAGTCAGGTGATTAACGTACAAATAGATCCATGGGCCCTTCTAATGAGGTGGTCGTGAGCGAAATGATGATGAAGATGGTACACAACTTCTCTTCCATATGGAAATGGAATAATTTGTTGCTTCTTTGTTATATCGTACATATAATCGTAAATCACCTTCTTTATTTCTTCTATTGCATTCTCACAAGTTGCCATATTTTCGCTCCTTCCTATTAAATGGTCATTCTATCATGTTATTCCATTAGTAGAAAAATGACCACATAATGTGCAAAAAATGAACATATTATCTGTCTTAGATTTTGTCAAACCCCAATCCCATTTAGGATCCTTAAAAGCTGGGGTTTATAGTTGTATGTCGGATTAGAAAACCGAATACCAATTGTACTAGTAGTGCCAGTGCCACCACCACTTGGTGGACAACAAGCAACTACACTAGATGAGGATTTCATACTCATAATAAAATTAGAATAAATAAATTATAAAGAAGTGAAAAAATAAATTAAGAGATCAATATGAATATTGAAACAACTTGATGCTTTGTTGCAATGTGTCCTTTTGCTTAATCAATAAGAAAGTAGAGGATTCAATGGTGATATAATCAGTATGCTTGAAGATGGGAATTTAGATGACTCCAAATGTTAGTAAGGAGCCCTCAAGAGCATCTACACCACAGAGAACAACTGCCACTACAACAAGAAGTTCGTCTAGGATTGCCACTTCTTCAAGTTACAACCAAGTTGTGCAAGCTACTGAAAGTGATCGAGTTGCACACAGGATCACTTACAACACAATGGACATTGTGGTTCGAGGAAGGTACAGTTTTCAGGGGCCTAAGTGGGGTGGCAAAGATAGGATGAATTAGAGGATTCAAAGATACTCCGAAAGAATTCTGAGAGAGATCGAAGGATGAGTATGTTGGAGATGGGTGCAATGGCTTGGGACAAGGCAGAAGAGCAAAATACATGGCTAGGTGAATGCTAACAATATGTCTATTGCTAAGTCACATAGACACTTCTAAGGGGTGGAGTATTGACCTCGACATGGGTGCGACACCGACACCGATACCGTGTCAGTGCGGCATGGCAAAAAAAATTGCATTTTTTTTTGTAACTCACGGTTCTGCCATCTATGGTCTATTTATCCTGCAGAACCCGATCAAAGAGGGAGTAATCCATGAAGACGATGAAACCGAAGACTCTTAGTCGACTCGTGATCTTATCGCCCATGATGACCACATGAGTTACCTCACCATAGTTTCCAAAATGCTCCTTTAGCTTGTCTTCTATCATCTCCCATGAAATTCCGCCAATGAACATAGAAAAATACCTCAACGTGGACCTTCTTCACTTCCTTTTGTGTGGATATTCCATGCTTTAAAATCTGGTATCGATTTTGAAGTTCGGGTCCTTTTGGATAAATGGGTCCGAATAGTGAAGATTGATTTGTGTATTATGATGAAATTAGTAGTTGTTTACCAATTATGTGTTTTGCTTTAATATAAAGTTGTGTACTTGCTATTGTCATATACTTATGTTAATTGATGTCTCACTTGTTGTAGCTTGAATACAACAACAACAACAACAACTAAGCCTTTTCCCATACTAGACGGGGTCGGCTACATGAATTCTTTGTTTCCAGAGATCCCTATCGTGTGCCATGTTAGCAGTTAACTCCCAATAAGCTAGATCATTCTTTATTGTTTCTTTCCAACACTTTTGTGGTCGTCCTCAACCGATTTAATACTTTCCAAATTTAGTTTTTCTAACCTTCTTACAGGTTCTTCTTTTGATCTTCTTTCTATATGTCCAAACCATCTTAAACGATGTTCTCTCATTTTATCCTCTATTGGTGCCACTCCTAATTCGTTTCTAATAACCTCATTACGTATACGGTCTTTTCTTATATGACCACTCATCCATCTCAACATCTTCATTTATGTTACAGACATCTTTTGTACATGTTGATGATTAACTGCCCAACACTCAGAACCATAAAACATGGCAGGCCTAATTGTTGCTCTATAATATTTACCTTTTAATTTTAATGGTATCTTCTTATCACAAAGAATACCTTATGCTTCTCTCCATTTTAACCAACCAACATTAATTCTATGTGTAACATCTCCATCAATTCTTCATCACTTTGAAAAATTGACCCTAGGTGTTTAAAACTTTCCTTTTGGGGAATGCAATGTGTGCCAATTTTAATTTCTATATCCACTGAAGTAGCCAAATGTTCAAACTTATATTCCATATATTATGTCTTTGTTCTACTAAGTCGGAGGCCTTTGCTTTCTAATGTGTCTCTCCATAGTTCCAATTTTCTATTAACTTTTTCCTTAGACTCCTCCACTAATACAATGTCATCTGCAAATAACATACACCAAGGTACTTCATCTTGAATATGTTTTGTTAACTCATTCATCACCATTATAAGTAAGTATGGACTTAAAGTTGATCCTTGATGTAACCCAATATTAACTTCAAAGAAGTTTGTCGTTCCTTCATGAGTCCTCACATATGTTTTTGTACCATCATACATGTCTCTTATAAGGTTAATATATGTCAATGGGATACCTCTTTTTTCCAAAGTTCTCCAAAGAACCTCCCTCGGTACCCTATCATAAGTTTTTTCTAGATCAATAAATATCATGTGAAGGCCTTTCTTTTTTGCTCTAAAATGTTCCATAAGACGTCTCAAAAGGTGAATCGCTTCAATAGTAGATCTGCCTGGCATGAATCCAAATTGGTTCTCTGTTGTACTTGATATTTGTCTTAACCTACGTTCGATAATTCTTTCCCATAATTTCATAGTATGGCTCATTAACTTGATACCTCGATAATTCGCACAATTTTGAATATCTCTCTTGTTCTTATATATGGGTATAAGTGTACTTCCTCTCCATTCTTCGGGCATGTTTTCATTTTTCCATATTTCATTAAATAGTCTTGTGAGCCAAGTGATTCCTAATTTTCCTAGTATTTTTCAAACTTCTATAGGAATATTATCTGGTCCTACTGCATATGTTTAAGAGCCTCTTTGACTTCATTCTTTTGAATACGTCGGTAAAAATTGTGTTTTATATACTTTTCTGATTTGGCTAACTCTCCTAACCTGATACTAACATCTTTATTTTCATTAAAAAGATTATACAAATAGTTTTTCCATCTATTTCTTATATCATCATTTGCCACTAGAATTTTTTCATCGTCGTCTTTTATACATCTAACTGGCTAACTCTGCTAACCTAATACTAAGATCCTTATTTTCATTAAAAAGATTATAAAAATAGTTTTTCCATCTATTTCTTATATCATCATTTTCCACTAGAATTTTTTCATCCTCGTCTTTTATACATCTAACATAATTAAGATATTTAGTTTTCTTATCTCTAGCCCTAGCTATCCTAAAAATATCTCTTTCACCCTCTTTTGAGTTGAGTTTTTTATATAAGTCCTCCCAAATCTTAGCTTTTGCTTCACTAACGGCCTTTTTTGCTTTCTTCTTTGCTTTCTTATAAGCTTCTAAAGTTTCACTAGTTTTCTTAACATAATGTAATTTGTAACATGCCCTCTTTGCCTTGATTTTATTTTGTACTACTTCACTCCACCACCAAGCTTCTTTTTGTGCCGGTACACCTCCCTTAGATACTCCTAACACATCTTTCGCCACTTTTCTAATATGTATAGCCATATTGTTCCACATATCAGAGGGTGTGCCAACATAATTCCAAACATGTTCTTGAAGGACTTTCTGTTTAAATATATCTTCTTTCTCGCTTTTGAGGTTCCACCATTTAGTCCGAATAACTCGATGCACTCTTTTCTTCTTTGTCCATTTTTTATTTGTAAATCCATAACTAAAAATCGATGTTGGGTGGTTAAGCTTTCTCCTGGAATTACCTTACAATCTTTACAACACGCTCTATCTTTTTTTCTACAAATAAAGTAAACAATTTGTGTTTGTCATAAGCCACTCTTATAAGTAATTAAATGTTCATCTTGTTTTTTGAAGATTGTATTGACAATAAAGAGATCAAATACAACAAAACAACTACAACAACAACTAAGCCTTTTCCCATACTAGACGGGGTCGACTACATGGATTCTTTGTTTCCACAGATCCCTATCGTGTGCCATGTTTGCAGTTAACTCCCAATAAGCTAGATCATTCTTTATTGTTTCTTTCCAACACTTTTGTGGTCGTCCTCTACCTCTTTTAATACTTTCCAAATTTAGTTTTTCTACCCTTCTTATAAGTTCTTCTTCTGATCTTCGTTCTATATGTCCAAACCATCTTAAACGATGTTCTCTCATTTTATCCTCTATTGGTGCCACTCCTAATTTGTTTCTAATAACCTCATTATGTATACAGTCTTTTCTTGTATGACCACTCATCCATCTCAACATCTTCATTTCTGTCACAGACATCTTTTGTACATGTTGATGATTAATTGCCCAACACTCAGAACCATAAAACATGGCAGGACTAATTGCTGCTCTATAATATTTACCTTTTAATTTTAATGGTATCTTCTTATCACAAAGAATACCTGATGCTCCTCTCCATTTTAACCAACCAGCATTAATGCTATGTGTAACATCTCCATCAATTCTTCCATCACTTTGAAAAATTGACCCTAGGTATTTAAAACTTTCCTTTTGGGGAATGCAATGTGTGCCAATTTTAATTTCTATGTCCTCTGAAGTAGCCAAATGATCAAACTTACATTCCATATATTCTGTCTTTGTTCTACTAAGTCGGAGGCCTTTGCTTTCTAATGTTTCTCTCCATAGTTCTAATTTTCTATTAACTTTTTCCTTAGACTCCTCCACTAATACAATGTCATCTGCAAATAACATACACCAAGGTACTTCATCTTGAATATGTTTTGTTAACTCATCCATCACCATTATAAATAAGTATGGACTTAAAGTTGATCCTTGATGTAACCCAATATTAACTTCAAAGAAGTCTGTCGTTCCTTCATGAGTCCTCACACATGTTTTTGCACCATCATATATGTCTCTTATAAGGTTAATATATATCAATGGGATACCTCTTTTTTCCAAAGTTCTCCAAAGAACCTCCCTCGGTACCCTATCATAAGCTTTTTCTAGATCAATAAATATCATGTGAAGATCTTTCTTTTTTGCTCTAAAATGTTCCATAAGACGTCTCAAAAGGTGAATCACTTCAATAGTAGATCTGCCTGATATAAATCCAAATTGGTTCTGTGTTGTACTTGATACTTGTCTTAACCTACGTTCAATAATTCTTTCCCATAATTTCATAGTATGACTCATTAACTTGATACCTCGATAATTTGCACAATTTTGAATGTCTCCCTTGTTCTTATATATGGGTATAAGTGTACTTGTTCTCCATTCCTCGGGCATCTTTTGGTTTTTTCATTAAATAGACTTGTGAGCCAAGTGATTGCTATTTCTCCTAGTATTTTTCAAACATAGCAAAATTTAAAATCCCCCTACCTTCCTCGTTTATATCCCCAAAACCAAAGTTTCCATGAATCCCTTGATATCCTAATGCCTCTTTACCGACATGTCCATTTAAATCTCCTCCTAAACAAATAATCTCCCTTTGTGAAATCTTTTGAAACACCTTATCTAACTCTTCCCAAAAAACTGTTTTTATACTATCTTCTAGTCCTACTTGTGGTGCGTAAGCACAAACTATATTCAAAACCTCTGCTCCTAACACTAATTTCAACGTCATGATTCGGTCACCATATCGTTGTATGTCTACTACACTCCTTTAAATCTTTATTTATGATAATACCAACTCCGTTTCGAGCCTTTGTTTACCTGAGTACCATAATTTAAAACCTGTATCCTCTGTCTCCTTTGCTTTTTCTCCAACCTATTTTGTCTCTTGTAAACATAGAATATGAATCTTTCTCCGAATCATAGTATCTACCACCTCCATTAGCTTACCCGATAATATTCCGATGTTCCGATATTCCAAGAACCAATACGAATCTTATTATCTAGGACTAACTTCCTTACCCCCCGCATCTGTCCATAATCAAAATGCGGAGACCCTCCCTGAAAAATTTTCACTACATTCGGACGGCAATGTAGCGGGACTAACTTCTTTACCCACACCCGTCCATGATGTGGGAACCCTATCTGCAATTGATTCACTACATTCGGGCGAAAATGTAGTGGCCCTTGCTTACTTCTTACTGCATTCGGGCTCTGCAGCACGTCGCTAGGCGGGGACTTCCGAAAGCAATGCTCATAATTTTTGTGTAGCTTGAATATTGCCATGTCGCTGCACTCAAAATTTTTGAAATTTACCGTATCCCATACTAGCACCCGTGTCCGCACCCTCACACGCACCCGTGTGACATAGGTCTATTGTGTTATTAAAACTTAGAAAACGAGAAAGGGAGAGATGAGAGAAACAGAAGAGAAAAAAGGAGAGTGAGAATAACAGTGTCCAAGGGACGACAGAGGGCGGCGGAGGTAGTGGTGGTGATTGTCGGCGTGCACGTGGTGGCAGAAAGAGCAAGAGTAGAGGCGAGAGAGAAGAGAGAGGGTCACACACGGGAGCTAGGTTTAGTTTTAGGTTAGATTTAGTTTGGGTTAGGTCAATCTAATGGATATTGGATTGACCCGACCCAGTGTATGCTACACACGATATAACATACCGCTATACCGGTGTTTTCACTACTAATAGCACCCATGCGGGTCACCCGCTAAACCTTGCACGCTATAGCATTTTTTGGTCCTCTAAAATGCTATAGCGGCCGCTATAGCGCTATTAACTACTTAGATCTTTCCTATCTTTCTTCTAGCCACGGAAGGGGTGAAAAATGAAAAATGAGTGTTTGAGTATGTTTGGATCAGTCATGGAGCGTCAAGTATTGTGTTTAGTCTTGTCATATTCAAAGGTCAAGCTTGCTAATTGAAATGACTGTCTTTCATATAATTTATAATCTTGTTACAGAGAAATTACAGTCTTGCAAATTATAGATCTTTCATATCTGCAAATAGTGTGAATCCAAGTTCTTGGTGATCTATTTTGGTTGACGACAAATTTTCAAGATAATACTGTGTTGAAGAATATGAGTTTAGAGTCAGTTCTAGTACATTTGATGTTTTAGGTATTATTGTAATTGTCCGAAGTCGTAAGGGCCTTTTTGGTAATTTTCTATATTAGGGATATTTTGGTCATTTTACACTTTACAACTCCTTATATAAAGGCTGATAGGTTGTATTAGGGTTTAAGTTGCTGAGATTAAGAAAGAGAGAGAAAGAGGGGGGGCGACCTCCATTGGAGGTTCGCCCCCTCTTCCGATCTTTCATGTTTCCTACTATTGATTATCCGCTGCGTAACCATGTTTACAACATGGTATCAAAGCCTCCGATCGCTAAGAAAAGTGGTTATGAATGCGTTTCTCTCTTTGTGGTCTTGGTCGTGCTCCCTAGGGTTGTTGTCTGCGTTTGAGTTCCTGGTCGTGGAATTGGATGGTAAAACGATCAAGCTTCAGATTTGGGCTGGAACAAACGTTCATTGTGGGAGTCGTATTAAAGGAGATGGCAACATCTCAGCATGCTGCAAAGTCGTTGTAACAGAAAGATCTGGTTCCGAATGTTTATACATGGAACTCCTTGCTGGATGCATTAGTGAAGGCAGAAGAAATAAGTGAAGCTCTTGTTTGTTTTCAGTCCATGAAAGACTTAAAGTGCAGCCCCAACGCCTACACTTACAGCATTCTCATAAATGGTCTATGTCTTGTTCGGAAATTCAATAAAGCATTTGTCTTTTGGCAAGAGATGCAGACGCAGGGCCATACTCCAAATCTTGTTACCTACAGCACAATGATTTCTGGCCTTGCAAGGGCAGGAAATGTAGCAGAGGCCAATGAGTTATTTCACAGGTGACTCAGACTGACCACGAAGTGGCTCTTCATAAAGAGTTGATTTCAACGATCAGGAGAGCATAACGATCAGGAGATCTTCTGCTACTCATCCTGTGATTTTTCTCTTCATCATGGTGCCTAAGTTCAGTGGGTACGCAACAAGGCAATATTGCTCACCCATTTTTCATCAAGATACAAAATCGAGGATAATGTTGCTGCAGTGACTTTCTCACCTCAAAGCAAGAAAAGAAACTACAAGTCCTGCAAAATGGCCTGATAAGTTAAAAAAGGAAGTTCTCAAGGAAGAAGAAGAAGACCATGAAAAAAAAGGAGAAGGTGATTGGCTGCCAAAAATGATGGTGTTCCAGATTTTTTTTGAAGAAAGGTTACACAAAATCGTGGAAAGAAAGATTTGAAAGGTAATTTTCAAATTTTTTGAATAATCAAATGCTGGAAAAGTAAGTTCCAAATTACTTGCCTGATTTTATGGGAAAGTAGTTATGGAAACTTCCTTTTCTGATTAGATGAGAAAGTAAACCAGTAAGTCTTATCCCCACCTTTTTGGGAAAGGAAAATGGTAACTGCTATCCTAGCTGCTATCCATTATCCACATAAATAAAGTAGTCACTGCAGATAAAGGAAATACAGGTATTCTGCCAGTACAACATAAGGTGAAAATGCAAGAGAAGAAAGGAAAACTTCAAGAACCTGAAACTAGACTATATGATGACGTGAGGGAAGAATGTAGCTGTACTGAAGATGGTCTCAACTTGAAGGATGGCAACGATAGTTCCATGGCATCACAGCTTTCTCCTAGAGCATTCAGAAGTCCTCAGATTTGCATTGCACCCACATGAATTCTTAGGGCAATGGCAGAATTTCGTTTTGTTGTTGGTGGAATTAAATGCCCTGAGATTACTCGTGAGAAAATAGTGAATGCATGCGAAGTGGAAGATGTTCATGATGGAACCTACTATTTCAGGACTGCCTGTGTTATTGTAGTTGTAAAAGCCCGTGACACATTTGAGCCTTTTCTTCATCAGTTGGGTTTCAGACTGCTATATATTTTTGAAGAGACTGCTTCCCATCACTGTATATCTACTGCAAAAGGATAGAGAGCATTTAAGTGCTCACAACGTGTTTTTGAAGCGTGTTGAGTCTGCATTCAATACATTTGCAGAATCTACTGAAAGAGCATGTCGCGAAAAATGTATGGAAGATTTAACAAGCACAACACGATATGTGACTTGGTTCCTTCACAATAAGAATCGAGCTGGGTTACGTCATTTCTTAGATTCTTTCACTGGTACTGAGCATTCCATTCTTGGTGGTGCATCTGTCACTGGACCATCTTCTCAAGAAACGACTGTAAAATCTAATCCTAAGGAAAACAAAACCAAGAGTGAAGCAAGGCATAACCACGCTGTCACTGGCCTAGAAACAAGCACATGCAGTAAGACTGCAGAGATGCGGTTGGTTGACCTTTTTAGACAACACGCTCTGGAATAGAAGACTTGCCCCTTCATCTGAAAGAATCGTATATGCATTGGTGCACGAAGAGCATTAGCTCCCTGGCAGGGTTCTTCGATCCCCACAACACAGGCGGAGAGTTTAATCAACAGCGGTTGCATGTGTGTCTTTGGTTTCAGCTTTTGAGTGTAAACAAGAAAAGGAAGCACTCCACTCATGGTGAGGGTTCTCATGTGTGATGGGTCCTAAGCCTGGATAAATGAAAAATCATAGTTTTCTTCATTATCGACCTGGATGAAGGAACAAAAATATGTTCCAGACATGCATGTGTTGCATGAGGCAGAAGAGGATATGTCTTAAAGTTTTTTGAAGGATGATGACAGTTGTCCAAGCAATTTCAATAGTGAAGAAGTGTTCCAGTTAAGGCAGATGATTGCAAGATTAAACAGCATCAACTTCAATCTAGAGTTACTATAGTAAAGAGAAAAATATAAAGCAAGAAAGAGAAGGCAGTTGTGTAGGGCACCAATGTTCAGTTGTGGGCAGATTGGATGGAATGTCTCCAATCTGCTAATTCTTGAAAGTTTTCAGAAAATAGATAAATGCTAAAGGTTGCAGTCATGAGGATTGCCAAAATGATTATATTTGCAGCCATTGAAGATGCAGAAATTTACAGCTATGAAAGTTGTTGGAAAAGACAGCATGAAGGCAAAATTGAAGAGTTATTACAGCCATGAAGCTGCTGAAAATGAAAAGCCAGGAAGGCCAAGTGTTATAGCAAAGGAGATTGCTTGAAAATGAACAGCCAAGGGGCTGAAAAATTCAGAAAAATGCAGAAAACAGTCTTTTTTCACTACATATGCATGAAAAATCAAATCATAGAAGAGGCCAGAGGAATTTGATGGTATGGAATGTGGCAGTATCACCAAGAAGCATGAAAGTTAAAACCTTGAGTTGCTGAAGTAAACAGCCAAGAGGGCTAAAAAAGCGGCTGCAATCACCATGTAAATTTGATATTTTAGGTAATATTGTAATTGTCCGAAGTCATAAGGGCATTTTGGTAATTTTATGTACTAGAGGGTGTTTTGGTCATTTTACGCTTTACAACTTCTTATATAAGGGCTGATAGGGTTTAAGTTGCTGAGATTAAGAAAGACAGAAAGAGGGGGGCAACCTCCATTGGAGGTCTGCCCCCTCCTTCGATCTTTCATGTTTTTTTTCTTCATCTTGTATTCATGTTTCCTACTATTGATTATCCGCTGCGCAACCACGTTTACAACATACTGAATAAATCATATAATTTTTTAGAGACAAGGTATATCATTTAAGTGGAAATATTGGAAAAGTTAATGAACTTTTATAAAACTCCAGATATAGGATCTTTGCCTTCCTAGTATTATGGACCTTGTTCAGTGATTGCAAGATTTGCAAGTGGATTATCAGTTGGTATAGTGAGATTGGGAGTATAGTTCTCCGTGCATCTAGAAACTTGCAACTACACTTTTTACAGTCACACAGACATTAGTTTTCTCAGATAGCAACCGTGTATTGGTTAAAGCACATAGCCTTAAAGAAATTGTTTGCATGACATTTAACAATAGGAGGTTATATCCTGGATTAATAGACCACTAGATTTCAATTGTCCATACTGCCATCCAATACAACAACTACAACTAAGCCTTTTCTCATACTAACAGGGTTGGCTACATGGATTCTTTGTTTTCACAGAGCCCTATCACGTGTCACGTTAGCAGTTAACTTAACATAAGCTAGGTCATTCTTTATTGTTTCTTTCCAACACTTTTGTAGTCGTCCTCTACGTCTTTTAATACTTTCAAAATCTAGTTTTTCATACTTTCTTACAAACACTTCTTTTGATCTTCTTTCTATATGTTCAAACCATCTTAAACGATATTCTCTCATTTTATTATCTATTGGTGTCACTCCTAATTTGTTTCTTATAACCTCATTATGTATATGGTCTTTCTTTCTATGACCACTCATCCATATCAACATCTTCATTTCTGCCACAGTTGTACATGTTGATGATTAACTACCCAACACTCATAACCATAAAACATAACAAGTTTAATTGGTACTCTATAATATTTACCTTTTAACTTCAATGGTATCTTCTTATCACAAAGAATACTTGATGCTCCTCTCCATTTTAACTAACTTACATTAATTTTATGCATAATGTTTCCATCAATTCTTCCATCACTTTGAAAAATTGGCCCTAGGTATTTAAAACTTTTCTTTTGGGGGATGCAATGTGTGTCAATTTTAATTTTTATGTCCTCTGAAGTAACTAAATGATCAAACTTATATTCCATATATTTTTGTTTTTGTTCTACTCGATCATAAGACTTTACTTTCTAATGTTTCTCTCCATAGTTCCAATTTTCTATTAACTTTTTCCTTAGACTCCACTAATTCAATGTCATATGCTAATAACATAGAGAAGGTACTTCATGTTGAATATGTTTTGTTAACTCATCAATCACCATTATAAATAAGTATGGACTTAAAGTGGAAGCCAATATTAACTTCAAAGATGTCTGTCATTCCTTCATGAGTCCTCACACATATTTTTGTACCATCGTACATGTCTCTTATAAGGTTTATGTATGTTAATGGAATACCTCTTTTTCTCAAAGTTCTCCAAAGAATCCTTTGATATCCTATCGTAAGTTTTTTCTAGATCAATAAATATCATGTGAAGGTCTTTCTTTTTTGCTCTAAAATGTTTTATAGGACGTCTTAAAAGGTGAATCGCTTCAATAGTAAGTTTGCTTAACCTGAATCTAAATTGGTTCTTTGGTCTTTTTTTCTACACTTCACTCTACCACCAAGCTTCTTTTTGTGCCGATACACGTCCTTTAGATTCACTAACACGTCTTTTGCTACTTTCTTGATATGTATAGTCATTTCATTCCACATATCACAAGATGTACCAACATAATTCAAAGTATCTCCTCAAAGGACATTTTTGTTTAAATATAACTTCTTCTCGCTTTTGAGGTTTCACCGTTTAGTCTCAATAACTCAATGCACTCTTTTCTTCTTTATCTACTTTTTTCCCTGTAAATCTATAAGTAAAAGTTGATGTTTGGTGGTTAAGCTTTCTCCAGAAAGTACCTTGCAATATTTATAACACGATCTATCTTTTTTCTTACAAACAAAATAATCAATTTGTGTTTATGATAAGCCACTCTTATAAGTAATTAAATGTTCATTTCATTTTTTGAAGATTGTATTGACTATAAAGAGATCAAATGCCATAGCAAAATTTAAAATCTCCCTACCTTCCTCATTTGTATCCTAAAACCAAAGTTTTCATAAATACCATGATATCCTAATGCCTCTTTACCAACATGTTCATTTAAGTCTCTTCCTAAACAAATCTCCCTTTGTGGAATTCTTTGAATCACCTTATCTAAGTCTTCCAAAAAAACCATCTTTATACTATCTTCTAGTCCTACTTGTTAGAAGAAGGCCGCCACTGTTGCTGCCACCATCACCACCACTTGATGATGCTGCCATCTTTCGACCAACCAACCTAGCCAATGGCTAGTTTTTCTAGTCGTTGGTCAGACCAACACCTAATGGCCAGCACACTAGTCATTGGGTGCTGACTCTTCCCCTTTCATTTTTCCTTTTGTACGACATCCCTTCTAGTCTATAAATACTTTACTTCTCTCATGTAAACTTCATGCCTTGGGGCTTTACTTAGATAATAAAATTCTTTTTTCAAGTGTTGGTGCTTTAGGCATTTTGGTTTGATTCTTTGTGAAGTGTGTAAGACATTTTATGTGACTATTTAGATCGAGTGAGGCTAATCTTCATTTCATGGTATCAGAGCCTCGCTAACGATGATTGATCGAGAAAGGTGATCTCGAGAAGCGTGCCAAGAAGGCTTTTGATCCAGTGGACTGCTCTTTGTTTCAAGTAAGAAGTTTGTTGATTGCTTATTATTAAAATGGAAGATAAAAGGTTTTTGTTTCCGCTTAACAAATACCAACTATAAAACATGGGCACAAATCATGAAAAACTGTGGAGTTATGTTAGCAGAGCAAAAATGAAACCTTCCATTAATTAAGTCCAGAACAAGTGGAAGAATATGAGGGAGGATATAAAACTATTCTATGAATCCTCATGAATAATGTTAATGAATATGTAAGAGATTAGCAAACTTTACAAACAGTAGTGAAGCGTGAGATTATCTAAAAAAAAGTCATATGTAGAGTGATGTAGCTCATAAAATGACCCTAAGAGATAAACTTATGACTCTAAGACAATGAAATAAGAATATTAGTCAGTTTTACACAGAGTTTTCTAATATTTGGAATCAACTACGTGGATACGAAAAGAAGTGTACATTGTCTCGATATAAGACAATGCGAACAAAATGAGGACTTTATCTATTAGTTTCTTAGAAGTTTAAGGGAAAATTTTGAAGAAATGAGAGCCAGTCTCATCCATAGAAAACCATTTCCTACAAAAGAAGTCTTAGTCGATTTACAAATTGCAGAAATCAGGCCAAAGGAAGCAAAAATTCAAAGAGATTCCATACTAGTTGCATCCAAACCTGGAGGAAATGTCAAGCCCTATCAACCTTTGCACTAAGACAAATGGACAACCTACTTCAAAGAAGGAGGTAATTTGTTTTTATTGCATGGAACTAGGTCATGTACTCAAATTCTGTTATAAATTAAAAAACAAAGTTATTGCGGTCGAAGGAAAAGAAACTCTTGTTCTTCGTGAACTTCAGAACAAAATAAAGCAATTTGAAAAACAAATGAAAGGAAGTGTACTTATTGGAGTAGTTTGTTCCACCAACACTAACGGAATATTGGTTGCTTGATTTTGGAGTTTTATTTCATATGACATGTGAAGAAAAACTGTTGAGCAATAACGCATAAAAAAATATGATTTATATGTGTTTATAGCCGATGAAACTAAATTAAGTGTTGATAAAATTGAAGATCTTTAAAATAGAAAAATTTATTTAAAAAATAAGATTGGTTTCAAAATTAAATTTAAATCTTTTTTCAATTTCACAAATATCTGAAAATGGTTGTGTAATAACTTTCTCATCAAACAATTGTATTATACAAGATCACTTAAGTAACTTTCTCATCAAACAATTGTATTATACAAGATCACTTAAGGAAGAAGGTGATTGGATATGGCCATAGAAAAGGAGGGCTTTATGTAATGAACTACTTACATAGTCAAAATTTTGGACAATGTAATGTTCTAGCTAAAGATGTTCTTATATGGCATAAAAGACTTCGCCATCTAAATCCTCAAAAGATGTACGAATGCCATTCTATTGGAATAAAAAATATTAAAGACTTCTTTTGTAAGGATTGTGCTTTTGTTAAATGAAATATCTTTCTTTTTCTCAAAGGATGTCTACCTCAAGCAAACCTTTTGAAATAATTCTTTGGGGACCTATATTTTTCTTGTTAAAAGGGAGGGTATCATACTATGTTATATTCATTGATGATTTTACTAGATATATATGAGTGTATCTCCTAAAAGTTTAATCTGAGGTATTTAAACATTTTATGATCTTTCACAATTTGATTAAAAAACAATTTGATACTAACATCAAAGTATTTAGATCTGATTCAGGTGGTGAATTTATTTCAAAATATTTTGAAAACGATCTTGATAACAATGGAATAATTCATTAGACATCATATGCTAGGACTCCTAAGCAAAATGGTATTGTTGAATGCAAACGCAGACACAGTTGAAACTGCTCGAACCCTATTAATTTATAATAATGTCCTAAAGATTATTTTTTATACTATCATGTGCCATGTTGGCAGTTAACTCAACATGAGCTAGATCATTTTTTATTATTTCTTTCCAACACTTTTGTGCTCTTCTTCTTCTTCTTTTAATATTTTCAATATAGTTTTTCAGTTTCTTATAGGAGCTTTCTTTGGTCGCCTTTATACATGTCCAAACCATCTTAAACATTTTTTCCTCATTTTGCCATTCCCAATAACCTCATTATGTATACGGTCTTTCTTTGTATGACCACCCATCTATCTAAACATCTTCGTTCTTGTCACGAACATCTTTTGTATATGTTTATGATTAAATGCCCAACACTCAATCATAAAACATAGCATAAAACATAACAAGTGTAATTGTTGCTCTATAATATTTACCTTTCAACTTTAACATTATCTTCTTGTCACATAGAATACTTGATGTCCCTTTTTATTTTAACCAACCTGCATTACTTATGCATAACATCTTCAATTTTTTCATCATTTTAAAAAATTGATCCTAGGTATTTAAATTTTTTACTTTGTGGGATGCAATGTGTGTTAATCTTAGTTTCTATATCATCAGAAGTAACCAAAATTAAATGATCAAACTTACATTCCGTATATTTTATTTTCGTTCCACTAAGTCAAAAGTCTTTACTTTCTAATATTTTTCTTCATAGTTCTACTTTCCTATTAACTTTTTTCTTAGACTTATCCACTAATACAATGTCATCTACAAATAACATATTTTTCTTGAATATGTTTTGTTAATTCATCAAGAGCTAATTTAAATAAATATAGACTTAAAACAGATCCCTCATGTAACCCAATATTTTTAAAGAAATATGTTATTCCTTTATGAGTCTTCACACATGTTTTTGAACCATCATGCATATTTCTTATAAGATTTATATATGTCAATGAGATACCTCTCTTTTTCAAGATTCAAAGAAATCTCTTAGCACCCTATCGTAAGCTTTTTCTATATCAATAAATATCATGTGGGTTATTTTAGCTCTTTAATGTTTCATAAGAAGTCTCAACAGGTCTATCGCTTCAATAGTAGATTTGCCTTCATAAATCCAAATTGGTTCTCTATTGTACTCGATACTTGTATTAGCCTATGTTCAATAATTCTTTCTCCTAATTTCATAGTGTGGCTCATTAACTTGATATCTTGATAATTCATACAATTATGGATGGCTCCCTTGTTCTTGTATATGGGTATAAATGTACTTGACTTTTAGTTATGGATTTAGAGCTAAAAATGTGGACAAAGAAGAAAAGAGTGCGTCGAGCTATTCAGACTAAATAGTGGAACCTCGAAATCGAGAAAGAAGGTATATTTAAATGTAAAGTCCTTCGAAGAGATGCTTAAAATTATGTTGGTACACCTTGTGGTATGTGGAACAGTATGGCTATACATATTAGGAAAGTGGCGAAAGATGTGTTAGGTGAATAAATCTAAGGGAGGTTTACTGCTTCATGGTGGAGTGAAGTAGTGCAAGATAAAATCAAGGTAAAGAGGGCATGTTATAAATTACATTATGGTAAGAAGACAAGTAAAACTTAGAGGCTTATAAGAAAGCCGAAAAGATGCGAAAAAGGTCATCGGTGAAGCAAAAGTTAAAATTTGAGAGGATTTATATAAAAAGCTCAACTCAAAAGAGAGTAAAAAGATATTTTTTGGATAACTAGGGCTAGAGATAAGAAAATTAAGGATCTTATTTTTATTAAATGCATCAAATGCGAGGATGAGAAAATTCTAATGGCAAATGATGATTTGAAAAATAGATAGAAAATTTATTTTTATAAGCTTTTTAATAAAAATAAAGATGTTAGTATTAGCTTAGGATAGTTAGCTAAATTAGAAAAGTATATAAACCACAATTTCTACCGACATATTTATAAGAATAAAGTCAAAGAGGCTCTTAAACATATGAAGGTTGGTAAATATGTAGGACTAAACAATATTCCTATAAAAGTTTGGAAAATCGTATGAGAGAAAGGAATCACTTGGCTCACAAGACTATTTAATGAAATATGAAGAAACCAAAAGATGCGTGAGAAATGTTGAGCGAGTACACTTATACCCATATACAAAAACAAGGGAGACATTTAAAATTGTGTGAATTATCGGAGTATCAAGTAAACTCTGCGCATGTAAGGAGTCACCCTTGCATGGCTAGTCCCAAGCAGATAAAGGAAAAGGATTGCGTTAGGCTTTCATGAGTCAGCGTAAAACTTTGTCGAACTTAACATGGATTCTACAAAAAAAAATGAAGAATCTATGTATCCGACCCCACCTACTATGGGAAAAGGCTTAGTTGTACTTGTAGTGTACTATTGGGCTATCAAGTTAATGAGCCATACTATGAAATTATGGAAAGAATTATCGAACGTAGCTTAAGACAAGTATCGAGTACAACAAAGAACCAATTTGGATTCATGCCAGGCAGATCTACTATTAAAGTGATTCACCTTTTAAGACATCTTATGAAACATTTTAGAGCAAAAAAAGAAATACCTTCGCATGATATTTATTGATCTAGAAAAAGCTTATGATAGGGTACTAAGGGAGGTTCTTTGGAGAACCTTGAAAAAAAAGGTATCCCATTAACATACATTAACCTTATAAGAGACATGGTGCAAAAACATGTGTGAGGACCCATGAAGGAATGACAAACTTCTTTGAAGTTAATATTGGGTTACATCAAGGATAAACTTTAAGTCTATACTTATTTGATGGTGATTGATGAATTAACAAAACATATTCAAGATGAAGTACCTTGGTGTATGTTATTTGCGGATGACATTATGTTAGAGGAGGAGTCTAAGGAAAAAGTTAATAGAAAATTGGAACTACGGAGAGAAACATTAGAAAGTAAAGGCTTCCGACTTAGTAGAAGAAAGACGGAATATATGAAATTTAAGTTTGATCATTTGATTACTTAGGAGAACATAAAAATTAAAATTGGCACACATTGCATCCCCCAAAAGTTAAGTTTTAAATAACTAGGGTCAATTTTTTAGAATAATGGAATAATTGATGGAGATGTTACGCATAAAATTAATGCAGGTTGGTTAAAATGGAGAGGAGCATCATGTATTCATTGTGACAAGAAGATACCATTAAAGTTAAAAGATAAATATTATAGAGAAACAATTAGACTTGTCATGTTTTATGGTTTTGAGTGTTAGACAGTTAATCATCAACATGTACAAATGATGCCTGAGGCAAAAATGAAGATGTTGAGATGGATGAGTGGTTATACAAGGAAAGACCGTATACATAATGAGGTTATTAGAAACAAATTGGGAGTCACACTAATAGAGGATAAAATGAGATAATATCGTTTAAGATGGTTTGGACATATAGAAAGAAAATAAAAAGAAGCGCATGTAAGATGGTATGAAAAACTAGATTTTGAAAGTATTAATAAAGTTAGAGAACAACCACAAAAGTATTGGAATGAAACAATAAAGAATGATCTAGCTTATGTTGAGTTTATTGCTAACATGGTACATGATAGGGCTTTCTGGAAACAAGGAATCCATATAGTCGACCCCGTCTAGTATGGAAAAAGGCTTAGTTGTTGTTGTAGTTATATATTTCATTAGATAGTCTTCTAAGCCAAGTGATCTTCGCCTCTCCTAAGATTTTTCATACCTCCATAGGAATATTATTTGATCTTACCTATTTACCAACCTTTGTATGTTTAAGATCATTTTTTACTATATTCTTTTGAATACATCAATAAAAATTATGGTTTATATATTTTTATGATTTGGTTAATTCTCTTTAACTAATACTAACATCAGTATTTTCATTAAAAAGCTTATGGAAATAACTTTTTCATCTATTTTTATATCATTATTTGTTAGTAAAATCTTCTCATCCTCATCTTTGATGCATCTAACAAAAGTAAGATCCTTAATTTTTTCATCTCTAGACTTAGCTATCTTAAAAATGTCTCACCTTCTTTTGAGTTAAGTTTTTTATATAAATCTTTTCAAATTTTAGCTTTTACTTCACTAATAACCTTTTCTGCTTCTTTTTTGCTTTTAGCACTAAGATTATTCAATGTAACTTAATTGGGTCCTACTTGATCATATTCGGGTTTATGTCATACATGAAAAGTGAATGCTGAAATACATGTTTAATAGGGTCAGATTGTATAGAGGATTTGGACTTGAGTATGTTTGAGCCGTTTTACATTTCTTGTTGATAGACATTGCAATCTTTTATTCAATGTAGTGAATAATTTTCAGATAGGGTCTCCGCATTTTGAATATGGACGGATGCGGGGGGGGGGGTAAGAAAGCTAGTCCTAGATAATAAGATTCGTATTGGTTCTTGGAATATCGAAACATTATCCGGTAAGCTAATGGAGGTGGTAGATACTATGATTTGGAGAAAGATTCATATTCTATATTTACAAGAGACAAAATGGGTTATAGAAAAAGTAAAGGAGATAGATGATACCGGTTTTAAATTATGGTACCCAGGTAAAGAAAAGGCTCGAAACGGAGTTGGTATTATTATAAATAAAGATTTAAAGGATAGTGTAGTAGACATACAACGATATGGTGACCGAATCATGACGTTGAAATTAGTGTTAGGAGCAGAGGTTTTTAATATAGTTTTTGCTTACGCACCCCAAGTAGGACTAGAAGATAGTATAAAGACAGCTTTTTGGGAAGAGTTAGATAAGGTGATTCAAAAGATTCCACAAAGGGAGATGATTTGTTTAGGAGGAGACTTAAATGGACATGTCGGTAAAGAGGCATTAGGATATCAAGGTATTCATGAAAACTTTGGTTTTGGGGATATAAATGAGGAAGGTAGGGAGATTTTAAATTTTGGTATGGCATTTGATCTCTTTATAGTCAATACAATCTTAAAAAAACGAGATGAACATTTAATTACTTATAAGAGTGGCTTATCACAAACACAAATTGATTACTTTATTTGTAGAAAAAAAGATAGAGCGTGTTGTAAAGATTGCAAGGTAATTCCAAGAGAAATCTTAACCACCCAACATCGACTTTTAGTTATGGATTTACAAATAAAAAATGGACAAAGAAGAAAAGAGTGCATCGAGCTATTCGGACTAAATGGTGGAACCTCAAAAGTGAGAAAGAAGATATATTTAAACAGAAAGTCTTTCAAGAACATGTTTGGAATTATGTTGGCACACCCTCTGATATGTGGAACAATATGACTATACATATTAGAAAAGTGGCGAAAGATGTGTTAGGGGTATCTAAGGGAGGTGTACCGGCACAAAAAGAAGCTTGGTGGTGGAGTGAAGTAGTACAAAATAAAATCAAGGCAAAGAGGGCATGTTACAAATTACATTATGTTAAGAAAACTAGTGAAACTTTAGAAGCTTATAAGAAAGCAAAGAAGGAAGCAAAAAAGGCCGTTAGTGAAGCAAAAGCTAAGATTTGGGAGGACTTATATAAAAAACTCAACTCAAAAGAGGGTGAAAGAGATATTTTTAGGATAGCTAGGGCTAGAGATAAGAAAACTAAATATCTTAATTATGTTAGATGTATACAAGACGAGGATGAAAAAATTCTAGTGGCAAATGATGATATCAGAAATAGATGGAAAAACTATTTTTATAATCTTTTTAATGAAAATAAAGATCTTAGTATTAGGTTAGGAGAGTTGGCCAGTTAGATGTATAAAAGACGAGGATGAAAAAATTCTAGTGGCAAATGATGATATAAGAAATAGATGGAAAAACTATTTGTATAATCTTTTTAATGAAAATAAAGATGTTAGTATTAGGTTAGGAGAGTTAGCCAAATCAGAAAAGTATATAAACCACAATTTCTACCGACGTATTCAAAAGAATGAAATCAAAGAGGCTCTTAAACATATGAAGGGTGGTAAATCGGTAGGACCAGATAATATTCCTATAGAAGTTTGGAAAATACTAGGAGAATTAGGAATCACTTGGCTCACAAGACTATTTAATGAAATATGGAAAAACGAAAACATGCCCAAAGAATGGAGAGCAAGTGCACTTATACCCATATATAAGAACAAGAGAGACATTCAAAATTGTGCGAATTATCGAGGTATCAAGTTAATGAGCCATACTATGAAATTATGGGAAAGAATTATCGAACGTAGGTTAAGACAAATATCAAGTACAACAGAGAACCAATTTGGATCCAATTTGGATTCATGCCAGGCAGATCTACTATTGAAGCGATTCACCTTTTGAGACGTCTTATGGAACATTTTAGAGCAAAAAAGAAAGGCCTTCACATGATATTTATTGATCTAGAAAAAGCTTATGATAGGGTACCGAGGGAGGTTCTTTGGAGAACTTTGGAAGAAACCGGTATCCCATTGACATATATTAACCTTATAAGAGACATGTATGATGGTACAAAAATATGTGTGAGGACTCGTGAAGGAACAACAAACTTCTTTGAAGTTAATATTGGGTTACATCAAGGATTAACTTTAAGTCCATACTTACTTATAATGGTGATGAATGAGTTAACAAAACATATTCAAGATGAAGTACCTTGGTGTATGTTATTTGCAGATGACATTGTATTAGTGGAGGAGTCTAAGGAAAAAGTTAATAGAAAATTGGAACTATGGAGAAAAACATTATAAAGCAAAGGCCTCCGACTTAGTAGAACAAAGACAGAATATATGGAATGTAAGTTTGATCATTTGATTACCTCAGAGGACATAGAAATTAAAATTGGCACACATTGCGTCCCCACAAGAAAAGTTTTAAATACCTAGGGTCAATTTTTGAGATTGATGAAAGAATTGATGGAGATGTTATGCATAAAATTAATGCTGGTTGGTTAAAATGGAGAGGAGCATCAGGTATTCTTTGTGATAAGAAAATACCATTAAAGTTAAAAGGTAAATATTATAGAGCAGCAATTAGGCCTGCCATGTTTTATGGTTCTGAGTGTTGGGCAGTTAATCATCAACATGTACAAAAGATGTCTGTGACATAAATGAAGATGTTGAGATGGATGAATGGTCAAACAAGAAAAAATCGTATACATAATGAGGTTATTAGAAACAAATTAGGAGTGGCACCAATAGAGGATAAAATGAGAGTATCGTTTAAGATGGTTTAGACATATAGAAAGAAGATCAAAAGAAGAACTTATAAGAAGGTTAGAAAAACTAAATTTGGAAAGTATTAAAAGAGGTAGAGGACGACCACAAAAGTGTTGGAAAGAAACAATAAAGAATGATCTAGCTTATTGTGAGTTAACTGCTAACATGGCACACGATAGGGATCTGTGGAAACAAAGAATCCATGTAGCCGACCCCGTCTAGTATGGGAAAAGGCTTAGTTGTTGTTGTTGTTGTAGACATTGCAATCTTTTATGTGCATGCCTTCATCCAATAATGTTTCTTCCCTCAAAAATGAGAGTTTGTAAAAGGCTGTCGGTTTCTTGAAGATTCTACCTTCATATGGTTTCTAATTTGCTCCTTGTGTTCATTTACAGGCCATATTTTGTTACTGGATCACCTCAAATCTGTTCTCTCTTTGTTATGGACTAGGTGGGTGCTTTCTCGATGAATTATTTTATGCTATGCATGCCAAACACAGTCCATACTTTATGCATTTTACAGATTTGCTTCCATTTGACATCGTATAATTTCTCTGTCAATCTGTACAGTGATCAAACAACGAGCAGTAAAGAAATACCTCGGTATCCCTGAAATCGTGCCACCACCTGGTCCACCACCGAGCATTTCGTCATTGTTTGGTGATGCTAAATCTGAATCTCCGACAGTTCCTGTTTTGCCAAGTCAACCCACAAAGTTTGCAGAGAAGAAAGTATCTTCATCCTCCGCAATCAGTCATCGTCTTCGAAATTTAGAAAGGACAGTGAAATCAAGAAAGAAAAACAAGAAGTTTTGAGGATCTTACATCTTTTAATGCTGAAATATTTATTGGTACAACCTGGAGTGTTTATTTGGTTGATCAAGGCCATCATAGTTCCTGAGATCTGGTAAATAGGCCCAAATAGGACCTTGATAAGAAATGCATCATTATTGGATATCATCTCTCATCAAGAGAATGAAGAAATTAAGATTTTTTTGGATTTTACCCGCATCTTTGCTTATTCTAAATAGGTCAATATCATTTTCAGGTTCATAAGAAAGAATAAATGTGCATTCAGTTGGTCCAAATTTGACATGGATATCATCTCTCATCAAGAGAATGAAGAAATTAAGATTTTTGTGGGTTTTACCCGCATCTTTGCTTATTCTAAATAGGTCAATATCATTTGTTGGTCCAAATTTGACAGACCAAGATGTCAGGATTATTTCATTGTGATTCCTAATTAGTAAACCATTATTCCATTTGCAGGGATAAAGACAAAACAAATTACACGATGGGAGGCAGATCCATCCAGCTGGGGTTAAGCAGACCCCTGCAGATCCATAGATTCTTGTACAGGTTATCCTTTTGAATTGTTAAATCCATGGGTAGGTGCTAGTATAAAGGCAATCTACTGCCCCGGCATGGGGCGATAACTCTGATGCACAGTCATGTCAAGAGATACATATATTAGTGAGTTCGGGCGAGCTTTAGCTCCTCGGCAGTCCTTGTGCAGTATCTCCTGTTCATCGATCAACAATGAGCGAGTGAAACTGATGCAAGGAAGAATGATTCTGCGTTGAAAAGCATTAAATGGCCATGAAATTAGCACAGCTAAAAGTACTGGAAAGCAATAAACTGTAGACGTAAGAGGCAGAAAAGTAAAAGACGAAAGTAAAAGAATAAAATATAGGCATGTTTGGTTAGATTTATCGGGAATGCTTTCACATGAAAAACCTTACCTTTCGTAGGGGTTATGTGATCATAGCGCTAGACAAAAAAGGATAGCGTCTCGAGGTGTGGATCCCATCTCTTGATCTTGGGGCTCCTTCAAGATGGATGGACAGCTCTCTAGTTCTTGGCACTTCCGTTCTATCCGTGAAACCGAACAAATACGACATGTGGCTAATACCCAAGAAATAGTAGAAGCATTTTCAACGGGATCCCCGAAAACCATCGGCCACCCCAACCTAATTCATCACGAATCCACCAACTTCCTCGCAAGATGCCTACGATGAGCAAGAACCGACATCTCAAGATCCAAATTCCGTTGGATGTCTAGCCGTTTCAACTTGGAGGAGTTGGTTGTCTTTCCCGACCCGGCTCAATGCAAGCATATCGTTGCCTCGTCTTTTCCTCAGTCGACTTTCCTTCGACTCTTTGAATTTTCAGGCGTTGACAGTGTGCAATAGACAGCCTCGTTAAATATTGAGTTAACAAAATTATTTGAGATTTGGAATTGAAGCCAAAAGTTTTGAGCATTACTGTCTTCACACACCTTTTACTTTACACACATCCCAATTTCCATAAATACCCAAAATACCATGTAACATTTTTTCTCACAACAAATTCTCGCAATTTCACCCTCTTCCTTCAGTGACCGATTTACATCTATTTTTGTCTGTTGAAAAGTGATATAGGCTTATTTGCAAACAACTACCACCGATTAGTTACTTACGAACTTAATTGGAATAAAACGAACCAAGAAAAAAGAAAAACAAGAAGATGATTGATCCGAACGATTTTTGGATTTTTCTTGAATTTGGAACGTTGGTTTTTAGTGAGATCATTGTATCTTCATTGGTTTGCATGATTTTTTTTATTTTTAATATTTGAAGATGATTCATGGGCTTGGGTAAAATCCCGTGTGTCGTCAGAATTTCGCATCAAAATACGGCACAAGTGTCTTCATGGAGAGACATGATCGGATTGTGTCCCCTTTTAGGAGGAGACAATTTCGTCGGGTCTCCCTTTTTAAGGGGGATGTGGCCTAGGAGCGTTTCTCCTTATATACCGAACAATGTTCTACGATATCCATGTATTTATTGCAGAATGACAGACAACTCGAATGAAAACACTTATAATGGAAGCGATTCAGAGAAAATGATTGATCAAAGCACTTATCATACGATGACTAAGAAGAGTGAAAATTATTGTAGTACATTGGATAATGTATTCGTTGAATGGTTGATAGATGAGGTTGAAGATCAATTTGGTGATTGTGAGGGTGATAAGCTTGACTATTCACTTATGTTTGTGACGGACGATGTCTTTGAGAGTCATAATGAACTTATTGAGTATGTAAGACTAGTTGGGAGGAAACATAATATTGTTATGGTTATTAATCGTTTGAAGAGCAAAGGCATAATTAGCAAGGTATGGTTGGTTTGGGTGTGAAAGGAGTGACAAATATAGGTCGAACAAAAATAGATATTGAAAGTACTAGGTGGATGGGCGTGAAGAAGTTAGGCGGCCTATTTTATTGAGAAGAAATGGTGCAATGGATGGTTATTGGAAGTTGCATATAGTGAATGTGACACGTAACCGCACTATAGGCTTGTATCTTGAAGGACATGCTTTTACAAGAAAATTGAGTAGCTCTCAGTAGTGTTGTAAAGAACCTCACACAAAGTCGTTGCAAACCGAAGCACATTTTGACGCATTTGAAATGGGTGAACGAGGAAAACGCGAGTACAATAAGGTATATTTACAATGCAATGATAAAAATGAGGTAGAAAGATATGAGTTCTCAAAGTGTTTTACAACTACTACACGATCTATACATTAACCATTATCATACATAGCATCATAAAATTTCTACTACGGATATTATCAGCATTATTGTATATGCACATCCTCGTTTCATGCACCTATTTGATGCATTTCTATGAATATTGGAATTTGATAGCACATATAAGACAAACATGTGTCTTACTTTTGTATAGTAATATTTATCCTGTATTACGGTATTTAATAGTTATATATTTTTCTTATATTTTATAGGTATAAAATATATTTCCTTGAGGTTGTCGGGTTTACGTCAACCTCCAAGAACTTCTCTATAACTTTTGCTTTTATGAGTATAGAAAATAAGGATAATTATGTTTGGGTATTAAGGTGTGTGTGAGAACAAAATTTCACATATTATTTGCAGTGACCATGATATGGTTTTGGTGAATGTCATTTAATTAATTTTTGAGTAGACACCATATAGCTAAAAACATTGAAGCATTTGTTATAAAGTTGACAAGGAATAATGAGATGGTGAGTGTAATTGGTATAAATTGAAGGAAGGCCATCCACTCATTAGATGATAGCTGTTACAAGGAAGCATTGGAGGTAATCGAATTGAAATGAAAAAAAATTTTCATTCTACTTTTCTATGTCAAAGAGTAGTAGTTGGACTCATATAAGGAGAAAGGTGTATCAATATGAACAGATAGGGTGATTCATTATGGTACTCATATGACTAACAAGTATGTGAATTTGGTTTTTAATACATTCATAAATTTTACTATTCTTAAAATATATAATAATTACATATTCATATTTCCTAGGGTGGAAGATGCATGCGTAAGGTTGAAAGGGTTTATTGGTAGTTGAACTAACAAATTTGATACAATTTGAAAACAATAATATTCATTAATAGAGTTGTAGATTACAAAATTGAAGAAGTCATTTGAGGAATCAAGAACTCTAACCATTAATTACATTGACATGACAAAAATTCTTGTTGCGAACTTTTAATGAAGAGTATCACGACACACTCTTAATTTTATTGTAAAAGAGTACAATCAAGTAGAGATGATTGGTTAACATATAAGAACATGTCATTGTAATTTACAACGTTCACATGGTCTACCTTGTGCTCATGATTTAAGCCTTCTGCTTAAATGTGGCGGATCAATAGAATTGTCAATTATTAATTTATTTTAGAAGACACTAGACATGGAGAAAAATACTCTATATAGTGTCAATCAGGTAGGAGAAGATATATGACTATCTATGGTGAAGACTGTTTGTAGGAAGTTAAGGAATCATCCATAGTGAAATGGATTTGCTAAGATGTTGGATGAACAGTTGAATCCTAAGTACAATACTATAGGAAACACCAATTTGTCGTCATAAAGGAAGACCATCTAACCACTCTATAAAACAAGACTTGTCAACTTGGGAGCATGCATACAGGAATGTCTCACGCAAAGGACATGTGGTCAATAATGTGATGCTTCTCTTTGGTGGGTCGTTCCTCTTTAGGAAGTTGTCATTCTCGTTAAACCGTTGAGAATAACATTTTCAAGCAACTTGACTTTTAATCGACATATGAGACAATAATATCACGCTTTATAGGTCTCTTTTTAGATGTTTGAGTAAATGTTATTGGAGATAAAAATTATGGGTATAGAATCATTGGTGCACTTTTAGGACAAGGAGAGGAGATATGGCGTGAAGCTTGCAGAGAGTGCTTGAAGGAGGTGGCAAGTAGGCGTGACATATATGCACGAGCTTTCGTAGATGATGATAGTATTGATGGTTCTATAAGATAAATTGCATACATGAGAGATGGGCCCTGTCCTAGTTAGTATTGGATGTCCATACTAAATATGGATTTACTTATCGCTACTCGATAGAACGTAGCATTAGTACTACTCTTTATGATAGGGTCGGCAATATTTCTACTATTAGTGTTGTAAGTTGCTGATGCACATGGTTGATGGCTCTCTGATGCCTCCTATCTTCCTAACATGACTACATAATTGAAATAAAAGTGTTATAAGCTGGTCAGCTTTGTTTTAAGAATATATCGACTTATATGTTCAAATGAGAGACCCAGATATTGTACACAATTTTAAGGACAATGACTAATTATTGTAGTCTATCTATATATGTAATGGCATGATATTTCCTATATTTTGTTGGTTGAGAGAACACGATATTTCATTACAATCATGTTTGTAGGCTTTAGTAGCAAAAAAACCAAATTTCTTTTATAACAATTGTCATTTATATATGTAATATTTTTGAAAAGAAAGTAAATAACATCGTACATACAATCCAAACCAAAAATATCACGTACCATAAACATCAATTGTCAACTAATGGATTCGTTCGTGATATTGGTCATAAATCAGTAGCATGCCCAATAGGTTTACTCGACAATAATCATGACACAAGCTCTGAATGTAGTGAAGTTGTTACAAGTATCTCACATATCATACTCATACACTGGTATAAAACAATCTATTGGGGAAAGTTAGTATGTTGGGTTAAAGCAAAACATGTACAATGTTGCTACTAATATAAATACAATAATTTGTTTACCTATATGTAGAATGATGTATCACATTGTCTAGTTGCAGTAGCACGAGCAAGATGTAACTGGATGCTGGAATCTCTCAAAATAAATTGATGTGTCCTTTAAATGTACCTCTCCATGTACAACTTGTCACACTCGTATGAGTAAAGTGCTGAGACTCCAAAATGCTGAAGCTCAAAATAATGTGAAAGTTGTGCCTCCCAAGTCGTATCATGTGGCTCATATTGTACCTTATATGTGTGGGGCTTCACAAGTCTTTTTGCAATGGAGGGTCTTATCGATGCAATCAGGATGCCTTGACATTGGCCAATTTGATGAACTATACGATCTGACATATAAGGTTCCACAACATCTACACATCGAATGTATCTATGATATCCTAACAACTTGTATGAATTACAATCCAAGCATTTTGTTGAACTATATAGTTGCAAGTCAATCTACATTGTCCAAAATAGCACATAAGAATATATGGAAAAAAAATGTGTTCAATTAAAATATTAAAAAGTCAGTCCTCACAAAATACCTATTTTGCCATCATCAAATCCAATTGCTTATCATACTGAGTAAGTCAGTCAACAAAAGATTGCTTGTGATACACACTTTTTATCCATTGGCCTACTTGTGGTTCCCCATTGAGTCATTCTGGTTGCATGCTAACTCTCAAAGCTTAGAAGTACTTATAAATTCATGCCTACAATTAAAATGTATAACAAGTTAAATTCTAAATATTATAAGTTGAAAGATATATGGAACAACCAATAATAATATATATTCTTATCTTAAGCAAAGAAGTATATGTACTAAGTTATTATGCTTCTATCCGAGATTCCTTTTTCTAGTTGTATGTAAAAGTACACTAATGTAGTTGCCCCATGCATAACTATCAACCCTCCAAACATCATGTGTCAGCAAATTAACAAGCATTATTGGCACCCTATATCTAGACTAATCCTAATATAACATACACCCGAACTCATACAATAAATAACATAGTATCTTATTTTTGTTACTCATTCTCCTTCTTGAAAAATTAGTTTGGAACACTACATACTTAATGGCCCTGGACTTAATCTCACATACAACTTCATCGATGCTCATTCCTAACATATTACTTAAGATATCATCCTTACTTTTGACCACCATCTCATGTGTCAAGGCAACAAGTTGACTCTCCATTAGAAGACCAAGTATCTCATGTACATCGTGAAGTGTAATAGTTATTTCAGCCTATGACATATGGAAGGCTTTTGTCTGGTTGCCAATGCTCGATAAAAGCAGTTAGTAATGCATGGTCTATTACTTCGTATAAAAAATCCACCTACCCAATCAACCCACTCCTATTTACAATCTCAACTCAATTACCGGGTCTCACATTAATCATCTTCATTGGTCAGGCTCTGCCAACAATGTAACTTGTGTGGGGTATTACTACTTTCGTATTGTCTGCAAATATATATTTACATATTCCATTAGAATAGAGAATACTAATATCAAATATAAAATTAGAAATTACATATTCTTCCGAGATCTTAAAGGAAATGTGTCCTTCAAAGCTCATGAATAATAGTACCATATCATGGGATCCCTCATCCTCACTTTCTGCAATATCGATCTCAATATCTCAATTTTATTTATCCTCCTCATAATGTAAAGGGTCAGCTTCTTCTTCTCCTCATTGCTATTTGTGGGGCGTCCTCCATACGACACAACATTGTGTCTCCTAGATGAAGCGGTGATATTATGCCCTATCAACCATATATGTATAACAAAAAAGATAATTTGAGGTGTTGATGTATCAACAAATAATCACGAGAGATACACCCAGGCGCATCTCCCTCATGCGGGAGATGCGCACGAGGCACAACTTCGTCGCCTTTCCTGCCAGAAAATTGGTTTTCCCGATGAGAAATCAAGTGAAAAATGCATGAAAACGACTAGAAAATGAAAAATCAACATCAAATTAACAACATACCTGGATAAATCGATGAATCCCCTTCAAATTGGCCCAAGAAACCCTATCCTCCTCCCCCCCTTTTTCTTATCCGTTTTTCTCAAATCTCACATTTTGATCCTTTTTGATGGATTTCAGTCTATTTTTTTTATTGAAATGGTTGTAGTTGAGTAACAGGTGGTTGTAATGAGCCCGTTAGTGAAGAATGGAAAGAAGAACGGCCACAAATCAGAGCCGAAACTTGTTTCACGCAGGAGGAGAGAAGGGCAACTGTTTTTTGTTTGAAGGGTATTTTGGTAATTAATGAAAATGAACAGGGGTATTTTAGGAGAAGCAGCAAAATAGGGGTGTGCATGTATCAATCTTGAAAGTTTTATGTACTAATAGTGGTCCAAATTGGGGTATTACCCAACTACGATACCATTTTTTGAGATCCATGTATGAACTTTGGCATATAGACGATATATGTCAATGTACTTTGTAACTTTGGCCTATAATGTGTTGTATTGATTACTATGCTTTGTACCTACTCTTATAATTTGATCGATATTTATGTTTGGCCACTTGGTACTTTTATTTGTATCTATATATCTCCGTATGTAATCGCAAAAGGTACCATATATTCTGAACTGTAGTAGGCATACTTTAACGGTAAATCATCTGCGAAAATAGTAATAATGAAAATTGTTCAATGGTGTAAAACACCATGGTGCAGTAATTCTTGATTGCTAGGGTACATAAACATGGGGAAATGTAATTTCTGTGGTTCATACATAAGAAAGTTGCGTTGATTCTTGATTTTGATCAACCACAAATTGTCAGAATGATGTTTTTTCAATGGTTTATGAACCATCGGAAATATATGTGAATCATTCCCCAGTGTAGTGAATTCTGATAGCTAAACACCATTGGAAAACTTATTTTGGCGGTGACATAGAAAGCACTAGAAAACATGTTTGTGACAATTTTGATCTGGGTTCTAGTGGATAAAATCCGACAGATAACCTTTATTCCAACTATTTTCTGAAATTTCGTCTGCTTAAATCATCAGAAGTGATTAAAACCCACAATCTATAACCACTAGAACGTTATTTTTGTAAACTTTTGGAAACACTTCGATTGGATGTCTAGTCAGTATCTCCGTGATGTTATGCTTATTTAATGTTTCATATTCCTAAATTATTTTAGAAAGTCTCTTTTGGTACGTGTAGATCCCAAAAAATTGAGAGGAGGTGGCAAACATTTGAAGGCCTTAAGAAGTGGAATGTTAGTTTAGGTCCATGACATAGTTTAGGCCCATGATGTACAGCTTCGAGGCACAAAGTCATTGGTGACAACTGGCAAACCATGTATAGAATTACGGTGGAGAGGCATGCAACATCAACAAGGAGAGTAAGAAGTTATTGAAAATTGTACACATGAAGCAACTGTTGCCGCCTCGAGGGAGGTCTATAGATAGTAATGTAATGTTCAAGGAAGATTGAAATCAATCACACTGCAATTCCTTTTGTTCCCAGTGTAATTTTTCATGTTTTCCAAAGGAGTAGACGTAACTTACTTGCCAATGTTTCCTTCAATGGGACAATATTGTGCCTTGCTTGTCTTGTTCTATTGTTTTTCTTGCTTGAAAGTGTGATACATAAGGCAACCAAGATATATTTAGTCAGATTCTTAGGAACTCACTTTCATCACCTTAAGCCTTATTCATCCTCTCCTTTGAGAACGAGGGTCAAATTTTTTTGAAACACATCTAACTCACACTAACAAGTTCTAGCAAGTTCTATTTAAATTACATTGTTACTTTGGGTGACACCAAATTCTTTTGGTACACCTGATGAGACAACATGTCTTTCTCCGATATCACATAGTGTATATAGTGTATAAAGAGTTGATCTAGTCAAGTGTATCTACGAGCATCCTCTAATGTTGAATTTGAGCATATTTCACCAACCCAGAGTTCATGGATGCATGGATCATATGACCAATCTAGTCAAACTTCATCTTCTCATGCAAAGCAATATTAGCACAAGAATACACAATCCATGTGACATTCCTACGTCAATGACGAAGCGACATTCTAATGACTAAAGTTGTCCAGTGTCGGTTGGTTACATGCTCAATTCAAGGATCTTCAAGGGACTCTATTCCGTTAGATATGAGAAACCATGTCCATCATTATCGCAAACCAATTACCTACCCTACGTGAATAGAAAATGGTAACTAAAAAGTGAAAACTCTCTCCAATCCACCAATGCCTAACTTTTGTCACATACACCAAAAGTTACATCATTCTTGAGTCTTCAATGTCTCAATGATTGAACCTGCAATACAGATATATCAACATCTTCTCAAGCCCTCCTAACTTGATGGCCACGTGGTGCAAACAATTCCAACACCATCCTTCTTGACATTTCCTACAAGGCAGCCCATGTGTATCCCCAACGAGCATCCAAGTCCCAATTAGTATGCTAGGAGGCATGCTATAGGTGCCTCAATCAATGGTACAACCTTTTGCACCAAACTTTATGGCGGCACAAGCTGGTATAAGTTGCTATCCATTGGTGCAACTCATAGAGTATGGCTTATAGGTTCTACCACAACAACCTTTGTACCGGTTAAAGCACACCCACCCCAAGCATGTTTGGGCCAATTCCAATTGATCAATCGATGATATTAGTCGGTTGATATGCCAATTACCTCATCCACCATTAGACCTTGAAGATGCACCTATGAATTGAGATGGTGCCATTGACTTGGTTGAAAACGGGTTCAATATCGAGTTCAAGACACCGGATATAGAGGTTGGTGGCAAGTCTTACCCTAAATAAGTTGACATGTTTCCTCTCCTCCTGAGAGGTTTCCAAGCAAAATTTACCACTTTCTTGGGACAGGACAACAAGTATAATGGCGAACACTTATTGCCATTTACCCTCGAGTGCGGAGAGTTGGGCGACAACAAGTTTCACCAAACTCTTTGTATCCTCACTATTAGGCCAAGTATATGCTTGTCTCTAAAGACTGGCTCGATTCAAACATGGGAGATGGAAAAAACTTTCCTAAAATCGTATAACAAGATTTGGCTGCAACCTACTCTAATAAACCCGATGAACCTCTCACAAAAGGCTGGACAGACTGTTAAAAGCTTTTTCTGTGAAGTTCCAAGATACGATCACAAGCTGTCAGATGTAATTCACCAAAGCTCAATATGTGGCTTTGGCAAGGAACTGTTTGCGGCTAGAAATCAAGAAAAGACTAGTAGGTCATTTCTGCCTTACTTTGGTCTAGTTGGTGAACTGAGCAACTGAGGTGTAGTACATTTTGAGTACTGTTGATCTCCTAATTGTCTAATGGGAAAGACCAAAGAAGTCCCAATAGTAGGCCTTTATTTGATGCTTCAAGGAGATGGCAAAATAGATAAAAATCATGATTCAGCTAAAGTCATGGCAAATTCTCTATGTCCAACGAAGGAGAAGGGGGAGGAGACTGATGCAAAAGATCCATGAATATTCAATAAGTCTAAAGTCAATCAAGTCTTTGATTTTGTATTAAAAAATTAGAAAATGCATCTTGTAGAGGGTCACTCTATCCCTGCATCAGAAGACTTCAAGAAGATGCTAAGGTATTGCAAATAGCACATTATTAATACTCACGACATCAACCAATGCATCAAATTTTATATTGTGATACAACATACCATCAAGGAAGGCTGTCTTAAGCTCGTAGTGAAACAACTCGTGACCAATAGTGAACTCATTTCTAGTTTTGTTTGCCTTGATAGAAGATGGATCCATTTTGCCATTCTTTACCATCTCGATTGGCAGTCCCTAGAAGTAGAAGGTTCTTAAACAAGATAGTCTCCTAGTTGATTGTAACATCCATCTGAATTGAGAGTCCATACTACGTCAAGATGAGTCAAACAATCCTAGTTGAAGGAAAGAATAGTGGGTCGATGATGAGGGGACATGCCTAGAGACCTCCATTTGTCTTGTCATAATGACCAATTTTACCCTTGCTAGATCCAAAGTCCACCATAGAGAATATGGAAGCCTCACCAATACGTACATGAGGAATGGTGACCTTACCATTGGAGGCTATCTCCATGAAGATCACCACCCCACCACGTGAGAGATGGACTCAACTTAGACAATTGTAAACAAAAGAAATTTAATTCAAGTTGTGGTGATAATAGTATCGAGTGTGCTATCTTTTATTTGAGTTAGTTACTCACCGATATCAAATATCATTATTACATAATAAAAAGGTTATGATTGGCCTTATATCATGCATGAATAAAGTTATAGTATAACCTTCTAGCTACTGAAGTACTTGTAATTTATAAAGTTGATCTCTTATAATATCTTCTAAGTCATCTAGCTCTCTAAGGTAGCCTAGTCAAATGGGTAATTAAGTTATGCCCATTTGATATAAAATACGTACCATTTATAGTGGTTAAAGAACATGTCAAGACTCGGATGGAACGTTAGGACCCCCTCAATGTCCTACAAGAAGCGTGAACAGGCGGTCTCAAACTCCATTATCAAGGACACATGAGTTTCGTCTAAAGAAACTTGTCTCCACGACATGACAAGTGCTTCTTGTAGATGTGAAAATTTCAATCCAAGCTTATGTAGAGACTTGAAGTAAACTTTTCAAAACTACTTCATTGCGCGAGCGTGCCAGCTAGTTTTCAAAAACTAGCAAAAGTTTTAAAATATGACTTTGGTGATTGTGGCTAAGCGAGATCTTTTCGCTTTAGGCCTTCTTAAACTGATGCTCAAGGGTCAGTCTAATCACTTTGAGGATTTTTAGGTGAGATTTCAAATTCACTTCAAAATAAACCCGAGAAAATGTGAACCAACTCGTGCACCAAGTGTTTTGGAAGATAAGTTTTCATCAAGTTCTGAAAAACAAAAATTGGTTTTGTTCAGACCTTGATTTCTAATTTTATTTCAATATCTTTCAAGTTTCCAAAAATCATGAAAATTTAACAGTGATCAGACACTTGTGTGATCTTTCAAAACTATTTTTATTTTATTTTTGGGGGCTATGGTGATCCAAAATTAAATCGGGAAAGTGTCTCTACGCGGACACTCGTAACAGTTCTGTCACAGAAATACAGAGACCCAAAGAAAGGCCTGTATCTCGGTGCACAGAGCTTCGATTTTCATGCACTTGGTCTTGTTGGAAAGCTATAGATATTCATGGGATGATTACAGATAGAGTTATGGGATGATTACCCAAGCTCTGTTGCAGGAGAAATAGTTTTGATAGAACTGTTTTAACAGAAACATTTCTGAATTTCTTCCGATCTTACATACCTTTTATTATGTGGTTGTACGGCCCTAAAATTCTTGAAAATTTTATTATAAGTGGGATTGTATGTGTATATAAAGTGTGCCAAATTTCAAGTTGATCAGAGCAGCCGTTTAGCAATGAAAAATAAAGAAATCAACATATGCAGGAATGCTGAAATCATATTTTTTGATTTTTACAACATACGTGATGCAAACTCACCCGAATTTAAATTGCATCAACACAACATCTCAAAGTAAATTCCTGAAGAAAAATGAATGGAAATATATAGATTAACTTAAGTTTAGAGGGGATTAGGAGTTATAGGATGTTTATAACATATAGAGAGGTAGAATCAAGAACACAAACAATTAGAGTGCATAAGCAAGAATAAAAAATTACAGCATATCTACTTCTTATTACATCATAGGGGGAGACAAAGCTCCATTAATACAACCCTTTTTAAATTGAATGTTAAGAAGAGAATAGAGAGGAATAATGGATGAGGAATACATACTTTATTACCTCCAAGAATCGCCTTACAAATGAAGCACACGAACCTCACCTTCCCCTTTCTTTCCTCTCTTCTTTTCTCACTCTTACTCTCTAATCTTGTGTAGAGACTTGGAATAAAACTCTCAACCCTACTTGATGCGTGAGCGTGCCAGCTAGTTTTCTAAAAACTAGCAAAATTGAATCTGATGGGCGATTGTGGCTAAGTGGGCTCTTTTCACTTTAGACCTTCTTTAACCGATGCTCAAGGGTCAATGTAAGCGCTTAGGGATTCCAACTAAATAGGTGAGACTTCCAAATTCAAGTGAAAAGCAAAGATGTTGAGAATGAAATCATGTGCACTTGACTCAAGTTTCAAAATGAATAAGTTCTGAAAAACATAAAGTTCTTTTTTCAAGGATTGATTCCCGAATCCTTTTGAATACCTTTCAGACCTCCTAAAATCATATAAATTTTATAGGCTAAAGCTTAAGATGTGAAGAGTCTGGAGCATCTTTCATGGTAGTTGTATTATTGCATAATTAAGTCTGAGAAGTACCTCTGCTGAGGCACCCGGAACTGTTCAATTATATAAATACAGAGACTGAAAGATGAGCCTCTATCTCAGTGCTTAGAGTTCCAAATTTAATGAATTTGATTTTGATAGAAAGCCATGGATGTCAGATTTCTAATGAATCAAAATTCATTGATTTTAGATACCCACAGGCAGAGTTATGGGATGAACACCCAGACTCTGTTGTAGGAAAACTGGTTGGACAGACAGTTTACAAAAACTTTTCTGATTTTGTACAATTTTAATTATGGTGTTGCACAGCCCTAAAATTCTTGCAAATTTTATTAGAAGTGGATCTGTGTGTGTAAAAGAAGTATGCAAAGTTTCAGAGCAATTGGATAGAGGTTCGAGAATTAAAAACAAACAATTTACGTATGCAGAAATGATGAAAACCAGATTTCAGGTTTTTAAAATCATAAATGATGGAAACTCACACGTATTGAAAAACAACACAACATCACGAATTAAATTGCTGAAGGGAAATAAATTGAAATATACTTAATAGCTTAAGCATAGAGGGGATTAGAGAATATAGAGTGTTTATAAAATATAGAGAGGTTGAATCAAGAAATCAAACACATAGAGTGCATAATCAAAGAAAGGGAAATTTCAGTAACATCTACTTCTACTACATTATGGAGGGGACAAAGCTCCATTAATACAACCCCTTTTGAATTAAATTTGAAGAAGAGATGTAGAAGAATGAAGATGGAACAACATTTACCCAGACTTACACAATAGATCGTCCTCCAAGGCAATGGTCGGCCACTCCTTAAACCCTTTCCCTCTTTGATCAATCACTCACACTCACCAAACCGTGGCCTAGATTCTATACACCCTTCCATATCTAATGCTATTCTCTAGCAGCTCTCACAAATCTCACAAACCTCTCAAAGTGCAGCACCCTTGATATCCCCCAAGCAAAGCCTCTCAAGATGATTCACGCCTCCAACCTTGGCCTCAATTTATAGGCCAATGGTGGATCTTCTAGGCCATTCCTTAGGGCGGGTTATTCAAGGTCCAAACCTAGCCCCAAGGCCTTCCAATTCACGTGGCCTTGGTGGTCCCCTGTGGTCAAATGTGGACCAATCCCATGTGGGCTGGTTTAGGCTTGAGTCTCATGACTTGGTCCTAGCCGATTGGACTTGAAGGCACTCGGCTAGGCTTGATCAACCTCTAGTGTAGCTCATCTTGACCTTGCTCGATTTTAATTTGATATATGAGCTGAATAAAACTTTGATAAACCTTTGGAATCAGTCCCCTCCAAATTCAATCTATTTCATCTTGTAAAAATCGGCCAATCTTGGCCCTTGATTCAAGCAAATTGTGGATCAACTTTGACTTGATAAGATAAACACTCAAACTGCCTTGTGAGAGCTGGCGTATTTGATTTGCTTTTGATGGAGATATGGCTTGACGTGGTCACTCCCTTGCTTTCGAGTTTTATCCTTTGTGTACTTGATCCGGGAATGAATTGAGCCCCACCTGTTTGCCTGATTTGCTCGAATCATTTGAGCTTTTTAACTTCAATGTAAAACCTTTGATTTGAAATATTTTTAAAAGATTTGAACTTTTCATTTAAAACAAAAGGTTTTAAATCATTTGAATTTTTGAAATTGAGAGTGTTAGAAAAAGTTTTTGTTTTAGGGTGTTTACACCTACCTTTCTACACTCCCTCTCTCTCTCTCTCTCCACTCTTCCCTAGAGGAGACTCACGAAATGCCTCAGCCAAGATGCCCTCCCAAAGCTCACAAATCTCCAAGATGCCTTTGTCGCGCCCCCTTGGCCTCTATTTATAGGCCAAGGGGGGCATCTTCTAGGTCCTTCCTTGGGGCGGGTCCTCCATGACCCAAACCGAGCCCCAAGGGTCTTCATATGGTCATGTGGTCCCCTTCATCCATAGCTGGACCAGCCCTATGTGGGCTAGTTCTTGGTTCAAACCGCATGCCCCAAGGGTCTTCATATGGTCATGTGGTGCCTCCAAGTGCAACTGTCTAGACTTTGCAATTCAACGTGATGTGGCTTCCCTTTTTGGCTCGTCCCATTTGATCAAGGCTAGGTAGAGTTTTCAATTGTTGTTTAGCCGAAGAATGTAGAGTAGATATGGCTAAGAAAATCCGGCTTGGTCGGGTGAAGGTCATTTGATTTGAACAAGGCCATGAGTCATGTTTAGCTTAGGTGAATCAAGTATAGGTCTTAGTCAAGTTCAACTAGGTTTAGGTTGGTGAGGCTATCCACTTGACTTGATGAAGATGTGCCTTAACTCAAGTTGATCCGTTTCCTTGCTCCACGGCTTCACTTTCGCGAACTCGATCTCGGCTTCAAGCTAGCTCCAACCGTCGTCTTGATCTTCACCTGATTTGTTTTAAAGTGGAAGTTTTAAAATAAGGTGGTTTTCGAAATTGAGCGTGTTTTTAAAAAAAATTATTTAGGGTGTTTACAGATGCTCCTCTTTGGCATTAATCCAAATTCATTTGGATAATGGCAAAGAATAAAACATCCTTTTTTATTTACTTTCCAAATTATCTTGAGAATATAGATTGTCCTTCATTTCATCAAACCCTTTCCTTAGATCATGGAGGAGGGGATTTTAGCCAAAGGGGACTTGACTTACACTGAGTGTTAGTCCTAAACATAATCATGCATGGTCGACCTTGGGCGTATGCATGCATGGGGTGTGTGATGCAAATGAAGTGTGAGGTTTAGAGACTCATTTGTAAGATGGATGAGCTTGAGGAGAAGCCTATGAAGGCCGGCTGCCCCAAGTAAGACAATCCCATATCGTTTGACATTTAGGGTTTTAAAAATCCTTTTTTCAAAAGGAAACTCTTTTTAGTTTCTATCAAAAGGACTTCCAATTTTTCATATTTCTCCTTATTTGAGTTTCAATACCTACTACTTAGCAGAGGTTTTATAGGAAATTTTGGAAAACGTTTCAAGAAGATCGGCCTCCAAAGGTAGTGCACGTCCCTCACCTTCCCTCTTTTCACTCTTGATTTCTCACTCAAGCTCTCACTAGCACTTGGCCTAAATCTTACACTCTCTTCCCTCTCTAAACTCCTCCCTAATAGCCCACAATCTCTCACAAGCAGCCCAAGGTACAATACTCTTCACAATTACTCTAAGATGGGAGAACATGCCCCCCCTTGGCCTCTATTTATAGGCCAAGGGGGGCCTTTCCAGGCCCTTCTTTGGGGTGGGTGGCCCAAAGTCCATATCCAATTCACTTGTTCACCATGTTCACGTGGAAGAGTGAGAGGAGTGGTCCTCTTTTAGTCAGCCATGGACCAGCCCCATGTGGGATGGTTGTGGTTTTGATCGAGTGCACCTAGTCATGTCCGACTAGGTGCTTGAGGCCTCCCAAGTGCACTTTGGCCGGTCCTTATTTCTTCAAGTTGACATGGCTTTTCCCTTTGATTCTTCCATTTAATCAAGGCTAGGTAGGAATGTGATTTGATATTTAGCCCAAGGGTGTAGGGTGAACAAGGCTAGAGAAATTCCGATATGGGTCGACAAACGTTCAATTCAAGCTAGGTTAGGCTTTATGTTTAATTTGAGTCAATCATATCTAGGACTTAGTTGAATTTGGCTGGGTTTTGATGAGGCCATCCATTTTTATTCGATCTTAGATGAGGATATGCTTTGACTTGATCTCCTCCCTTGATTCTTGGCTTTTCCTTCGCGAACCCGATCCTAGTTTGAAGTGGTCCCCGCCTGTCATCTCGATCTTTGCCTGATTTTACTCCAATCTTCTCGGTCTTATCTTTTTTACTTTAATTTGAAAACTTTGAAAATCTTTATTTTGAAGATTTAAAATTTTTATTTTAAATCCAAAAGATTAAAAACAAGTCAGGTTTCGAAGTTTGAAGTGTTTTCAGAAAATTTTTATTTAGGGTGTTTACAATCTCATTCATACCCCGTGAACCTAAGACTAATTGGGTCAAGGGTGCCCTAGAACCTACTAACACCGAAACCTATGGCTTAGACCTCTTGTTTAGAGTCTAATTCATGGTGTTTTCTTTGTAGGTTTGATGGAAGACCCCTCTTTTGAAAAAAATCTTAAAAAATTATATATTTGGAAAAACAAAAAAATTTAAAAATTTTCAAAACTTGAAAAATTCCAAAAAGAAAGTCATTTATGTTCATTCTCCTAGTCTTTGTTTGGAAAAAGCCAAAAAAAAATGAAAAATGTGAAAATCTAAAAAAGAAAGTCTTTTACATTCATCCTTCTAGCATTTGTTTCAAAAAGACAAAACATTTGAAAAATTTGAAAACTCCAAAAATTTTGCTATGTACAAAGCCTATTTTTGAGTTCTTCCAAACTTGTATATATTCTCAAACCAAAATCGTTCAAGCTCATTACTCACAACCCCACTCTCTTCCATGACACTTAGAAATTAAAGTGCTTGAGAATGATCAAAGCAAGGAGGAAGATCCCCTCATCCATGAGGAAGATCAAGCCTCCGAGCTTCTCGAATTTCATAGAATCCTTGACTTTGAAAATAGGGAGTGAGTCTAACCCAAAGTGTGTCAAAATAGATGCATGTTTGCATGAGCATGAAAAGCATCATTCATTGCATTTTTGAATTCATATATGGATGTATTTGCATGGACCTATCAAGACATTCCAGGTCTAGACCCTAAGATCGTAGAACATCATCTACCCTTAGAACCCATTGTAAAACCCGTGAAGTAAAAGCTTAGAAAAATTCATCCCGATATTCATTCCCATGTGAAGGAGGGTTTAGAAGATCTTTTAAAAGCCGGATTTATAAAACCCATTGCTTATTCCAAATGGCTTTCAAATATTGTTGTAGTTCAAAAATCCAATGGAAAAATTCAAATTTGCATTGATTTTAGAAATTTGAACAAAGCCACTCCAAAAGATAATTTTCCTCTTCCAAACATTGATTTGATAGTGGATAGCATTACAAATCATGAAATATTTTCTTTTATAGATGGTTATTCGGGTTATAATCAAATCAAGTTAGCACCAAAAGATCAGGCAAAAACTACTTTTAGAAACTAGCTGGCACGCTCGCGCACGAAGTAGAATTGAAAGGATTGCTTCAAGTTTCTACATAGGCTTGGAGTGAAAATTTCATGTCTACAGGGATGTATCCCAATCCATGTTGATTTGGGTTAGGTATGGGTAGGATGGGCTCTAACCTACCTTGACTTTGGGCTCCTAGACCTTGGTACGGTGTATATCCCATGTTCAACATCATATTCCAAGGTTTTTTGAATTTTGAATTTTTTTTGTAAAGTGGATGGCCTTTGAATTGAGTGTCATCAATATCATGGTTATACACTCGATTTATTTTAAGTTTGTCCAGGAGATGTAGGTTTGGGATGGTGGAAGAATTTTACTTCCCCAGGTGACACACGACCCTTGGTTTGGATGGCTTGGGCTTTGACTTAGATTCTTCTAGGAGATGGACGATCTTGGCCGGGTGTGGCTCAGTTTCTCCTAGTAGGTGGATGATTTTGGCATGGACCCTAGGTGCAACCCAATGTACCCCAAGGGGTGGATGATTTGGATTTATTTGGGTGCTAAGGGAGAGCATGTTTGATCCCTTTCACAAAGGAGGAAAAAGAATTCCAAGAGAAAGCATCGTCGGTCCCTTGGTTAGTTTATAAAGGTTTAGGGAAATCATGGCCATAGGCTTAGGTTTACGATGCAAACCTAGGCTCAAGGAGACTTGTTTATACATGGTAGGGTTAGGTGTACCTAGGATGTCGATGCATGCCTTAGGAGTAACCATGTCTACCATATTTTGATGTTGTTTTTCTTTTTGAAATTCTTTTTCTTGGTGCGGGACATTTGGTGCACCTTGAAAATCCATATTCTTGGGCACATTTTGTGGGTATGTGGGTGCGTGAGTATGATTTGATGCATCCAATGTATATGAATGATTTACCAATCCTACACTAAGAAGGAAAGAATCGAGTAGGGAGTTTATGGGAGAATGAGTTTTGGATATACCTTTTTCAAGCTTGTCTACTTTTTCATGGTGAAAGCACGCATCCTTGCAGGCATCCTCAGGTTGTTGTTGCTTTTCAAGGTCTTGGATTTTATCATCCAAGCCTATGTGTGTACAACACTCATTCTCCTGTGAAGCATGTCAAGTGGTCTCATGGGATTGGAACCCATCGGAGTGAATATTTGTGGAAAATTTGGAGTGACTTGAGTGAAATGATCCTCATGCCCCACTCTGCTTATGTGCCTAGAAACGTGAACTTTACTTTCGGCAAGTTCAATTCAAGTTGTGTGAGTTTGTCATTTAAATTTCACACTACACACACGCATGCATTGAGCCTTTCCGCTCTTATGATATAAGTATATTTTAATTCTATAATTTACATTCAAGTCGTGTGAGTTGCATTCAAGTTCGGGTATTTCCCTTAAGCTGCGTGAGTTGCACTTCCATTCGGGTATTTACATTAAGTTGTGTGTGTGAGTTGCTTTCAATTTGAGCCTAGCTCACATCATCACATCAAACCCGAAAAATATTTGTGCATCCTTGCATTCATGCGTTTTCAAAAGAAAACCCCAAATCTACACTCAAACTCGCTGAAATTAGGCCACTTGTGCACACACATATCCGGGCTAAATAGCTTAAAAACTCAAAGACTTGGAATCGTCCAGCCCCGTACATAAAATTTGCAAACTTAGGCAAAACCCGAGTTTCCAAAACACTTGTATTCTTTCAAAGAGTTCAAAATTGTTTTATCAAACGTTTATAAGCGCTTAAACTGACCCTTGAGCACCAGTTCAAGAAGGTTTAAAGCGAAAAGATCCCGCTTGCTCACAATTGCCTTTTAAAACGTTAGATATTTCAAAAACTACGCTAGCTTGAGCAAGCTAACTGGCACACCCATAGAAACGACGTAGACGCGAAAAGGTTCATTTCCGGCTTCAAAACCAGAAGTGAGAATTTTCGTGCTTACAAGGTTCACATCTCGTTGCGAGGTTTGAAATAAACCTTCTAATTGGTTGGAGGTGACCTTGGAGGCTTCGGATTTGAGTTAAGTTGGAGGATGGAGACATGTCTATGATGGCTCGACACTTAGAGGGGTCGACTTCAATGCCCCTTTAGCTTACCATGAAAAATAAAAGCTTACCTGATTCCACTCCGAAGACACACTTTTGAGGGTTTAGTTTCACTTTGTAAAGCGTCAGTCTTTCGAAAACTTTTTGTAAAGATTTGATGTGTGTGCATCGGGTTTTTTATTTCACCAAGAGATCATCCATATATACTTCTAAGAGCTCATGAATTTGATCATGAAAAATGGTAATCATGGCTCTTTGGTATGTGGCACCGGCATTTTTTAATCCAAAGGGCATAACTGCGTAGCAGTATGTGCCCCAGGGTGTAGTAAAAGCAGTTTTAGCCTGATCTCTTGGAGCTAACTTGATTTGATTATAACCCGAGTAGCCATCCATAAAGGAAAACATTTCATGATTTGCAGTGTTGTCCACTATTAAATCAATGTTTGGCAAAGAAAAGTTATCTTTTGGAGTGGCTTTGTTCAGATTTCTGAAATCGATTCAAATTCGAATTTTCCCATTGGATTTTCGAACTACAACTATGTTTGAAAGCCAATCAGAATACACAATGGGTTTTATAAATCCAGCTTTTAAAACATCTTCTAAATCCTCTTTAACTTGAGAGTGTACATTCGGATGGATTTTCCTGAGCTTTTGCTTTATAGGTTTTGCATGTCGTTGTAGGGGAAGACAATGCTCTACAATTTTTGGGTCTAGGCCCGGTATGTTTTCGTAGGTCCATGCAAACACATCTATGTAGGCTTTTAGGAATGCAATGAATGATGCTCTTTCATGCTCATGCAGACATGTGCCTATCTTAACACGCTTTGGTTTTGAATCACTCCCTAGGTCAATTTCTATAAAATCCCCTCCTACAGAATTTGAAGATTTTTCTAAATCAAGGATTTTGTGAAACTCGGGAAGCTCGGAGGTTTGATCCTCCTTATGGAAGAGGGGATCCTCCTCCGTGCTTTGATCATTCTCGAGAATTTTGAATCCTAGGGAAGTTTGAGTTGATGCATGCTTTTCAAAAACACCTGGTTTTGGTTTTGAAATTTTTGCAAGTTTTGAAGATTTTGGGCCTTTTATAAAGACGACTTTTTATTCAAATTTCTTGGCTTTTTCGAAATTTTCACCAGGAGCTGGTACATACACAACTTTGTTTTTGGTATTTTCTGGTTTTTCTATTTTTTTGGTTTTTTGTAAAGAAAAGACATTGGGAGAAATGCAAATCACACTTTTTTTGGATTTTTCGCAATTTTCGAATGTTTTTGGGTTTTGAGATTTTTCCAATTATTTTTGGATTTTGAGAATTTGTAATTTTTTTGGCTTTTTGGTTAAGGAGGGGTCTTTCATCATACCTACAAAGAAAACACCATGAATCAGTCTCTAAATAAGAGATCTAAGCCATAGGTCTCGATTTTAGCAGGTTCCAGGGCACCCTTGACCCAAGTTGTCGTAGGTGGTGGTTGTGGGGGTATGCTTGGAATGTAGCCTATCCCATACCCATTTGGATTTGGATTTGGCAATATGGGCTCTAAACAACCTCGGTTTTTGTTCCCTAAACTTTGGTAGGGCATGTAACCCATGTTTAGTAGCATGTTCTAAGGTTTTTTGGTTTTTGAAAATTCTTTGTACAGAGGATGACCTTGGAACTTGTTGTCATCCATGTCATGCTCAAAGGGTTTTCTATTTAGGGATTTTGGAAATATTGGGAGTTTGGTTTTACCTAGGATGGTCATGATTTTGGGTGGGCCAACTTTGGGTTGCCCCTTGACATACACGATATTCCTAGGTTTTTGGAGGACAATTTTGTATGGTTCATCCAAGAATTTCACGGGGTTGGTCCCGTAGGCTTTATGACTTGACAAGCAGGGGAAGTTTTGAACTTTCCTTAGTTGAGGATGACTTTCGCCCAAAATTACTATGATTTGGTTTTCATAGGAGATTTTTACACACCTATGGAAGGTGGATGGTACGGCCTGAAGACTATGTATACATGGTCTTCCTAGAAGTAGGTTGTAATGGGGGTGTATGTCTAAGACATGGAACACCCCTGCGTGGGTTATACCCCCTATTTTCATGGGTAACTCTATGGCTCCCAAAGGTTTTGATGCATTTCCATCGTATCCTGTGATAACGATGGGGCTTGGGTTCATAGAGGTTAGGGTGACTCCGATTTGACAGGCCACGTGTAACGGAAGGATGTTGAGACCTCTTCCCCCATTAACCAAACACATGTCTAGAGGATGGTGATTCAATACCACCTCGATATGCAGGGCTTGGTTGTGGGTTTCATACGGTCTTTCTATCTCATCTTTCGAGAACACGATTGGTGTTTTAGCACAGATGGGTGCCACTAGGAAGGATAAGGACTCAGGGGTTATAGTCGAGTTAACCTTGGCTCTTTCTAAGATTTTTTCTAAAACTTGTTTATGCCTGGGAAAAGTTTGGATTAACTCTAGGATAAACATGTTTATCGGGATCTTGGAAAGATGATTTTCAAAATCATATGGGGTTAAAACGTTTTTTCCTTTATCCATGACCTGCGATGCCTTAGGAATGCATGCTTTTGAAGGGCCAGGAATACTGACCACTTTTTTAGCATTTTTTTTTAGATGTGGGGGTTGATAGATCCTTCCGGACCTAGTCACCTCGCCCACACCTTCCCTAAGGCTCGCTCCTATGTTGGCTCTATTTTTGTGCTTTAGAGCACCTTGAATTTCTAAGATTGCTCTAGCCGAGGGCGGGACTCTAAGCGCTCCTCAGATCACTACTTGTGTGGCTTTTTTGTATATGATGATAGAAGGTGGTGTGTGACAAGTAGAGAAGCCTGTATGTGATGCATGCACTAAACCTTTTGAAGTTGAGAAAGCACATACCTCTTTTCCCTTCTCGGTACTTGCGTGATTGGGGAAGGGTTCTTTAAGCACAGCTTGGGCAGGCTCTGGTTCCTCAGTGACCTAGAGCCGGCCCTACTCTATCAAATTCTCAATTTTATTCAAAAGGGAGAAACATTTGTTTGTATCATGGCTCTTGAGCCGATGATATTTACAAAACTTGTTTAAAAATCTCTCTTTTGGAGGTGCCCCTTTAGAATTTCGGGGAGTGTTACCAACCCTTGGGTGAGCAGGAGGTCAAGGACCTTCGAGATAGGCTGCCCAGTGGGGTATACTCCATTTTTCAAATATTTTTTGAAAATTTTTCTCATTTTTTTGTTTGAACTTCTTTGAAGTGCCCGCCAGGTTTGATTCCACTCGGACATTTGCAATCTTTTGGGGTTTTGCCCCTTTGTTCGCCGTGGGTAGCCCGTAAGTTTCAGGTTTTTCAAATCTCATTTTTGGAAGAATTTTTCCCTTCCACAAGTCATCGTAGACCCCCTTTTTTAGATTGGTTTCAAATAGGGAAGCCTTTTTAATTAACTTGTGAAAGGTGAAAATTTCATGCAATAAAAGAAGAGTTTTTATCTTCGTTTTAAAGTTTTCAAGGATGAGCATTACTGCGCATCCTTCGGAGATGGGCTCTCTTACTTGCCCGAGGAGGGACCTCAATCGAACGATGAATGCATGTACATCCTCGTTCGAAGCTTGTTTTATGTCCCTCAAGGTGTTCAAAGTGGGTGTTACTTCCACGTTGTGAGAAAATCTTTGCATAAAGCTATTCGCTAACTTTTCAAAAGTAGCGAACTGGCTTAAGTCGTAGGAAGCAAGCCATTTTGAAGCAGTCCCCTTGAGGGAAAGGGGAAACCAATATATCCATATCGCAAAGTCCTTTTTCTTTTTGTAGGCTCTGTGAGAAAAGAGTTGCAGGTGGGATCTAGGATCCTCCGTGCCATCATATCGATGGAAATTCGGTATATCATCGTCACCATCTGTTTCGTAATCCAAAGGAAGGAAGTCAGATAGGGCGTACGATCTCTTTTCTTTATTTTGTCTATTCAACAGTTGTTGAAGGGCTTTTCGATCCTTCAGTGTGAAGGAATCGTGATATTGGTCCCCCTCCATTGTGGAGGTTTCCTTGGGTTTTTTGGACTTGCCAGGTTTTTTCTTAGCTTTGGCGGGTTCGCCATGAGATGAGCAAGAGTCGGCCGCCTCAGCCTCTTGGCTAAGGGCGTCGATTCTTGCAATCGATTTTTGCTTCGAATTCCCTGTGCAAGTTTTCTAACTCTTCTTTTTTGCATTTGAGTTGAGTTTTTGAAATTTTCTTTGAAAAAGAACTTGACGAGCGCGAGGCTCGGCTAGACACTTCATTGGAGCCTGAAATAGACATGACTCAACAAATTTTGAAATCCTACAAGTGCACACAGGCAAAAGTTTAAACACCTTTTGGAAAAAAATTTCAAAGTTTTGTTTGTTTCATCGAAGTTTGCTTAAGACCTGAGTCCCACCGGGCATGCCAAAAACTATAAGCATGAAAATTTTCACTCCTGGTTTATGAAAACAGAAATGAACCTTTTCGTGCTTAAGTCATTTTGCGAGTGTGCCAGCTAACTTACTCAAGCTAGAGAAGGTTTTTGAAATATTCTGACTTTCTGGAGATTGTGGGAAAGCGGGATTTTTTCGCTTAAACCTTCTTGAACTGATGCTCAAGAGTCAGTTTAAATACTTAGAAACTTCGATTTTTCAAATCAAATACTAACTTCGAAAGATCAATGTTTTATGAATTTCGATGTATGCCTTCTTTGCAATTTTTATTATGACTATTGGACGACCCTAAGTCTTTTGAGTTTTATCTATTAGGCCTAATATGTGTGTGAAGGTGTGGCCTATTTTCAACGTGGTTTGAGCGAGGATGCAAAAATCCTTTTCAGGTTTTGAAAGTGATGATGTGAGCTATGCTTGAATTGAAAGTGCAACTCACACAACTTTCACTAATGTAAATACCCGAAATGAAAGTGCAACTCACACAGCTTTTACTAAAGTAAATACCTGAAATGTAAGGCAACTCACGCGACTTAAATGTAAATCCATATAAAGGAAAATGCAACTTGACTTAAAGTAAACTCACACAACTTGAAAATATATAAATATGTTTTATCCTAAGAGCAAAAAGGCTCAATGTGTGTCAGTGTAAAGAGCGGAAAGTCTCGAGTGCTTGTGGGTGTTTCTCGTGTGAAATTTAAATGACAACTCACACAACTTAAAGTAAATCCACACGAAATGAAATTGCAACTCACACAGCTTTCACTAAAGTAAATACCCAAATTGAAGTATATACGTTTAGCTTAAGAGGGGAAAGGCTCAATGTGTGTGAGTGTGAAGAGCGGAAAGGCTCGAGTGGTCGTGGGTGTTCTTGTGTGAAATTGAAATTGTAACTCACACGACTTGAAATTAAATCCACCCAAAATTAATTGCAACTCACACAGCTTTCACTAAAGTAAATACCCAAATTGAAGTATATACGTTTAGCTTAAGAGCGAAAAGGCTCAATGTGTGTGCAATTGTGTGCAATATAAGAGCGGAAAGACTCAAGTGCACGTGGGTGTCCTTTGTGTGCAGTTAAGAGCGAGAAGGCTCAAGTGCACATGGGTGTCCTTTGTGTACAGTTAAGAGCGAGAAGGCTCAAGTGCACGTGGGTGTCCTTTCTGTGCAGTTAAGAGCGAGAAGGCTCAAGTGCACGTGTGTGGCTGTGTATCATACACAAATATTACATCTCGGGGGGAGACTTCACTCCATTATTACAACCCTATTCTGAATTGAATTTAATTTAAATGAGTAATGTAAAACCGAATGTAAATGGCACTTACAAATGTTCGGTTTTTCCTCTTGAGTCGCTTGGGTCCGTCCTTCGTTGCAGCCACGAGGTAAGTCCCTTCAAGTGGGTTCCAAGGTGAGGCTTGGGTGTGGATCCACTTGGGTGCAGCCAAGTGGGTTTTTGGGCTTGGTATTTGTTGGGTTCGGCCAAGGTGTCCTGGTTAGGTTTAGGATATAGTTGGTTGAGTCCTAGGTGGGTCTAGGTTTTGGTTTAGGAAGATGGGAATGAGCTAGGTGCAGCCAACACCTAGCTTAGTTAGGGTTTTAGAGGGGGCAGGTCGAGCAACTGGTGGCTCGAACCAAGGTGGTCCTAGGGTGGCAGCCCAAGCTAGGTCTGGTTTGGGGTGGAATTAGGCCAGCCAAGGGCAGGTCGTGGGGTCTGGTGTCGCGGCTTAGTGCAGGCCAGGGTGCGGGTTAGCCTAAGGGCCAACAACAGGGGCGTAGGCTGTGGGGGGGGGGGTGCGCAGTTAGGAGGGGCGCAGGTCGTGGGGCGCAGCTGGGGCACAGGCCGTAGGGCACAGGCTGTGGGGCACAGCTGGGGCGCAGGCCGTAGGGCACAGGTCGTGGGATGTGTGGTTGGGTGGGGCGCAGCTGGGGTGATGACCGAGTGCCAAGTGCACTCGGTTTGTAAGGTTCAAGGGAGGAGCTAGGTGCATACGGCACCTAGCTTAGTTAGGGTTTAGAGGGGTGAGCTGGGAGCAGACCGAGTGCCAAGTGCACTCGGTTTGGGTGTTGTGGGTGTGTCGAGTGGGGCTTGGTAGGGCGTCTTGTGGGGCAGGTTGTGGGTTGGTTAGGTGTGTCCTAGGGGAAGTCGGTTAGGTTTAGATTTTGGCTAGGTTTAGGTGAGGTCGGTGGTGGTCTAGGTGGAGTCGGTTTAGGGCTAGTTAGGGTTTTAGGTGAGGTCAATGGTGTCAGTTTAGGGCAGTTTGTGGCTAGTTAGGTGGAGTCGGTTGGTAGGGTGGCTGGGTTAGGTTTAGGTGGGGTTCAGGTCAGCCAAGAGGGTGCAGGTAGTGGCTAAGTTAGGTGGGGTGCAGGTCAGCCAAGGGCCTTGGCCGAATGGGTGCAGACCGAGTGCCAAGTGCACTCAGTTCTTATTTGGTGCTGGGGTCCAACCGAGTGCCAAGTGCACTCGGTTCTTGTTTGGTGGCTGGGTGTGTGGGAATGGGTTAACCTAGGACAAGGTGGGTTAGGTAGTAGTTAGGTTAGGGCTAGGTTTAGTCGGTTTAGGGTTAGGTCGATTAGGTCAAGTGGGCTAGGTTTAGGGACTTACCTCTTGGAGCCGGTCCATCTTGTGTAGCCAAGGTTGCAGTCCATGTCCACACCATTTGTAGCCATGTTGTTGCAGCCCCAAGCTAGGTCTAGGTCCACACGGCTTGAACCCACTTCACCCTTGATTGAGCTCACATGGCTAAAGCCCACCAATGTTGACTTTTGCACCACACTCTCTCTCTTCACAAGCCCTCCCCCAAGGATTCACGTGAACTTTTTCACCCCCCTTGGTCTTATTTATAAGCCAAGGGGTGGGTCTTGGGTTTGGATCTTGGATTTGAGTTTTGAGATCCAAATCTGATCCAAACACTATTTGGGTTTGGATTTGGATATTTATGTCCAGATCCAATCCAAAATCTTCTTTCTTCAGTCCTTCTTGCTGTTTTGAGACGGGCGGTTTTGAACGGGCCCTAGTGTCGCCAGTGACTCGTTTGAGTTGGGTTTTTCTCAGTCTTCTTGTCTGACCATCTTCTCACCTTCCGAACTCTGTTTTGTCTAATTTTTTATTTTTTAGGCTTGGGGTTTCATTTCTGACAGCTTTATCGGTGCTTTGCCTTTGTATTTCATATTCTGAGGCTGAAGTCTGCTTCTGGCCTGGATGCTCCTTTTGCTTTTCGGTCTTGTTTTCATCCGGTCGGGCTGAACTTTTGCTTTTTGACCTGTTTTGGGGTTGCTTTTTTATCGGGCTTCACCTGCTTGTTTCAGCTACTTTACAAAATTTGGGTTTTGGCCCGGGTTTAAGAACCTTTATTTTGAAGGATTTTTAGACAGAAGTTTAAAACTTCGCAACTCCAGGGTTTTGAAAGTTCAAAATTGGTTTGAAAATGGTTTTTGAAAACCAAGTGTTTGTTTGAAAATAATTTTATTTTGGGGTGTTTACAATGCTCATCAAGTCGTATTTCAAAAAAGTTTTCAAAAATCTATTCTAAAAATCGAGAGGATTCGCTTGTTTTCCTAAGAAGGAATTTCAAGCTTATAGGAGAGAGGATTGTCGCCTTAAGCCAAGAGGCCGAGGCGATCAAATCATGCACTTCTCATGGGAAACAAGCAAGGGCTCATAGAAGATCAAATCCATCAAAGAAGCCCAAGGATACCTCAATAGTAGAAGGGGAACAAGAGCATGAATCCTTTACTTTAAAAGATAGAAAAGCTTTACAACAATTGTTGAAAGGCCAAACGATGGAAAACAGGTCATACACACTATCGGATTTCCTACCATCCGACTATCAAACCGATAGTGACGATGACATACCGAATGTCCATCGGTATGATGGAAGTGGGGATCCTAGATCCCACCTTCAACTCTTTTCCCGTAGGACTTATAAAAAGAAGAAGGATTTAACGAAATGGATTTATTGGTTTCCCCTCTCCCTCAAGGGAAATGCTTCAAAGTGGTTGGCTTCTTGTGATTTAAGCCAATTTTCCACCTTCGAGGAGTTGGCAAATTACTTTATGCAATATTTTTCTCATAACGTGGAAGTCGCTCTCACTTTGAATACCTTAAGGGACACAAAATAAGCACCTAACGAGGATGCCCATGCATCCATTGTTAGATAGAGGTCACTCCTAGGACAAGTAAGGGAGCCCATTTTCAAAGGGTGTGCTGTGATGCTCATTCTTGAAAACTTTAGAACTGATTTGAAAGCTCTTATCTCTCTCCATGAAATCTCAACATTTCAAAAACTTATAAAAAAGGCTTCACTCTTTAAAGCCAATTTGAAAAAAGGAGTTTACGAGGACTTGTGGAAGGGGAGAACTTTTCAAAAGAATCTATTTGAAAAACAAGGGGCATGTTGGTCACCCATGGCAGATAATGGGGCAAAACCCCAAAAGATTGCAAATGTCTGCATGGAACCAAACCCGACCGACCCTTCCAAGAATTTCGAATAAAAACATGCCAAAAAACCTCAAAAGAATTTCGAATGGAGGGAGTTCACTCAATTGGGATAACCTATCACGGAAGTCCTAGACCTCCTTCTAGCCCAAGGAATGGTCACTCTCCCTGCTCTTCCCGAGGGGACACCCCCTAAAGGGAAATTTTTGAATGAGTTTTGCAAGTATCATAGGCTCAAAGGCCATGATACAAATAAATGTTTCGCCCTTTTAAACAAAATCGAGGACTTGATTGAGCAAGGAAGGCTCCATGCCACGGAAGAACCGGAGCCCTCCCAAGCGGTTCTAAAGGAACCCTTTTCGAATCATGCAAGTACCAGCAGGAAGGGAAAAGAGGTACGCCTTCTCCCACTTATGGCTCATAGAATGGAGCATGCATTGCATACGATACACACTACTTGCCACACACCACCTGCTCTCGTAATAAAAAAAGCCAAGCAAGTAGTGATCCGGGGAGCGCTTAGAGTATCACCCTCGGCTATAGCCTTATTAGAAATTCGTGGTGGTCTGAAGCATCAAAATAGAGCCAAGATAGGAGCGAGCCTTAGGAAAGATGTGGGTGAGGTGACTAGGTCTAGGAGGATCTATCAACCCCCACATTTAGCTAAAAATCCTAGCAAGGAAGTGGTCGTTATACCCGACCCTTCAAAAGCATACATTTATAATGCATCGCATGACATGGACAAGGGTAAAAATATGGTGTTAACAACTTTACCTTTCAAAAATTCCTATAAACATGTCTATCCTAGAATTGATCCAAACCTCACCTAGACATAGACGAGTCTTAGAAGGGATCTTAGAAAGGGCTAAGGTTAACCCATCCATCACTCTCGAGTCCTTATCCTTCTTGGTCTCCCCGATATGCGCTAAAGCCCCCATCATGTTTACGGAAGATGAATTGGAAAGACCATATATGGCCTATAACCAAGCCTTGCATATAGAGGTGGTTTTGAATCACCACACTTTAGACAAGTGCTTGGTCGATGGGGGAGGAGGTCTAAACATCCTTCTGTTACACGTGGCCTTTCAAGTAGGAGTCACCATGTCTTGTTTAGAGCCAAGTTCCATCGTTATCATGGGATACGATGGTAATGCATATCATCCTTTAGGAGTCATAGAATTACTCATGGAAGTCAAGAATATTCAACACACGGGACTGTTTCATGTCTTAGATATAAACCCCCACTACAACCTCTTGTTAGGAAGGCCATGGATCCATAGCCTCTGGGCCGTTCCTTCCACATTTCACAAGTGAGTGAAAATCCCATATAAAAACCAAGTAGTGGTGATTCTTGGAGAAGACCACCCTCAACTCAAGGAAATCTGAAATTTCTCTTGTATATCAAGTCATCCATCCCATGAAGAAGTCATGGAGAGGCTTCTTCCACCCTTAGTAAGTCTCCCTTAGTCGACCACCACTTAGGAGTCATTCACCTTATAGGGAAACCCAAGTCATCCCCAAGTGTTCAAATACCTAGGGTCGTGTGCATCCAAGGGCAACCCAAGTCATCTCCAATCCATGTCTCCAAGACCCTAGCCAAGCCTAACCGTGTGTATATCCATGACATGGACGACACCATATTCCAAGGCCATCCACTTTATAAAAAAATTTCAAAACTCAAGAAGCCTTGGAACATGATATTAAATATGGGGTACATACCTTACCAAGGTCTAGGAGCCCATAACCAAGGTAGGTTAGAGCCCACTCTACCTACACCTAACCCAAGTCGATATGGATTGGGCTATACCCCATCCATACCCCCTGAGCTACCACCTAAAATCAATTGGGTCAGGGGTGCCCTAAAACCCACTAACACTGAAACCTATGGCTTAGACCTCTTGTTTAGAGTCTAATTCATGGTGTTTTCTTTGTAGGTTTGATGAAAGACCCCTCCTTATCCAAAAATCCAAAAAAATTATATATTTGTAAAAGCAAAAAAAAAATTAGAAAACTCCCAAAATCTAAAAACATGTGAAAAATCTCAAAATTCCAAAAAGAAAGTGGTTTATATTCCTTCTCCTAGTCTTTGTATAGACACAAAATTTTTCACTCTAAGCCTATGTAGATACTTGAAATGATAATTTCTTATCTACATGATGCGTGAGCGTGCCAGCTAGTTTACAAAAACTAGCAAAGTTTTAATAAAATCTGATTTTTTGGTGATTATGGTTAAGTGGGCTTTTTTCGCTTTAAGCCTTCTTAAACCGATGCTCAAGAGTCAGCCTAAGCACTTAGAAATTTCAAAACTATAGGTGAAAGACTCCAATTCTCGTGAAAATGTGGTGTTTTCAAAGAAGGAATGAGTGCACTTTGAATTAAGGCTTTTAAATAAACAAGTCCTGAAAAACAAAATGTTCTGTTTTTAGGCCTTATTTCTCGAATCAATCTTAATATCTTATATACCTCTTGAAATCACCAAATTTTTACAAGATTTAGCCTATGATATGGAGGATCTGTAGCACTTTACAGATCTCAATTCAGAGTTGTATTGAAGTATAATTAAATCAATAAAGTACCTATGCTTAGGTACCCAAAACTGTCCTGTTACAGAAATACAAGGGCTCAAAGATGATCCTGTATCTCGGTGATCTGAGTTTCAAATTTGGTGAATTTGATATTGCTAGAAAGCTACAGATGTCAGATTTCTAATGAAATAAAATTCATCCGATTTTGATGCATAAAAACAGAGTTATGGGATGAAAACCCAAGCTTTATTGTAGGAAAATAGAATGTTCAAATAATGGAAAAGTATTAACCCGATTTTGCCTAATTTTAATTATGTAGCTGCATGACCCTAAAATTCTTAAAAATTTTATTAAGAGTGGGCTTGTGTGTGTAGAATGTATGGACAAAATTTTGGATTAATTGAAGTAGGGGTTCGGGAATTAAAAATACAACAAACAACATATACAGAGATGCGAAAGTTCAGTTTTAGGTTTTTAAGAACATACGTGATGCAAACTCACTCGAATTGAAATTGCAATAACACAACTCACGAATTAAAGTGCTGAAATGAAATGAATGGAAATTATTTATATAAGCTTAATCATAGAGGGGGTAGAGAGTATAGAGTGTTTATAGAATATATTGGGGTAGAATCGCATAATCAAGCACATAAAATGCGTGTGTGTGAGTGAAAATTCATTAAGATAATGGAAATTCATCAAATCTAATCACTATTACAACATGGAGGGAGACAATGCTCCATTAATACAACTCCATTTCAATTGAATTAATTGGGTGCACTTCTCTTGCTTGGCCGGCCCATGACTTGGACTTGATTTGTTGTTGCTTGATGATGAAACCATGGTGATGCTTTAACTGCCTCGTTTCAAACCCATTTCTCTTGATACCATATGATTCATCCCAGCCATGTGTTCGAACTTGGATTGCCCTCTTTGATTTGATCCATCCCGTGAAGCTTATCTGGTCCATGATCTTGGTCCTATCCATCTTCGACCTTCTTATCCAATTTGATCTTCTTATCCAATTCGATCATCATATCTTTTTTGATATGCTTTGTTATCTGAAGAGGATATGCGTCTGGAGTGGATAGGCTTGGCCCACTCCTTCGCTTTTTGACTTGGTATGTTCGTTTGATCTGCTTTGAAATCTATGGGCTTTTAACATGAATTTAAAACCTTTATTTTAAAATATTCCCATAACGACTTGAACTTTAAAAAGTTGGTGTTTTTGAATTTAAAGGTTCATTAAAGGCTTTAAATTGACTTTCGAAATTTAGGAGTTTTGAAAACATTTTAAATTTTTGGGTGTTTATGCTTTGTTTGCAAAAAGAAAAAAAATTGAAAAATTTGAAAATTTCAAAAAGAAAATCTTTTACATTCATCATTCTAGCATTTGTTTCAAAACAGACAAAAAAATTGAAAATTTTGAAAACTCTAAGAATTTTGGCCATGTACAAAGCCCATTTTTGAGTTCTTCCAAGCTTATATATATTCCCAAACCAAAATCGTCCAAAATTGTCATCCACAACCCCACTCTCTTGCCTAGCACTTTCTTAGAAATTAAAGTGCTTGATAATGATCAAAGCAAGGAGGAAGATCCCCCCATCCATGAGGAAGATCAAGCCTCTGAGCTTCCCGAATTTCATAGAATCCTTGACTTCGAAAAACCTTCAAATTTCGTAGGAGGAGATTTTGTAGAAATCAACTTATGGAGTGAGTCTAACCCAAAGTGTGTCAAGATAGGTGCATATTTGAATGAGCATGAAAGAGCATCATTCATTGCATTTTTGAATTCATATGTGGATGTATTTACATGGACCTATGAAGATATGCCGGATCAAGACCCTAGAATTATAGAACACCATCTACCCTTAGAACCCAATGCAAAACCCGTGAAACAAAAGCTTAGAAAAATCCATCCCGATGTTCACTCCAAAGTGAAAGAGGGTTTAGAAGATCTTTTAAAAGCCGGATTTATAAAACCTATTGCTTATTCGGAATAGCTTTCAAATATTGTTGTGGTTTGAAAATCCAATGGAAAAATTCAAATTTGCATTGATTTTAGAAATTTGAACAAAGTCACTCCAAAAGATAATTTTCCTCTTCCAAACATTGATTTGATAGTGGATAGCACTGCAAATCATGAAATGTTTTCTTTTATGGATGATTATTCGGGTTACAATCAAATCAAGTTAGCACCAAAAGATCAGGCAAAACTGCTTTTACTACACCTTGGGGCACATACTGTTACATGGTTATGCCATTTGGTTTGAAAAATGCCGGTGCCACATACCAAAGAGTCATGACTACCATTTTCCATGATCAAATTCATGAGCTCCTGGAAGTATATGTGGATGATCTTTTGGTTAAATCAAAAACCCGATGCACATACATACAATCTTTGCAAAAAGTTTTCAAAAGACTTAGGCTTTATAAAGTGAAGCTCAACCCTCAAAAATGTGGTTTTGGAGTGGAATCGGACAAGCTCTTAGGGTTTATGGTAAGTCAAAGGGGCATATAAGTCGACCCCTCTAAGCGTCGAGCTATTATAGACATGCCTCCACCCTCCAACTAGACCCAAATCCGAAGCCTCCAAGGTCGACTACAAGCAATTAGGAGATTTATCTCCAATCTAGCAACAAGATGTGAACCATTCAATAGGCTTTTGAGAAAAGGGGTGAAATTTGAATGGGACGTTGATTGCCAAAAAACTTTTGAAAGATTGAAAACTTATTTGGTAAATCCTCCGATTTTAAAACCTCCAAAGCAAGGAAAACCTTTATTGCTTTACATTTCCATACATGTGAATGCATTGGGTGTGTAAACACCAGAAATAAAAATATTTTCAAAATTTCCCAAAATTCAAAAGCCAATTTAAAACCTTTATGATTTTTCAAGTTGAAAAACACAATTTTAAAGGTTTTAAGAAATTTTCAAAATAAAGGCTTTAAATTCAATAGCCCATGTGTTTCGAAACAAAAGCAGACAGACCCAATCGAAGTCTAGATCCAAAAGCAAAAGAAGATAAGATTGAAGCCTATCAGAATAACGATAAAGATCAAGTTCAAATTCAAATAGGGGATCGAGCTTATCAAATCAAGATGAGATCAAGTTCAAGGATCGAGCTTATCAAATCAAGATGAGATCAAGTTCAAGGATAGAGCTTATCAAATCAAGATAGAATCAAGTTCAAGATTAAGATGGGGCCGAGTCTATCAAGTCAAGATAGAATCTAGTTCAAATTCAAAATAGGGCTGAGCTTATCAAATCGAGAAGGAGCCTAGCAAGTGCACACGGCCAATATGAAGCACCTTGTATCAAGTTGTAAAAATTGCCAAGTCATAAAGTCAAGCTAAGGTCTGTTGAAGCAAGGCTCTTGGTGGAGCCTAGTCAAGGTCGACTACATCAAAGACCATCCCACATGGGGCTGGTCCAATTCACCAACAATGGAACCACTCATATAGATCAAGAACCAAATGTGGAGCTGACCCAACCCGCCTCAAAGAAGGACCTAGAAGCCATCCCCTTGGCCTATAAAAAGGGCCAAGGGGGGGGGCGGGTTCCCTATCTTGGAGGAGGTGAGAACTTGGCACTTGGGGAGAGAGCTAGTTAGGTGATTTTCCAACAAGGGGAGGCTGATCCCAAGAGGGTCGTGTGGCTACAAGGTGAAGGTAGGAGGGATTGGGGAAGAAGGGTAGAATTAGGTGACTACAAGAGAGCCTTGAAGCAAGAAGAAGGAGCCATTGGTTGGATTTCAATCTTGAAATCTCTAGCCAGCTTTTGCAAAATGTGTAAGTATCGTTTCAATTTCAATTCAAAGCTCTTCTTCTTCATTCATTTAATTTGATATGGGGTTGTATTAATGGAGCATTGTCTCCCCCCACATTGTAATAAGACTTAGAGTTACAGAATTTTTATTTCATGGATGAATTATCAAGTTCACACACACGCACTCTACATGTTTGATTATGTGATTCTACCCCAATATACTCTATAAACATTCTATACTCTCTACCCCATCTATGCTTAAGCTTATATGAATATTTCCTTTCATTTCCTTTGTGATGTAGAGTTGTTGCAATTTCAATTCATGTGAATTTAATTCGTGATGTAGAGTTGTTGCAATTTCAATTTCTTGCAATTTCAATTTCGTGTGAGTATGCATTTGCATGTATATTCTATGAAACTGAAATCTAGTTTTTTGTATCTGCATACTTGATTGTTTCAATTTTAATTCTTTATTCTGTGATCCAAATGGTCTAAAATTCTAGACACAATACCTACACAAACGAGCCCATTAGAAATAAAATTTTTAAGAATTTTAGGACTGTGCAACCCCATTAATAAAATTGTAAAAGATCGGATAAATCTGTCTCTGTTTTCTGCATAGTTAGATTTCTTGAGACAAGAGTTGGGTAAAAATCTCATATCTCTGTCCACAAGAATCCAAATTGATTGAAATTAGTCTCATTGGAAAGCTAACATCCATATCTTTCCAAAACGACTAAAATCATAATATTTGGAGTTTTGTATACTAAGATATAGAGGATTCTTTGAGCCTCTATATTTCTGTCACAGAATCTCCTGAAACATTGAAGTCAGGTTATAAACATGAAAATTTTCACTCCCCGTTTATGGAACTTGAAGTGAACTTTTTCATGCCTACGTTTTTGTGAGCGTGTCAGGTAGCTTACTCAAACTAGCGATGGTTTTTGAAATGATTTTCTGACTTTGGCGATTGTAGGCAAGCAGACTCTTTTCGCTTTAAACTTTCTTGAACCGATGCTCAAGAGTCAGTTTAAGCGCTTAGAAACTTTGATTTTTCAAACAAATGTTTACTTTGAACGATAAGTGTTTGATGAATTCAGTTCGTGCATTCTTTACAATTTTTATTACGGGACTGGACATCCCTACTTTTCTTGCAAGTTTTATCTGTTTAGGCCTAATATGTGTGTGGAATGTCTGGCCTAATTTCAGCGTGGTTTGAGCGATTTGTTCGAGGGCTTTGAAAGCGATGAGTGAATGCAGGGATGCTAGAAATCCTTTTTGGGTTTTTGAGAGCGATGATGCGAACTCACCCAAATTGAAATTGCAACTCACTCGACTTTTACAAAAGTAAACCCACACGAATTGAAGTGCAACTCTACTTTCCAAAAGTAAACTCACACAAATTTAAGTGCAACTCTACTTTCACAAAAGTAAACTCACACGAATTTAAGTGCAACTCTACTTTCACAAAAGTAAACTCACACGAATTTAAGTGCAACTCTACTTTCACAAAAGTAAACTCACACGAATTTAAGTGCGACTCTACTTTCACAAAAGTAAACTCACGCGAATTTAAATATATATATATATATATATATATGTTTATCCTAAGAGCGGAAAGGCTCGAGTGCTCATGGGTGCGATTACTTGACTTTCACAAAAGTAAACTCACATGAATTTAAGTGCAACTCACTCTGCTTTCACAAAAGTAAATTTACCCGAATATAAGTGCAACTCACACGACTTTCAAGAAGTAAATTTACCCGAATGTAAGTGCCACTCACACGACTTTCTCAAAGTAAATTTACCCGAATGTAAGTGCAACTCACATGACTTTCACGAAGTAAATTTACCCAAATGTAAGTGCAACTCACATGACTTTCACGAAGTAAATTTACCCGAATTTAAGTACGTATACTTGCTTAAGAAAAGATGGGGTTCGAAGTATAGAATTTTTATAATTGTATATTGGGGCAGAGAGTGGAAAGGCTCAAGTGCATGTGAGTGTAAAGAGCAGAAAGGCTCGAGTGTCCGTGGGTGTATTCGTGTTAATCCACCAGATAAGAGCGGAAAGGCTCAAGTGCTCGTGGGTGCGATCATGTTCATGCACGAATATTACAACCCGGGGAGAGACTTCGCTACATTAATACAACCCCATTATGAATTGAATTTAAAGGAAAAAGCAGTTTGAAATAAAGTTTTGAAAGACTGATACTTTTCCCCTAACTCGAGCTCGGGGTTCGGCTAGGTCAAGTCCGATCCACTTGAAGATGGTTCAACTCCAACTGTCCACGGTCCTTGTGCAGCTGGTTTTGGTCAAGCTCGAGTGGTTTCAGCCCTTGCCGTGGTCAGCTTGTTGCAGCCGAGGTAGGTTCAGATGGTGCAGTCGGCTAGATTGATGCAGCCAGGTGGTGCAGCAAGGGTTCAACTGGGTTCTTGCTGGGCTCTGTCGAAGGTAAGTTGGCCAAGGTTGGTCGACCAAGTGATGCAAGGTTCGGCCAGCAAGGACAGGCTTTGAGGTGTAGCCAAGGTGCAGGTCTTCGATTCGGTTTCAGCCAAATTCGGCCAGCAGTTGGGCATGGTTCAGTCCAGCCCAAAGGTTCGGTTGGGGCTTAGTCAAATGCAGTTGGGCATGGCCTAGGTGCAGTCAAGCCAAGTCGGCCAGCACTTGGTTCAGTTCAGCTTGCTAGAGCTTGGTTCAACCGGTTTGGTCAAGGGCAACACTAGGTTCCAAGGTGAGCTAGGCCACCACAAGGGTTCGGTTTGGCGTGGTCAAAGGGGTTTCAGCCGGGCAAGGTCGGCTCTAAGGTGATGCATCCCAGGTCAATGTGCAGCAGGTCAAGGTGTAGCTCGGTTGGCTGTATTTCGGAGTTCCATTATTGGAGATTGCTCGCAGTCTAAGGAACCAACCTAGAAGGCAAAACCTTCTTGAATATGTAAGCATGATGAGTTTCACGTATTTCATTCCTCTCTAACTTCTTATATTCTAGATTATAAATCTCTCTATGATATCAATACTCTAACACTCAAAGACTGGAATTTTAGGTTTGGAGGCTATGGTGAAATGGGTGTGAAGGTGGTAGATACTATGATTCAGAGAAAGATTCATATTCTATGTTTAAAAGAGACAAAGTGGGTTGGAGAAAAAGCAAAGGAGATTGATGATACACGTTTTAAATTATGGTACTCAGGTAAGGAGAAACGGAGTTGGTATTATCATAAATAAAGATTTAAAGGATAGTGTAGTAGACAGACAATGATACGATGACCGAATCATGACATTGAAATTAGTGTTATAAGCAGAGGTTTTGAATATAGTTTGTACTTACGTACCCCAAGTAGGACTAGAGGATAATATAAAGACAGCTTTTTGGGAAGAGTTAGATAAGGTGATTGAAAGAATTCCACAAAAGGAGATAATTTATTTAAGAGGAGACTTAAATAAACATGTAGGTAAAGAGGCATTAAGATATCAAGGTATTCATGAAAACTTTGGTTTTAGGGATATAAATGAGGAAGGTAGAGAGATTTTAAATTTTGCTATGGCATTTGATCTCTTTATGGTCAATACAATCTTCAAAAAACGAGATGAACATTTAATTACTTATAAGAGTGACTTATCATAAACACAAATTGATTACTTTATTTATAGAAAAAAAGATAGAGCTTGTTGTAATGATTGCAAGGTAATTCCAGGATAAAACTTAACTACCTAACATCGACTTCTAGTTATGAATTTACAATTAAAAAAATAGACAAAGAATAAAAGAGTGCATCGAGCTATTCGGATTAAATAGTGGAACCTTAAAAGCGAGAAAGAAGATATATTTAAACAGAAAGTCCAAGGAGATGCTTGGAATTATATTGGTACACCTTATAATACGTGGAGCAATATGGCTATACATATTAGAAAAGTGGCGAAAGATGTGTTAGGTGAATCTAAGGGAGGTGTACCGGCACAAAGTAGCATGGTGGTGGAGTGAAGTAGTGTAAAATAAAATAAAGGCAAAGAGGACATGTTACAAATTACATTATGCTAAGAAAACTAGTGAAACTTTAAAGGCTTATAAGAAAGCAAAGAAAGAAGCGAAAAAGGCCGTCAGTGAAGCAAAAGCTAAAATTTGAGAGGATTTATATAAAAAACTCAACTCAAAAGAGGGTGAAAGAGATACTTTTAGGATAGCTAGGGCTAGAGATAAGAAAACTAAAGATCTTAATATTGTTAGATGTATCAAAGACAAGGATGAAAAATTTTTAGTAGCAAATGATGATATAAGAAATAGATGGAAAAAATATTTTTATAAGCTTTTTAATGAAAATAAAGATGTTAATATTAGCTTAGGAGAGTTGGCCAAATCAAAAAAGTATATAAACCACAATTTCTACCGACGTATTCAAAATAATGAAGTCAAAGAGACTGTTAAATATATGAAGGGTGGTAAATCGGTAGGACCAGACAATATTTCTATAGAAGTTTGAAAAATCGTGGGAGAAACAGGAATCACTTACCTCACAAGACTATTTAATAAAATATGGAGAAACCAAAAGATGTCCAAGGAATGAAGAGTGAGTACGCTATATAAGGACAAGGGAGACATTGAGAATCATGTGAATTATCTGGGTATCAAGTTAATGAGCCATACTATGAAATTATGGGAAAGAATTATCAAACGTAGGTTAAGACAAGTATCAAGTACAACATAGAACTAATTTGGATTCATGCCAGGCAGATCTATTGTTAAAGCGATTCACCTTTTGAGACATCTTATGAAATATTTTAGAGCAAAAAAGAAAGATCTTTACATGATATTTATTGATCTAGAAAAAGCTTACGATAGGGTACCGAGAGAGGTTTTTTGGAGAACCTTGGAAAAAAGCGGTATCCCATTGACATACATAAACCTTATAAGAGACATTTACGATTGTGCAAAAACATGTATGAGGACTCATGAAGGAATGACGGACTTCTTTGAAGTTAATATTGGGTTACATCAAGGATCAACTTTAAGTCCATACTTATTTATAATGGTAATTGATGAGTTAACAAAACATATTCCAGATGAAGTTTCTTGGTGTATGTTATTTGCAGATGACATTGTGTTAGTGGAGGAGTCTAAGAAAAAAGTTAATAGAAAATTGGAATTATGGAGAGAAACATTAGAAAGTAAAGGCTTTCGACTTAGTAGAACAAAGACATAATATCTAGAATGTAAGTTTGATCATTTGGTTACTTTAGAGGACATAGAAATTAAAATTGGCACACATTGCATCCCCAAAAGAAAGATTTTAAATACCTAGAATCAATTTTTCAAAATGATGGAAGAATTGATGGAAATGTTACGCATAGAATTAATGCTAGTTGGTTAAAATGGAGAAGAGCATCAAGTATTCTTTGTGATAAGAAGTTATCATTAAAGTTAAAGGTAAATATTATAGAGCACCAATTAGACCTGCCATGTTTTATGGTTATGAGTGTTGGGTAGTTAATCATATCAACATGTACAAAAGATGTCTGTAATAGAAATGAAGATGTTGAGATGGATGAGTGGTCATACAAGAAAATACCGTATACACAATGAGGTTATTAGAAATAAATTATGTGTGGCGCCAGTAGAGGATAAAATGAGAGAATATTGTTTAAGGTGGTTTGGACATATAGAAAGAAGATCAAAAGAGAACCTTTAATAAGGTATGAAAACTAGATTTTGAAAGCATTAAAAGAGATAGAGGACCACCACAAAAGTGTTGAAAAGAAACAATAAAGAATGATCTAGCTTATTGTGAGTTATCTGCTAACATGGCACATGATAGGGTTCTATGGAAACAAAGAATCCATGTAGCCGCCCCCGTCTAGTATGGGAAAAGGCTTGGTTGTTGTGTTGTTTGTAGGAAATGAAAGAGCACTGGAATGGATAGAACTTTATCAAAATCATGTTATAGAGCTGAAGTGCCAAGATGCATCCATGTTGACTTGCTATGTGTTCAAGATGAACCACAAGATAGATCACCCATTCCATTGTTTTGATGCTTATTATCAATCAGACGGTGTTTCCTTTTCCTTCACCTTCTACTTTGTTTGTGGGTGTAGGATGAATGAAAGCTCAAACTATGCCAAGCACATCAGATGGTAGTTTTGAATTTGGTTAAAATGCAGGTGAATTAGAAGAAAGGGAGATTTGTCAGGTTTAACCTCCAGAAGGCTTTGTGGAGATTGAAGTACTGCATTCTTGAGTACATATAAGTTCAACACTTTCAATTCTTTGAAAACTTTGTCTCTCATGTGTTCACCAATATAGCTGTAAGCATTGTAATTGATGTGAAACTATTAATGCGGGAAAAGGTTATGCAGGTTATGTGTCACCATCTTTTCTTCAGTTGATTTACAAAGATAGTGATTCATGTAGACATTATCCAGATCAACCTATGAAGGAGACCAACCAGTCAGGAGGTCTAACATTGGTGATCATTAGTGTAAAAATGCAGACAAGCAATGTAAACAATCATATATTATACAGTAACTTGAGAATCATAAAAGTTCCTCATTTAACAAAATTGATTTACCATTAAGATGCAATAGTATTACCGAACAACTTTGTAAACACCCCAAAATCCCACAAATTTCTCAAATCAACCTGGTTTTATAAAAGCAGCCCCAAAGGGCTATTTTGAGTCTGGAAACCCAGGAGCCTTTCAGGCAACCCTGTACATATATTTTGAACTTTATATGTTTTAAAAATGTATAATATGGTTTTAAAAACCTTTTAAAACACCTTTTGAAACCCCGAAGCAGCTTGGCCTAATCAAGACAGGACCAGAGAAGCTAAAGAGAGCCTAGAACCGGAGCACAAGTCGAGCCCGACATAGCAACTCTCGTATTAAATCCACCCCCAAGATCTCAAACGTTCAAGACCCTGTTATCATCAAAACATTACTTGAAATCGGCTTCGGAAGGCGAAAACAGAAGCGGACGATCATGTTGGCGAAGACCCAACGCAGACAGAGTATTGATGCTATCAGACCCCGCACAAACCGTTCATTTCGAACACAGCCTGAAGGAGTCAGAATTCGGTTTGGATTAGATCTGGACCATATATATCCAGATCCCAATCCAAACCCATGTGTAGACTTGGATTTGGATTTGGATCCAGAGATCCAATCCAATATCCATGTCTATGGCCCACAACACCTTCTCATAAATGGAGGTGGGGCCCACTTGAATTTCACGTGGGATTATGGGCATGAGAGAGAGTGGGGGAGGATAAGATTAGGGAGTGATTGTAATTAAGCTTGACTTGTGTGTCAAGTTTGGGGTTAATCATGTGGGTTAGCCTAATTAACATGGGTTTAAGCTTGTAATTAGCCAAAACCTAACCTAGGGTTGCACCAACATGATGCAACAAGGTCTATGGGCTATGCAAAGGGAGCTCCTTAAACCAACCCTAATCAAAAAGCCCTAATCCTAGCCTTTTACCCTAATCCTGTCCTAAACCTAGCCTAATCACCTAACCCACTTCCCTAATCCCAACCTAATCACCTAACCCACTTCCCTAAACCTAGTTTAATTTCCCTAAACCTAACCTAATCCTAGCCTAATCACCTAACCCACCTCACTAAACCTCACCCCAAAACCAACCCACCTAGCTAAACCCTAAACCCCTAAACCACCCCACCTAAACCTAGCACACCATATTCCTAATACCCCCTAAATCAAAATATCTGGCCCCTCCCCAAAACCAGCCTACCTTAACACCACACCACCACCCCTAGACCACCTCAAAACCAGCCCCAACCGCCCTTCAAAAAGCTATAAACCCCCCCCCCCCCCCCCCCCCCCTAGTGGGCGGGTTTTCAGCCTTTTCACCTTGGCCTTCCAACCCATCTTGGCTCAACTGACTCCAGCCATCTTCCCACCGAGCCTTCCACCTTGCACCACCTGCGCCACTGCCTCCCAGCCAAGCACCACCACCACCACCACCACTCTAGCCAAGTTCCACATCGCCACCATTCCATCCGACCGAACCCCATCGTGCGCATCCAAGACACCCGGCTGCCCCTCTTCCATCCACCGCCTTCTTCCCCTTTCGGTTAGTAGCCTATCCTTAAACTCCACCTCTTCTTCACTCCCCCTCCACTCTCAGCCACCTACACCACCACCACCTCACCCTAACACCACCTATCCGTCACCCTACCCATTCAGCCAGACCTTAGCCACTTCAACCACCCGCCTAGAACTACTTCCCCTAGCAACACCCGACCACTCCACTTAGCTCCCTAGGACCTGTCCCTTACACTTCCCACCAGCCCCTAACTCCATCTCACACGACACCCTAGCTAGCTCCCTTCCCATCCTCGCCATTACCTAGCCATCCTAACAGCCAGCCACCACCAAGTCTCCCTTAGTCGGCCACTCCAACCAACTGTACCTAAACCACTCGGCTAGCCATCTGCCAGCCTTAGGCACTCCCTTAGGCTCCCACTTAGTGCCATCTTTCCTAATACTACACCCTCCCTTAGTGACCCTACTTAGTCACCTTAACCCAAAGCACCAAGTTCGGCACCTTCCTAGCAGCCGGCCACCTTCAAGGCGCCCTTCCCGCGCACTCAAGGCATCCGACCAACAGCCCCCCTTGCCGTTCAACTTTGAGGAGCTCCCTCTTGCAGCCCAAGGCGAAGCCAAGCCTTCACTCGAGCAAGTCACCTTCGGACCAGCTATAAGTAAGTGCCTAACTCGGTCCTTAGTTGTAGACTTGCTTGAATTAAATTTGATACGGGGTTGTAATAACGGAGCATAGTCTCCCCCCGCTTGTAATAACGTGGCTTGGCACACCCACACACACGTGCACTCTCTTAATCGTGCACGATTTTGAACACACACGGGCCTAATCAGCCCCTAGGATATAAATATATGTATATACTTTAAATTACGTAGGGTTTTGCTTAAGTTGAGTGTGTTGTCTTTCAATTCAGGCACGCACACACATTGAGCCTTCGCTCTTATTCCCAAGACCTTAGTTAAGGCCATACTGCAATTTATATTTGGGTTTAATTTCATGTTGTGTGCGTAGTACTTCAATTCAAGCACTCACACACATTGAGCCTTCGCTCTTATTCCCAAGACCTTAGTTAAGGCCATATTGCAAGTTATATTTGGGTTTAATTTCATGTTGTGTGCATAGTACTTCAATTCAAGCACTCACACACATTGAGCTTTCGCTCTTATTCCCAAGACCTTAGTTAAGGCCATATTGCAAGTTATATTTAGGTTTCATTTCATGTCGTGTGTGTAGTCTTTCAATTCAAGCACGCACCCACATTGAGCCTTCGCTCTTATTGGCAAGACCCGAGTAAGGGCCCATATATACCTTATATACGTATTTCCCTTCGGCAATTTCCCTTCGGTTATTTCCCTTCGGCATTTACATTTCAAGTAATTTCCCTTAAGTCATTTCCCTTTGGTATTGTCTTTACATTCGGGTTTTCCCTTTGGAGTAGCGTGAGTTTGCATTGCATCTACGCCATACCACGAGTTAGGGCGCATATTGCATCAAAGCAAACCCCATACTCCCGCTCAAATTCGCCACATTTAGTGGAGTGTTCATAACACACACCTAGGTGGCCCGTAAAGGGATAAAAAGAAAGACTTAGGCACGTGCAAATCCACGTGATCTAAAAATCTGAAAATCGTATTAAAGACCCGAATCAAACACCTTGAACCGCTTTCGTAGGCTTTTCTACCCCAAACTCGATTTTTAAAGCGTACAGACTGACCCTTGCGCATCGGTGCAAGAAGGTCTGCAACGACAAGAGCTTACTTGCTCACAGTCGCCACGTTAGAAGTCAGGATAAAATATATCTTCGCTAGCTTAGGTAAGCTAGCTGGCTGTAGACGCGCAAAAATCCCCGCCTCTTCGCCCCTTTCGTGGCTTGGAGTGGATCTTATCGTGCATCTAAGGCCTATGTATACAAACAGGGCGTGCCAGCTAGCTTACTTAAGCTAGCGAAGATATATCAATACTGACTTCTAAACGTGGCGACTGTGAGCAAGTGAGCTCTTGTCGTCGCAGACTTTCTTGCACCGATGCGCAAGGGTCAGTCTGTACGCTTTTGCAAAAATCGAGTTTTAGGGAGAAAGTTTACGAAACGGTTCGAGGTGTCTATTTCGGGTCTTTAAGATGCGATTGCATGTTTTAGATCACGTGGATTTGCACGTGCCTAAGTCTTTTCTTTTATCCCTTTTTGGGTCGCCTAGTTTATGTGTTATGAACACTCCACTACATGGGCGAATTCGAGCGGGGGTTGCTTCGATGCAATATGCGTCCTACCTCGTGGTATGGCGTAGATGCAATGCAAACTCACGCTACTCCAAAGGGAAAACCCGAAATGTAAAGACAATGCTGAAGGGAAATAACAGAAGGGAAATAACCGAAGGGAAATAACCGAAGGGAAATAACCGAAGGGAGATATGTATATATCTTATATATGAGCCCTTACTCGGGTCTTGCAAATAAGAGCGAAGGCTCAATGTGGGTGCGTGTTTGAATTGAAAGACTTACACACACGACATGAAATTAAACCCAAATATAAATTGCAGTATGGCCTTGACTAAGGTCTTGGGAGTAAGAGCGAAGGCTCAATGTGTGTGAGAGTGCTTGAATTGAAGTACTACTCACACGACATAAATGAAACCCAAATATAACTGCAATAAGGCCTTTACTAAGGTCTTGGGAGTAAGAGCGAAAGCTCAATGTGTGTGAGAGTGTTTAAATTGAAAGACTTACTCACACGACATGAAATGAAACCCAAATAGTATAGGTCGGCCCTTACTTGGGTCTTTCAAATAAGAGCGAAAGCTCAATGTGTGTGAGAGTGTTTAAATTGAAAGACTTACCCACACGACATGAAATGAAACCCAAATAGTATAGGTCGGCCCTTACTTGGGTCTTTCAAATAAGAGCGAAAGCTCAATGTGTGTGAGAGTGTTTAAATTGAAAGACTTACCCACACGACATGAAATGAAACCCAAATAGTATAGGTCGGCCCTTACTTGGGTCTTTCAAATAAGAGCGAAAGCTCAATGTGTGTGAGAGTGTTTAAATTGAAAGACAACACACCCAACTTAAACAAAACCCTTCGGAAATGAAATATATACGTGCACTTATATATTAGGGGCTGATTAGGCCCGTGTGTGTTCAAAATCGTGCACGACTAAGAGAGTGCACGTGTGTGGTTGTGCCAAGCCACGTTATTACAAGCGGGGGGAGACTATGCTCCGTTATTACAACCCCGTATCAAATTGAATTTCAAGCAAGCGTATGACTAAAGACCGAGTTTAGAAACTTACAAGTAGCTGGTCCGTAGAGGTCTTGCTTGAGCGTGGCCTTGGCTTTGGGCTGCAAATGGGAGCTCCGCGAAGGTGTGTGACCAAGAGTGCTGGCCGGCTGCAAATGGGGCGCGGGATGGACGCCTCGAAGGGGACCGGTGGCAAGTGGGCGGCGCCTCCAAGTAGGGAGTTTAGAGTGGCTGACTAAGTGGGTCTTAGGGTCACTAGGTAAGTTAGGGACTTAGGGAAACTGGACCTAAAAGGTGAGCTAGTGGGAAGGCCAAAGAGGACGCCTAGGGGGAGGTCGGCCGAATGGGAGGTGGTGGCTGAGTAGTGGCCAGCCACTTGGGTTATCCTAGGTTCGGCTAGGCTTAGGTGGTGGCGGCAAAGAGGCTGAGCTAAGGGGAAGATGGGTGGCTAAGAGTGGAGAGGTGGTAGAGAGTGGTTCTGAGGGAGTTAGGGGGACTTACCGAATGGGAAGGAGTGGCGGCAAAGGTGGCTGTCGGCTGGTGGAAGATGGGAGAAGGAGAGGGCCCGGCTGAGTGAGGTGGTGGCGTCCGGCTGGTGGGGCAGTGATGGTGGATGGAAGAGGGAGAGTGGCGGAGCAGGTGGCGGCTGGTGGGGCTGGAACTGCTGGGAAGACGGGTGAGAAATGGGAGAGGAAGAGGGCCCGGCTGGGAGTGGAAAGTCGTTCCCACTTGGAAAACCCGCCCACAATGGGGGGGTTTAAATAGGGGATGGGTAGGTCGGTTAGGGCTGGGTTGTGGGTAGTGGTTAGGTGGTTTAGGTAGGGTAGTATGTAGATAAGGTGGGCTGGATGGGATTGGGCCAGATATTTTAAAACTAGGTGTTTGGGAAAATCGTGGGCTAAGGGTGGTTTAGGGCTAGGTTAGGTGGTTGGGTTTTAGGGTGAGGTTTAGTGAGCTAGGTTAGGTGGTTTAGGCTAGGTTTAGGCTAGGATTAGGGAAATTAATCTAGGTTTAGGGAAGGATTAGGGGAGTGGGTTAGGTGATTAGGTCGGGATTAGGCCGGGATTAGGGAAGTGGGTTAGGTGATTAGGTTCAGATTAGGGGTGGATTAGGGGTTTAGGCTAGGTTTAGGCATTTTGGGTTAGGTTTAGGTGAAGGAGCTCCCTTAGCATGGCCCATAGACCTTGATCACCCCATGTTGGTGCAACCCTAGGTTAGGTTTTAGCTAATTACAAGCTTAAACCCACTTAATTAGGCTAAACCACAAGATTAAACCCAAACTTGACACACAAGTCAAGCTTAATACAACACTCTTGATATTTATCACCCCCACTCTCTCTCATGCCCAATATCCCACGTGAATTTCAAGTGGGCCCCACCTCCATTTATGAGAAGGTGATGTGGGCCATGGATATGGATATTGGATTGGATCTCTGGATCCAAATCCAAATCCAAGTCCACATATGGGTTTGGATTGGGATCTGGATATATATGGTCCAGATTCAATCCAAACTGAACTCTGACTCCTTCGAGCTGGGTTCGAAACGGACGATTCGTGCGGGGCCTGACAGCATCAGTACTCCGTCTGCGTTGGGTCTTCGCCAACATGGTCGTCCGCCTCCGTTTCTGCCTTCCGGAGATGACTTCAAATGCTATTTTGGTAAGAACAGGGTCTTGGACGTTCGAGATCCTGGGGTGTGAATCAGATGCAAGAGTTGCTGCGCCGGGCTCGACAGGTGCTCCGGTTCCGGGCTCTTCTTGGCTCTCCTGGTCCTGTCTTGATCAGGCCAAGCTACTTCGGGGTTTCAAAACATGTTTTAAAAGGGTTTTCAAAAGCTATATTATATGTTTTTGAAAGATAAAGTTTAAAACATATATACAGGGTTGTTTGGAAGGCTCCTGGGTTTCCAAACTCAAAATGGCCCTTTGGGGCTGCTTGTATAAAACCAGATTCGTTTAAGAAATTCGTGGGATTTCGGGGTGTTTACAGATGCCCCTCTTTGGCCTTGTCCAAATAGATTTGGATAAGGGCAAAGACGACAAACACCCCTTTCAATGTCTCCCTAGATCTAGCCACGAAGAATATGGGATCGTCCCATTTTAGCAAAATCTCAATTTTACAAACTCTGGTAGGAGGAGATACCACGCCAAAGGGTTCACTTATGAAATCTGGTCCTAAATGGGATCATGTTCATGCAAGTACCATGCGTGGAATGCAGATGACATGGGTGTGGTGCCAAGAGTGGCGACCTCCCAGAGACCAGGTGTGGTCGAACTCTAGAGACTTACAAAAGCCTACTGCTCCAAGTGAGCAAAAACCCTATGCTGTTCGATGTTCGGTTTTTAAAACTTATTTACAAAAGCTATTTACAAAAGGGGACAACTGTCTTGAGCCTCGATCCTAAGGATCTCGAGCTCTTCGTGCTTGCCCTTGTTTGAGTCTTAACACTCGCTTATCTAGCGGAGGTTTTATAAGAAAACAAGCCTCATTTCAAATTCCTACGCCTTACTCGAAACGTCGAGTTCTCAAACAAGATGAAATTCAAGTAAGTAAATCCTATTTTTACTTTAGGATTCCTCGAAATGAACCATGCTTTAGCTTGGGATAAGCCAGGGATGGGAAAGAGATACCACGGTCCCTTCTGAAGCGTCCCGTGGTTTAAGGCATAGAAGGCGGAAAACTGCTCTTTTTGAGCTTTTTGGCCTCTTTTTCCTTTTTTCCATAGAGGGTCTCCCTTTGGGAGTATTTTTTCTTTAATCCCTCTTTTTCATAAGAGAATCGATTTTTCTTTTTGAAGTCTGGTTTCTTTCTTTTGGAAAGAGACTTTAAATGGGAAATTCCCTTTTTGGTTTGGGCCTTTGTTTTCCTTTTGGAAGGAGAAGAGAAGAGGGGAGGACTTATCCCAAGCATACACTCGATCCATTCCAGATCAGCCTATTTAGAAATAGCACGTACTACTTGCAAGTATCTTGCTATGTTGAACTAGGCCTTTCTTTGTAAGAAGAAGGATTTTGAAATGCAACCACGATTTTGAAAACTCCACTCTTTCACAAGTGCGAATTCTCTCACTTAGGGTCACACGAGTTCGCCTTTGCACCTTATTCACACGTCTCAGGGCAGCTATCCCTCTAAAATTTTTCGAAAACTGGAATTTAATCCAGATCCTACACATGATACTTCTTTAAGTATTGAATATTGATAGGATCTGCTAAATTCCTACCTTCTACATCGATCAACCAATACGAATTGCTCGTAGTGGTTGCTCGTACAACATAGGGTCCCTCCCAGTTGGGGCGCCACTTGCCTAGGGGGTGTGGGCCACGATGGTGGATGGTTTTCAAGACCAGATCTCCCACTTCAAAGTGGCGAGGTCTCATGTGTTTGCTATAATGTCGGGCTATCCTTTGCCGGTATGCACGAGCATGATCCATGGCAAGGAGTCGCCTTTCATCTAGCAAATCTAGTTCGGCCATCCTAGCATGCTGAAGCGTCTCTAGGGGGAGGTCGAGTGCAATGGATGTATGGAATGAATGTAGTTGGGTATGAATGGGAAGAATGGCGTTTGTGCCATAGACCAATTCGAATGGTGTGGCATTCGTGGGAGTCCGGATGGAAGTCCTATAAGCCCATAAGGCTTCATCCAGCTTCTCATGCCACCTCCTACCCTTCTCTAAGGTCTTCTCAATGATACCAATGAGAGTCTTGTTTGTGGCTTCGGCTTGGCCGTTGCCTTGAGGGTAGTAGGGCGAGGAGAAGTGGTGAGTTATGCCATACGTGTTGCACAACTTAACCATCCGCTCGTTCTTAAATGGGGTACCATTATCAGACACAAGGTCTCGTGGAACCCCAAATCGAGCCAAGATATTCCTCCGGATGAAAGCCACCACATGTTGCCCCATCACATTCGTTAGGGAAATGGCTTCCACCCACTTGGAGAAATACTCAGTGGCTGCTAAAATAAAACGATGCCCATTCGAGGCCTTTGGAAATATGGGGCCTACAATGTCAAACGCCCACATGGTAAATGGCCAGGGGCTGACCACGGAATGCAATGCAGATGAAGGGATATGAATGGCGTGCCCATGCACTTGACATGGATGACACTTCCTAACATGATCGTGACAATCCTTTTTCAGGGTGGACCAGAAATAACCCCCTCTAAGTATTTTCATCGCCATCATGTTGGCATTAACATGACCTCCACATTCTCCATCGTGGAACTCGTGCATCACTATCCTAGCCTCCTCCAGGTCGATACACCTAAGCAGAATGCCGGTAAAACTCTTTTTGTATAAGACCCCACCCAGAATGGTGTATCGGGTCGAAATCTTACGAATGAATGCCCTATCTTTGGATGTGGCATCCTCGGTGAATCCCCCATTTTCTAAAAATTGTTTTATGTCATAGAACCAGGGCTTTTCAACAGACTCTGGGTTGTTTTGGCAAATATCCAAGTCGTGTGTGGATGGATGGGGCGCATGCCATATTTCCAAAGATCTGGTCCCTGAAATGGGATCGACCTTCAGGGCTGAACCCAAGGAAGAGAGGGCATCGGCGATGCCATTGTCCTCTCTTCCCACGTGTGTGAGCTTACACGACTGGAAGGATTGGACCAATCGAGTGGCCAACTCGTGATATGGAAGTAGTTTTTCAGTACGTACTTGCCAAATTTTTAAAACCTGGTTTATGACAAGGAGCGAATCTCCAAAGACCTCGATGCATGATGCCCCTAGAGTTTTTGAAATCCTTAAGCCTTGTATGAGTGCTTCATACTCAGCTACGTTGTTGGAACATTCGAAATCTAAGCGGACTGCTATGGGAATCTCGCCCTTTTCAGGGGAGATTAGGATGATCCCGGCACCAGCCCCTCGTTGGTTTCGTGCCCCGTCGAAGTGCATCGTCCACACTTGGTTTTCGAAAGAATTTGCCAAAATGTGGTTTTGAACATGGTTTTGCAATATGCCTTCATCAGGCATTTCGACAAGAGTGGGATATGCGTCCTCCAAGGGGAAGTCAACCACGTAATCTGCTAGGGCTTGCCCCTTAACGGAGATCTGGTGAGGGTATTTTAGATCATACTCCATTAGAAGGAGTTGCCATTTGCCCAATCTACCCGTGAGAATGGGTTTTTCGAACAAGTGCTTGATTGGATCAAGCTTGGACACTATCCAGATCTCATGATCTAGGAAGTAGTGTCTGAATTTCTGGCAGGCCCAGACTAGGGCCAAGCACGTCTTCTCCATGGCTTGATAATTTCGTTCATAAGCCAAGAGAGTTTTTGAAATATAGTAGATGGCATACTCCTTATGGGTGTCATCCTCGTATTGAGCCAACAGGGCTCCTAAAGCGTTTATATGCACGGAGATGTATAATAAAAGCGGTTTTCCTTGCTTTGGAGGATTCAAAACGGGGGGATTAACCAAGTATGCCTTTAGTCTCTCGAAGGACTTTTGGCATTCGTCATCCCATAAGAATTTCGTACCCTTCCTCAACAGTTTGTTGAAGGGTTCGCATCTGGTTGCCAGATTCGATATGAATCGGCGCACAGATTGTAATCGACCCTGGAGGCTACGGACTTGGGTGAGATTGGAGGGTGGAGCCATGTCTATGATGGCTCGACACTTAGAGGGGTCGACTTCTATTCCCCTTTGGCTCACCATAAAGCCTAGAAGCTTTCCTGATTCTACCCCGAACACACATTTCTGAGGGTTTAGCTTTACTTTGTAAAGCCTAAGCCTTTCGAAAATCTTTTGTAAACATTCGATATGGGTGCATCGGGTTTTGGATTTTGCCAAGAGATCATCTACATACACTTCTACAAGCTCGTGAATTTGATCATGGAAGATCGTGTTCATGGCTCGTTGTTATGTTGCGCCGGCATTTTTCAAACCAAAGGGCATGACTGTATAGCAGTACGTGCCCCATGGGGTTGTGAAGGCGGTCTTACCCTGATCTCGTGGGCTTAGTTTGATTTGATTATAGCCTGAATAGCCATCCATAAATGAAAACATTTCATGATTTGCAGTACTATCGACTATCAAATCCATGTTTGGTAAAGGATAATTATCCTTTGGAGTGGCTTTATTCAGGTTTCTGAAATCGATGCATATTCGAATTTTCCCATTGGTTTTTCGAACTACAACGATATTTGACAACCAATCAGAATACGCAATGGGTTTTATAAATCCGGCTTTTAGCAGATCTTCTAAACCCTCTTTGACTTGCGTGTGTACATTCGGGTGTATTTTCCTAAGCTTCTGCTTTATTGGTTTTACACCTACATCTAAGGGAAGACGATGCTCGACTATGCTGGGATCTATTCCCGGCATGTCTTCATACGTCCATGCAAACACATCTAAATAGGTTCGTAGAAATGCAATGAATGCTAACTTTTCAGTTTCATGCAAGCATGCGCCTATTTTGATGGTTTTGGGCTTGGAATCATCCCCTAGGTTCACCTCTACGAAATCTCCTCCTACTGATTGGGAAGGTCTTTCAAAATCGAGAATTCTATGAAATTCTGGGAGCTCAGAAGTGGGATCTTCCTCAGGGGGATCCACTTCTGGGCTTCGATCATTCTCGTGGACTTTAGACCCGAGGGAACTTGATGCGTGGTTTTCAAAATAACCTGGTTTTGTACTTGGATTTTCAAGTGATTTCGAAATTTTTGGTCTGGCTATGCAGACGACGTTTCTTTCGAAATTCTTTTCTTTCGCCAAAGTTAAACCAGGGGCAGCTATGTACAAAATCTTTTTGGTATTTTCCAAATTTTCGATTTTTTTGGGTTTTTGTAAAACAAGAACTTTGGGAACTATACAAAGCACACTTTTTTCGAGTTTTTGCTTTTCCATTGTTTTTGGTTTTTCTTGTTTTTCGATTTTTTTTTATTTTAAGTTTTTAAATGTTTTTGGTATTTTTAGAAAAAGGGATCTTCCGTCATACCTACAAAGGGAAAACACTATGGGTTAGACTCGGAATAGGAGGTCTAAACCATAGGTCTCTTCTAAGACAGGCTCCGGGGCACCCTTGACCCAGGTGGTCACAGGGGGTGGCTCCGGCGGTATTCGGGGAGTATAGCCGATCCCATATCGGCTTGGGTTGGCCCTAGGCAGGATGGGCTCTAGGAGACCCTGGTTTTGTACCCCTAGACTTTTGTAGGGCGTGTAGCCCATGTTCAATAACATGTTCCACGACCTTTTGTTTTTTGAAAAGATGGGATATAAGTCGTGGTCATGGAACATGCTATCGTCCATATTAGGCTCGTAAGGCCTTTTGTCTAGGGGTTTTGGAAATAGGGAACGCTTGGGTTTTCCTAGGAGGATTAGAGTCGGGAGGGGGCCTGCTTTGGGCGGCCCCTTCACACATACAACCTTCCTAGGGTTGTTCAACACGAGCCGAGGTGGCTCAACCATAATTTGCCCCAGGTTAGCCTCATGGGCCTGGGAGCTCGATAAACAAGGGGAGTTTATGATCCCCTGAAGTTGTGGGTGACTCTCACCTAGGATCACTACGACTTGGTCCCTAAAAGGGATCTTGACACACTTGTGGAAGGTGGATGGCACAGCGCACAAACTGTGTATCCAGGGTCTTCCCAGCAACAGGTTATAATGGGGGTGGATGTCCAAGACATGGAACACCCCCGTGTGTTCGATCCCTCCCGTTTCCATGGGGAGTTCGATGGATCCTAAAGGCCTAGACGCATTCCCATCGTATCCAGTGATAACGATGGGGCTTGGGTTTACTGAAGTCAAGGTGACTCCGATTTTGTACGCCACGTGAAGTGGAAGGATGTTGAGCCCTCCTCCACCATCGACTAGGCACCTGTCCAGAGAGTGGTTGTTTAGAACCACCTCGATATGCAGGGCCTGGTTATGGGTTTCGTAGGGTCTATCTACATCATCTTCCGAAAAGGTGATGGGCGATTTTGCTCCTAATAAAGCCACTTGGGCAGACAAGGACTCCGGACTTATGTTCGAATCAACCTTGGCCCTTTCTAGAATTTTCTCTAAGACAAGTCTATGCCTAGGCGAGGTTTTGATAAGCTCTAGGATAGACATGTGAATAGGAATCTTTGAAAGGTGGTTTTCGAAATCATAAGGATTTAGGATGATTTTGTCCTTATCTGCTTTTGGCGGACCACTAGGGATACATGCTTTTGAGGGGCCAGGCACACTGACCACCTTTTGAGCACCTTGAAGGTGCGGGGGTTGGTAGATCCTCCCGGATCTAGTGACTTCCCCCACGACCAGCCTAGGGTTCGCGCTAAACTTGGCTCTAAGGATGAGCTGAGGAGAACCTTGGATTTTCAAAACTGTTTTTGCTGGGGTTTCCACTTTTGATGGTCCCCGAATGACGACTTGGGCGGGCCTCTTGTATAGTACAAGGATGGGCGCACAAGCAGGTCGACCAGGTTCGGGCTTTCGCGCTAGTTCCTTGGAGATGGTGAGGGTACATACCTCCTTTCCTTTCCCACTGCCACTGGCGTGTTTGGGAAAGGGTTCTTTGAAGATAGCTTGAGGTGGCTCAGATTCTGCAGTGACCTGGAGCCGGCCCTCCGCTATCAAGTTCTCAATTTTATTTAGAAGAGAGAAGCACCGTTTGGTATCATGGCCTTTGAGCCGATGATACTTGCAAAACCGGTTTAAATACCCCCCTTTGGACGTGACTCCTTCGGGGATTTCAGGGAGTTCGATCATGCCCTGGGCAAGTAGGAGGTCTAGGACCTCCGACACAGGTTGCCCCAGCGGAGTGTACTCCCGTTTTTCAATTGGTTTCGAAAAATTGCGTTCTCTCTTATTTTCTATTTTTTCGAAATTTTTAGAAGTGCCCGCCATGCCTGGATCCACCCGGACATTGGCGATTTTATGGGGCTTTGCCCCTTTGTCCGTTGTGGGCAGCCCATATGCAATGGGCTTTTCCACACGTGTTTTGGGAACGGCACTTCCTTTCCATAAGTGGTCGTATGTCCCTTTTCGCAAGTTGGTTTCGAAAAGGGAGGCTTTTTTGATCAACTTATGGAAAGTTGAAATCTCATGGAGCGAGAGAAGGGTTTTTAACTCGCTTTTAAAATTATCCAGGATGAGCATTACTGCGCATCCTTCGGATATAGGCTCTCGCACTTGGCCTAAAAGAGACCTCCATCTTATAATGAAGGCATGCACGTCTTCGTTCATGCCTTGCTTTGTATCCCTTAAAGTATTCAGGGTTGGCGTGACTTCCACGTTGTGTGCAAATCTTTGCATGAAGCAGTTCGCTAACTCTTCAAAAGTAGCGAACTGGCTTAAGTCGTAGGAAGCCAGCCATTTGGCAGCTGTGCCTTTAAGGGATAGAGGGAACCAATACACCCATTTCATCGAGTCCTTTTTCTTTTTATGGGCTCGACGTGAGAAAAGCTGCAAGTGAGACCTAGGGTCTCCCATGCCATCATACCGATGGAAGTTTGGTATTTCATCGTCACTGTCTGTTTCGTAATCCATAGGAAGGAAATCAGACAGGGCGTAGCTTCTTTTCTCTTTATTTTGCCCTTTCAGCAGCTGCTGTAGGGCTTTACGGTCCTTTTGTGTGAAGGACTCGTGGTATTGGTTGCCTTCTATTACGGAGGCTTCTTTTTGCTTGCGAGGTTTTTCAATTTTCTTTTTAGGCCTTTGTTCACCGTTTGATGAACACGAATCGCCTACTTCAGCCTCTTGGCTGAGAGCATCGATTTTGGCCTCAAACTCCCTTCTTAAGTCCTCGATTTCATCTAGTTTTATTTTGTTTTTGAAAATCCTCCTAGAGTGAGAACTTGATGCGCATGAGCCTTGGCTCGACACTTCACTTGGATTGGATTTTGACATGCTTTTCAAGCTTTTTCAAAATTTCCTAAGTGAAAAACAAGGAAAACAAGTTAAAACGACACCTTTATAAAATTTTCGCAAGATTCCTACAAGTAAACTCGATTTTTGAAAAGGCTCAGGTCCCACCGGGCGTGCCAATCTCTGTAGACGCGCGAAAATCCCCGCCTCTTCGCCCCTTTCGTGGCTTGGAGTGGATCTTATCGTGCGTCTAAGGCCTATGTATACAAACAGGGCGTGCCAGCTAGCTTACTTAAGCTAGCGAAGATATATCAATACTGACTTCTAAACGTGGCGACTGTGAGCAAGTGAGCTCTTGTCGTCGCAGACTTTCTTGCACCGATGCGCAAGGGTCAGTTTGTACGCTTTTGCAAAAATCGAGTTTTAGGGAGAAAGTTTACGAAACGGTTCGAGGTGTCTATTTCGGGTCTTTAAGATGCGATTGCATGTTTTAGATCACGTGGATTTGCACGTGCCTAAGTCTTTTCTTTTATCCCTTTTTGGGTCGCCTAGTTTGTGTGTTATGAACACTCCACTACATGGGCGAATTCGAGCGGGGGTTGCTTCGATGCAATATGCGTCCTACCTCGTGGTATGGCGTAGATGCAATGCAAACTCACGCTACTCCAAAGGGAAAACCCGAAATGTAAAGACAATGCTGAAGGGAAATAACAGAAGGGAAATAACCGAAGGGAAATAACCGAAGGGAAATAACCGAAGGGAGATATGTATATATCTTATGTATATGAGCCCTTACTCGGGTCTTGCAAATAAGAGCGAAGGCTCAATGTGGGTGCGTGTTTGAATTGAAAGACTTACACACACGACATGAAATTAAACCCAAATATAAATGGCAGTATGGCCTTGACTAAGGTCTTGGGAGTAAGAGCGAAGGCTCAATGTGTGTGAGAGTGCTTGAATTGAAGTACTACTCACACGACATAAATGAAACCCAAATATAACTGCAATAAGGCCTTTACTAAGGTCTTGGGAGTAAGAGCGAAAGCTCAATGTGTGTGAGAGTGTTTAAATTGAAAGACTTACTCACACGACATGAAATGAAACCCAAATAGTATAGGTCGGCCCTTACTTGGGTCTTTCAAATAAGAGCGAAAGCTCAATGTGTGTGAGAGTGTTTAAATTGAAAGACTTACCCACACGACATGAAATGAAACCCAAATAGTATAGGTCGGCCCTTACTTGGGTCTTTCAAATAAGAGCGAAAGCTCAATGTGTGTGAGAGTGTTTAAATTGAAAGACTTACCCACACGACATGAAATGAAACCCAAATAGTATAGGTCGGCCCTTACTTGGGTCTTTCAAATAAGAGCGAAAGCTCAATGTGTGTGAGAGTGTTTAAATTGAAAGACAACACACCCAACTTAAACAAAACCCTTCGGAAATGAAATATATACGTGCACTTATATATTAGGGGCTGATTAGGCCCGTGTGTGTTCAAAATCGTGCACGACTAAGAGAGTGCACGTGTGTGGTTGTGCCAAGCCACGTTATTACAAGCGGGGGGAGACTATGCTCCGTTATTACAACCCCGTATCAAATTGAATTTCAAGCAAGTGTATGACTAAAGACCGAGTTTAGAAACTTACAAGTAGCTGGTCCGTAGAGGTCTTGCTTGAGCGTGGCCTTGGCTTTGGGCTGCAAATGGGAGCTCCGCGAAGGTGTGTGACCAAGAGTGCTGGCCGGCTGCAAATGGGGCGCGGGATGGACGCCTCGAAGGGGACCGGTGGCAAGTGGGCGGCGCCTCCAAGTAGGGAGTTTAGAGTGGCTGACTAAGTGGGTCTTAGGGTCACTAGGTAAGTTAGGGACTTAGGGAAACTGGACCTAAAAGGTGAGCTAGTGGGAAGGCCAAAGAGGACGCCTAGGGGGAGGTCGGCCGAATGGGAGGTGGTGGCTGAGTAGTGGCCAGCCACTTGGGTTATCCTAGGTTCGGCTAGGCTTAGGTGGTGGCGGCAAAGAGGCTGAGCTAAGGGGAAGATGGGTGGCTAAGAGTGGAGAGGTGGTAGAGAGTGGTTCTGAGGGAGTTAGGGGGACTTACCGAATGGGAAGGAGTGGCGGCAAAGGTGGCTGTCGGCTGGTGGAAGATGGGAGAAGGAGAGGGCCCGGCTGAGTGAGGTGGTGGCGTCCGGCTGGTGGGGCAGTGATGGTGGATGGAAGAGGGAGAGTGGCGGAGCAGGTGGCGGCTGGTGGGGCTGGAACTGCTGGGAAGACGGGTGAGAGATGGGAGAGGAAGAGGGCCCGGCTGGGAGTGGAAAGTCGTTCCCACTTGGAAAACCCGCCCACAATGGGGGGGTTTAAATAGGGGATGGGTAGGTCGGTTAGGGCTGGGTTGTGGGTAGTGGTTAGGTGGTTTAGGTAGGGTAGTATGTAGATAAGGTGGGCTGGATGGGATTGGGCCAGATATTTTAAAACTAGGTGTTTGGGAAAATCGTGGGCTAAGGGTGGTTTAGGGCTAGGTTAGGTGGTTGGGTTTTAGGGTGAGGTTTAGTGAGCTAGGTTAGGTGGTTTAGGCTAGGTTTAGGCTAGGATTAGGGAAATTAATCTAGGTTTAGGGAAGGATTAGGGGAGTGGGTTAGGTGATTAGGTCGGGATTAGGCCGGGATTAGGGAAGTGGGTTAGGTGATTAGGTTCAGATTAGGGGTGGATTAGGGGTTTAGGCTAGGTTTAGGCATTTTGGGTTAGGTTTAGGTGAAGGAGCTCCCTTAGCATGGCCCATAGACCTTGATCACCCCATGTTGGTGCAACCCTAGGTTAGGTTTTAGCTAATTACAAGCTTAAACCCACTTAATTAGGCTAAACCACAAGATTAAACCCAAACTTGACACACAAGTCAAGCTTAATACAACACTCTTGATATTTATCACCCCCACTCTCTCTCATGCCCAATATCCCACGTGAATTTCAAGTGGGCCCCACCTCCATTTATGAGAAGGTGATGTGGGCCATGGATATGGATATTGGATTGGATCTCTGGATCCAAATCCAAATCCAAGTCCACATATGGGTTTGGATTGGGATCTGGATATATATGGTCCAGATTCAATCCAAACTGAACTCTGACTCCTTCGAGCTGGGTTCGAAACGGACGATTCGTGCGGGGCCTGACAGCATCAGTACTCCGTCTGCGTTGGGTCTTCGCCAACATGGTCGTCCGCCTCCGTTTCTGCCTTCCGGAGATGACTTCAAATGCTATTTTGGTAAGAACAGGGTCTTGGACGTTCGAGATCCTGGGGTGTGAATCAGATGCAAGAGTTGCTGCGCCGGGCTCGACAGGTGCTCCGGTTCCGGGCTCTTCTTGGCTCTCCTGGTCCTGTCTTGATCAGGCCAAGCTACTTCGGGGTTTCAAAACATGTTTTAAAAGGGTTTTCAAAAGCTATATTATATGTTTTTGAAAGATAAAGTTTAAAACATATATACAGGGTTGTTTGGAAGGCTCCTGGGTTTCCAAACTCAAAATGGCCCTTTGGGGCTGCTTGTATAAAACCAGATTCGTTTAAGAAATTCGTGGGATTTCGGGGTGTTTACACTGGCATGCTCTGTTTATACAAATAGGACTTAGATACACAAAAAGGTTCGCTCCAGGCCTAAGAAACCAGGGAGGCAGAGGTTTTCCATGTCTACAGATTTTGGCATGCCCGGTGGGACGTGAGTCTTTCAAAAGTCGAGTTGGTCTAGAAACTTGCAAAAAATTTTCAAAAAGGTGTTGTTTTTAACTTTGTTTTCTTTACTTTTACTTAGGAAATTTTGGAAAAGCTTGAAAAGCATGTCAAAATCCAACCCAAGTGAAGTGTCGAGCCAAGGCTCATGCGCATCAAGTTCTCACTCTAGGAGGATTTTCAAAAACAAAATCAAACTAGACGAGATAGAGGACCTGAGAAGGGAATTTGAGGCCAAAATCGATGCTCTCAGCCAAGAGGCTGAAGTAGGCGATTCGTGTTCATCAAATGGTGAACAAAAGGCCAAAAGAAAATCTGAAAAACCTCGCAAGCACAAAGAGGCCTCCGTAATGGAAGGCAACCAATACCACGAGTCCTTTACACAAAAGGACCGTAAAGCCCTACAGCAGCTGCTGAAAGGGCAAAACAAAGAGAAAAGAAGTTACGCCCTGTCTGATTTCCTTCCTATGGATTATGAAATAGACAGTGACGACGAAATACCGAACTTCCATCGGTATGACGGCATGGGAGACCATAGGTCTCACTTGCAACTTTTCTCGCGTCGAGCCCATAAGAAGAAAAAGGACTCGATGAAATGGGTGTATTGGTTCCCTCTATCCCTTAAAGGTACAGCTGTCAAATGGCTGGCTTCCTACGACTTATGCCAGTTCGCTACTTTTGAAGAGTTAGCGAACTGCTTCATGCAAAGATTTGCACACAACGTAGAAGTCACGCCGACTCTGAATACCTTAAGGGATACAAAGCAAGGCATGAACGAAGACGTACATGCCTTCATTATACGATGGAGGTCACTTTTGGGCCAAGTGCGAGAGCCCATATCCGAAGGATGCGCAGTCATGCTCATCCTGGATAACTTTAAAAGCGAGTTAAAAACCCTTCTCTCACTCCATGAGATCTCAACTTTCCATAAGTTGATCAAAAAGGCATCTCTTTTCGAAACAAATTTGAGAAAAGAGACATACGATCACTTATGGAAAGGAAGTGCCGTTTCTAAAACCCGCTTGGAAAAGCCCATCACTTATGGGCTACCCACGATGGATAAAGGGGCAAAGCCCCATAAAATCGCCAATGTCCGGGTGGATCTAGGCGTGGCAGGCACTTCCCAAAATTTTGAAAAACTAGAGAATAAAAGGGAGCGAACCTTTCAAAAACCAATTGAAAAATGGGAGTACACTCCGATGGGGCAACCTGTGTCGGAGGTCCTAGACCTCCTACTTGCCCAAGGCATGATAGAACTTCCCGAAATCCCCGAAAGAGTCACTTCCAAGGGGGGGTATTTAAATCGATTTTGTAAGTATCATCAGCTCAAAGGCCATGATACCAAATGTTGTTTCTCCCTTTTAAATAAAATTGAGAACTTGATAGCGGAGGGCCGGCTCCAGGTCACTACGGAACCTGAGCCACCTCAAACTATCTTCAAAGAACCCTTTCCCAAGCACGCCAGTGGCAGTGGGAAAGGAAAGGAGGTATGTACCCTCACCTTTTCTAAGGATCTAGCGCAAAAATCAGAGTCTGGTCGACCCGCTTGTGCGCCCACTCTTGTACTATACAAGAAGCCCGCCCAAGTCGTCATCCGGGGACCACCAAAAGCTGAATCCCCGGCAAAACCAGTTTTAAAACTTCAAGGTGCTCCTCAACTCATACTTAGAGCCAAATTTAGCGCGAACCCTAGGCTGGTCGTGGGGGAAGTGACTAGATCCGGGAGGATCTATCAACCTCGCACCTACAAAGTGCTAAAAAGGTGGTCAGTGTGCCTGGCCCCTCAAAAGCATGTATTCCTGGAGTTCTGCCAAAAGCAGACAAGGATAAAGTCATCCTAAATCCTTATGACTTCGAAAACCACCTTTCAAAGATTCCTATCCACATGTCTATCCTAGAGCTTATACAAACCTCGCCTAGGCATAGACTCGTGCTAGAGAAAATTCTAGAAAGAGCCAAGGTTGATTCAAACATAAGTCCGGAATCCCTGTCTGCCCAAGTGGCTTTATTAGGAGCAAAATCGCCCATCACTTTCTTGGAAGATGATGTAGATAGACCCTACGAGTCCCATAACCAGGCCCTGCATATCGAGGTGGTTCTGAATAACCACTCTCTAGACAGGTGCCTAGTCGATGGGGGAGGAGGGCTCAACATCCTTCCACTTCATGTGGCGTACCAAATCGGAGTCACCTTGACTTCAGTGAACCCAAGCCCCATTGTTATCACTGGATACGATGGAAATGCGTCTAGGCCATTAGGATCAATCGAACTCCCAATGGAAACGGGAGGGATCACACACACGGGGGTGTTCCATGTCTTGGACATCCACCCCCATTATAACCTGTTGCTGGGAAGGCCTTGGATACACAGTTTATGCGTTGTGCCATCCACCTTCCACAGGTGTGTCAAGATCCCTTTGAGGGACCAGGTCGTAGTGATCCTAGGTGAGAGTCACCCACGGCTTCAGGGGATCATAAACTCCCCTTGTTTATCGAGCTCCCAGGCCCATGAGGCTAACCTGGGGCAAATTGTGATCGAGCCACCAAGGCTCGTGTTAAACAACCCTAGGAAGGTTGTATGTGTGAAGGGGCCGCCCAAAGCAGGCCCCCTCCCGATTCTAACCCTTCTAGGAAAACCCAAGTGTTTCCTATTTCCAAAGCCCCTGGACAAAAAGCCATATGAGCACAATATGGACAACAGCATGTTCCAGGACCACGATCTTTATCAAAAATTTTCCAAAAACAAAAAATCGTGGAACATGTTGTTGAACATAGGCTACACGCCCTACAAGAGTCTAGAGGCACAAAACCAGGGTCTCCTATAGCCCATCCTTCCTAAGGCCAACCCAAGCCGATATGGGATCGGCTATACTCCCAGAATACCGCCAAAGCCACCCCCTGTGACCACCTGGGTCAAGGGTGCCCTGGAACCTGCCTTAGAAGAGACCTACGATTTAGATCTCCTATTCCGAGTCTAATCCGTAGTGTTTTCCCTTTGTAGGTATGACGGAATATCCCTTTTATAAAAATACAAAAACATTTGGAAAACTTAAAATAAAAAAAAAATCGAAAAAGAGGAAAAACCAAAAACAATGGAAAAACAAAAACTTGAAAATAGAGTGTTTTGTATAGTTCCTAAGGTTATTGTTTTACAAAAACCCAAAAAAATTGAAAATTTGGAAAATACCAAAAAGATTTTGTATATAGCTGCTCCTAGTAGGACTTTGGAAAAAGATTTCGAAAGGAACGTCGTCTGCATAGCCAGACCAAAAATTCCGAAATCAATTGAAAATCCAAGTACAAAACCAGGTCTTTTTGAAAACCACGCATCAAATTCCCTCGGGTCTATAGCCCACGAGAATGATCGAAGCCTAGAAGTGGATCCCCTTGAAGAAGATCCCACTTCTGAGCTCCCAGAATTTCATAAAATTCTCGATTTTGAAAGACCTTCCAATTCAGTAGGAGGAGATTTCATAGAGGTGAACCTAGGGAGTGTTTCCAATCCCAAAACCATCAAGATAGGCGCATGCTTGCATGAAATTGAAAGATTAGCATTCATTGCATTCCTACAAACCTATTTAGATGTGTTTGCATGGACGTATGAAGACATGCCGGGCATAGACCCCAGCATTGTCGAGCATCGTCTTCCCTTAGATGCGGATGTAAAACCCATAAAGCAGAAGCTTAGGAAAATATACCCGAATGTACACACGCAAGTCAAAGAGGGTTTAGAAGATCTACTAAAATCCGGATTTATAAAACCCAATGCGTATTCTAATTGGTTGTCAAACATCGTTGTAGTTCGAAAAACCAATGGGAGAATTCGAATATGCATCGATTTCAGAAACCTGAATAAAGCCACTCCAAAGGATAATTATCCTTTACCAAATATAGATTTGATAGTCGATAGTACTGCAAATCATGAAATGTTTTCGTTTATGGATGGCTATTCAGGCTATAATCAAATCAAACTAAGTCCACGAGATCAGGGTAAGACCGCCTTTACAACCTCATGGGGCACGTACTGCTATACAGTCATGCCCTTTGGTTTGAAAAATACCGACGCAACATACCAGCGAGCCATGACCACGATCTTCCATGATCAAATTCATGAGCTCGTAGAAGTGTATGTAGATGATCTCTTGGCGAAATCTAAAACCCGATGCACTCATATCAAATGTTTGCAAAAGATTTTCGAAAGGCTTAGGCTTTACAAGGTAAAGCTAAACCCTCAAAAATGTGTATTCAGGGTAGAATCAGGGAAGCTTCTGGGCTTTATGGTGAGCCAAAGGGGTATAGAAGTCGACCCCTCGAAGTGTTGAGCCATCATAGACATGGCTCCACCCTCCAATCTCACTCAAATTCGTAGCCTCCAAGGTCGTTTACAATCCGTTCGCCGATTCATATCGAATCTAGCGACTAGATGCGAACCCTTTAACAAACTGTTGAGGAAGGGCACGAAATTCTTATGGGATGACGAATGCCAGAAGTCTTTCGAAAGACTAAAGGCAAACTTGGTTAATCCCCCCGTTTTGAATCCTCCAAAGCAATGAAAACCGCTTTTACTCTATATCTCCGTGCATGTGAATGCTTTAGGAGCCCTATTGGCTCAATACGAGGATGACACCCATAAGGAGTACGCCATCTACTATATTTCGAAAACTCTCTTGGCTTATGAACGAAATTATCAAGCCATGGAGAAGACGTGCTTGGCCCTAGTCTAGGCCTGCCAGAAATTCAGACACTATTTCCTAGATCATGAGATCTGGATAGTGTCCAAGCTTTGATCCAATCAAGCACTTGTTCGAAAAACCCATTCTCATGGGTAGATTGGGCAAATGGAAACTCCTTCTAATGGAGTATGACATGAAATACCATCACCAGATCTCCATTAAGGGGCAAGCCCTGGCAGACTACGTGGTTGAGTTCCCCTTTGAGGATGCATATCCCACACTTGTTGAAATGCCTGATGAAGGCATATTACAAAATCATTTCCAAAACCACATTTTGGCAAACACTTTCGAAAACCAAGTGTGGAAGATGCACTTCGATGGGGCACGAAACCAACGAGGGGCTGGCGCTGGGGTCATCCTCATCTCCCCTGAAAAGGGTGAGATTCCCATAGCAGTCCGCCTAGATTTCGAATGTTCCAACAACGTAGCTGAGTATGAAGCACTCATACAAGGCTTAAGAATTTCGAAAACTCTAGGGGCGTCATGCATTGAGGTCTTTAGAGATTCGCTCCTTGTTATAAACCAGGTTTTGAAAATTTGGCAAGTACGTAATGAAAAACTACTTCCATATCACGAGTTGGCCACTCGATTGGTCCAGTCCTTCCACTCGTGTAAACTCACACACGTAGGAAGAGAGGACAATGGCATCGCCGATGCCCTCTCCTCCTTGGGTTCAGCCCTAAAGGTCGATCCCATTGCCGGGACCCGATCTTTAGAAATATGGCATGCGCCCAACCCATCCACACACAACTTGGATATTTGCCAAAATAACCCAGACTCTATTGAAAAGCCCTGGTTTTATGACATCAAATAGTTTTTAGAAAATGTGGGATTCGCCGAGGATGCCACATCCAAAGATAAGGCATTCGTCCGTAAGATTTCGACCCGATACACCATTCTAGGTGGGGTTTTGTACAAAAAAAGTTTTACCGGTATCCTGCTTAGGTGTATCGATCTAGAGGAGGCTAGGATTGTAATGCATGAGTTCCACGCTGGAGAATGTGGAGGTCATGTCAATGCCAATATGATGGCAATGAAAATACTTAGAGGGGGCTATTTTTGGTCCACCTTGAAAAAGGATTGTCACGATCATGTTAGGAAGTGTCATCCATGTCAAGTGCATGGGCACGCCATTCATATCCCATCATCTGCATTACATTCCGTGGTCAGCCCCTGGCCATTCACCATGTGGGCGTTTGACATTGTAGGCCCAATATTTCCAAAAGCCTCGAATGGGCATCGATTTATTTTAGCAGTCACGAAGTATTTCTCCAAGTGGGTGGAAGCCATTTCCCTAACCAACGTGATGGGGCAACATGTGGTGGCGTTCATCCGGAGGAATATCTTGGCTCAATTTGGGGTTCCACGAGACCTTGTGTCTGATAATGGCACCCCATTCAAGAACGAGCGGATGGTTAAGTTGTGCAACACGTATGGCATAACTCACCACTTCTCTTCGCCCTACTACCCTCAAGGCAACAGCCAAGCCGAAGCCACCAACAAGACTCTCATTAGCATAATTGAGAAGACTTTAGAGAAGGGTAGGACGTGGCACGAGAAGCTGGATGAAGCCTTATGGGCTTATAGGACTTTCATCCGGATTCCCACGAATGCCACACCATTCGAATTGGTCTATGGCACAAACGTCATTCTTCCCATTCATACTCAACTACATTCATTCCATACATCCATAGCACTCAACCTCCCCCTAGAGATGCTTCAGCATGCTAGGATGGCCGAACTAGATTTGCTAGATGAGAGGCGACTCCTTGCCATGGACCATGCTCATGCATACCGGCAAAGGATAGCCCGACATTATGGCAAACACATGAGACCTCGCCACTTTGAAGTGGGGGATCTAGTTTTGAAAATCATCCACTATTGTGGCCCACATCCCCTTGGAAAGTGGCGCCCCAAGTGGGATGGACCCTATGTTGTACGAGCAACCACTACGAACAATTCGTATTGGTCGATCGATGTAGAAGGTAGTGTAAACACCCCGAAATCCCACGAATTTCTTAAACGAATCTGGTTTTATACAAGCAGCCCCAAAGGGCCATTTTTGAGTTTGGAAACCTAGGAGCCTTCCAAACAAACCCTGTATGTATGTTTTAAACTTTATCTTTCAAAAACATATAATATAGCTTTTGAAAACCCTTTTAAAACATGTTTTGAAACCCCAAAGTGGCTTGGCCCGATCAAGACAGGACCAGGAGAGCCAAGAAGAGCCCGGAACCGGAGCACCTGTCAAGCCCGGCACAGCAACTCTTGCATCTGATTCACATCCCAGGATCTCGAACGTCCAAGACCCTGTTCTTATCAAAAAAGCATTTGAAGTCATCTCCGGAAGGCAGAAACGGAGGCGGACGACTATGTTGGCGAAGACCCAACGCAGACGGAGTACTGATGCTGTCAGGCCCCGCACAAATCGTCCGTCTCGAACCCAGCTCGAAGGAGTCAGAGTTCAGTTTGGATTGGATCTGGACCATATATATCCAGATCCCAATCCAAACCCATATGTGGACTTGGATTTGGATTTGGATCCAGAGATCCAATCCAATATCCATATCCATGGCCCACATCACCTTCTCATAAAAGGAGGTGGGGCCCACTTGAAATTCACGTGGGATATTGGGCATGAGAGAGAGTGGGGGTGAAAAATATCAAGAGTGTTGTATTAAGCTTGACTTGTGTGTCAAGTTTGGGTTTAATCTTGTGGGTTAGCCTAATTGAGTGGGTTTAAGCTTGTAATTAGCTAAAACCTAACCTAGGGCTGCACCAACATGAGGTGATCAAGGTCTATGGGCCATGCTAAGGGAGCTCCTTCACCTAAACCTAGCCAAAAATGCCTAAACCTAGCCTAAACCCCTAATCCACCCCTAATCTGAACCTAATCACCTAACCCACTTCCCTAATCCCGGCCTAATCCCAACCTAATCACCTAACCCACTCCCCTAATCCTTCCCTAAACCTAGATTAATTTCCCTAATCCTAGCCTAAACCTAGCCTAAACCACCTAGCCTAAACCACCTAACCTAGCTCACTAAACCTCACCCTAAAACCCAACCACCTAACCTAGCCCTAAACCCCTAAACCACCCTTAGCCCACGATTTTCCCAAACCCCTAGTTTTAAAATATCTGGCCCAACCCCATCCAGCCCACCTTATCTACATACTACCCTACCTAAACCACCTAACCACTACCCACAACCCAGCCCTAACCGACCTACCCATCCCCTATTTAAACCCCCCTCATTGTGGGCGGGTTTTCCAAGTGGGAACCACTCTACCACCCAGCCGGGCCCTCTCCTTCTCCCACCTTCCATCCAGCCGTGACCACTCCCCAGCAGCTCCAGCTCCTCCACCAGCCGCCACTTGCTCCGCCACCTTCCCTCTTCCGTCCACCACCACTGCCCCCCAGCCGGACGCCACCATCTTCCCCCAATTCCACCAGCCGACAGCCACCTGCCCGCCACTCTCCCACTCCATCCGCCACTCCTCCCCATTCGGTAAGTCCCCCTAACTCCCTCAAAGCCACTCTCTACCACCTCTCCACTCTTAGCCACCCACCTTCCCTTAAGCTCAGCCCCTTTGCCGCCACCATCTAAGCCTAGCCGAACCTAGGATAACCCAAGTGGCTGGCCACTACTTAGCCACCATCTCCCATTCGGCCGACCCCCCCCTAGGTGTCCTCTTTGGCCTTCCCACTAGCTCACCTTTTAGGTCCAGTTTCCCTAGGTACCTAACTTCCCTAGTGACCCTAAGACCCACTTATTCAGCCACTCTAAACTCCCTACTTGGAGGCGCCGCCTACTTGCCACCGGCCCCCTTCGAGGCGTCTATCCCGCGCCCCATTTGCAGCCGGCCAGCACCCTTGGTCACATACCTTCGCGGAGCTCCCGTTGGCAGCCCAAAGCCAAGGCCACACTCAAACAAGACCTCTACGGACCAGCTACTCGTAAGTGTCTAAACTCGGTCTTTAGTCATACACTTGCTTGAAATTCAATTTGATACGGGGTTGTAATAACGGAGCATAGTCTCCCCCCGCTTGTAATAACGTGGCTTGGCACAACCACACACGTGCACTCTCTTAGTCGTGCACAATTTTGAACACACACGGGCCTAATCAGCCCCTAATATATAAGTGTACGTATATATTTCATTTCCGAAGGGTTTTGTTTAAGTTGGGTGCGTTGTCTTTCAATTCGAACACTCTCACACACATTGAGCTTTCGCTCTTATTTGAAAGACCCAAGTAAGGGCCGACCTATACTATTTGGGTTTCATTTCATGTCGTGTGAGTAAGTCTTTCAATTTAAACACTCTCACACACATTGAGCTTTCGCTCTTATTTGAAAGACCCAAGTAAGGGCCGACCTATACTATTTGGGTTTCATTTCATGTCGTGTGAGTAAGTCTTTCAATTTAAACACTCTCACACACATTGAGCTTTCGCTCTTATTTGAAAGACCCAAGTAAGGGCCGACCTATACTATTTGGGTTTCATTTCATGTCGTGTGAGTAACTCTTTCCATTTAAACACTCTCACACACATTGAGCTTTCGCTCTTATTTGAAAGACCCAAGTAAGGGCCGACCTATACTATTTGGGTTTTATTTCTTGTCGTGTGAGTAAGTCTTTCAATTCAAGCACTTTCACACACATTGAGCCTTCGCTCTTACTCCCAAGACCTTAGTAAAGGCCTTATTGCAGTTATATTTGGGTTTCATTTATGTCGTGTGTGTAGTACTTCAATTCAAGCACTCTCACACACATTGAGCCTTCGCTCTTACTCCCAAGACCTTAGTCAAGGCCCTACTGCAATTTATATTTGGGTTTAATTTCATGTCGTGTGTGTAAGTCTTTCGATTCAAGCACGCACCCACATTGAGCCTTCGCTCTTATTTGCAAGACCCAAGTAAGGGCTCATATACATAAGATATATACGTATTTCCCTTCGGTTATTTCCCTTCGGTTATTTCCCTTCGGTTATTTCCCTTCTGTTATTTCCCTTCAGTATTGTCTTTACATTTCGGGTTTTCCCTTTGGAGTAGCGTGAGTTTGCATTGCATCTACGCCATACCACGAGGTAGGACGCATATTGCATCGAAGCAACCCCCGCTCGAATTCGCCCATGTAGTGGAGTGTTCATAACACACAAACTAGGCGACCCAAAAAGGGATAAAAGAAAAAGACTTAGGCACGTGCAAATCCACGTGATCTAAAACATGCAATCGCATCTTAAAGACCCGAAATAGACACCTCGAACCGTTTCGTAGACTTTCTCCCCAAAACTCGATTTTTGCAAAAGCGTACAGACTGACCCTTGCGCATCGGTGCAAGAAGGTCTGCGACGACAAGAGCTCACTTGCTCACAGTCGCCACGTTTAGAAGTCAGTGTTAAATATATCTTCGCTAGCTTAAGTAAGCTAGCTGGCACGCCCTGTTTGTATACATAGGCCTTAGATGCACGATAAGATCCACTCAGAGCCACGAAAGAGGCGAAGAGGCGGGGATTTTCGCGCGTCTACAAAGATTGGCACGCCCGGTGGGACCTGAGCCTTTTCAAAAATCGAGTTTACTTGTAGAAGTCTTGCGAAAATTTTAAAAAGGTGTCGTTTTAACTTGTTTTCTTTGCTTTTACTTAGGAAATTTTGAAAAAGCTTGAAAAGCATGTCAAAATCCAATCCAAGTGAAGTGTCGAGCCAAGGCTCATGCGCATCAAGTTCTCACTCTAGGAGGATTTTCAAAAACAAAATAAAACTAGATGAAATCGAGGACTTGAGAAGGGAATTTGAGGCCAAAATCGATGCTCTCAGCCAAGAGGCTGAAGTAGGCGATTCATGTTCATCAAACGGTGAACAAAGGCCTAAAAAGAAAATTGGAAAACCTCGCAAGCAAAAAGAGGCCTCCGTAATGGAAGGCAACCAATACCACGAGTCCTTCACACAAAAGGACCGTAAAGCCCTACAGCAGCTGCTGAAAGGGCAAAATAAAGAGAAAAGAAGCTACGCCCTGTCTGATTTCCTTCCTATGGATTACGAAACAGACAGTGACGATGAAATACCAAACTTCCATCGGTATGATGGCATGGGAGACCCTAGGTCTCACTTACAGCTTTTCTCACGTCGAGCCCATAAGAAGAAAAAGGACTCGATGAAATGGGTGTATTGGTTCCCTCTATCCCTTAAAGGCACAGCTGCCAAATGGCTGGCTTCCTACGACTTAAGCCAGTTCGCTACTTTTGAAGAGTTAGCGAACTGCTTCATGCAAAGATTTGCACACAACGTGGAAGTCACGCCAACCCTGAATACCTTAAGGGATACAAAGCAAGGCATGAACGAAGACGTGCATGCCTTCATTATAAGATGGAGGTCTCTTTTAGGCCAAGTGCGAGAGCCTATATCCGAAGGATGCGCAGTAATGCTCATCCTGGATAATTTCAAAAGCGAGTTAAAAACCCTTCTCTCGCTCCATGAGATTTCAACTTTCCATAAGTTGATCAAAAAGGCCTCCCTTTTCGAAACCAACTTGCGAAAAGGGACATACGACCACTTATGGAAAGGAAGTGTCGTTCCCAAAACACGTGTGGAAAAGCCCATCACATATGGGCTGCCCACGACGGACAAAGGGGCAAAACCCCATAAAATCGCCAATGTCCGGGTGGATCCAGGCATGACGGGCACTTCTAAAAATTTTGAAAAAATAGAAAATAAGAGAGAACGCAACTTTTCAAAACCAATTGAAAAACGGGAGTACACTCCGCTGGGGCAACTTGTGTCGGAGGTCCTAGACCTCCTACTTGCCCAGGGCATGATCGAACTCCCTGAAATCCCCGAAGGAGTCACGTCCAAAGGGGGGTATTTAAACCGATTTTGCAAGTATCATCGGCTCAAAGGCCATGATACCAAACGGTGCTTCTCTCTTCTAAATAAAATTGAGAACTTGATAGCGGAGGGCCGGCTCCAGGTCACTGCGGAACCTGAGCCACCTCAAGCTATCTTCAAGGAACCCTTTCCCAAACACGACAGTGGCAGTGGGAAAGGAAAGGAGGTATGTACCCTCACCATTTCCAAGGAACTAGCACGAAAGCCCGAACCTGGTCGACCTGCTTGTGCGCCCATCCTTGTACTATACAAGAGGCCCGCCCAAGTCGTCATCCGGGGACCACCAAAAGTGGAAACCCCGACAAGACCAGTTTTGAAAATCCAAGGTTCTCCTCAGCTCATCCTTAGAGCCAAGTTTAGCGCGAACCCTAGGCTGGTCGTGGGGGAAGTCACTAGATCCGGGAGGATCTACCAACCCCCGCACCTTCAAGGTGCTCAAAAGGTGGTCAGTGTGCCTGGCCCCTCAAAAGCATGTATCCCTAGTGGTCTGCCAAAAGCAGATAAGGACAAAATCATCCTAAATCCTTATGATTTCAAAAACCACCTTTCAAAGATTCCTATTCACATGTCTATTCTAGAGCTTATCAAAACCTCGCCTAGGCATAGACTTGTCTTAGAGAAAATTCTAGAAAGGGCCAAGGTTGATTCGAACATAAGTCCGGAATCCTTGTCTGCCCAAGTGGCTTTATTAGGAGCAAAATCGCCCATCACCTTTTCGGAAGATGATGTAGATAGACCCTACGAAACCCATAACCAGGCCCTGCATATCGAGGTGGTTCTAAACAACCACTCTCTGGACAGGTGCCTAGTCGATGGTGGAGGAGGGCTCAACATCCTTCCACTTCACGTGGCGTACAAAATCGGAGTCACCTTGACTTCAGTGAACCCAAGCCCCATCGTTATCACTGGATACGATGGGAATGCGTCTAGGCCTTTAGGATCCATCGAACTCCCAATGGAAACGGGAGGGATCAAACACACGGGGGTGTTCCATGTCTTGGACATCCACCCCCATTATAACCTGTTGCTGGGAAGACCCTGGATACACAGTTTGTGCGCTGTACCATCCACCTTCCACAAGTGTGTCAAGATCCCTTTTAGGGACCAAGTCGTAGTGATCCTAGGTGAGAGTCACCCACAGCTTCAGGGGATCATAAACTCCCCTTGTTTATCAAGCTCCCAGGCCCATGAGGCTAACCTGGGGCAAATTATGGTTGAGCCACCTCGGCTCGTGTTGAACAACCCTAGGAAGGTTGTATGTGTGAAGGGGCCGCCCAAAGCAGGCCCCCTCCCAACTCTAATCCTCCTGGGAAAACCCAAGCGTTCCCTATTTCCAAAACCCCTGGACAAAAGGCCATACGAGCCTAATATGGACGATAGCATGTTCCAGGACCACGACTTGTATCCCATCTTTTCAAAAAACAAAAGGTCGTGGAACATGTTATTAAACATGGGCTACACGCCCTACAAAAGTCTAGGGGCACAAAACCAGGGTCTCCTAGAGCCCATCCTTCCTAGGGCCAACCCAAGCCGATATGGGATCGGCTATACTCCCCGAATACCGCCGGAACCACCCCCTGTGACCACCTGGGTCAAGGGTGCCCCGGAGCCTGTCTTAGAAGAGACCTATGGTTTAGACCTCCTGTTCCGAGTCTAACCCATAGTGTTTTCCCTTTGTAGGTATGACGGAAGATCCCTTTTTCTAAAAATACCAAAAACATTTGAAAACTTAAAATAAAAAAAAAAAAAAAAATCGAAAAACAAGAAAAACCAAAAACAATGGAAAAGCAAAAACTCGAAAAAAGTGTGCTTTGTATAGTTCCCAAAGTTCTTGTTTTACAAAAACCCAAAAAAATCGAAAATTTGGAAAATACCAAAAAGATTTTGTACATAGCCGCTCCTGGTAGGACTTTGGCGAAAGAAAAGGATTTCGAAAGAAACGTCGTCTGCATAGCCAGACCAAAAGTTTCGAAATCACTTGAAAATCCAAGTACAAAACCAGGTTATTTTGAAAATCACGCATCAAGTTCCCTCGGGTCTATAGCCCACGAGAATGATCGAAGCCCAGAAGTGGATCCCCTTGAGGAAGATCCCACTTCTGAGCTCCCAGAATTTCATAGAATTCTCGATTTTGAAAGACCTTCCCAATCAGTAGGAGGAGATTTCGTAGAGGTGAACCTAGGGGATGATTCCAATCCCAAAACCATCAAGATAGGCGCATGCTTGCATGAAACTGAAAAGTTAGCATTCATTGCATTTCTACGAACCTATTTAGATGTGTTTGCATGGACGTATGAAGACATGCCGGGCATAGATCCCAGCATAGTCGAGCATCGTCTTCCCTTAGATGTAGGTGTAAAACCAATAAAGCAGAAGCTTAGGAAAATACACCCGAATGTACACACGCAAGTCAAAGAGGGTTTAAAAGATCTGCTAAAAGCCGGATTTATAAAACCCATTGCGTATTCTGATTGGTTGTCAAATATCGTTGTAGTTCGAAAAACCAATGGGAAAATTCGAATATGCATCGATTTCAGAAACCTGAATAAAGTCACTCCAAAGGATAATTATCCTTTACCAAACATAGATTTGATAGTCGATAGTACTGCAAATCATGAAATGTTTTCATTTATGGATGGCTATTCAGGCTATAATCAAATCAAACTAAGTCCACGAGATCAGGGTAAGACCGCCTTCACAACCCCATGGGGCACGTACTGCTATACAGTCATGCCCTTTGGTTTGAAAAATGTCGGCGCAACATACCAACGAGCCATGAACACGATCTTCCATGATCAAATTCACGAGCTTGTAGAAGTGTATGTAGATGATCTCTTGGCAAAATCCAAAACCCGATGCACCCATATCGAATGCTTACAAAAAATTTTCGAAAGGCTTAGGCTTTACAAAGTAAAGCTAAACCCTCAAAAATGTGTGTTCGGGGTAGAATCAGGAAAGCTTCTAGGCTTTATGGTGAGCCAAAGGGGAATAGAAGTCGACCCCTCTAAGTGTCGAGCCATCATAGACATGGCTCCACCCTCCAATCTCACCCAAGTCCGTAGCCTCCAGGGTCGATTACAATCTGTGCGCCGATTCATATCGAATCTGGCAACTAGATGCGAACCCTTCAACAAACTGTTGAGGAAGGGTACGAAATTCTTATGGGATGACGAATGCCAAAAGTCCTTCGAGAGACTAAAGACATACTTGGTTAATCCCCCCGTTTTGAATCCTCCAAAACAAGGAAAACCGCTTTTATTATACATCTCCGTGCATGTAAACGCTTTAGGAGCCTTGTTGGCTCAATACGAGGATGACACCCATAAGGAGTATGCCATCTACTATATTTCGAAAACTCTCTTGGCTTATGAACGAAATTATCAAGCCATGGAGAAGACGTGCTTGGCCCTAGTCTGGGCCTGCCAGAAATTCAGACACTACTTCCTAGATCATGAGATCTGGATAGTGTCCAAGCTTGATCCAATCAAGCACTTGTTCGAAAAACCCATTCTCACGGGTAGATTGGGCAAATGGCAACTCCTTCTAATGGAGTATGATCTAAAATACCATCACCAGATCTCCGTTAAAGGGCAAGCCCTAGCAGATTATGTGGCTGACTTCCCTTTGGAGGACGCATATCCCACTCTTGTCAAAATGCCTGATGAAGGCATATTGCAAAACCATTTTCAAAACCACATCTTGGCAAATTCTTTCGAAAACCAAGTGTGGAAGATGCACTTCGACGGGGCACGAAACCAACGAGGGGCTGGTGCTGGGATCATCCTAATCTCCCCTGAAAAGGGCGAGATTCCCATAGCAGTCCGCTTAGATTTCGAATGTTCCAACAACGTAGCTGAGTATGAAGCACTCATACAAGGCTTAAGGATTTCGAAAACTCTAGGGGCATCATGCATCGAGGTCTTTGGAGATTCACTCCTTGTCATAAACCAGGTTTTAAAAATTTGGCAAGTACGTAATGAGAAACTACTTCCATATCACGAGTTGGCCACTCGATTGGTCCAATCCTTCCAGTCGTGTAAGCTCACACACGTGGGAAGAGAGGACAATGGCATCGCCGATGCCCTCTCCTCCTTGGGTTCAGCCCTGAAGGTCGATCCCATTTCAGGGACCAGATCTTTGGAAATATGGCATGCGCCCCAGCCATCCACACACGACTTGGATATTTGCCAAAACAACCCAGAGTCTATTGAAAAACCCTGGTTCTATGACATAAAACGATTTTTAGAAAATGGGGGATTCACCGAGGATGCCACATCCAAAGATAGGGCATTCATTCGTAAGATTTCGACCCGATACACCATTCTGGGTGGGGTCTTATACAAAAAGAGTTTTACCGGCATTCTGCTTAGGTGTATCGACCTAGAGGAGGCTAGGGTAGTGATGCACGAGTTCCACGACGGAGAATGTGGAGGTCATGTTAATGCCAACATGATGGCGATGAAAATACTTAGAGGGGGTTATTTTTGGTCCACCCTGAAAAAGGATTGTCACGATCATGTTAGAAAGTGTCATCCATGTCAAGTGCATGGGCACGCCATTCATATCCCTTCATCTGCATTGCATTCCGTGGTCAGCCCCTGGCCATTTACCATGTGGGCGTTTGACATTGTAGGCCCCATATTTCCAAAGGCCTCGAATGGGCATCGTTTTATTTTAGCAGCCACGGAGTATTTCTCCAAGTGGGTGGAAGCCATTTCCCTAACGAATGTAATGGGGCAACATGTGGTGGCTTTCATCCGGAGGAATATCTTGGCTCGATTTGGGGTTCCACGAGACCTTGTGTCTGATAATGGTACCCCATTCAAGAACGAGCGGATGGTTAAGTTGTGCAACACGTATGGCATAACTCACCACTTCTCCTCGCCCTACTACCCTCAAGGCAACGGCCAAGCCGAAGCCACAAACAAGACTCTCATTGGTATCATTGAGAAGACCTTAGAGAAGGGTAGGAGGTGGCATGAGAAGCTGGATGAAGCCTTATGGGCTTATAGGACTTCCATCCGGACTCCCACGAATGCCACACCATTCGAATTGGTCTATGGCACAAACGCCATTCTTCCCATTCATACCCAACTGCATTCATTCCATACATCCATTGCACTCGACCTCCCCCTAGAGACGCTTCAGCACGCTAGGATGGCCGAACTAGATTTGCTAGATGAGAGGCGACTCCTTGCCATGGATCATGCTCGTGCATACCGGCAAAGGATAGCCCGACATTATAGCAAACACATGAGACCTCGCCACTTTGAAGTGGGAGATCTGGTCTTGAAAACCATCCACCATCGTGGCCCACACCCCCTAGGCAAGTGGCGCCCCAACTGGGATGGACCCTATGTTGTACGAGCAACCACTACGAACAATTCGTATTGGTTGATCGATGTAGAAGGTAGGAATTTAGCAGATCCTATCAATATTCAATACTTAAAGAAGTATCATGTGTAGGATCTGGATTAAATTCCAGTTTTCGAAAATTTTGGAGGGATAGCTGCCCTGAGACATGTGAATAAGGTGCAAAGGCGAACTCGTGTGACCCTAAGTGAGAGAATTCGCACTTGTGAAAGAGTGGAGTTTTCAAAATCGTGGTTGCATTTCAAAATCCTTCATCTTACAAAGAAAGGCCTAGTTCAACATAGCAAGATACTTGCAAGTAGTACGTGCTATTTCTAAATAGGCTGATCTGGAATGGATCGAGTGTATGCTTGGGATAAGTCCTCCCCTCTTCTCTTCTCCTTCCAAAAGGAAAACAAAGGCCCAAAACCAAAAGGGAATTTCCCATTTAAAGTCTCTTTCCAAAAGAAAGAAACCAGACTTTAAAAAGAAAAATCGATTCTCTTATGAAAAAGAGGGATTAAAGAAAAAATACTCCCAAAGGGAGACCCTCTATGGAAAAAAGGAAAAAGAGGCCAAAAAGCTCAAAAAGAGCAGTTTTCCGCCTTCTATGCCTCAAACCACGGGACGCTTCAGAAGGGACCGTGGTATCTCTTTCCCATCCCAGGCTTATCCCAAGCTAAAGCATGGTTCATTTTGAGGAATCCTAAAGTAAAAACAGGATTTACTTACTTGAATTTCATCTTGTTTGAGAATTCGACGTTTCGAGTAAGGCGTAGGGATTTGAAATGAAGCTTGTTTTCTTATAAAACCTCCGCTAGATAAGCGAGTGTTAAGACTCAAACAAGGGCAAGCACGAAGAGCTTGAGATCCTTAGGATCGAGACTCAAGACAGTTGTCCCTTTTGTAAATAGCTTTTGTAAATAAGTTTTAAAAACCGAACATCGAACAGCATAGGGTTTTTGCTCACTTGGAGCAGTAGGCCTTGTAAGTCTCTAGAGTTCGACCACACCTGGTCTCTGGGAGGTCGCCACTCTTGGCACCACACCCATGTCATCTGCATTCCACGCATGGTACTTGCATGAACATGATCCCATTTAGGACCAGATTCCATAAGTGAACCCTTTGGCGTGATATCTCCTCCTACCAGAGTTTGTAAAATTGAGATTTTGCTAAAATGGGACGATCCCATATTCTTCGTGGCTAGATCTAGGGAGACATTAAAAGGGGTGTTTGTCATCTTTGCCCTTATCCAAATCGATTTGGACAAGGCCAAAGAGGGGCATCTGTAAACACCCCGAAATCCCACGAATTTCTTAAACGAATCTGGTTTTATACAAGCAGCCCCAAAGGGCCATTTTTGAGTTTGGAAACCCAGGAGCCTTCCAAACAAACCCTGTATGTATGTTTTAAACTTTATCTTTCAAAAACATATAATATAGCTTTTGAAAACCCTTTTAAAACATGTTTTGAAACCCCAAAGTGGCTTGGCCCGATCAAGACAGGACCAGGAGAGCCAAGAAGAGCCCGGAACTGGAGCACCTGTCAAGCCCGGCACAGCAACTCTTGCATCTGATTCACATCCCAGGATCTCGAACGTCCAAGACCCTGTTCTTATCAAAAAAGCATTTGAAGTCATCTCCGGAAGGCAGAAACGGAGGCGGACGACTATGTTGGCGAAGACCCAACGCAGACGGAGTACTGATGCTGTCAGGCCCCGCACAAATCGTCCGTCTCGAACCCAGCTCGAAGGAGTCAGAGTTCAATTTGGATTGGATCTGGACCATATATATCCAGATCCCAATCCAAACCCATATGTGGACTTGGATTTGGATTTGGATCCAGAGATCCAATCCAATATCCATATCCATGGCCCACATCACCTTCTCATAAAAGGAGGTGGGGCCCACTTGAAATTCACGTGGGATATTGGGCATGAGAGAGAGTGGGGGTGAAAAATATCAAGAGTGTTGTATTAAGCTTGACTTGTGTGTCAAGTTTGGGTTTAATCTTGTGGGTTAGCCTAATTGAGTGGGTTTAAGCTTGTAATTAGCTAAAACCTAACCTAGGGCTGCACCAACATGGGGTGATCAAGGTCTATGGGCCATGCTAAGGGAGCTCCTTCACCTAAACCTAGCCAAAAATGCCTAAACCTAGCCTAAACCCCTAATCCACCCCTAATCTGAACCTAATCACCTAACCCACTTCCCTAATCCCGGCCTAATCCCAACCTAATCACCTAACCCACTCCCCTAATCCTTCCCTAAACCTAGATTAATTTCCCTAATCCTAGCCTAAACCTAGCCTAAACCACCTAACCTAGCTCACTAAACCTCACCCTAAAACCCAACCACCTAACCTAGCCCTAAACCCCTAAACCACCCTTAGCCCACGATTTTCCCAAACCCCTAGTTTTAAAATATCTGGCCCAACCCCATCCAGCCCACCTTATCTACATACTACCCTACCTAAACCACCTAACCACTACCCACAACCCAGCCCTAACCGACCTACCCATCCCCTATTTAAACCCCCCTCATTGTGGGCGGGTTTTCCAAGTGGGAACCACTCTACCACCCAGCCGGGCCCTCTCCTTCTCCCACCTTCCATCCAGCCGTGACCACTCCCCAGCAGCTCCAGCTCCTCCACCAGCCGCCACTTGCTCCGCCACCTTCCCTCTTCCGTCCACCACCACTGCCCCCCAGCCGGACGCCACCATCTTCCCCCAATTCCACCAGCCGACAGCCACCTGCCCGCCACTCTCCCACTCCATCCGCCACTCCTCCCCATTCGGTAAGTCCCCCTAACTCCCTCAAAGCCACTCTCTACCACCTCTCCACTCTTAGCCACCCACCTTCCCTTAAGCTCAGCCCCTTTGCCGCCACCATCTAAGCCTAGCCGAACCTAGGATAACCCAAGTGGCTGGCCACTACTTAGCCACCATCTCCCATTCGGCCGACCCCCCCCTAGGTGTCCTCTTTGGCCTTCCCACTAGCTCACCTTTTAGGTCCAGTTTCCCTAGGTACCTAACTTCCCTAGTGACCCTAAGACCCACTTATTCAGCCACTCTAAACTCCCTACTTGGAGGCGCCGCCTACTTGCCACCGGCCCCCTTCGAGGCGTCTATCCCGCGCCCCATTTGCAGCCGGCCAGCACCCTTGGTCACATACCTTCGCGGAGCTCCCGTTGGCAGCCCAAAGCCAAGGCCACGCTCAAGCAAGACCTCTACGGACCAGCTACTCGTAAGTGTCTAAACTCGGTCTTTAGTCATACACTTGCTTGAAATTCAATTTGATACGGGGTTGTAATAACGGAGCATAGTCTCCCCCCGCTTGTAATAACGTGGCTTGGCACAACCACACACGTGCACTCTCTTAGTCGTGCACAATTTTGAACACACACGGGCCTAATCAGCCCCTAATATATAAGTGTACGTATATATTTCATTTCCGAAGGGTTTTGTTTAAGTTGGGTGCGTTGTCTTTCAATTCGAACACTCTCACACACATTGAGCTTTCGCTCTTATTTGAAAGACCCAAGTAAGGGCCGACCTATACTATTTGGGTTTCATTTCATGTCGTGTGAGTAAGTCTTTCAATTTAAACACTCTCACACACATTGAGCTTTCGCTCTTATTTGAAAGACCCAAGTAAGGGCCGACCTATACTATTTGGGTTTCATTTCATGTCGTGTGAGTAAGTCTTTCAATTTAAACACTCTCACACACATTGAGCTTTCGCTCTTATTTGAAAGACCCAAGTAAGGGCCGACCTATACTATTTGGGTTTCATTTCATGTCGTGTGAGTAACTCTTTCCATTTAAACACTCTCACACACATTGAGCTTTCGCTCTTATTTGAAAGACCCAAGTAAGGGCCGACCTATACTATTTGGGTTTTATTTCTTGTCGTGTGAGTAAGTCTTTCAATTCAAGCACTTTCACACACATTGAGCCTTCGCTCTTACTCCCAAGACCTTAGTAAAGGCCTTATTGCAGTTATATTTGGGTTTCATTTATGTCGTGTGTGTAGTACTTCAATTCAAGCACTCTCACACACATTGAGCCTTCGCTCTTACTCCCAAGACCTTAGTCAAGGCCCTACTGCAATTTATATTTGGGTTTAATTTCATGTCGTGTGTAAGTCTTTCGATTCAAGCACGCACCCACATTGAGCCTTCGCTCTTATTTGCCAGACCCGAGTAAGGGCTCATATACATAAGATATATACGTATTTCCCTTCGGTTATTTCCCTTCGGTTATTTCCCTTCTGTTATTTCCCTTCAGTATTGTCTTTACATTTCGGGTTTTCCCTTTGGAGTAGCGTGAGTTTGCATTGCATCTACGCCATACCACGAGGTAGGACACATATTGCATCGAAGCAACCCCCGCTCGAATTCGCCCATGTAGTGGAGTGTTCATAACACACAAACTAGGCGACCCAAAAAGGGATAAAAGAAAAAGACTTAGGCACGTGCAAATCCACGTGATCTAAAACATGCAATCGCATCTTAAAGACCCGAAATAGATACCTCGAACCGTTTCGTAGACTTTCTCCCCAAAACTCGATTTTTGCAAAAGCGTACAGACTGACCCTTGCGCATCGGTGCAAGAAGGTCTGCGACGACAAGAGCTCACTTGCTCACAGTCGCCACGTTTAGAAGTCAGTGTTAAATATATCTTCGCTAGCTTAAGTAAGCTAGCTGGCACGCCCTGTTTGTATACATAGGCCTTAGACGCACGATAAGATCCACTCAGAGCCACGAAAGAGGCGAAGAGGCGGGGATTTTCGCGCGTCTACAGGTAGGAATTTAGCAAATCCTATCAATATTCAATACTTAAAGAAGTATCATGTGTAGGATTTGGATTAACTTCCAATTTTCGAAAATTTTAGGGATAGCTGCCTTGAGACATGAAAATAAGGTGCAAAGGCAAAGTCGTGTGACCCTGAGTGAGAGAATTCGCACTTGTGAAAGAGTGGAGTCTTCAAAATCGTGGTTACATTTCAAAATCCTTCTTCTTACAAAGAAAGGCCTAGTTCAATATAGCAAGATACTTACAAGTAGTACGTGCTATTTCTAAATAGGCTGATCTGGAATGGATCGAGTGTAAGCTTGGGATAAGTCCTCCCCTCTTCTCTTCTCCTTCCAAAAGGAAAACAAAGGCTAAAACAAAGGGAATTTCCCATTCAAAGTATCTTTCCAAAAGAAAGAAACCAGAATTCAAAAGAAAAATCGATTCTCTTATGGAAAAAGAGGGATTAAAGAAAAAATACTCCCAAAGGGAGACCCTCTATGAAAAAAAGGAAAAAAGAGGCCAAAAAGCTCAAAAATAGTAGTTTTCTGCCTTCTGTGCCTCAAACCACGGGACACTTCAAAAGGGACCGTGGTATCTCTTTCTCATCCCTGGCTTATCCCAAGCTAAAGCATGGTTCATTTTGAGGAATCCTAAAGTAAAAATAGGATTTACTTACTTGAATTTCATCTTGTTTGAGAATTCGACGTTTCGAGTAAGGCGTAGGAATTTGAAATAGCTTGTTTTCTTATAAAACCTCCGCTAGATAAGCGAGTGTTAAGACTCAAACAAGGGCAAACACGAAGAGCTCGAGATCCTTAGGATCAAGGCTCAAGACAATTGTCCCTTTTGTAAATAGTTTTGTAAATAGATTTTGAAAAGTCGAACATCGAACAACATAGGATTTGCTCACTTGGAGCAGTAGACCTTGTAAGTCTCAAGAGTTCGACCACATCTGGTCTTTGGGAGGTCGCCACTTTTGGCACCACACCCATGCCATGCATCTACATTCCACTCATGGTACTTGCATAAACATGATCGCATTTAGGACCAGATTCCATACATATCCCTTTGGCGTGATATCTCCTCCTACCAGGGTTTTAAAATTGAGATTTTTTGCTAAAGATTGGGACGATCCCATATTCTTCGTGGCTAGATCTAGGGAGACATTGAAAGGGGTGTTTGTCATCTTTGCCCTTATCCAAATCGATTTGGACAAGGCCAAAGAGGGACATCTGTAAACACTCTGAAATCCCACGAATTTCTCAAATCAACCTGGTTTTATAAAAGCAGCCCCAAAGGGCTATTTTGAGTTTGGAAACCCAGGAGCCTTCCAAGCAACCCTGTACATATATTTTGAACTTTATATGTTTTAAAAATGTATAATATGGTTTTAAAAACCTTTTAAAACACCTTTTGAAAACCCCGAAGCAGCTTGGCCTAATCAAGACAGGACTAGAGAAGCTAAAAAGAGCCCAGAACCAGAGCACAAGTCGAGCCCGACACAACAACTCTCGTATTGAATCCACCCCCAAGATCTCGAACGTCCAAGACCCTATTATCATCAAAACATTACTTGAAATCAGCTTCGGAAGGCGAAAACAGAAGCGGACGATCATGTTGGCGAAGAACGACGCAAACGGAGTACTGATGCCGTCAGACCCCGCACAAACCGTTCATTTCGAATACAGCCTTAAGGAGTCAGAATTCAGTTTGGATTGGATCTGGACCATATATATCCAGATCCCAATCCAAACCCATGTGTAGACTTGGATTTGGATTTGGATCCAGAGATCCAATCCAATATCCATGTCTATGGCCCACATCACCTTCTCATAAATAGAGGTGGGGCCCACTTGAATTTCACGTGGGATTATGGGCATGAGAGAGAGTGGGGGAGGATAAGATTAGGGAGTGATTGTAATTAAGCTTGACTTGTGTGTCAAGTTTGGGGTTAATCATGTGGGTTAGCCTAATTAACATGGGTTTAAGCTTGTAATTAGCCAAAACCTAACCTAGGGCTGCACCAACATGATGCAACAAGGTCTATGGGCTATGCAAAGGGAGCTCCTTAAACCAACCCTAATCAAAAAGCCCTAATCCTAGCCTTTTACCCTAATCCTGTCCTAAACCTAGCCTAATCACCTAACCCACTTCCCTAATCCCAACCTAATCACCTAACCCACTTCCCTAAACCTAGTTTAATTTCCCTAAACCTAACCTAATCCTAGCCTAATCACCTAACCTACCTCACTAAACCTCACCCCAAAACCAACCCACCTAGCTAAACCCTAAACCCCTAAACCACCCCACCTAAACCTAGCACACCATATTCCTAATACCCCCTAAATCAAAATATCTGGCCCCTCCCCAAAACCAGCCCACCTTATCACCATACCACCACCCCTAGACCACCTTACCACCTCCTCAAAACCAGCCCCAACCGCCCTTCAAAAAGCTATAAACCCCCCCCCCCTAGTGGGCGGGTTTTTCAGCTTTTTCACCTTGGCCTTCTAGCCCATCTTGGCCCTGCCGACTCCAACCATCTTCCCACCGAGCCTTCCACCTTGCACCACCTGCGCCACTGCCTCCCAGCCAAGCACCACCACCACCACCACCGCTCCAGCCAAGTTCCACATCGCCACCATTCCATCCGGCCGAACCCCATCCTGCGCATCCAAGACACCCAGCTGCCCCTCTTCCATCCACCGCCTTCTTCCCCTTTTGGTTAGTACCCTATCCTTAAACTCCACCTCTTCTTCACTCCCCCTCCACTCTCAGCCACCTACACCACCACCACCTCACCCTAACACCACCTATTCGTCACCCTACCCATTCGGCCAGACCTTAGCCACTTCAACCACCCGCCTAGAACTACTTCCCCTAGCAACACCCGACCACTCCACTTAGCTCCCTAGGACCTGTCCCTTACACTTCCCACCAACCCCTAACTCCATCTCACACGACACCCTAGCTAGCTCCCTTCCCATCCTCACCATTACCTAGCCATCCTAATAGTCGGCCACCACCAAGTCTCCCTTAGTCGGCCACTCCAACCGACTGTACCTAAACCACTCAGCCAGCCATCCGCCAGCCTTAGGCACTCCCTTAGGCTCCCACTTAGTGCCATCTTTCCTAATACTACACCCTCCCTTAGTGACCCTACTTAGTCACCTTAACCCAAAGCACCAAGTTCGGCACCTTCCTAGCAGTCGGCCACCTTCAAGGCGCCCTTCCCGCACACTCAAGGCATCCGGCCAGCAGCCCCCCTTGCCGTTCAACTTCGAGGAGCTCCCTCTTGTAGCCCAAGGCGAAGCCAAGCCTACGCTCGAGCAAGTCACCTCCGGACCAGCTATAAGTAAGTGCCTAACTCGGTCCTTAGTTGTAGACTTGCTTGAATTAAATTTGATACGGGGTTGTAATAACGGAGCATAATCTCCCCTCGCTTGTAATAACGTGGCTTGGCACACCCACACACACGTGCACTCTCTTAGTCGTGCATGATTTTGAACACACACGGGCCTAATCAGCCCCTAGGATATAAATATATGTATATACTTTAAATTACGTAGGGTTTTGCTTAAGTTGAGTGTGTTGTCTTTCAATTCAAGCACGCACACACATTGAGCCTTCGCTCTTATTCCCAAGACCTTAGTTAAGGCCATACTGCAATTTATATTTGGGTTTAATTTCATGTTGTGTGCGTAGTACTTCAATTCAAGCACTCACACACATTGAGCCTTCGCTCTTATTCCCAAGACCTTAGTTAAGGCCATACTGCAAGTTATATTTGGGTTTAATTTCATGTTGTGTGCGTAGTACTTCAATTCAAGCACTCACACACATTGAGCTTTCGCTCTTATTCCCAAGACCTTAGTTAAGGCCATATTGCAAGTTATATTTGGGTTTCATTTCATGTCGTGTGTGTAGTCTTTCAATTCAAGCACGCACCCACATTGAGCCTTCGCTCTTATTGGCAAGACTCGAGTAAGGGCCCATATATACCTTATATACGTATTCCCCTTCGGCAATTTCCCATCGGTTATTTCCTTTCGGCATTTACATTTCAAGTCATTTCCCTTCGGTATTGTCTTTACATTCGGGTTTTCCCTTTGGAGTAGCGTGAGTTTGCATTGCATCTATGCCATACCACGAGTTAGGGCGCATATTGCATCAAAGGAAACCCCATACTCCCACTCAAATTCGCCACATTTAGTGGAGTGTTCATAACACACACCTAGGTGGCCCGTAAAGGGATAAAAAGAAAGACTTAGGCACGTGCAAATCCACGTGATATAAAAATCTGAAAATCGTATTAAAGACCCGAATCAAACACCTCGAACTGCTTTCGTAGGCTTTTTCTACCCCAAACTCGATTTTTAAAGCGTACAGACTGACCCTTGCGCATCGGTGCAAGAAGGTCTGCGACGACAAGAGCTTACTTGCTCACAATCGCCACGTTAGAAGTCAGGATAAAATATATCTTCGCTAGCTTAGGTAAGCTAGCTGGCATGCCCTATTTATACAAATAGGACTTAGACATACGAAAAGGTTCACCCCAGGCCTAAGAAACTAGGGAGGCGGAGATTTTCTGCGTCTACAAACTTGTTCCATGAAGACTGAAGTCATTATTGTTGTTGCGATTCAATGGTTAATAAGTCTTTTCAGTAAAAACAACTTTTTACTTTTTTATTGGATTCACAAACATAACTCCACCAACAAGAGTTGTGCGATCAAGAGAAAACGTATGCAATTAAGTTGCAAGCAGCATAAAACTGATCACTTTTATTCTGTGTAAATTGACCTACAATCAGAAGGTTCAGATCAGAGTCCACCAACCTTAGGATGGGGGTCCAAGGAAAATGGGATGTTAAACTCATTCGTAATTAGCATCCAATTAAGTTCCTCATTTAACAAAGTTGATTTACTGATTCACGAATCTGGCCTTAAACAGTTTTGTTGAGGTGGTCTATGATGTTGTGTGGGGTTTATGTTGAATAGAATAGCACATTTTGCAGCTCATGATCGACTTATAGACTTATACGAAACAGTTTGACCCAATTAACATGTTAACACATGACCCTTCTTTCTGTGTTTCCTTTGAGAAAGCCAGTAGTCAGTAGGATCTGATTAATACTTTCTTTCAAGGAATGCGAAATTCCCTTTCCAGAGGCCAATTCTTCATGCAAGCCATTTACAATCTTTTTAATTAAAAGAAACCAATGATTTATCTAAATTTCTTCAGAAATTGGCCCAAGACGAAAGTAGATTCAAACTCAGATGTGTATCTAGAAAGAAAAAGTGCAAAATGAGAGATTACTATGTATGGCTTCAGTTTCAAGCATCTTATACTTAAATTTCTTTAGTCAATTTTGGTAACCAAGATCAAACTTACTGCTGAATTTGCCTTTAAAAACTTCAATTTGGGAAGATGACAGAGAGAAATGTACGTCAAATAATGACAAACATAATTATACTTGTACAATTAAGGTTTTTCCCATGATATTTCCTTTTGTGATTGAGAGACAAAACGGTGGAGATAAGTCAATTTATCCCAAAATGCTGGTTGGTAAAAGCTACACTACCTAACGATGCAGTTGTATCTCAATTTGATGCTAGTAATTTGAAGCAAAACTCTACCACCAACTGTTATAGCTCAATTTGGCAACACATGTATTGTGTTCAAATCCCCCTTTTCTATTAGAGTTGCTGGAATCATATCAAAGTAATTAGTCCCTATACCCAAACACATCTGAAACCCTTTCTCCTATTAAAGCTGATTCTTTTTGCCAAGATACAACCTGAATATAATCTATTGACATCTTTACTGCTGATCCTCCTCACGATCAATTTCTCCTAACTTTTTTGATGTTGTGGTGCACTTTGCCATCCATTTATTAAGAGAGGCACGGCTTGCTGGACTAATATAATATTGATAGATGTACCCTATAGAAATAAGTCAAGAAATTAAAATCCATATATCATATCTTTATGTAAAAGACCTTCTAAATGCTTCATGAAAAAAGCTTAAACAAATACAATAATTTGAAAAAAAAGTTAAACAAAGCTTGAATATGAAAGCATCTCGTGAAAAATAACATCAAAGACCTAACTGAGTTGGTATATCCTTACTTGCATTAATCTGAAAGTCTCGTACAATGGATATGCAGCTCGGCTGTGAAGAGTTGGCACTCATGAAGAGAAGCTATGAGAAAAAGAGAGAAGAGAAAAACAAAATGAGAAGAAGGAAGATCAAATGAAAATAGGAGGGGTTCATCCCTTTATATAGAGGGAGTCCTTGCCCCTTAGGTACATGAAAGAAAGTAAGTTATAAGTGTATCATCTCAACGTGTATAGGGAACCAACACCCGGTGCTAGCTAGATGCTCACAACGTTCCATCAAGTGAAGTGGTGTGTCCACAAGCGTTAGTGCTCAACGAAGAGAATAGAGAGCAGTACTCCACCCGAGTCATGTACAAGAAGACATGCAGTGTGATGCAACAAGGAGGTTCCACGTGTAGATGTGTAGGCACAGGAGGGGTGAACGAAGTAGATGTTACACATAAACCGTGTAGTACATTGAGAGGCACACTCAGGACCATCGAGCGCTAAAGCATGTGGCTCAAAGGCATGGCGATAGAGGTAGGGTGTGTGCCGACTCTAGAGCCTTTTCTTCTCATTTATTTCTACATATTTCATTAAAGGCTTAGCATCATGTCTTCTTAGATTTGTATCACCTCACATTTTCCCATTCTTTCATGAACATATCATCATACCCTTCCTACTCCTGGTTCTTGTATCCTAAACCTTATACGTCATGAACTAATATTCACCTTGCTTGTTTCTTTCCCAAGTACCCAACCATCCACATATAGTTTGGGAATCCTGGTCTTGATAAATGAGTTATAGTTCCCTTAGTAGAACTTGGATTGAACTTAAATGTGTTGAGCTAAATCCTTTACTTCCATGACAATACACTAAATTTGTTATCAGATTAGACTTGAATATGACATTTGACAAGGTATGAATTTAGATTCAAATCTGTCAACTTTTATAATAAATCCACAGAGGCATCAACACTATTCTATCACAAGATGCTTACAAATTGCGGTTTTATAAACTTAGTACCATATCATGTTAGATTCCCTAGAGGCTTGCATTTTATTTGAAAAATCCAAAAGTTGAAGAAAATTATGGAAAAACTTTGAAACCAAAAACAAACAAGCCTGTAGATCTAAAACGAAATTGGTATTTGCAAGATATTTAGTCTCAGCATATTGATATTTATAAGGGTGAAAGCTATAAGTTCAAAATGTATTTAGAACTTATTCCATCTCAAGAATTACATGGAACCTTACATGAATCAGTTCATATACATGCAGACCTGGACATTTATAATCAAGTTTATTCATATACATGATGGTGTATAAATAAGGTCAAGTTTTTTTGTGTTCTACCTGTGATTTTAGAATGTTTGGCTCATATAATTTCAAAGAACATTTTGGGACAATGATGAATTGATTTACTTTATCTATGTCACAAAGAGAGGGAAATAGTAGATAGGAAATTGAGCGTGATGAACTTTATGTGCTTAGACGGATACACTTTTTAAAGGAGTTGCACTGTACACATACAATTTAGAGTAAAATCCAATCCTTAATTCATAAATTTGAAAGTATAAAATTTCTTCATCTCGATAATTACATGGGACCATCCATGAATCAGCTCATGTTCATGCAGATCAAGCCACTTTTACAAGTTTATTTCTATGACAGTGTTTATATAAAGTAATTTATGTTTTTTTGTCACCATAATTTTCAAAATTCAATGATGATCTCAGAATGTTCCGCTTATGTAATTTTGGAGAACAATTTAGGATGATGATGAGTTAATATATTTATCCGCACCACAAAGAAAAATAGTGTACATGAGACATTGACCTTGATGAACTCGATGTGTTTAGACTGATAAATTTACCAATGCGCTTAGACTGGTAAACTCTCTAAAAGATGAGCTATTGACCCATTTTTCAGGTAAAATGGTGAAGCTAAAGATAGATTAATACCAGGGGATGGAACTCATGACATTCAAATTGTGAGAGCAGTACACCAAGCTGGGCTATTGTCAGTTGTACAAATAAACATGGCGCATGTTTCCCTTTATTAGAGTGGATGCACCTATTATATGATGCAAATTCTAAACTAGTGATATTGCATTATTTCCTTCTTCATAATAAGTTTTACATTCCTAACTATTAGCATTAAAAGTGTGCTTACTTAAACCCCATATGTGTTTATTATAGATGACTCCTAACAGCCTGAAATAATGTGCTATAACAGATATCTCGTAATAGTATTTGTTACTAGGAATTGTGAAGTACAGCTTGAAATAGTGTGATAGGACAAATAGCTCTTGATGGAATTTGGCATGAGAAATAATAGATTGTGATATAATTCTTAATAGCTTGAAATAGTGTAGTGTGATTGATATCTCATAATGAAATTTAACATTATAAATTATGAAGCCTGCCCTGAACAAAATTCAAAATACCAAGTAGGAATATAAGGTTCCTTTAGTAAAGGCAACATTTAGAGAAAACAAGTCATGCATATAAAGGACATATAGTTTTTACATACATGTCAATAATAAAAGATCATATAAATGATAAAAAGGAGTAAACAAAATAGGTTTTCACTAGAAATCAGGCAAAGTTCTTTTCATGCCTGAGTCAAACCTATGATGTAGTGAATGCATCAATAATTTTTGCATTAAATGCAGGCACTGTGAACCACATCAAACAAATAGCCTTAACGTAGCACTAATATGAGGTGAGTAAATCTATTAAACTTCAACTGAAATACCATTCTCCAACCCTATGTAACCTTATATCTTGTTGATTAGCCAAAGAAATGCAAAATCATCTAAGACAATTGGAGAGGGGAGGGAGAGGGAGAGATTGTCTTTTATCGTAAGGATAACAACAACAACAACAACAACAACAACAACTAAGCCTTTTCCCATACTAGACGGGGTCGGCTACATGGATTCTTTGTTTCCACAGATCTCTATCGTGTGCCATGTTAGCAGTTAACTCCCAATAAGCTAGATCATTCTTTATTGTTTCTTTCCAACACTTTTGTGGTCGTCCTCTACCTCTTTTAATACTTTCTAAATTTAGTTTTTCTAACCTTCTTACAGGTTCTTCTTTTGATCTTCTTTCTATATGTCCAAACCATCTTAAATGATGTTCTCTCATTTTATCCTCTATTGGTGCCACTCCTAATTTGTTTCTAATAACCTCATTATGTATACGGTCTTTTCTTGTATGACCACTCATCCATCTCAACATCTTCATTTCTATCACAGACATCTTTTGTACATGTTGATGATTAACTGCCCAACACTCAGAACCATAAAACATGGCAGGCCTAACTGCTGCTCTATAATATTTACCTTTTAATTTTAATGGTATCTTCTTATCGCAAAGAATACCTGATGCTCCTCTCCATTTTAACCAACCAGCATTAATTCTATGTGTAACATCTCCATCAATTCTTCCATCACTTTGAAAAATTGACCCTAGGTATTTAAAACTTTCCTTTTGGGGAATGCAATGTGTGCCAATTTTAATTTCTATGTCTTCTGAAGTAGCCAAATGATCAAACTTACATTCCATATATTCGGTCTTTGTTCTACTAAGTCGGAGGCCTTTGTTTTCTAATGTTTCTCTCCATAGTTCCAATTTTCTATTAACTTTTTCCTTAGACTCCTCCACTAATACAATGTCATCTGCAAATAACATACACCAAGGTACTTCATCTTGAATATGTTTTGTTAACTCATCCATCACCATTATAAATAAGTATGGACTTAAAGTTGATCCTTGATGTAACCCAATATTAACTTCAAAGAAGTCTGTCGTTCCTTCATGAGTCCTCACACATGTTTTTGCACCATCATACATGTCTCTTATAAGGTTAATATATGTCAATGGGATACCTCTTTTTTCCAAAGTTCTCCAAAGAACCTCCCTCAGTACCCTATCATAAGCTTTTTCTAGATCAATAAATATCATGTGAAGGTCTTTCTTTTTTGCTCTAAAATGTTCCATAAGACGTCTCAAAAGGTGAATCGCTTCAATAGTAGATCTACCTGGCATAAATCCAAATTGGTTCTCTGTTGTACTTGATACTTGTCTTAACCTACGTTCGATAATTCTTTCCCATAATTTCATAGTATGACTCATTAACTTGATACCTCGATAATTCGCACAATTTTGAATGTCTCCCTTGTTCTTATATACGGGTATAAATGTACTTGCTCTCCATTCCTCGGGCATCTTTTGGTTTTTTCATATTTCATTAAATAGTCTTGTGAGCCAAGTGATTCCTATTTCTCCTAGTATTTTCCAAACTTCTATAGGAATATTATCTGGTCCTACCGATTTACCACTCTTCATATGTTTAAGAGCCTCTTTGACTTCATTCTTTTGAATACGTCGGTAGAAATTGTGGTTTATATACTTTTCTGATTTGGCTAAATCTCCTAAACTAATACTAACATCTTTATTTTCATTAAAAAGATTATAAAAATAGTTTTTCCATCTACTTCTTATATCATCATTTGCCACTAGAATTTTTTCATCCTCGTCTTTTATGCATCTAACATAATTAAGATCTTTAGTTTTCTTATCTCTAGCCCTAGCTATCCTAAAAGTATCTCTTTGACCCTCTTTTGAGTTGAGTTTTTTATATAAGTCCTCCCAAATCTTAGCTTTTGCTTCACTAACGGCCTTTTTTGCTTCCTTCTTTGCTTTCTTATAAGCTTCTAAAGTTTCACTAGTTTTCTTAGCATAATGTAATTTGTAACATGCCCTCTTTGCCTTGATTTTGTTTTGTACTACTTCACTCCACCACCAAGCTTCTTTTTGTGCCGGTACACCTCCCTTAGATACCCCTAACACATCTTTCGCCACTTTCCTAATATGTATAGCCACATTGTTCCACATATCAGAGGGTGTGCCAACATAATTCCAAACATCTCCTTGAAGGACTTTTTGTTTAAATATATCTTCTTTCTCGCTTTTGAGGTTCCACCATTTAGTCCGAATAGCTTGATGCACTCTTTTCTTCTTTGTCCATTTTTTTATTTGTAAATCCATAACTAAAAGTCGATGTTGGGTGGTTAAGCTTTCTCCTGGAATTACCTTACAATCTTTACAACACGCTCTATCTTTTTTTCTACAAATAAAGTAATCAATTTGTGTTTGTGATAAGCCACTCTTATAAGTAATTAAATGTTCATCTCGTTTTTTGAAGATTGTATTGACTATAAAGAGATCAAATGACATAGCAAAATTTAAAATCTCCCTACCTTCCTCGTTTATATCCCCATAACCAAAGTTTCCATGAATCCCTTGATATCCTAATGCCTCTTTACCGACATGTCCATTTAAATCTCCTCCTAAACAAATCATCTCCCTTTGTGGAATCTTTTGAAACACCTTATCTAACTCTTCCCAAAAAACTGTCTTTATACTATCTTCTAGTCCTACTTGGGGTGCGTAAGCACAAACTATATTCAAAACCTCTACTCCTAACACTAATTTCAATGTCATGATTCGGTCACCATATCGTTGTATGTCTACTACACTCTCCTTTAAATCTTTATTTATGATAATACCAACTCCGTTTCGGGCCTTTTCTTTACCTGAGTACCATAATTTAAAACCTGTATCCTCTATCTCCTTTGCTTTTTCTCCAACCCATTTTGTCTCTTGTAAACATAGAATATGAATCTTTCTCCGAATCATAGTATCTACCACCTCCATTAGCTTACCCGATAATGTTCCGATATTCCAAGAACCAATACGAATCTTATTATCTAGGACTAGCTTCCTTACCCCCCGCATCCGTCCATAATCAAAATGCGGAGACTCTCTCTGAAAATTTTTCACTACATTCGGGCGGCAATGTAGCGGGACTAACTTCTTTACCCACAACCGTCCATGATGTGGGAACCCTCTCTGCAATTGATTCACTACATTCGGGCGAAAATGTAGTGGCCCTTGCTTACTTCTTACTGCATTCGGGCTCTGCGGCACGTCGCTAGGCGGGGACGCCCCAAAGCAATGCTCATAATTTTTGTAATCCATGTTGTAGAAATCCGACGAAGTTTTGCGCTGGCTGTCGGAAGCCTAACACAACCCTCCTCCTTTATCCGGGCTTGGGACCGACAATGCAAGGGTGATCCCTTACATGGGCGGAGTTGTCTTTTATCATAAGGATAATTAAAAAAAAAGAATGGACTGCAATTGTTCTAGTTCAAGCTCTCTCACATAAAAGAGATTTATCACTGGATAAGTGTTTAGTCAGACTTTCTCTAATTGTTACTAGAGTTGTGTTGATCCTCAAATTTGAGCTAACCTTGTCGGTATACTTTGTTTGAGCCCTCCTTGAATTTTAATCAATGATAATAAAAAATCATTACATCCCGTTACCCATGAAACGACCAAGATCATCTCAAATTACGAGTCTAACACACCAAAAGAAAACTAAGGGCAAGTAAAATCAATCCATGACCTATTTTTAGAATCTACTCCATAACCTTTGGTTTAAAAAATTAAAACCATAACCAATTTATTAACATTTGGCTAACTTTTAATCAATTAATTAGTTAATTTTCGTTGATCATAAGAATATCCTCACGTATAATGATTTATAAAACTATGAAACATCAAAACATAAAATTATCCAATTTTGCTTACATGAGAATGACATAATTTAATTTGCAAAGGAAAAAGGACGATTAGATAAAAACCTTCCTGGTTTTGCCTGATGATAGTTTTCAAACTTTGGCACCACAGAATTGCAAGTAGATCAATAGATCTCCTATTACTAGAAGAAAGATTAGTGTCCAACATCCCGCCAGATAACTTCCTCGCAGGCTCTTGGGCTAGTTGGGTGACACTGTGGGTTCAATTCATACTTGAGAGAGAGTTAGAAAAGGAAGGATAGAAGAAATGTTGGTATTATATATATGATGGATCATGGATTAGTTCCAATATTAAACTTTTTTAAAATTACTATCCTATTTAACTTAAAAACATTACTTTAGGGTGGTAAAATTCATGTATTTGCATCCAACTGCTTTATTTGAAAATTGTGCCAAGTTGTACTTAGTTTTAATGTTTTCTTAGGGAAAATTTCACAAAACTATGATTGTGATATAATGGTTTGATACTTTGGAACGTAAATTCATCATGCATGTTTTCTTAGTTAATGGAAAAGGACCTCTGCCATAACAAACATGGTTAGTTTTTTTTAACATAGTGCCTATGTGGACATGTTGGCTAAAGAAGTCATATAATATATAATATTATATTAACAAATTAAGAATATATTAAGTAATATTAAAATGCTAAATAGATATTACTTAATATCTACATTATATAGTTAACATTATACTAAATATTTGTATATTTAATATATACATTTATATTAGTATTATGTAAAATATTATTACCATTAATATTTAAATAATAGTCAATAATTAATTAATAGTGATTAATATTCAATAGACATTACGTAATATTTATTAATGCTTAATATACAACTATTACTTCTACATTATTAATTATATTACATACATAATTTAACACTAATAATTTAATGAATATTTGTTTATATTATATAATTAATATCATATATTATTATTATTTAATATAAGATGATGTGGTGGTGATGTGGTATTTGACATGGAGGGAATGTGGTATCTTGGTATCTAACATAAGCTGATATAGTGGTGATGTGACATGTGTCACATCTACATGTCCACGTAGGTGTCATGCCATAAAAAATTTGATGTTGTTATGGTAGAAGTTCTTTTCTAATTAACAAAGAAAACCTCATATCACCATCTTATTGCGTTAGGAATTTAAGTCTCAAAGCATCAAACTACCATACACAAGGTAGTTTTATAAAATTATCCTTTTTCTTATTCTATCTATCGTTTCTCTTTAAAATTAGGTTGGGGTGGCTATAATGCTTCTCAAAATTTTATAAAAATTACAAATATATAATTAACATATTAGGACTAGTTATATGTAATTAGAAACAAAGAGCATTTAACTCTTAACAATCAAATAACCAAACACTAAAACTGTATCTAAAACTATTAAACATATTTTTAGAAAACAAAATCCGCCAAAAGTTATGGTTTGGTTAACCATTTTACTTTCGGTTTAACAGTTTTCAACATTGTGAAATTTTTCAGCATGCATACGAATTCCATCATATATAATCAATTTTCTGTAATTCAATGTGAGTACCTTGTTCTCTTAATTTCTTGTACGATTGGCACAACTTTATCGTTTTAATGGATCGATAATGGGTGATCATGGCTAGATTTATGCATTTTCAATCATTACCTCAGCTGTTTTAAGTTCCTCGAGTTCTTTCTTAGCAACTCTCATATCAATATGATTTTTGACAATCACTTTTATATAAACTTTGTTTAGATGATCAATGTCACGTCGTTATATATTCATCTTGTGTTGATGATAGTGAGACTTTCTATTACTATTATTTTCCTTGAAAAAATTTAAAGATCTTGTACAAAAGAACCATGTCAGGTGACAAAATTCATTGACATATTCACGTCAATTTAGCATGCTAAGTGCAAACAAACAAATTGAAGCAAGATGATAAAAAGAGTACTTACCTAATATAACAAATCGTATTGTTTCGTACCATATTGAAGTTGACTCACAATATGTAGAACATGAATGATGTTGGACTACATGATTATTTGATATGTGTAAGCACGAAAATTCCTAGCTCCTGGTTTACAAGACCATAAACGAGTCTTTTCGAGTTTACGTCGTTTTTTAGGGCGTGCCAGCTAGCTTACTCAAAACTAACGAAGTTTTTGGAAAATATCTGACTTTTGGGCAATTGTGGGCAAGCAGGATCTTTTCGCTATAAACCTTCTTGAACCGATGCTCAAGGGTCAGTTTAAGCGCTTATGGACTTCGATAAAAACAATTTTAACTCTTGAAAATATAAGTGTTTGAAATATGGATTTGATTCGTACCTACGTTGCAATTTTTATGTACGAGGCTGTATGATTCTAAGTCTTTGAGTTTTAGCTATTTAGGTCGGCTATGTGTGTGCACAAGTGGCCTAATTTTAGCGAGTTTGAGCGTGGATTCAGGGTTTCCTCTTTGAAAACACGCGAATGCAAGGATGCACGAACTCTCTTCGGGTTTGATATGATGTGAGCTAGGCTCGAATTGAAAGCAACTCACACACACAACTTAAGTAAATACCCCAATTAAAGTGCAACTCATGCAGCTTAAGGGAAATACCCGAACTTTAAAGCAACTCACACGACTTGAATGTAAATTGCAGAATTTGAAATATATTTATATCCTAAGAGCGGAAAGGCTCAATGTGAGTGTGTGTTTATCGTGTATAAATGGAAAGACAACTCACACACATGACTTGAATTGAACTTGCCGAAAGAGAAATATAAGTATATAAGAGCGGAGAGGCTCAATGTATTTGTGTGTGTCGTGTATAAATGGAAAGACAACTCACACGACTGAAATTGAACCACCCGAAATGTAAGTGCATACACGACTTGGAATGTAAAACTCACGCAGCTGAAAGTATATAGATACTTTACATCTTATGGGTTGCCAAGGCCCAAAATATGCGTGAGAGTGTGGAGAAAGTGCTCGAGTTCTTGTGTGTGTATGTGTGGAAGCTTAAATGACAAACTCACACAACTGAATGTAACAACCCAAATTAAATTGCAACTCACACGGCTCTTACGAGAGTCTTTGGAGTAAGAGCGAAAGCTCAATGTGTGTGCAACAGTGTGCAATTAAAAGCGGAAAGGCTCAAGTGCACGTGGGTGTCTTGTGTACGTTTAAGAGCTAAGGCTCAAGTGTGCGTGTGTGGCTTGTGTATCAAGCACCAATATTACATCTCAGGAAGAGGCCATGCTCCATTACTACAACCCCGTATCAAAATTGAATTGAATAGGAAAAGCAACTTGATATATATTTCGAAAGACTTATACTTTTTCTAACTTGGATTCGGGATTTTGCTAGATGCGTGTCCACCTTCTTTGTATTGAGCTCGGGTCACGACTCCTTCATGTGGCAGCAATGGGGCTGTAAACACCCCAAAATCCCACGAATTTCTCAAATTACCTAGTTTTGCAAAAGCAGCCCCAAAGGGCTATTTTGAGTCTAGAAACCCAGGAGCCTTCCAGGCAACCCTATACATATGTTTAAATCATATATATTTTAAAAATATATATACAGTTTTAAAACCTTTAAAAAGGTATTTTGAAACCCCGAAAAGCAACTTGGCTTGATGAAAGCAGGACCAAAGAAGCAAAAGAGAGCCCAAACCCAGAGCATATGTCAAGCCCGGCACATCAACTCTTGTATCAGAATCATCCCCAAAATCTCGAACATCCAAGCCCCTGTTATCAACAAATTGGTCAAAATGATCTCTGGAAGGTGAGAAGAAGAGCGGACGACAATGTTGGCGAAGACCCAACGCAAGATGGAGTACTGATGCAGTCAGGCCCCACACAAACCGTCCGTTTCGCAACACCATGAAGGAGTCAGAAAATCAGATTTGGATCGGATCTGGACCATATATATCCAGATCCAAATCCAAACATGCATCTGGATTTGGATCCAAAGATCTAATCCAATATCCACATCCATGGCCCACATCACCTTCTCATAAATGGAGGTGGGGCCCACAAAGAATTCACGTGAAAAGCTTGGGTAGAGAGAGAGTGGGATGATAAAGAATGAGTGAGAAAGTTGGTGGGCTTGACTTTTTTGTGAAGTTTTGGGTTAATCATGAGGATTTAGCCTAAGAGTGTGGGTTTAAGCTTGTATGCACCTACACCTAACCTGGGGCTGCACCAACATGAACCTGGCTGCAATTAGGTCCATGGATCAAGGCCAAGGGGATGCTCCTAAACCTAGCCCTAAGCTAACCCACCTCACCTAGCCATTCCCCCCTAAACCTGACCCAATCCTAGCCACCCTCACCCAAAACCACCCTAACCATACCTAGCCGACCTCACCTAGCTCACCCCACCTAACTAGACCACCTAAACCCTAGCTAGATTAAACCTAATCCCACCTTAACCCACCTAATTAGACCCTAACCCCTAATTCCCAGCCACCCTAACCAACCTACCCTAAATTACCATACCACTCCCCCCTAACCGACCTACCTGTAAACACCCCGAAATCCCACAAATTTTTCAAAATCCATCTGGTTTTATACAAGCAGCCCCAAAGGGCCATTTTGAGTTTGGAAACCCAGGAGCCTTCCAAACAACCCTGTACATATGTTTTAAACTTTATCTTTCAAAAACATATAATATGGCTTTTGAAAACCCTTTTAAAACATGTTTTGAAACGCCGAAGTGGCTTGGCCCGATCAAGACAAGACCAGGAGAGCCCAGAAGAGCCCGGAACCGGAGCACATGTCAAGCCCGGCGCAGCAACTTTTGTTCTGATTCACACCCCAGGATCTCGAACGTCCAAGACCCTGTTCTTATCAAAATAGCATTTGAAGTCATCTCCGGAAGGCAGAAACGGAGGCGGACGACTATGTTGGCGAAGACCCAACGCAGACGGAGTACTGATACTGTCAGGCCTCGCACGAATCGTCCGTTTCGAACCCAGCTCGAAGGAGTCAGAGTTCAGTTTGGATTGGATCTGGACCATATATATCCAGATCCCAATCCAAACCCATATGTGGACTTGGATTTGGATTTAGATCCAGAGATCCAATCCAATATCCATATCCATGGCCCACATCACCTTCTCATAAATGGAGGTGGGGCCCACTTGAAATTCACGTGGGATATTGGGCATGAGAGAGAGTGGGGGTGAAAAATATCAAGAGTGTTGTATTAAGCTTGACTTGTGTGTCAAGTTTGGGTTTAATCTTGTGGGTTAGCCTAATTGAGTGGGTTTAAGCTTGTAATTAGCTAAAACCTAACCTAGGGCTGCACCAACATGGGGTGATCAAGGTCTATGGGCCATGCTAAGGGAGCTCCTTCACCTAAACCTAGCCCAAAATGCCTAAACCTAGCCTAAACCCCTAATCCACCCCTAATCTGAACCTAATCACCTAACCCACTTCCCTAATCTCATCCTAATCCCAACCTAATCACCTAACCCATTTCCCTAATCCTTTCCTAAACCTAGATTAATTTCCCTAATCCTAGCCTAAACCTAGCCTAATCACCTAACCTAGCTCACTAAACCTCACCCTAAAACCCAACCACCTAACCTAGCCCTAAACCCCTAAACCACCCTTAGCCCACGATTTACCCAAACCCCTAGTTTTAAAATATCTGGCCCAACCCCTTTCAGCCCACCTTATCTACATACCACCCTACCTAAACCACCTAACCACTACCCACAGCCCAGCCCTAACCGACCTACCCATCCCCTATTTAAGCCCCCTCCTTGTGGGCGGGTTTTCCAAGTGGGAACCACCCTCTCACCCAGCCGGGCCCTCTCCTTCTCCCTTCTCTCACCCAGCCGGGACCACTCCCCACCTCTGCCTGCTCCACCAGCCGCCACCTGCTCCGCCACCTTCCCTCTTCCATCCACTACCACCACCCCTCAGCCGGACGCCATCACCTCCAAACAACCGAACCAGCCGACAGCCACCTGCCCGCCACCTTCCCACTTCATCCGCCACCTCTCCCCATTTGGTAAGTACCCCAAACTCCCTCAAAGCCCCTCTCTACCACCTCTCCACTCTTAGCCACCCATCCTACCTTCATCTCAGCCCTTTTGCCGCCACCACCTAAACCTAGCCGAACCTAGTATAACCCAAGTTGCTGGCCACTACCTAGCCATCATCTCCCATTCGGCCAACTCCCCTAGGTGTCCTATTCGGCCTTCCCACTAGCTCACCTGTTGGGTCCAGTTTCCCTAAGTACCCAACTCCCCTAGTGATCCTAATACCCACTTCTTCAGCCACTTTAAACCCCCTACTTGGAGGCGCCATCTACCTGCCACCGGTCCCCTTCGAGGCGTCTATCCCGCGCCCCACGAACCAGCCGGCCAGCACCCTTGATCACCTACCTTCGCGGAGCTCCCGTTTGCAGCCCAAGGCCAAGTCCACGCTCAAGCAAGACCTCTACGGACCAGCTACTCGTAAGTGTCTAAACTCGGTCTTTAGTTATACACTTACTTGAGATTCAATTTGATACGGGGTTGTAATAACGGAGCATAGTCTCCCCCCGCTTGTAATAACGTGGCTTGGCACAACCACACACGTACACTCTCTTAGTCGTGCACAATCTTGAACACACACGGGCCTAATCAGCCCCTGATATATAAGTGTACATATACTTTCATTTTCGAAGGGTTTTTGTTTAAGTTGGGTGCGTTGTCTTTCAATTCAAGCACTCTCACACACATTGAGCTTTCGCTCTTATTTGAAAGACCCAAGTAAGGGCCGACCTATACTATTTGGGTTTCATTTCTTGTCGTGTGAGTAAGTCTTTCAATTCAATCACTCACACACATTGAGCTTTCGCTCTTATTTGAAAGACCCAAGTAAGGGCCGACCTATACTATTTGGGTTTCATTTCATGTCGTGTGAGTAAGTCTTTCAATTCAAGCACTTTCACACACATTGAGCCTTCGCTCTTACTCCCAAGACCTTAGTAAAGGCCTTATTGCAGTTATATTTGGGTTTCATTTATGTCGTGTGGGTAGTCTTTCAATTCAAGCACTCTCACACACATTGAGCCTTCGCTCTTACTCCCAAGACCTTAGTCAAGGCCATACTGCAATTTATATTTGGGTTTAAATTCATGTCGTGTGTGTAAGTCTTTCAATTCAAGCACACACCCACATTGAGCCTTCGCTCTTATTTGCAAGACCCGAGTAAGGGCTCATATACATAAGATATATACATATCTCCCTTCAGTTATTTCCCTTCGGTTATTTCCCTTCGGTTATTTCCCTTCGGTTATTTCCCTTCGGTTATTTCCCTTCTGTTATTTCCCTTCAGTATTGTCTTTACATTTCGGGTTTTCCCTTTGGAGTAGCGTGAGTTTGCATTGCATCTACGCCATACCACGAGGTAGGACGCATATTGCATCAAAGCAAGCCCCGCTCGAATTCGCCCATGTAGTGGAGTGTTCATAACACACAAACTAGGTGGCCCGAAAAGGGATAAAAGAAAAGACTTAGGCACGTGCAAATCCACGTGATCTAAAATATGCAAATCGCATCTTAAAGACCCGAAATAGACACCTCGAACCGCTTCGTAGACTTTCTCTCCAAAACTCGATTTTTGCAAAAGCGTACAGACTGACCCTTGCGCATCGGTGCAAGAAGGTCTGCGACGACAAGAGCTCACTTGCTCACAGTCGCCACGTTTAGAAGTCAGTGTTAGAAATATCTTCGCTAGCTTAAGTAAGCTAGCTGGCACGCCCTATTTGTATACATAGGCCTTAGACGCACGAAAAGATCCACTCCAAGCCCGGAAGGGACGAAGAGAAGGGGATTTTCGCGCGTCTACAGGGATTGGCACGCCCGGTGGGACGTGAGCCTTTTCAGAAATCGAGTTTACTTGTAGAAGTCTTGCGAAAATTTTGTAAAAAGGTGTCGTTTTAACTTGTTTTCTTTGCTTATACTTAGGAAATTTTGAAAAAGCTTGAAAAGCATGTCAAAATCCAATCCAAGTGAAGTATCGAGCCAAGGCTCATGCGCATCAAGTTCTCACTCTAGGAGGATTTTCAAAAACAAAATAAAACTAGATGAAATCGAGGACTTGAGAAGGGAGTTTGAGGCCAAAATCGATGCTCTCAGCCAAGAGGCTGAAGTAGGCGATTCATGTTCATCGAACGGTGAACAAAGGCCTAAAAAGAAATTTGAAAAACCTCGCAAGCAAAAAGAGGCCTCCGTAATTGAAAGACTTACGCACACGACATGAAATTAAACCCAAATATAAATTGCAGTATGGCCTTGACTAAGGTCTTGGGAGTAAGAGCGAAGGCTCAATGTGTGTGAGAGTGCTTGAATTGAAGTACTACACACACGACATAAATGAAACCCAAATATAACTGCAATAAGGCCTTTACTAAGGTCTTGAGAGTAAGAGCGAAGGCTTAATGTGTGTGAAAGTGCTTGAATTGAAAGACTTACCCACACGACATGAAATGAAACCCAAATAGTATAGGTCGGCCCTTACTTGGGTCTTTCAAATAAGAGCGAAAGCTCAATGTGTGTGAGAGTGCTTGAATTGAAAGACTTACTCACACGACAAGAAATGAAACCCAAATAGTATAGGTCGGCCCTTAGTTGGGTCTTTCAAATAAGAGCGAAAGCTCAATGTGTGTGAGAGTGCTTGAATTGAAAGACAACGCACCCAACTTAAACAAAAACCCTTCGAAAATGAAAGTATATGTACACTTATATATTAGGGGCTGATTAGGCCCGTGTGTGTTCAAAATCGTGCACGACTAAGAGAGTGCACGTGTGTGGTTGTGCCAAGCCACGTTATTACAAGCGGGGGGAGACTATGCTCCGTTATTACAACCCCGTATCAAATTGAATCTCAAGTAAGTATACAACTAAGGACCGAGTTTAGACACTTACGAGTAGCTGGTCCGTAGAGGTCTTGCTTGGGCGTGGACTTGGCTTTGGGCTGCAAACGGGAGCTCCGCGAAGGTAGGTGATCAAGGGTGCTGGCCGGCTGCAAGTGGGGCGCGGGATAGGCGCCTCGAAGGTGGCCGGTGGCAAGTAGATGGCGCCTCCAAGTAGGGGGTTTAAAGTGGCTGAATGAGTGGGTTCTTAGGGTCACTAGGGGAGTTGAGAGTTTAGGGAAACTGGACCTAGAAGGTGAGCTGGTAGGAAGGCCGAATGGGACACCTAGGGGAAAACCGAATGGGAAAGGATGGCTAGGTAGTGGCCGACAGTTTGGGCTATGCTGGGTTCGGCTAGGTTAAAGTGGTGGTGGCAAAGGGGCTGAGATGAAGGTAGGATGGGTGGCTAAGAGTGGAGAGGTGGAAGAGAGGGGCTTTGAGGGAGTTTGGGGTACTTATCGAATAGGGAGAGGTGGCGGATGAAGTGGGAAGCAGGCGGGCAGGTGGTTGTTGGCTGGTTCGGTTGGGTGGAGGTGATGGCGTCCGGCTTAGGGATGGTGGTGGTGGATGGAAGAGGGAAGGTGGCGGTGCAGGTGGAGCTGATGGAGCAGGTGGAGTAGGCGGACAGGTTGGAGAGTGGAGTCGGCTGGGCTGAGGTGAGGGCTCCCACTTAGAAAACCCGCCCACAAGGAGGGGGGTTTAAATAGGGGATGGGTAGGTCGGTTAGGGCTGGGCTGAGGGTAGTGGTTAGGTGGTTTAGGTAGGGTGGTATGTAGATAAGGTGGGCAGGAAAGGGTTGGGCCAGATATTTTAAAACTAGGGGTTTGGGTAAATCGTGGGCTAAGGGTGGTTTAGGGGTTTAGGGCTAGGTTAGGTGGTGGGGTTTTAGGGTGAGGTTTAGTGAGCTAGGTTAGGTGATTAGGCTAGGTTTAGGCTAGGATTAGGAAAATTAATCTAGGTTTAGGGAAGGATTAGGGAAGTGGGTTAGGTGATTAGGTTAGGATTAGGACGGGATTAGGGAAGTGGGTTAGGTGATTAGGTTCAGATTAGGGGTGGATTAGGGGTTTAGGCTAGGTTTAGGCATTTTGGGTTAGGTTTAGGTGAAGGAGCTCCCTTAGCATGGCCCATAGACCTTTATCACCCCATGTTGGTGCAGCCCTAGGTTAGGTTTTAGCTAATTACAAGCTTAAACCCACTCAATTAGGCTAACCCACATGATTAAACCCAAACTGGACACACAAGTCAAGCATAATACAACACTCTTGATATTTTTCAACCCCACTCTCTCTCATGCCCAATATCCCACGTGAATCTCAAGTGGGCCCCACCTCCATTTATGAGAAGGTGATGTGGGCCATGGATATGGATATTGGATTGGATCTCTGGATCCAAATCCAAATCCAAGTCCACATATGGGTTTGGATTGGAATCTGGATATATATGGTCCAGATTCAATCCAAACTGAACTCTGACTCCTTCAAGCTGGGTTCGAAACGGACGATTCGTGCGGGGCCTGACAGCATCAGTACTCCGTCTGCGTTGGGTCTTCGCCAACATAGTCGTCCGCCTTCGATTCTGCCTTCCGGAGATGACTTCAAATGCTATTTTGGTAAGAACAGGGTCTTGGACGTTCGAGATCCTGGGGTGTGAATCAGATACAAGAGTTGCTGTGCCGGGCTCGACAGGTGCTCCGGTTCCAGGCTCTTCTTGGCTCTCCTGGTCCTGCCTTGATCGGGTCAAGCCACTTCGGGGTTTCAAAACATGTTTTTAAAAGGTTTTAAAAGCTATAATGTATATTTTCGAAATATAGAGTTCAAAACGTATGTACAGGGTTGTCTGGAAGGCTCCTGGGTTTCCAAACTCAAAATGGCCCTTTGGGGCTGCTTTTACAAAACCAGATGGATTTTGAGAAATTTGTGGGATTTCGAGGTGTTTACAGTGGGCGTTTGATATTGTTGGCCCAATATTTCCAAAGGCATCGAATGGGCATAGGTTCATCTTAGCAGCCAATGAGTATTTCTCCAAGTGGGTCAAAGCCATCTCCTTAACCAACGTACAGGGGCAACATGTGGTGGCTTTCATTAGGAGGAATATCTTGGCTCGATTTGGGGTTCGAAGAGACCTTGTGTCCGATAATGGCACCCCATTCAAAAATGAGTGGATGGTCAAGTTGTGCAACACGTATGGCATAACTCACCACTTCTCCTCACCCTACTACCCTCAAGGCAACGGCCAAGCCGAAGCCACGAATAAGACTCTCATTAATATAATTGAGAAGACTTTAGAGAAGGGTAGGACATGGCACGAGAAGCTGGATAAAGCCTTATGGGCTTATAGGACTTCCATCCGGACTCCCACGAATGCCACACCATTCGAATTGGTCTATGGCACAAACGCCATTCTTCCCATTCATACATAATTGCATTCATTTCATACATCCATTGCACTCGACCTCCCCCTAGAGACGCTTCAGCATGCTAGGATGGTCGAACTAAATTTGCTAGATGAGAGGCGACTCCTTGCTATGGATCATGCTCATGCATACCGGCAAAGGATAGCCCGACATTATGACAAACACATGAGACCTCGCCACTTTGAAGTAGGAGATCTGGTTTTGAAAATCATCCACTATCATGGCCCACATCCCCTTGGAAAGTGGCGCCCCAAGTGGGATGGACCCTATGTTGTACATGCAACCACCACGAACAACTCATATTGGTTGATCGATGTAGAAGGTAGGAATTTAGCAGATCCTATCAATATTCAATACTTATAGTAGTATTATGTGTAGGATTTGGGTTAAGTTCTCATTTTCGAAAATCCTTAGAGATAGCTGCTTCGAAACTTCGAAAGTAAGGTTCAAAGGCGAATCGTGTGACCTTGAGCAAGAGAATTCGCACTTGTGAAAGAGTGGAGTTTTCCAAACACGTGGTTACATTTCAAAATCCTTCTTCTTACAAAGAAAGGCCTAGTTCAATATAGCAAGATACTTGCAAGTAGTACGTGCTATTTCTAAATAGGTTGATCTGGAATGGATCGAGTATGACCTTGGGATAAGTCCTCCCCTCTTCTCTTCTCCTTCCAAAAGGAAAACGTGGCCAAAACAAAGGGAATTCCCCGTTAAAAGTCTCTTTCCCAAAGAAAGAAACCAGAATCAAAAGAAAAATTCGATTCTTTTATGGAAAAGAGGGATTAAAGAAAAAATATTCCCAAAGGGAGACCCTCTATGAAAAAAAAGAAAAAAATACTAAAAGCTCAAAAAAAGAGCAGTTTTCCACCTTCTATGCCTCAAACCACGGGACGCTTCAGAAGGGACCGTGGTATCTCTTTCCCATCCCTGGCTTATCCCAAGTGAAACATGATTCATTTCGAGGAATCCTAAAGTAAAAATAGGATTTACTTACTTGAATTTCATTTTGTTTAAGAATTCGATGTCTCGAGTAAGACGTAGGAATTTTGAAATATAGCTTGTTTTCTTATAAAACCTCAGCTAGATTAGCGAATGTCAAGACTCAAGCAAAGGCAAACACGAAGAGCTTGAGATCCTTGGGATTGAGGCTCAAAGCAGTTTTCCCTTTTGTAAATAGATTTTGAAAAATCGAACATCGAGCAACATAGGGTCTGCTCACTTGGAGCAGGAGGCCTTCGTAAATCTCAAAGAGTTCGACCATGTCATCTGGTCTCTGGGAGGTCGCCATTCTTGGCGTCTCATCCATGTAACGCATGTGCATATCCACGCATGGACACCTGCATAACATGATCCCGTTTAAGACCAGATCCCATAGAAATCCCTTTGGCGTGATATCTCCTCCTATCAGGTTTAAAAGAGAGATTTTGCTAAAAATTGGGACGATCCCATATTTTCGTGGATAGATTTAGGGAGACATCGAAAGGGGTGTTGTCGTCTTTACCATTATCCAAATCAATTTGGTTAATGCCAAAGAGGGGCATCTGTAAACACCCCAAAATCCCATGAATTTCTCAAATTATCTGGTTTTGCAAAAGCAGCCCCAAAGGGCTATTTTGAGTCTGAAAACCTAGGAGCCTTCCAGGCAACCCTATACATATGTTTAAATCATATATGTTTTGAAAATATATACATACAGTTTTAAAACCTTTAAAAAGGTATTTTGAAACCCCGAAAAGCAACTTGGCCTCATGAAAGCAGGACCAAAGAAGCAAAAGAGAGCCCAGACCCAAAGCATATGTCAAGCCCGACACATCAACTCTCGTATCAGAATCATCCCCAAAATCTCGGATATTCAAGCCCCTGTTATCAACAAATTGGTCAAAATGATCTCTAGAAGGTGAGAAGAAGAGCGGACGACAATGTTGGCGAAGACCCAACGCAAGACGGAGTACTGATGCAGTTAGGCCCCGCACAAACCGTTTGTTTCACAATGCCATGAAGGAGTTAGAAAATCAGATTTGGATCGGATCTGGACCATATATATCCAGATCCAAATCCAAACATGCATCTAGATTTGGATTTGGATTTGGATTTGGATCTAAAGATCCAATCCAATATCCACATCCATGGCCCACATCACCTTCTCATAAATGGAGGTGGGGCCCATAAAGAATTCACCTAAAAAGCTTGGGTAGAGAGAGAGTGGGATGATAAAGTATGAGTGAGAAAGTTGGTGGGCTTGACTTTTTTGTCAAGTTTTGGGTTAATCATGAGGATTTAGCCTAAGAGTGTGGGTTTAAGCTTGTATGCACCTACACCTAACCTGGGGCTGCACCAACATGAACCTGGCTGCAATTAGGTCCATGGATCAAGGCCAAGGGGATGCTCCTAAACCTTGCCCTAAGCTAACCCACCTCACCTAGCCATTTCCCTCTAAACCTGACCCAATCCTAGCCACCCTCACCCAAAACCACCCTAACCATACCTAGCCGACCTCACCTAGCTCACCCCACCTAACTAGACCACCTAGACCCTAGCTAGATTACACCTAATCCCACCTTAACCCACCTAATTAGACCCTAACCCCTAATTCCCAGCCACCCTAACCGACCTACCCTAAACCACCATACCACTCCCCCCTAGCCGACCTACCCAAACCACCCCACCACCAGCCCACCATATCCTAAATATCTACCCAACCGACCCCAACCCATGCCTATAAAAAAAAACCCTTTTGGGGCGGGTTTTGGCAGCTCTTGGATCCCTCTCTCTCCTCTCTCACCTGCCCTATCTCCACACCATCTCACTCCATCACCCCCAGCAGCACCACCATCCACCGCCACTTCCACTTGGCTGCACTTCCACTCAGCTGCCACCTGCACACCCCACCTGACTGCACAATTCCACTCGGTTGCCACCTTCTTCCAACTGTCACTTCCTTCCACCACCTCCGGCCACCACCTCAGCAACCACCTCCGGTTAGTACCCCCATCTCAACCCCATCTAACCTATCTTCCTCTTCCCTTCTTACCCAGCCACACAGTCCATCACCTACCACCACAACCACCTAGCCATCTCCCTTAAACCCGGTCACTTCACACCCTACATCCCCACCTTCCCATAGCCACTCATTTCTCAGCCCCTAGCTAAACCTTCACCCTTCAACCTGCAACCACCTAGCTAGCCCCTAACCTGCCACAACATCACCTAACATCCCTACTTGTTGCGCCTACCACTCGGCCATCTTCAAGTCTTCACTCGACTAAGACCCTACTTGGCGCCCACACGCATCTAAGGAGCTCCCCTTCGGTTGTCCAAGGCGACTCACTAGGCCAAAGCCAAGCAAGTCACACCCGGACCAGCTATACGTAAGTGCCTAACTCGGTCCTTGTTATGAACTTGCTTACATTTGATTAAATTTGATACGGGGTTGTAATAATGGAGCGTTGTCTCTCCCCGCTTGTAATAATGTGGTTTGGCACATCCACACACACGTGCACTTGAGCAATTTCGCTCTTAGTTGCACACGATTTTGGCATACACACAGGCCTAATCAACCCTTAAGATATAGTTATACCTATATGTTTTAAGTTGCATGGGTTTAATTTAAGTTGTGTGCGTGGTCTTTCAATTTCCACACTCACACACATTGAGCTTTCGCTCTTATTCCCAAGACCTTAGTAAAGGCCATATTGCAATTTTGTTTGGGGTGTTTAAATTCAAGTTGTGTGCATAGCATTTCAATTCTACACTCACACATATTGAGCTTTCGCTCTTACTCCCAAGACCTTAGTAAAGGCCTTATTGCAATTTCGTTTTGGGGTGTTTAAATTCAAGTTGTGTGCGTAGCATTTCAATTCTACACTCACACACATTGAGCTTTCGCTCTTACTCCCAAGACCTTAGTCAAGGCCATATTGCAATTATATTTGGGTTTACATTACAAGTTGTGTGAGTTGTCTTTACATATACACTCAACACCTATGCACACGTTGGCGACCTTCGGGCCCATATATATTATAAGTATTTCCCTTCGGCTATGTCTTTAAGATTTGGGTTTTAAGGTTCAGCTGTGTGCGTAGTCTTTCCATATATACACTACACACACTTGCACAATTGAGCCTTTCCGCTCTTAAGATAGAGTCATATTTCCCTTTTGCAATTTACATTAAGTCATTTCCCTTCCGCATTGTCTTTCAATTCGGGTTTTCCCTTTGGAGTTGTGTGAGTTTGCATTGTATATTCGCCATACCACGAGTTAGGACGCATATTGCATCAAAGCAAACCCCACACTCCCGTGCAAAAATCGCCCAACTTAGGTCACTTATGCACACACCTAGTTGGCCCTAAAAAACATAAAAAAGAAAGACATAGACACGTGCAAATCCCACGTGTAATAAAAATTGCAATCGTACATACAAAGCCCAAACACTTCGGGTATTTTTCAAAGAGGTTTAAATTTAAAAGACTTTGCCAAGCGTACAGACTGGCCCTTGCGCATCAGTGCAAGAAGGTCTGTGATGAAAAGAGCTCACTTGCTCACAGTCGTCCCGATAGAAGTCATATTTCAAAAACTTTCTTCGCTAGCTTAAGCAAGCTAGTTGGCACGCTCTTTTGTTAAATACGACTTAGACACACAAAAAGATTCACTTCAGGCCTAAGAACCAGAAGTGGAAATTTTCCGTATCTATAGGGGCACACTCTTTCAAGTGGTGAGCCTTGGTGACGTGCAGCCAAGAGACAAGCCGTGTGGGAGTGGGGTCACGTGAGAGTGGAGCTTGAGGGCTTGGAGGCTTGGGGGCAATCGGGTATTTGAGGGTTTAGGGCCTTGGAGGGGCTGATTTGGTTTGGTGTGACTCGAGCCAAGGGTGGCTCGAGTGGGCTTAGTTTAAAGGGTATAAGATGGGCTGGTCCTAACTAGGTAGGTCTAGGTTAGGGTGACTCGAGCCAAGGGTGGCTCGAGTTCTTTTGGGGTGTTCGGCCAAGGGAGGTGGCCGGGTTGTCTAAAGGAAATGGCCTGCCACTAGGCAAGCCGTGAGTTTAGTTGGGTAGGTGGAACGCGGCCTGCACCAGCAGGCTGTGGGTTTTTTTTTTTTAGGGAAACGGCGTACCACAAGGCAGGCCGTGTGGTTTGGCTAGGTGCGGCCTACAGTGCTAGGCGTTAGGCGCACATAGGGCGCGCAAGGAGCAGTAGGGGCGCTAGGGCGCGTGACGCGCGGGGTGGTGTGGCGCTAGGCACTAAGGGGCCCACGGTGGGCGCTAGGTTGAGCCGGGGGCAGTACGGGGGGTGTTTTTGGTTGGGTCTTGGGTGGTCCAGCAAAGGGGGTGTAAGGGAGTCGGTTTGGGTGAAGTGGGTGAGTGGGTTAGGTTTAGTTGGGGTTAGGTAGGTTCGAGCCTAGGCTAGGTTGGGGTTAGGTTTAGAATGGCTTACCTCTTGGAGCCGGTCCACCACATGCACTCACATCGAGCCCACCTTGGTTGCAGCCTCCTCCTTGGTTGCAGCCCACCTTATTGCAGCCCTTGACTAGGTTTAGGTTCATACAAGGTTCGAACCCAAACCCTTGATCAAGCCCACATGGCTAACCCATGGCTAAGCTCCATGGCTAGCCTCTCTCCCACTCTCTCTCCTCCCAAGCAATTCACGTGAACCCCCTCTTGGACACCCCTTCACCTCTATTTATAGGCAAATGAAGTGGGTCTTGGATTTGGATCTTGGAATCCAGATCCGATCCAAACACTATTTGGGTCTAGATCTTAGATCTCGGATATTTTGGGATCCAGATCCAATCCAAACACTATTTGAATTTGGATCTGGATATTTGGGTCTAGATTCAGTCCAAATTTTTCAGCTCCTTTCTTTCAGTCCTTTCTAGCGCTTTTCACAGTCAGTTTTGAGCGAGCTCCGGTTCCTCGGTGACCCAGCTTCGGCCTGGGTTTTCCCCAAGTCCTTCTTCCAACTGATATTCTACTTTTCAGGACATTTTGGCATTTGTCTTGATCTCCCTTTTCTTGTTTTTAGCCGGATTCTGGTGCTATCGATATCAGATTTCCCCACAGATTCCGTTCTTCATTCTAACGGGCCGTGGACTTTTGTCGACTTCATCAGGTTCTTAGCCTCTTTATGTACTTTAGAGTTGCTTTGGCTTTTTGACCCAAATTATGATTTTGGCCTTTTGTCTGGCTTTTCTCTGAACGGGCTTCACTTTTCTTTGTTTCTTCGGCTTTGGCCTTTGGAGGGCTTTTAAGTTCAAAAATTTTCAAAATATGACATTTTTGGGGTGTTTACAATATGTTCGTTCACTTATTTGTGTATGGGGTGTAGGATGCACTGAAGGTTTTCCATCTATCGTTATGTTGTGTATCAAGTATTTGTCAGACTCACAATATGTAGAACATGAATGATGTTGGACTACATGATTATTTGATATGTTCGTTCACTTATTTGTGTATGGGGTGTAGGATGCACCGAAGGTTTTCCATCTATCGCTATGTTGTGTATCAAGTATTTGTCATTGACTCACAATATGTAGAACAAGAATGATGTTGGACTACATGATTATTTGATATGTTCGTTCACCTATTTGTGTATAGGGTGTAGGATGCACCGAAGGTTTTCCATCTATCGCTATGTTGTATATCAAGTATTTGTCATTGACTCACAATATGTAGAACATGAATGATATTGGACTACATGATTATTTGATATGTTCGTTCACTTATTTGTGTATAGGGTGTAGGATGCACCGAAGGTTTTCCATCTATCGCTATGTTGTGTATCAAGTATTTGTCATCATGGGCGCAAACTGGGGTTATGGTATTATGGGTCCCAAGGCACATCCTATTAAGAAAATTCAATGAAGACCTATTTATAAAGGTAAAAATTTTGAAATACTTCTACACTAATTTGTTCCATACGTTAATTATCTAGTGTTGCCTTCGTTGCCACCCTATCATCCTTTATTTACAACTCTAGAATTGTGTTTCAAAAGGCACTTTTTTTTTGGATTATCAAGATGGGGTTAGGCAGGACCCCTGCACTAAAATAATGGTATATACAATAGATACAAGGAGATTGAGAAAATACTCCCAAAAGGGGTTGGAAAAACCAGTTGTTGTACTGCAGTATAGCAAAAGACGCAACAACCTCCATCTTGGATGCCATGATCTGTAGTTGTGATACTTGTTACAATAATGCAATAGAAATTCATGGTCTTGATAACACTGTATGTCAAAGTAGCCTAGTCATTACTTAGATGATGTCTTTGTTGAAACAAGAGTAGTTACTTCTCGATCCAATACTTACCATCATTAAAGGCACCAACACCTGGCTACCGGGTAAACTCGCAAGTTGAAGTTCATGAGTTCAATATCTGAGGTGTGGATCTGGCTTCAGCCTCATGGTTGTACGCAAAAAGTTGTAAGGCAGCAAAGTGACCCGGAGTAGTCAAGTTATTCTTCGAGCCGGTTTGGCCCATATCTAGCTTGTGCATGCTCGGTGACCTACATAAGCCGAAACTAGCTGGCTCCTTATGATGTATGAGATGAAAATGAACACATGCTTTCAACTTTCCACAGATTGCACACTTTGGCATAGATATCATTTCTTTATGTATAATATAAGAGTTAAACTATGCCAACTCAACCAGTCAGGAAGAGTAATCGTGCGGTTCAATGACAAAGCATTTCGATTTTACGTCAATAGTAGCATACAGATAAATATTTAACTTAAATGAACGTGAAATTAAATTTTCTAATGACAAAGAAATTAAAAAACATTAACTCTTAGCAACAAGCAAGCGCATGTCTGGTAAGTTGGCGAATGAGCCATGAATTATGTTCATTTGGTTTGTTTACGAGCCCCAATTCTGCAGAAACCCCAACATATTTTACACCTTTGCTGTATGAGTTTTCATAAAATGTTCATTTACTAGAAGGCAGAAACAAAGTTTACAGTGTAAAAATTGTGGAAAAGGTAAACAATAACCTTGACAACAACAAACAAACATAGCGTATACAAGAAATTACCCACGCCTTCTTTCCAGTCTGCCGCACTTATAAGGAGTGTTAATACATCTATACATACATCACATTCTCTTTAGCTCCTTACAAGCACTGTGAGAGTACATACATCTGGAAGCAAGCTAGGCCCTTATTCACAGCTTGAGGCTAGCTGGTGGTGCCCGAGGAATCTTCAAAATAAGTAGGGTTCAGGACGCCAAGGTTCACTTTCCACTTAGTGTCATAGTAAACAGGCACGGTAGTCCTCAAGGTTAAGTTCCACTTGGAAAGCCACAGTAAGGCTCTAATGGAGATGAATGGATGAACAAAAGATCATCAAGATTTTTGAACCTTTGATATGAAACGAGAAGACATGCCATGGAGAAGCCGAACAAATCCCATGAAACTGAGTTTCCCGTCAGAGTGCCTAATCCAATCATGGAGAACAGCGTGCACTGGAACTGATGGTCCGAGCCCAAGCTCCTGGTCAGTTCAAAAGGGAATGAGCACCAACTTTGCCCACCAGGCATCATTATATTTACGGTAGCAGGCCTCTAAGCATGAAAACAAGAACCAAATTCGTCCTGCTAAAAGTTCATACCTTCTGTGTATTTCACTGTAGGTGCATGCATGCATGTGATATTAGCATAGCTGCTTCGCAGTCAGGATATAGACTGCCTATGTGACAAGTGTGGGTACAAGTGAAGAGTGTAACTTACTAAAATCATGGGTTTGGGAACATAACCTCCCATGTCCAAAATTTTGGAACAAATAGCGAGAGATAAAATATGCATATTATATATACACACACACATACATACATACATATATATATTGATACTATCTTGTGAAACTATAATTATTTACTACTAAAGTTTTAATCGGTCAATATTCCATAAAAATGCCCCTTGATATGGCACTTAATTATCTTTTAACATTAAAATTTCTAGTTAAAAGTTATTTAAAATAATTAGTACTAAGTCAAGCACGGAGAAGTACGAGTGTCAAGTGTCAGACACGGGTGTGACACCCTAGTAGAAGTGTCCCTGTGGCATAATATATCTATTTTGTTACTTTGTCGTATAAGATTTTCCAATGTTCCATTTAATTCTAGACAGATAATGAGATAAATGGATATATTAGCCCCTGAAATATTGCCATCAGAACCAGTACTCTAGGCTTCCCTCGTCCATGGATTTTCAGAAGGTAAACCTTGGTTCTAAGTGAGAACATGATACAAAGGTACATGAAGTATGAAGTAATAATGAGTCCTTTTTGACGCCATCATGCATGAAACAGGCAAACAATCGCCCCCATGTACCATCTAGATTTTATTGATGCGGACCATCAGGCCATTGTCGTATACTGGTCGAGAGACTTACCGACGCAAGCTCCTCAATAACAATTGCTCTGTTCCCATCCTTCTCAAACATCTCATATGCTTGAAAAGCATGCTGCTCCCAACTCTCAAGAGCTTCCATCTGATGGACGCTAATAGCAGCTGCAGAGAACTCCTCGAAGTCCAGCTTTCTGTACTGAAGAGAGATCACCTGCAAGCATAGCAGCGGACCAAATCATAAAAGCCTCTAAACAGTGACGAACTTGTTGGGCTGCCTCAGACCTTAAAACTCAACTCACACCCAGGACAAGTTAATTAATCTGCCGTGACTCTTGTGTAAATAGCAAAGGTCTTCACACAAAGTATAACGTCAACAATAAGTCCAGTCCATACCATATTGACAAAATCATGAACCCGAGAATCCTTCATTGCATTAGTCGCATACTTCATTAAGGCCTAATCATTTGAAATTCACTTAGAATGATAAAGGTGATCATGAGAGCAACCAAAACCAAAAGTAAAAGAAGGCAATCCAAACTAACCGTCTTGAAGTTCTGCAGACAAATGAAACCATTCTTGTTTGGACCTAATAAGTTGAATTGTTCCCTTAAATAGGTGAGCTGATCCTCAGACAATGTCTTTGCAAGGGCCTGCCACAATATTTCCCCATGTTGATAGGCGAAAAATAACTACTATTTGAGCAATCAAGAAAGCATCCTACAATAAAATTATGCAAAAGAGTTGCCAATGCATAAGTTGGTGTTTAAACCATTTCTATCAAAGAAGTTATATAACCAATTCAGATGGTCAGAATACCAATTTCCATAGATTGCTGGAATGCTCGATCTTATAAAAGAATAATAAAATCAGAATGTTGTGCTCATAAAAGGTGAGAACTCATTGTATAGAATATGAAGGTCGAATTGGGTACGAAAAAGCAACATCATAATCTGGTAGAATGAGAATCATCCATACCCTCAAAGCAGCCTTTCTTAGTGACGATGAGTATAAATACGACTTCATAAGTCTGAACACTAGGATGTCGAATGGGATTTTGATATCCTGACAATTTTTCATCCATGGATGACCTGAACATTGAATCTCAAGCATGTCACAAGAATTTTCCAGATCTAAAAACAACAAAGGAACTCAACAGAGGTTACTCAAGAAAGAAAGAAAAGCATGTCCTCAGCATGACTACTCAACAAGGCTAGACACAAGTTCCAAATTCAACACTCTTGACCTTGGTTTGCAACATCTAATCACTGAAATTAGCGACGATCAACTTACAGAGGGCCTGAGCAGCAGTCATTCTTCTGCGTGCGTCCTTATTCAGCAGTCTCTTGACAAAATCCTTTGCCTCTGGCGAAAGAGTAGGCCATGGTGCTTCCTCAAAACTTGGGTCTGCCTTTAGCACAGTCCGGAAGATACCAGATTCAGTTCTTGCCCAAAAGGGTCGGCTTCCACATAGAAGAATGTATGCAATGACGCCAATACTCCACATATCAGCTTCTGTACCATAAGACCTATGCAGAACTTCAGGAGCAACGTAATATGCACTCCCAACTATGTCATTAAGCCTCTCATCTGTGTGATTTTCCAAATATAAGAAATGGCTCATAATACCCTTTGTATAGAGAGAAAGTGGAGCATATAACTGACCGAAGATAACACAAACAATCTAATTTAGACATAGCTGGACCTTATGGACTCAAAGCTTACCTGGTTTGACAAAATCAGACAGACCAAAGTCTATTGCCTTCAATTGAGTGTCCTCATCCTTTTTAGTGAACAGAAAATTCTGACATAGCAAAACATACTCTTCAGATTAAAGAAAAACAAGCTCATTAAACATACTAAAAACCAAAAAATTAAATCTGTCATAAACAAGCATTTACTAAGCAAACTTTGCAAGAAAGACAAGTAATGAATACTTAATGGCAATGCATCTTTTAGATGTCAGAATAGAATGCTAAAGGAGTAAAGGGCATTCAAGAAAGAAAATGATACGTAAAATGAGACTTAATATCTGGACGTGTATGAATTATTTAAGCAAACTTAATATACATTACCTCTGGCTTGAGATCCCGATGAACAACACCTTGGAGATGACAAAAGGATGCAACACTTAATATCTGGACCATCACCACCTTAGCATCATCTTCGGAGTACTTTCCTCCCCTAAAAACATAATAATCAAAACCAGTTGCTTAAATCAACAGAACAGACAAAATTGATGCATGAACAAGACAAACAGTGGTGAGAAGCTTAGCAAGAGCAAGATACCTTGACAATATCCTATCCAAAAGTTCACCTCCCTTACATAACCTGCAGAATGCAATAATTACTCATAAGTGCCTACCAATCTGAGATTGTATATTGTGTATAAACTATCAACAGGTTGCAGTAACAGAAATGACCAGGTTTGTTCATTGGTATCATATTATGCAGCTACAGTAGTGAAATAGTCTAAGAAAACAAAAGTTTAAAGATATAAATCATGTATACACAAATAGAGAAGCATAAAAAGCTGCAAATCTAAGCCATAAAATGCTAAACTTCTTCCTTGCAGACCAATTCACATAGCCTATGGTATCAGAACAATATAGTCTGGCAGTTCAGAAGTAACTTCACAACAACCAATCTCCTACTCAAACTGTGGAGATTCTGGAAACCTTAGAGGAGGTGTCATCGGTTTCCACATGGAGCACAGCATTTCTAACCAGACACATATGGTATACAGATAACCTACCACAAAGAACCAGTAAGTTGATAAACACTTACTCCATCACTATGTACACGGTTTCTCGGTCCTCAAAGGCCTCATAAAATTGCACAAGATTCTTGTGTCCTGTTAAAGCACTCAGAATCTTAACCTCCCTCCTTACATCCTCTATGGCGATTGCTGTGGTCATCTGCCAAGGCACCAACTTAGGTGAGATTATACTACGAACATGAAAGCATCAGTTATAAGCATTATTAAATCAGCACTTCGAATATGCATCTGAAGCCCATGAGCAATGTAATATGTTGCAATATTACATTATTTAAGTATCTGGAATTCATGAAAAACAGCTTCAGCACATCTCTCAAAATCAGCCTGAAGTTCTATACCATTTGAGAAAACAATTAGGGAACATTTGCAAATTATGAAGACCAACAGATTTCCAAATAGATAAGCATGATGCTATTGCACAGGCTGACCATGACATAATAGAAAGCAATCCCAATGATCATGGTGCCCCCTTACTTTTCCACTATCACACTTCCTGGAGTGGCTCTATCGGAATAACCCATGCTATGGTTCCATGGTCATTCACACCCTCAAGGTACTGAAAAAAAGGTGCCACACACTTCCTTAACTATCCTGCAAATTTAGGGGATCTTTCCAACTCAAGGACCCCGATATCCTGAAAATTTTTGGAAGGCACGAAGCAAGTAGTATATGGAAAATGAATCTTAACTCTTATGGATGCGTATGCACTCCTGGTCCTCCCAAACTTGGTTAATCCTGCCTCGCAAGGCTGAGTGGACGACGTGAAGCATTGAGCTGATTGGTCAAAACCAAATGCCATCCACCAAACAGTCCTGTAACTCAGGCGTACACAAAATTTTATGGTTTTCTGCCAGCAAATATTTTTACCAACAAAAGTGATATGGTTGAAGGCTCATGGAAGCGTTTCAATCTAACAAAAATAATACGGATCGAAACAACAGAAGACCGATATTCACGGGGACAAAATAATCCATTTCAACCGAGCGATCGGAGTTATAAACCCTTCGTTGGCTGCCTAAACGAGGTGCCAACAGAGAGAGGGATCCTAAGGTAACATACTGCCCTATTTGTTATCAGACCCACAAAGATTCAAAACTTTAGTGGTTTCAACCAAAGATAATATACGCATACGATTATCAAACCTAACAGATCATGGCAGAAAACAAACTAATCTAACGCTTAAGTTGTGATATCCACCAAATCCTCCCAGAAAAATACAAAAACAAAAACAAAAACCAGATATAAGACTAAATCCAACCTTTGCTTTAGGAATAACTTTCACAGCAACCTCCTGCCCTTTCATCTCCCCCTTTTTCACCTTGGCAGCACATGTGAAGCCAAAATGGCCACGACCAACTTCTTCTCCGAGCTCATACTTTGAATCAAACTGCTTCGAAAACCCGAAACTCTTGTCCAACCCCAATTCGCACTCACTCCCTTCGGGGATGGCAGGCTCATTCGGCTTCACGGATCCGTGCCGACGAGCAAGCAACGCCTTTATATGCTTCGCCGGAGACGGCGGTGGGAAAGGACGCTTGAAGAAGCGGGTCGGCGTCGAATTTGCCGTCGTTGCCGTCGAATTCGGGGTCGAATAGGGCGGAGAATTCTTGAAGAAAGTGTACAGAGGGCTCGGGCTATATAATGGCGCTTTTGAAGGCTTCCCTTCTTCATTTTGCACCTTCGTTTCCACCTCCAATTTGGCTTCTTGCTTCACAATACTTCCACCGTTTTCAGCAACGTTTTGGGGGTCTGTACTGGGTCTCCCATAACACAGACCCATGGCAAGAAATGAACAGAGAACCAGAAAAACAAAACCCGGAAAATATTTCACCAAAAGTACTAGAGATGCTGAAGGATAAGCAAGTATAAGGACACCCAACAACAGAAAACCCAAAAGTATCAGGATCTTAGTAGAGAAGATATAGGCAAAGGGCCCAGAAAGCAAGCAAGGGAGAGAGAAGCCAAACCAGACAACCCCCAAAATCTACCAGGAGAGAACTGGAGAGGAGGACTAAAACAAAATGAAAAAATAGGAAAATAAAAACATCCAAAACCCAACTGGGTTGTCACAATAATTTGAAGAAATAAATGGAGCACCAATCAACCTAGAGAGAGAGAGGGAGGGAGGGAGAGCTAAGCATCAATCCTGAAAGGAAAAAACCCAAGGAGAGAAGATGGGCTGACAAGAAGAAAACAAAGAACGATTTGTGCTACTGCATTGGTTCTCAAGAGAACTCTTCCACCTTTTGCTTTTCTGGCTTTCCCCTTCTCTTCTTTTAGCTAAGTTGAGAGAATTAAATTATTGGGATGTGGTGGAGCCAGGCGTATGATAGACTTTAGCATATAAAAAAGATTTTATATATACATAGAGAAAGAGAGACGAGGCTGTATAACAACTTGATCTTGGAAGATGAAATCTGTGTGACGTGCATTTTGTAACTTTTTCTTTCTTAGTGGTTTCACTTTTTCTGCAAGTTTGCATCATGCACCGTCACTTTCCCCACTCTTCATCAATTTAAACTCAAAGAGGGGTTATTTCAAATGTTGCCACAAATTTGACTTTGTTTGTTGAAGTAATTACTTAGCGTAAGCTTTCACTGTCAAGAGCATCTATACAGTACTCGATTTTGTGTGATGAAAGTTTATCTTAAAGAACTTGGAGATCGCTTGGTGTTGTTTTGGCTTTCACAATTGAGGTTGACCACGCCAACTTGTGTAGGTGATCGAGCTTCTGCCCTCCAAGGATTGATGCTATTAAGGGACTCATTATAGGAGAATAGCATGTCGAAAGAATTCAAATTTATAGAGGCCAACGTATCTGGATTGGCTCGTCTTTGGGCCCTGAACTGCATGAGAAATCATTGTCTACCATTTGATATTAGACCATTCGTTTCAGGCTATACTTCTGGCGCTTCTTTAGTTATTTAGGGCTCTGCCCCACTCAGTTCACGCAAGGAAAAAAGAAAATTTTATAGTACAATGGTGAGGCCAAAGCCAGATCTGCCGAAGAAAATAATTTGGTGAAGAGATTTTACCTTGTTCTCTCAAGTAACATGATGATGATGATGATGATACATTCCTTTTAAATAAGCATGATGAGATTCATTGATTTGGTGCATCGTCATGTGGTTGTTCAATGTAACTATATTAGGGTATTTGGGTAAATGAAGTGCACGTATCTTTATCTATTATGCCATTTTATTTGTCTTTCAACCAGCTTCACTAATAAAAGGGCTAGACCCGTTACGTTCATGAGACGTCCAAACCCAAGTTTGGCTAGCAGTTAACCACTGCCTTTTGTGTAGGAAACGAGTCAAGGGTTGTTGGGTTGGTTCGTCCCATTTACCAGCTTTAATCATCCCTCGTGCTGGGCTTCAGCTTGGAAAGAAGGGCACGGCCTATAGTCCATTAGAGTGACTGCCCGTCTAGCACCTGCGGGCTCTTTCCATTATGCTAAGGCCTTTGGCCTAAACTCTAGGCTATTAGACACTGAGTAAATGAGCTACTCTTGGCTTCATATACTGCACTATGCTCAAAAAATGAAATAAAGTGGGGTGTAAAATCTTCAGTGAACCACTTTGACTGTCAAAAAAGGAAATCCAGTTTGGAAATTAAATTTCTTTGTTTTCAAACAAGGAATACACGTAATATAATATACATACATAAGTATATATATATATCAAGAGAGAGAAGTAGATAATGTCTTTCAGTGTGAAATCTTGCATAAACATTTTTATGATTCAATTTTTGAGATCAATAATTGAGATAATAACCTAAACTTTGTATTTGGTACATTAAATATAAAATATAAAAATTTAAATATTTACCATTCATCTCAAAGATTGCACAAAAAAACATTACAGGTTTAGCACCAACTCTCTCTCTCTATATGTATAATATATATATATATATATCAAAGTGCAGCTTATTTTTTACCAAAAGTATATATACTTATGCATATGCACGCGCACACGCACAGACAATTTGCGAGTCAGACCTGACCACTGTATCAAGTTGCAGCCTTGCAGTGGAGTTTCCAATGTGGCAGTATATTGTATTAAAGATAAGCCTGTTACAGTGCTACACTTCCCTTTTTGAACTGAAAAAGTACCCGTTTGAAGTTATGGTGATGGATTTCTTCACATTGACCATTTACAAAGGAGCATTAAAACCTGCTATGCTAATGACACATGCTTGTCAATCAAGTTGGAAAATTGCGCACTGGATATTAATGATGTTTATTGAATACTGTATAACTATTTCTGTTCACTGTTCAGTGTGCTGATCATCCACAGTGAATTCAAACTAGGGTTAGTACAGAAGCTAAGAAAGTAAAGAAGGTTATTCATAATTCGTGCATCAACTCTAAGTCGTGTTCATATTTGGCTCATAAACTTGTACAAACACGGTCAAGTTAAAGGAGCTGAACATGAGCTGCTTTTTTTTTTTCCTCTCTAGGCAAGCGGTGCCTGGGCAAGCAACATGAGCAAAGCATTGGCGAGTTCAAACTCAGCTCATCTACATGTCGAGAACGGTAAGATTGAGTTGAGTTAGAGCTACCATTGAGTCGATTATGGTAAACAAGAGTCACTCTTGTTATTTTGATAAAGAATCACTTAAGTCACCTGTACCTCTTCCTCAACCGCTCTCTGTTTTCGGAGCCCTTATTTGGGTGGTTATAGAGCTTATCTATAACAGACCAGCTGTTACGGATTTGTTTTGTAATCGCCTTCACGGGAAACATGTAGATGGTCGATCTAGCCATTCCCGTGAAACTGCTGAGAATGGCCATTTCTCGGCTTCACATCTCCCACTTAGTCAATCGAGCCAAATGTTCTAACATACTGGTTTTCCTCTCACTTTTGCAGGGTTTTTCAAGTAATGTTATTTTATGATTGCCATTGAAATCATTACCCGTTATGATTTTTTACCTACACAACAATCAAACATATCTCAAACCCATATTTTTAATATATTTTGAGAAAAGATCCTCTATTATGCCTTTAATCAAGGAGCTTGCCAACATATCTTGAGTTGGTATATATGAGATGATATTTCCTTTCTTATAACCATATCATGAACATAGTAGTATTTCACCATTATATGCTTGCTTTTAGAGTTGTCAGCTCCACTCTTGATTAGAGTAATTGTTGTATTGTTGTCATAATAAATGACAACCGACTCGTCGGCTATGTCCAGCTTCAAATCTCGTATGAAGCGACTTATCCACACGACACTTAGTTATACAACAAGCCACATATTCATCTTCATATGTATGTAACGCTATACAATCTTGTTTCTTACATGCCTAAGAAACAACTCCACCTCCAAATAAAAATATTTGTCTTGAGGTTGATTTGCTGTCATCTGTGCTCCCAACAAAGTCAGCATCTAAATATCTTATCACTTTTAGTTTATATGCTTGAAAACATAATTTCAAGTCCTTTGTTCTTTTGAAATATCTTAGAATCCTTTTCACAACTATCCAATGCTCCTATCTAGGATTACTTTGATATCTATTCACAAGATCAACAACAAAATTGATATCAGGTCTTGTACATAACATAACATATATCAAACTACCCACAGCTTGTGCATAAGGAACATTAGGCTTATCGTCTCCTTCATTGAGACAATCAACCTTGCTTAGTTTTACCTCTTTTGCAACGGGTGTAGAAGCAAACTTGCATTCACCAATTTTAAACTTTTTGAGGATATAATCAATATCTCTCTCCTAACTTAGGCATAGAAAATTAAATTCTCTATATCGAGAAATCTTTATATCTAGGATATAGGATGCTTTTCCCATATCCTTCATTTCAAACCTTGAGTTTAACCATGACTTGGTTTTAACAATTATCTCATTGTTATTTACAATCAACAATATGTCATCTACATATAATGATAAAATAACAAAGTGGCTTCTACTATTCCAAATATAGACATAATGATCAAGTTTATTAGCTACAAACCCAAGTTCAACAATGGCATTTGAAAAATTAAATAACATTGATGAGGTGACTATTTAAAGCCATAGAGAGATTTTTTCAACCTATATAATTTATCTTCTTGGCCTTCAATTATGTATCCTTTGGGCTGATGCATATATATGATTTCATCTAAATCTCTATTTCAAAAAGCAGTTTTTTTACATCTAATTGATGTAAATCCATATCATAATATGATGATATCGCCAGGATTATTCTTATGAATACAAATTTTGTAAGAGAAAAATATATCTCAACATAATTTATCACCTCCTTTTGCGAGAATCCCTTTGCAACCAACTTCACTTTAAACTTGTCAATTGATCCATCCGTTTTATTTCTTTTTCAGAACCCATTTGCAGTTTATGACTTTTCTTTCTTATGTCAAATCAATCAACTCCCAGACTTGGTTTTTCTTAATAGATTCAATTTCCTCATCCACAACTTTCTTCCAGTTTGATACTTCAGATGAGTTAATAGCCTACTTATAAGTCAAGTTATCAATTAGCTCATCTAAATCTACAGAATTATACACTTCTTGTGCAAGATAAGTGTGATAATCCCTTAAGTAGGATGGTGTTGTAAGACACGAAAATTCTTTGCTCCTGGTTTACAAGACCAGAAACGAGTCTTTTCGAGTTTTACATTGCTTTTAAGGGCGTGCCAGCTAGCTTACTCAAACTAGCGAAGATTTTAAAATATATCTGACTTTTAAAAGGCAATTGTGGCTAAGAGGGATCTTTTCGCTTGAAACCTTCTTGAATCGGTGCTCAAGGGTCCGTTTAAGCGCTTAGAAAACATCGATTTTTAAACAAACATGATCTTTTGAAAGACAAGCAAGTATTTGACGATTTGTTTGCCTAAGTTGCAGTTTTTATTACGGAGTTATCCGTATCCAAGTCTTTGAGCTTTTAAGCTATCTTAGGCCAGATGTGTGTGCTTCAAGTGGCCTAAATTTAGCGAGTTTGGGCATAGTTTCGGGGTATCCTCTTTGAAAATACGCAAATGCAAGGATGCACGAACTCTCTTCGGGTTTGATATGATGTGAGCTAGGGTCGAATTGAAAGTAACTCACACACAGCTTAAAGTAAATATCTGAAATGTAAGTGCAACTCATGCAGCTGAAAGGAAAATACCCGAACCTTAAAAGCAACTCACACGACTTGAATATAAATTGCGGAAGGGAGATATACTTATATTAAGAGCGGAAAGGCTCAATGCACGCGTGTGTGAGTGTAGAATTGAAATGACAAACTCATACGACTTGAATTGAACTTGCCGAAATTGAAATATAAGTATATAAGAGCGGGAAGGCTCAATGTGTTCATGTGTGTTGTGTATAAATGGAAAGACAACTCACACGACTTGAATTGAACTACCCGAAATGTAAATACATACACAACTGAACATAAAACTCACGCAGCTGAAAGTATATGGATACTCTATATCTTAGGGGCAACGAAGGCCCAAAATGTTCGTGAGAGTGTAGAGCAAGTGCTCACGTGCTCTTGTATGCAAGTGTGGAATTTAAAGGACAAACTCACATGACAAGAATGTAACAACCCGAAATTGAAATTGCACGGCTTTTACTAAAGTCTTTTAAGTAAGAGTGAAGGCTCAATGTGTGTGCAATAGTGTGCAACTAAGAGCGAAAAGGCCCAAGTGCACGTGGGTGTCTTGTGTACGTTTTAAGAGCTAAGGCTCAAGTGTACTTGTGTGCTTGTGTATCAAGCACCAATATTACATCTCGGGGGGAGACCATGATCCATTATTACAACCCCGTATCAAAATTGAATTGAATTTAGAGGAGTAAGATAAAAACCAAATTTAAACACTTACAATGATTCGGCTTTTCTCTCCAATTCGTTCGTGCTTGGGCTTGTGGTCCACCTTTGCAGCCAAGAGGGGTCTCCCTAGGTGGCTTAAGAGAGGGTTGTGTGGGTTCAGGTGTGCTTAGGGACACGCCGTTCCCTTGGGCTTATGAGAAGGCTCACGGCAACAAAGGGAGTGTATGGGTTGGCTCTAGTCGGCCCTAAGGGGAAGGCTTAGGTGCTCCTAAGGTGTGGTTGGCTAGGGCTGAGTCACGGGTGGAAGATGGCAGGCTGGTGCTGCAAGCAGCTGGGGCGCAGCTAGTGCGTGGTAGGTCGGCGCTAGGGCGCATAGGACGTAGTTGGCGCGGTAGGGGCGTAGGGCACTAGGCGCGCAGTGGGGGCGCTAGGCAGGGTGCAGAGCGCTAGGCGTGCAGCAGGGGCGCGCCGGGTGACACTAGGGCGCGCGGTAAAGGCGGGAAAGCACCGCAGGGGTGCGTAGCCGGGTTCGGGGGTGTGAGGTTGGAGGTGGAATGATGGGGGTTGGTTTAGGTTCTTGTTTGGGTTTAGTGGGGTAGGTTAGGTGATTAGGCTAGGTTTAAGGTGGTTTAGGGTTAGGTTTAGAGAAGTGGGCTAGGTGATTAGGCTAGGTTTAGGGTGGAGTTAGGAGGCCTACCTCTTGGAGCCGGTCCATCTTGGTTGAGCCCACGTTCATGCCTTGGTTGCAACCATCCTTGGTCGAGCCCACCTTGGTTGCAACCCTTGTCTTAAGCCCACTTAGCCAACAAGGCTTGAACCCACCTCACCCTTGAGCCAACATGGCCAGGTCTATCTCTCACTCTCTCTCCTCCCAAGCATTTCACGTGAATCTTCATTTGGGACCCCCTCACCTCTATTTATAGGCAAATGAGGTGGGTCTTGGATTTGGGTCTTGGAATCCAGATCCGATCCAAATACTATTTGGGTCTGGATCTCAGATCTCGGATATTTTGGATCCAGATCCGACCCATATATTTAGTTGGTTTTGGATCTCGGATCTTAGATGTTTTAGATCCAGATCTAATCCAAATACTATTTGGATTTGGATATGGATATTTAGGTCCAAATCCAATCCAAATTTCTTTTCTTCAGTCCTTTTTGGCATTTTTCGAGGCGGACGGTTTGTGCGGGCCCTGATTTCATCAACGCTCCGTCTTATGCTGGGTTTTCCCCAACCTTGTCGTCTGAACTCGTTCTCGCTTTTTTGGAGTTCGTTTCTGCTCATTTTCACCATTTTTGGCTTGGATTTCTGTTGCTTGGGTGGATGTACTTGGTTTGGCTTTTTGGTGTTCTGGGCTTGCAGTCTGCTTTAGGCATGGTACTTCCTTTTGCCTTTTGAACCTTGCTTTTGTCAGGCCAGGGTGCTTCCTTTGGGCTTCTACACCTACTTTTGAGGCTGCTTTGGCATTCAGGCTTCACCTGTTGAATTTTAGATTTTACAAAATTGGGACTTGGCCCATATTTGAGAAATTTGATTTGAATGGGGTAAATTTTGAGCTTTTATAGCCCCTGGGTTTTCAAAAACTCCAGAATCTGGTTTTGAAATGCTTTTTCAAACCAGGTATTTGTTTTTTAAAATCATTTTATTTTGGGGTGTTTACAGGTGTGACCTTGGGCCTTTTATGTTAACTTAAAGTTTTGGTTGATTCAGGAAGATCTTCTATAGTTCAAATGATGATTGATATAGATCTACTAGATCGTCAACATAATCATCATTATTCTCAAGAATATCATTTTTAATATATTCTAAGAATTCAACATCTCTATACTCTATCAATCCATGGTCCTTATGATATCCCTTTGAGCCTTAGGATATCCGATGAATATACATCTCAAGGACCTGTTGTCTACTTTGTCTCTAAACTGATCAAGGATCTTCATATGATCAATAGATCTCTACCTCTTGAGATGACCTAGGTTAGGTTTTCTTCCAAACCACATCTTATATGGTGCAGTAAATACAACTTTATATGATATTCTATTAAGTATATTTGCCAATTTTCCTTTTGGAGAGAGAAGTAAAATGGGGGGAAAACTTATCCCTTTGGCTACTCAATTCAACCAAGATCATCCCATTTCCTAATAGCATCTACCATTTGAAAATATTTTGCTATATTGAACAAGGCTTCATTTTGTAAGCCAAGGATTTTTGAAATGTTACCAACTGATTTTAAAAACTCTGCTTTTCATAAAGCATCGATTTCTTCATTTAGGGCCATACAATCAATCGTGATCCTTCTTTCAAGAAGGTCAAAGGAGTTCAGGCTTAGATTTCTACTATTTTGGTGGGTGTTCTTGGCTTGACATTTGATGCTCCGGGCTTGAAGTCTGCTTCTGACCTGGGCTCTCATTTTGCCTTTTGATCCAGCTTTTATCAGGCTAGGGTGCTTTCTGGGATTTTGAACCTGCTTCTGAGGCTGCTTTTGATCAGGCTCCACTTATTGGATTTGGGCTTTTACAAAATTGGGACTTGGCCCAAGTTTAAGAAATTCGTATTTCGAAAGGGGTGTAAAACAGAAGTTTAAGGCTTTTGTAACTCTTGGGTTTTTGAAAACTCAAAATCTGTTTTTTGAAATGGATGTTTTAAACCAGGTGTTTGTTTTTGAGTGTCGTTTGATTTTGGGGTGTTTACACCACCCTGCATTCCGTGGTCAGCCCATGGCCATTCACCATGTGGGCGTTTGACATCATAGGACCAATTTTTCTAAATGCATCAAATGGGCATAGGTTTATCCTAGCAGCCACTGAATACTTTTCGAAATGGGTTGAAGCTACCTCCCTGACTAATGTCCAGGGGCAACATGTAGTGGCGTTCATTAGGAAAAATATTTTGGATCGATTTGGAGTTCCAAAAGACCTAGTGTCTGATAATGGCACCCCCTTCAAGAACGAGAGGATGGTAAAGTTATGTAACACATATGGCATAACTCACCATTTCTCATCGCCCTACTACCCTCAAGGCAACGGCCAAGCCGAAGCCACCAATAAGACTCTCATAAGCATTACTGAGAAAACTTTAGAGAAGGGTAGGACGTGGCATGAGAAGTTGGATGAAGCCTTATGGGCTTATAGGACTTCCATCCGAACTCCCACAAATACCACACCATTTGAGTTGGTCTATGGCACAAACGCCATTCTCCCCATTCATACTAAATTGCATTCATTTCATACATAACTTGCACTCGACCTTCCCCTAGAGACGCTTTAGCATGCTAGAATGGCCGAGCTTGATTTATTAGATGAGAGAAGGCTCCTTGCCATGGATCATGCACATGCATACCGGCAAAGGATCACCCGACATTATGAGAAGCATATGAAACCTCGCCACTTCAAAGTGGGAGACCTTGTGCTAAAAATCATCCAACATCGTGGCCCACATCCACTTGGAAAGTGGCGGCCCAAGTGGGATTGTCCTTATGTTGTACATGGAACCACCACGAACAATGCATACTAGTTAGTGTAAACACCCGAAAATAAAAATATTTTCAAAAAGGTTCATCAAGCTTTAAAGATTGTTTCAAAGTTCAAAACATGAAATACAAACTTGTTTGAAGTTTTAAAATTTACAAGCTTCAATCAAACCTATGTTTTGAACTAAAACCCACTTGCAAAACCAAGACAAACCCAACCCAAATGCCATCATGTGAAGGAAGGCAAATGCAACAAATATCTCGACTTGGAAGAAAGTTTAAGTCCCGTGCCTAGCCCGGATGAAGCACACGTTACAAAGGACGCCTCGTGGAGATCTTCAAGTCCAAGCCAAAAACCGAAGATGGAATCAATTTGGCCAACTACACCAAATGGGAAAGGTCTACTTCACCAAAGCCACATGGGATGAAAATGGTTCAAGGACCAGCCATACGTGGGAAGTAAGTCATCTACTCAAGATCAAGCCATGAAGAAACCAAGCAAAGCCGAGCTTGGCCAGTCAAGACATGGCCAAGGCACGACCGGATGGTACACGAGCCTACTTCGAAGCGAACACATAACCGGGTGGAGCACAAAGCATACGAGCTGGTTCAAGTCACGGGCCAAGTATAAGGGGCTTGGTGCATCAAACATCAATTCAAAACAACTCGGCAAAGACTTGGTCAAGACAAATACCGAGTGGAACGAGCATTGGCTAGTCATCTCAAGTGCCATTGAGCCCAAAATTAGGGCTAGGTTCACGTGGAAACTAGCCTACATGGGGCTGGTCTATGTCGAAACAAGGGGGACCATTAAATGGCTGGACCAAAGTGGATCCAAACTCATTGGATCAAGGTCCAACCCGCCCCATGGAAGAGGCTAGAGCCAGCCCCCCTTGGCCTATAAAAAGGGCCAAAGGGGGGGCATGAAACCCAACTTGGACAATCTTGGCAAGAGTAGAAAGAGAGGCTCTAAACATTGGTGGTTGTATTCTAGGTGAGGAAAGGAAGACTCCAACCTAGAGGGACGTGACTTTCAAGTGTGGAAAAAGGGTAGATAGGTGAGAGTGTGGGAGATAGGAGGAAGAAGAAGGAACCAAAGAGCTCCGGAATTCATTCTTGAATATCCGGTTATTTCACCGATTCGTGTAAGTACTTTTTTTTATTCAATGGCAATGCATCTTCTTCATTCTAATTAAATTAAATGGGGTTGTAATAATGGAGTTTTATCTCCCCCCACATTGTAATAAGTTAGGATTTGCTGTAACTTTCATTTGATGGATGAAACATTATGCATACACACGCACGCCACATGTTTGATGTTATGTTTCTTCCTTCCTATATGCTATAAATCTTCTATACTTCTAACCCCTTCTATGCATAAGCTATAAGATAATTTTAATTCCTTTATATTTCAGTAATTTTAATTCGGAACTAAGGGTTGTTGCAATTTGCTTTGGTGTGAGTTTGCATTTACACATACTCTCTATAAAAGTCTGAAAATTATTTTCTACATCTGCACCTCTCATTGCTATATTTTTAATTCTTGATTCTGTGATCCAAACATACTGAAATTTTAGAAACACTTTGTGCACATACCCAGGTCTTAGAAATAAAATTATCAAGAATTATAGGACCATCTAGACATGTAAATAAAACTGGATAAAACTGAACAAAAATCTGTCCACTATTTGCACAGTCAGTTTCTCTATAACAAAAACTGGGTTTTTATCCCATAACTCTATGTGTAAGAGTCTAAATCAATTGAATTTTGATTCATTCGAAAGCTTACATCCATAGCTTTCCAACAATATCAAATTTACCAAATTTGGAACTCGGACCACCAAGATACAAGCTTATCTTTGAGTCTTTGTATTTCTGTGATAGGACAGTTTCGGGTACTTGAGAAGTATTGATTCATTGATTTATTGTGGCTTCAAAACAAATCCGATTTTATATATGTAAAGTGCTATAGATCCTCCACAGTATAGCGTTTGTTTGAAAAAAATTTGGTGATTTTTGGAGGTCTGTAAGTCATTTACATCAGTTTGGGAAACACACCTTGAAAATTGAACTTTCTGTTTTCAAGACTTGTTCATTTCAAAGTCTGGAATTAAGTGCACATATTACTTCTTTCAAAAATACCAGCTCTTCACGTGATTTGGACTTCATCTTGGTTTCAAAACTGAAATTCTCAAGTGCTTAGATTGACCCTTGAGCATCGGTTAAAGAAAGTCTAAAGCGAAAAGAGTTCGCTTGCACACAATCGCCTAGAAGTCTAAATTTTTTGAATATTTGCTAGTTTTGAACTAGCTGGCATGCTCGCACAAGCGTAGGGGTGAAAACTTACATTTCAAGTTTGTCTCATAAACTTCAGAATGAAAATTTTCATGGCTATAGTTAGTCAATGTTGAGGGTCGAAATTTAGCAGACCCTATGAATGCCCAATATTTGAAAAAATACCATGTGTAGGGTCTAAGCCAAATCCTATTACGAAAGGATTTTGAGGAAAATCTCCTTTGAAACTTCATGACAGAGGATCAAGGTAGATTGTGCAACCCTGAATGAGAGAATCAATGCTTGTGAAAAAGCGGAGTTTTCAAAAACAAAAGGGTTACATTTCAAAATTCTTCTTCTTACAAAGGAAGGCCTGATTCAAAATAGCAAGATACTTGCAAGTAGTACGTTCTATTTCTAAATAGGCTCATCTAGGATGAATCGAGTAGATCATTGGGATAAGTCCTTCCCCTCTTCTCTTCTCTTCCTCAAAAGGAAAACTTGGCAAAAAGCAAAAAGGGAAATCCCTACAAAATATCTCTTTTCAAAAGAAAGCTGAATCCAAAAGGAAAAATCATTTCTTCTATGGAAAAGAGGGAACAAAGAAAAAATACTCCCAAAGGGAGACCCTCTATGAAAAAAAGAAAAAAAATAGCCAAAAGCTCAAAAAGAGCAGTTTTCCGCCTCTTTGCCTCAAACCATGGGACACTCCAGAAGGGACTGTGGTAACTCTTTTCCCATCCCTACAACTTATCCCAAGTGAAGAAAGGTTCATTTCAAGGAGTCCTAAAGTAAAAATAGGATTTGCTTACTTTAATCTCATCTTGTTTGAGAATCAGACATTTTGAGTAAGGCGTAGGAATTTTGAAATACTACTTGAACTTCTTATAAAACCTCCGCTAGATTAGCGAGTGTTAAGACTCAAGTAAAGGGAAATACGAGAAGCTGAAAATCCTTAGGATTGAAGCTAAAAGGAGTTTTCCTCTCTCAAAACAAATTAAGAAAACCTCGAACATCGAGCAATATAAGACCAACTCACTTGGTGCAGCAGGTCTTCATAAGACTCCCAAGTTTGACCATTCCATTAAGTCTCTAGGAAACCATACTTCCCAGCATATCATTCCATGTCGTTCACTCATATGTGCACGCATGGACACTTGCACAATCCCATTTAGGACTAGCACCACATTAGGTAAAGTCCCCTTTGGCAAAATCCCCTCTTACTGGGCACAATGGAAACATTTTCTTCAAAACTGGGATGATCCCATATTCCCGAGGACGAATCTAGGGAGAAATCAAATAGGGGTATTGTCTTCTTTGTCATTATCCAAATAAATTTGGATAATTTCAAAGAGGGGCATCTGTAAATACCCCAAAATCAAATGATTTTCTGAAACAAACACTTGGTTTAAAACATCCATTTCAAAACCAGATTTTGAGTTTTCGAAAGCCTAGGAGTTGCAAAAGCTTTAAACTTTTGTTTCAAACCCCGTTCAAAATGAAAATGCCTCAAACTCGGGCCAAGTCCCAATTTTGCAAAAAACCAAAACCAATAGGTGGAGCCTGATCAAAAGCAGCCTCAGAAGTAGGTTCAAAAGCCCAGAAAGTATCCTGGACTGATAAAAGCAGGATCAAACGGCAAAAGGAAAGCCTAAGCTAGAAGCAAATTTCAAGCCCAGAGCATCAAATGCTAAGCCAAGAACATCCACCAAAATAGTAGAAATCCAAGTTCGAAACAACAAAAATCAGTTGAAACGAAGTCCAGAAAGGTGAGAAGGAGTTCAGACGAAAAGGTTGGGGAAGACCCAGCCCAAGACGGAGCATTGATGAAGCTAGGGCCTGTAGAAACTGTCCGTCTCGAAACACCAAGAAGGACTGAAGAAACAAAAATTTGGATTGGATCTGGACCCAAATATCCAGATCTAGACCCAAATAGTGTTTGGATCAGATTTGGATATCAAAATCCAAATCCAAGATCCATACCCAAGACCCACCTCATTTGCCTATAAATAGAGGTGAGGGGGTGCCCACAAGTTCACGTGAAATCCAAGAGGCTTGGGGAGAGCTTGCATAAAGTAGGTGAGAGAAAATTGGTGTGCTAGATATTTTCAAGTGGGCTAGTCTTGTGGGCTTGATCAAGGGCATAGGTTCAAGCCTTGTATGAACCTAGGCTGAAACCAAAGGGTTGCACCAACTTGAAGAAGGGTTGCACAAGGGTATGGAAGCATGTGCAAGGCGTGGTGGACCGGCTCCAAGAGGTAGGTCTCTCAACCTCACCCTAAACTAGCCTAAACCACCTAACCCACCCCACTAAACCTAACTCTAAACTAGCCTAGACCTAGCCCCTTTCACCTAAACTGATCCTAACTTCCCCAAACCCACCTAAATTAACACCCAACCGAGTGTAGTTGCACTCGGTTTGAACCCCTTCCTACACTTCTGTAGATGCGCGAAAATCCCCGCCTCTTCGCCTCTTTCGGGGCTTGGAGCGGATCCTCTCGTGTGTCTAAGGCCTATGTATGCAAATAGGGCGTGCCAGCTAGCTTACTTAAGCTAGCGAAGATATTTTTAACACTGACTTCTAAACGTGGCGACTGTGAGCAAGTAAGCTCTTGTCATCGCAGACCTTCTTGCACCGATGCGCAAGGGTCAGTCTGTACGCTTTGCAAAAATCGAGTTTTTGGAGAGAAAGTCTACGAAGCGGTTCGAGGTGTCTATTTCGGGTCTTTAAGATGCGGTTGCATGTTTTAGATCACGTGGATTTGCACGTGCCTAAGTCTTTTCTTTTATCCCTTTTCGGGCCACCTAGTTTGTGTGTTATGAACACTCCACTACATGGGCGAATTCGAGCGGGGCTTGCTTCGATGCAATATGCGTCCTACCTCGTGGTATGGCGTAGATGCAATGCAAACTCACGCTACTCCGAAGGGAAAACCCGAAATGTAAAGACAATACTGAAGGGAAATAACAGAAGGGAAATAACCGAAGGGAAATAACCGAAGGAAAATAACCGAAGGGAGATATGCATATAGATTATGTATATGAGCCCTTACTTGGGTCTTACAAATAAGAGCGAAGGCTCAATGTGGGTGCGTGCTTGAATTGAAAGACTTACACACACGACATGAAATTAAACCCAAATATAAATTGCAGTATGGCCTTGACTAAGGTCTTGGGAGTAAGAGCGAAGGCTCAATGTGTGTGAGAGTGCTTGAATTGAAAGACTACCCACACGACATAAATGAAACCCAAATATAACTGCAATAAGGCCTTTACTAAGGTCTTGGGAGTAAGAGCGAAGGCTCAATGTGTGTGAAAGTGCTTGAATTGAAGGACTTACTCACACGACAAGAAATGAAACCCAAATAGTATAGGTCGGCCCTTACTTGGGTCTTTCAAATAAGAGCGAAAGCTCAATGTGTGTGAGAGTGCTTGAATTGAAAGACTTACTCACACGACAAGAAATGAAACCCAAATAGTATAGGTCGGCCCTTACTTGGGTCTTTCAAATAAGAGCGAAAGCTCAATGTGTGTGAGAGTGCTTGAATTGAAAGACTTACTCACACGACAAGAAATGAAACCCAAATAGTATAGGTCGGCCCTTACTTGGGTCTTTTAACTAAGAGCGAAAGCTCAATGTGTGTGAGAGTGCTTGAATTGAAAGACAACGCACCCAACTTAAACAAAAACCCTTCGAAAATGAAAGTATATATACACACTTATGTATTAGGGGCTGATTAGGCCCGTGTGTGTTCAAAATCATGCACGACTAAGAGAGTGCACGTGTGTGGTTGTGCCAAGCCACGTTATTACAAGCGGGGGGAGACTATGCTCCGTTATTACAACCCCGTATCAAATTGAATCTGAAGCAAGTATACAACTAAGGACCGAGTTTAGGCACTTACGAGTAGCTGGTCCGTAGAGGCCTTGCTTGAGCGTGGGCTTGACCTTCGCCTTGGGCTGCAAACGGGAGCTCCGCGAAGATAGGTGATCAAAGGTGCTGGCCGGCTGCAAGTGGGGCGCGGGATAGGTGCCTCAAAGGTGGCCGATTGCAAGTGGACGTCGCCTCGAGGTGGGGGTTTAAAGGGGCTGAACAAGTGAGTTTTTAGGGTCACTAGGAGAGTTGAGTGTTTAGGGAAACTGGACCTAAAGGAGAGTTTGTGGGAAGGCCGAATGGGACACCTAGGGGAAGGCCGAATGGGATAGGATGGTTAGGTAGTGGCCGGTAGTTTAGGTTATGCTAGGTTCGGCTAGGTGAAAAGGGTGGTGGCAAAGGCTGAGATGATGATAGGGTGGGTGGCTAGGAGTGGAGAGGTGGTAGAGAAGGGCTTTGATAGAGTTAGGGTACTTACCGGATGGGGAGAGGTGGCGGATGAAGTGGGAAGCCGGGAGTGGATGGGACTCTTGGCTGGTTCGGTTGGATGAAGGTGGTGGCGTCCGACTGGGGAATGGTGGTGGATGGAAGAGGGAAGGTGGCGGTGCAGGTAGAGCTGGTGGAGCAGGTGGAGAGTGGAGCAGGCGGGCAGGTGGAGAGTGGAATCGGCTGGGCTGAGGTGAGGGCCTTCTAGCTTTAAAAACCCACCCCTAAAGGGGAGGGGTTTAAATAGGGGATGGGTAGGTCGGTTAGGGCTGGGTTGAGGGTAGTGGTTAGGTGGTTTAGGTAGGGTGGTATGTAGATAAGGTGGGCTGGAAAGGGTTGGGCCAGATATTTTAAAACTAGGGGTTTGGGTAGATTGTGGGCTAAGGGTGGTTTAGGGGTATAGGGCTAGGTTAGGTGGTTGGGTTTTAGGGTGAGGTTTAGTGAGCTAGGTTAGGTGATTAGGCTAGGTTTAGGCTAGGATTAGGGAAATTAGTCTAGGTTTAGGGAAGGATTAGGGAAGTGGGTTAGGTGATTAGGTTGGGATTAGGCCGGGATTAGGGAAGTGGGTTAGGTGATTAGGTTGGGATTAGGGGTGGATTAGGGGTTTAGGCTAGGATTAGTCATTTTGGGTTAGGTTTAGGTGAGGGAGCTCCCTTAGCATGGCCCATAGACCTTGATCACCCCATGTTGGTGCAACCCTAGGTTAGGTTTTAGCTAATTACAAGCTTAAACCCACTCAATTAGGCTAACCCACATGATTAAACCCAAACTTGACACACAAGTCAAGCTTAATACAACACTCTTGATATTTTTCATCCCCACTCTCTCTCATGCCCAATATCCCACGTGAATTTCAAGTGGGCCCCACCTCCATTTATGAGAAGGTGATGTGGGCCATGGATATGGATATTGGATTGGATCTTTGGATCAAAATCCAAATCCAAGTCCACATATGGGTTTGGATTGGAATCTGGATATATATGGTCCAGATCCAATCCAAACTGAACTCTGACTCCTTCGAGCTGGGTTTGAAACGGACGATTCGTGCGGGGCCTGACAGCATCAGTACTCCGTCTGCGTTGGGTCTTCGCCAACATAGTCGTCCGCCTCCGTTTCTGCCTTCCGGAGATGACTTCAAAGGATATTTTGATAAGAACAGGGTCTTGGACGTTCGAGATCCTGGGGGTGTGAATCAGATACAAGAGTTGCTTTGCCGGGCTCGACATGTGCTCCGGTTCCGGGCTCTTCTTAGCTCTCCTGGTCCTGTCTTGATCGGGCCAAGCTGCTTCGGGGTTTGAAAACATGTTTTAAATGGGTTTTCAAAAGCCATATCATATGTTTTTGAAAGATATAGTTTAAAACATATATACAGGGTTGTCTGGAAGGCTCCTAGGTTTCCAGACTCAAAAATGGCCCTTTGGGGCTGCTTGTATAAAACCAGATGAATTTTGAGAAGTTCGTGGGATTTCGGGGTGTTTACAACTTCCCGTAGACACCCACCGACTCCCATCTCCCGGTGCGCCTAGCGCCATACCACCGCCCGTCACCTAGCACCCCGCTCCCTCACCTTCCCAACCGTGACCTACCACCTGACCGCATCTCCCTCACCACCTGCCACTCTCCCTAACCCCATCCTAGCACCACTCCCCATCACTCCCTGTCGTCCCAGCTGAACCCCCTGCAACACCTGCCGCGCCGCACCCCACTATCCCTAGCACGCCTGCCATCCCTGCTGTAACCCCCGCACCGCAGCCCAACGCCGCATCCCAGTGCCTAACTCCAGCACCTGACCACCTTAGCACCCACACCTGCCTACCTACCATTACCCCCCACTCAGCCGAACCCCTTTCCTAGTACCCCACGCCAGCACCTACCTCACGACACCCGGCCGCCCTTACCTATCACACCACTTACCTTAGCTAAGACCTCACAGCTGCAGCCTTTCCCCTTAGGGCCGATTAGAACCAGCCCCACTTAGGACGTGACCTACCTTAGCCAATATCCATCCAGCCGAACCAAAGTCCTTCCTAAGCCTAAAAACCCGGCTGCTCAAAAAGCCCAAACTCACGTCTAAGCCCACCTAGGGAGACTCATCTCTTGGATGCCAAGGTGGACAAAACCCAAGCACGGTTGAGAGGAAAAGCCATCCACTTGTAAGTGTTTAAATTCAATTTTTACCTTACTCCTTTAAAATTCAATTCAATTTGATATGGGGTTGTAATAATGGAACGTAGTCTCCCCCCGAAATGTAATATTGGTGCTTGATACACGAAGCACACACGTACACTTGAGCCATATTGCTCTTAAACGTACACAAGACACCCACGTGCACTTGAGCCTTTCCGCTCTTAATTGCACACTATTGCACACACATTGAGCCTTCGCTCTTAAGCTAAAGACTTTAGTGAAAGCCGTGTGAGTTGCAATTCAATTTGGGTTGTTATGTTCAAGTTGTGTGAGTTTGTCATTTAAGTTTCCACACTTACAGACAAAAGTACTCGAGCACTTGCTCTACACCTTCACGCACATTTTGGGCCTTTGTTGCTCATAAGATATAGCATATCTATATACTTTCAAGCTGCTTGGGTTTTACATTAAAGTTGTGTGAGTTTGTCATTTAAGTTTCCACACTTACACACAAGAAGTACTTGAGCACTTGCTCCACACTCTCACGCACCTTTTGAGCCTTTGTTGCTCATAAGATATAGCATACTTATATATTTTCCAGTTGCATGAGTTTTACATTCAAGTCGTATATGCACTTGCATTTCTGGGTGATTCAATTCCAGTTGTGTGAGTTGTCTTTCCATTTACACATCAAGAGCACTCACTCACAATTGAACCTTTCCGCTCTTACTATATACTTATATTTCAATTTCGACAAGTTCAATTCAAGTCGTGTGAGTTTGTCATTTAAATTTTACACTACACACATGCGTGCATTGAGCCTTTCCGCTCTTAAATATATAAGTATATTTCAATTATGCAATTTTCATTCAAGTCGTGTGAGTTGCTTTCAAGTTCGAGTATTTCCCTTAAGCCGCGTGAGTTTCACTTCTATTCGGGTATTTACTTTAAAGTTGTGTGTGTGAGTTGCTTTCAATTCGAGCTTAGCTCACATCATCATACTGTAAACGCCCCAAAATCCTACGATTTTCTCAAAACACCTGGTTTTGTAAAAGCAGCCCCAAAGGGCTATTTTGAGTCTGGAAACCCAGGAGTCTTCCAGGCAACCCTGTACATATGTTTAAACTATATATGTTTTAAAATAAGTATAATATAGTTTTAAAACCTTTTAAAAGATGTTTTGAAACCCCGCGAAGCAAACTTAGCCTGATGAAAGCAGGACTAGAAGAACGAAAGAGAGTCCGGAACCGGAGCACATGTCGAGCTCGGCACATCAACTCTCGTATCAGATTCATCCCTAAAATCTCGAACATCCAAGCCCCTATTATCAACGAACTGCTTGAAATGATGCTGTTAGGCCCCGCACAAACCGTTCGTTTCGAACACACCATGAAGGAGTCAGAGATTCAACTTTGGATTGAATCTGGACCATATATATCCAGATCCAAATCCAAACATATATGTGGATTTGGATTTTGATCTAAAGATCCAATCCAATATCCACATCTAGGGCCCACATCACCTTCTCATAAATGGAGGTGGGGCCCACAAGAAAATCACGTGGAAAGCTTGGGTATGAGAGAGAATGGGGGGATTAAATATGAGTGAACATGTGTTAAGCTTGACTTTCAATTTGGGTTTTCCCTTTGGAGTTGCGTGAGTTTGCATTGCATATACGCCATACCACGAGTTAGGACGCATATTGCATCAAAGCAAACCCCACACTCCTGCTCAAAATCGCCCCACTTAGGTCACGTGTGCATACACACACCTAGTTGGCCTGAAAAGGGATAAAAAGAAAGACATAGGCACGTGCAAATCCACATGAAAATAAAACTTGAAAACCATACAAATCAGCCCAATCGAACACCTCAAACATTTTCCCTAGGTTATCATGTCTAAAACTCGATTTTCTAAGCGTACAGACTGACCCTTGCGCATCGGTGGAAGAAGGTCTGCGACGAAAAGAGCTTGCTTGCTCACAGTCGCCACGATAGAAGTCAGATTTCAAAATATTTCTTCGCTAGCTTAAGCAAGCTAGCTGGCACGCCCTTTTGCTTAAATATGACTTAGACACACGAAAAGATTCACTTCAGGCCTAAGAAACCAGAGGCGGGGATTTTCTAGCGTCTACACATACCAAACCCAAAAAATATTTGTGCATCCTTGCATTTGCATGTTTTCAAAGAGGAAACCCCGAATCTACCCTCAAACTCGCTGAAATTAGGCCACTTGAAGCACACACATCTGGCCTAAATAGCTTAAAAGCTCAAATACTTGAAATCGTCAACCCTCATAATAAAAACTGTAATTTAGGCATACAATCATTAAAACACTTACTTTTCTTTCAAAAATATACGTTTGTTTAGATCAAAGGTTTTTTAAGTGCTTAAACTAACTCTTGAGCACCGGTTCAAGAAGGTTTCAAGCGAAAAGATCCCAATTGCTCACAATTGCCTTTCAAAACGTCTGATATTTCAAAAAAAAACTTCGCTAGCTTAAGCAAGCTAGCTGGCACGCACTTTTTAAAAGCGACGTAGGCACGAGAAGGTTCATTTAAGGCCTCAAAAGCCAAAAGTGAGAATTTTTGTTGTTTACACTTGTCATAAACAAAGTGTTGAAAATTTGGCAAGTCAAAAATAAAAAACTCCTTCCATACCGCGAATTGGCCACCAAACTGGTCGATTCATTCAAATCATGTACACACACGTAGGAAGAGAGGACAATGGCATAGGAGATGCCCTCTCATCCTAGGCTCAGCCCTAAGGGTCGATCCCACCTTGGGAACTCGATCCTTAGAAATATGGCACTCACCCACTCCATCCATTCACGATTTGGAGATTTGCCAAAACAACCAAAACTCTACTGAAAAACCCTGGTTTCAAGACATTAAAGATTTCTTAGAAAACGGAGGATTTTCGGAATTCGCTTCATCTAAAGACAAAGCTTTTATTCGAAAGATTTCAACCCGATACATAGTTTTGAGAGGGATTCTTTATAAAAAGAGTTTCACTGGCATCTTATTGGGGTGTGTAGACCTTGAGGAGGCTATGATCATAATGCATGAATTCTGTAGACATGGAAAATTCCCACTTCTGGTTCTTAGGCCCGAAGTGAACCTTTTTGTGTGTCTAAGTCATTTTTGTAACAAGGGCGTGCCAGCTAGCTTACTCAAGCTAGCGAAGTAAGTTTTGAAATCTGACTCTATCGGGGCGACTATGAGCAAGTGAGCTCTTTTCGTCACAGACCTTCTTGCACCGATGTGCAAGGGTCAGTCTGTACGCTTGGCAAAGTCATTTTAAACAAACCTCTTTGAAAATACCCGAAGTGTTTGGGTTTTGTTTGTATGATTGCAAGTTTTATTTTACGTGGGATTTGCACATGCCTATGTCTTTCTTATTATGCTTTTTAGGGCCAACTAGGTGTGTGCGCAAGTGACCTAAGTTGGGCGATTTTTGCAAGGGAGTATGGGGCTTGCTTTGATGCAATATGCGTCCTAACTCGTGGTATGGCGAGTATGCAATGCAAACTCACACAACTCCAAAGGGAAAAACCCGAATTGAAAGACAATGCTGAAGGGAAATGACGTAATGTAAATTGCAAAATGGAAATATGGCTATATCTTAAGAGCGGAAAGGCTCAATTGTGCAAGTGTGTGTCGTGTATATATGGAAAGACTACTCACACAGCTGAACCTTAAAACCCAAATCTTAAAGACATAGTGGAAGGGAAATACTTATAATATATATGGGCCCGAAGGTCGCCAACGTGTGCATGGGTGTTGTGTATATATGTAAAGACAACTCACACGACTTGCAATGTAAAACCCAAATAGAATTGCAATATGGCCCTTACTAGGGTCTTGGGAGTAAGAGCGAAAGCTCAATGTGTGTGAGTGTGGAATTGAAAGACCACGCACACAACTTGAATTTAAAACACCCACATGAAATTGCAATATGGCCCTTACTAGGGTCTTGGGAGTAAGAGCGAAAGCTCAATGTGTGTGAGTGTGGAATTGAAAGACCACGCACACAACTTGAATTAAAACACCCAAATGAAATTGCAACATGGCCCTTACTAGGGTCTTGAGAGTAAGAGCGAAAGCTCAATGTGTGTGAGTGTGGAATTGAAAGACAACACCCGCAGCATAAGTTAAAACCCACGCAGCTGAATATATATAAGTATAACTATATCTTAGGGGCTGTTAAGGCCCGTGTGTGTGCCAAAATGGTGTGCAGCTGAGAGCAGAATGGCTCAAGTGCACGTGTGTGTTGGTGTGCCAAACCACATTATTACAACCGGGGGGAGACAACGCTCCATTATTACAACCCCGTATCAAATTTAATTAAATGTAAGCAAGTTCATATAAAGGACTGAGTTAGGTACTTACGTGTAGTTGGTCCGTATTCAACTTGCTTGGCTTTGGCCTCGTGAGTTGCCTTGGGCAGCCGAAGGGGAGCTCCTTGGGTGTATGTTGGCAGCAGGTAGGGGTGCTAGCGGGGTGGTGGAGTGGCCGGTGGATGGAGTAAACTTAAGGGGTGCTTGGCTAGGAAGTGGGCGACTAAGGGAGGATGTTAAGCTAGGAGCTAAGGTGGGTGGTACTAAGGGAAGGTAGTGGGGTATGGTACAGGTCGGCTGGGTGTAAGGGAGAAGGGAAGGATGCAAGTTGGCGGGTGGATGAGGGTGTGCAGCTGGGAAAGAAAGAGGTGAAAGGCTAGATGGGGTTGAGGTGGGGTACTAACCGTGGATGGAAGTGGCGCTGGTGGATGAAGATGGTGGCCGGATGGTGGTGGAAGAAAGGTGGCAGCCGAAAGGTGGAGCTCCTCGCCGAAAGTGGAAGATGGTGGAGTCGGTTGAAGTGGAGAGGTGGCAGCCGGGTGATGAAGTGGCGGTGGAAGGGCAGGTGGTGGAGCTTGGAGGAAGTGGGGGGGGGGAGAGTGGAAGAGAGAGAGTGGAACCCGCAAGAGAGGGGGGTATTTATAGGCTAGGCATGGGCTGGGTCGGTTGGAGTGGTATGGGCCAGATATTTGTAATAAGGTGGGCATGGGGAGTGGTTTGGGGTAGGTCGATTAGGGGGGGCTCGTTAGTGGTTTAGGGTAGGTCGGTTAGGTGGGCTGGGACTTAGTGGTTAGGGGTTTAATTAGGTGCACTAAGGTGGGTTTAGGTTTAGTTGGTTAGGGTCTAGGTGGTCTAGCTAGGTGAGGTGAGCTAGGTGTGGTCGGCTAGGTGAGGTTGGGGCGATTTTGGGTGAGGATGGCTAGGTTTGGGTTAGGTTTAGGGGAGAGTGGCTAGGTGAGGTGGGCTAGCTTAGGGCTAGGTTTTAGGAACCTCCCCTTGGCGCCGGTCCATCGACCCACTTGCAGCCATGTCCAAGTTGGTGCAGCCCCAGGTTAGGTGTAGGTGCATACAAGCTTAAACCCACACTCTAGGCTAAACCCACAAGGTTAACCCACCCTTGACCAAAAGTCAAGCGTACCAACTTTCTCACTCATACTTTATCACCCCTTTTTCTCTCTCTACCCAAGCTTTTCACGTGAAATATTTGTAGGCCCCACCACCATTTATGAGAAGGTGATGTGTGCCATGGATGTAGATATTGGATTTGGATCTTGGGATCCAAATCCAAATCTAAATGCATGTTGGGTTTTGATCTGGATATATATGGTTCAGATCCGGTGCAAATCTGATTTTTTGATTCCTTCATGGCATTTCGAAACGGACGGTTTGTGCGGGGCCTGACTTTATCAATACTCTGTCTTGCGTTGGGTCTTCGCCAACATTATCGTTCGCTCTTCTTTTCACCTTCCGGAGTTCATTTCAAGCAAATTTCTGATATCTGGGGCTTGGATGTCCGAGAATTTGGGGATGATTTTGATACGAGAGTTGATGTGCCAGGCTTGAAGTATGCTCCAGGTCCGGGCTCTCTTTTGCCTTTTCGGTCCTGCTTTCATTAGGCCAAGCTACTTTTGGGGTTTCAAAACACCTTTTTAAGGTTTTAAAACTATATGTATAGCATTTTAAAACCTATATATAGGTTCAAAGTATGTACAGGGTTGTTTGGAAGGCTCCTGGGTTTCCAGACTCAGAATAGCCCTTTGGGGTTGCTTTTGCAAAACCAAGCATATTTGAAAAAAATCATGAAATTTTGGGGTGTTTACAGATGCCCCTCTTTGGCATTATCCAAATTTATTTGGATGATGGAAAAGACGACAACACCCCTTTCGATGTCTCCCTAGATCTATCTACGAAAATATGGGATCATCTGAATTTTTGAGCAAATCTCTCTTTTAAACCTAGTAGGAGGAGATATCACGCCAACACTAAGTGTGGGATATGCGTCCTCTAGGGGGAACTCAACCACGTAGTCAACTAGGGCTTGCCCCTTAATGGAGATCTGATGATGGTATTTCAGGTCATACTCCATTAGAAGGAGTTGCCATTTGCCCAATCTACCAGTGAGAATGGGTTTTTCTAACAAACGCTTGATTGGATCAAGCTTGGACATTATCCAGATCTCATGATCTAGGAAATAGTGTCAAAATTTCTAGCAGGCCCAAACTAGGGCCAAGCACGTCTTCTCCATGGCTTGGTAATTCCTTTCGTAAGCCAAGAGAGTTTTCGAAATATAATAGATGGCATACTCCTTGTGGGTGTCATCCTCGTATTGAGCTAACAAAGCTCCCAAGGCATTCGCATGCACGGAAATGTAAAGCAAAAGAGGTTTTCCTTGCTTTGAAGGATTTAAAATAGGGGGATTAACTAGGTATGCCTTTAGTCTTTCAAATGACTTTTGGTAGTCGTCATCCCACGAAAATTTCGTGCCCTTTCTCAACAACTTGTTGAAGGATTCGCATCTAGTCGTCTAGTTTGAGATAAACCTGCGAATGGATTGCAATCGACCTTGGAGGCTACGAATTTGTGTGAGATTGGAGGGTGGAGCCATGTCTATGATTCCTCGACACTTAGATGGGTCGACTTCTATAACTCTTTGGCTCACCATAAAGCCTAAGAGCTTTCCGAATTCTACTCCGAACACACACTTCTGAGGGTTTAGCTTTACTTTGTAAAGCCTAAGCCTTTCGAAAATCTTTTGTAAGCATTCGATATGAGTGCATCGAGATTTGGATTTTGCCAAGAGATCATCCACATATACCTCTACGAGCTCATGAATCTGATCATGGAAGATCGTGGTCATGGCTCTCTCGTATGTGGCGCCGACATTTTTCAAACCAAAGGGCATGACGGTATAGTAGTACGTGCCCCATGGGGTTATGAAAGAGGTCTTACCCTGATCTCGTGGGCTTAGTTTGATTTGATTATACCCTGAATATCCTTCCATAAACGAAAACATTTCGTGATTTGCAGTACTATCGACTATCAAATCTATGTTTGGTAAAGGATAATTATCCTTGGGAGTGGCTTTGTTCAGGTTTCTAAAATCGATGCATATTCGAATCTTCCCATTGGTTTTTCAAACAACAACTATATTGGATAACCAATCAGAATACGCAATGGGTTTTATAAATCCGGCATTTAACAGATCTTGTAAACCCTCTTTGACTTGTGCGTGTACATTCGGATGTATTTTCTTACGCTTTTGCTTTATGGGTTTCACATCCGTATCTAAGGGAAGACGATGTTCGACAATACTAAGGTCTATGCCCGGCATGTCTTCATGCATCCATGCAAACACATCTAAGTAGGTTTGTAGAAATGCAATGAATGCTGATCTTTCATGCTCATGCAAACATGCGCCTACCTTAATGAGTTTGGGCTTTGAATCATTCCCTAGGTTTATCTCTATGAAATCTCCTCCTACTGAACTTGAAGGCTTTTCAAAATCGAGAATTTTATGAAATTCTAGGAGCTCAGAAGTGGGATCTTCCTCAAGGGGATCCACCTATGGGCTTTGATCATTCTCGAGGTTTATAGATCCTAGGAAATTTCATGCATGGATTTTCAAAAGACCTGGTTTGACACTCGGAATTTCTATTGATTTCAAAATTTTTGGTCCGGTTATACAGACAACGTTTCTTTTGAAATCTTTTTCCTTTTCCAAATCCTTACCAGGAGCAGCTATGTACAAAATCTTTTTGGAATTTTGTAAATTTTCAATTTTTTTGTTCTTTTGTAAAACGAGTACTTTGGGAACTATAGAAACTACTCTTTTTTCGAGTTTTTGATTTTCCAATAATTTTGGCTTTTGTGATTTTTCCATTTTTTGATTTCAAATTTTTCAAATGTTTTTGTATTTTTGATAAAAGGGATCTTCCATCATACCTACAAAGGAAAAACACTACGGGTTAGACTTTGAATAAGAGGTCTAAATCGTAGGTCTCTTCTAAGATAGGCCCCAGGGTACCCTTGACCCAAGTGGTCACAGGGGGTGGTTCTGGTGGTATTCTGGGAGTATAGCCGATCCCATATCGGCTTAGATTGGCCCTAGGCAGTATGGGTTCTAGGAGACCCTGATTTTGTGCCCCTAGACTCTTATATGGCAAATAACCCATGTTTAACAACATGTTCCATGATTTTTTGTTTTTAGAAAAAGTTTGGTATAAATCATGGTCCTAGAACTTGCTGTCGTCTATGTTGTGCACATATGGCTTTTTGTCCAGGGGTTTTGGAAATAAGGGGTTCTTGGGTTTTCCTAGAATGGTCAGAACTTTGAGGGGGTGAGCCTTGGGCGCCCCCTTCACATATACGACCTTCCTAGGGTTGTATAACGTGAGCCTTGGTGGCTCGAGCATAATTTGCCCCAGTTTTACCTCGTGGGTCTGGGAACTCGACAAGCAAGGGGAATTTATGATCCCCTGAAGTTGAGGATGACTCTCACCTAGGATTACTATGATTTTGTCCCTGAAAGGGATTTTGACACACCTGTGGAAGGTGGATGGCACAACGCACAAGCTGTGTATCCAGGGCCTTCACAACAACAGGTTATAATGGGGGTAGATGTCCAGGACATGGAACACCCTCGTGTGTGCTATCTCTCCCGTTTCCATGGGGAGTTCGATAGATCCTAGTGGTCTAGATGTATTCTCATCATATCTCGTGATGACGATGGGACTTGGATTCACAGATGTCAAGGTGACGATTTGGTTCGCCACATGAAGTGGAAGGATGTTGAGCCCTCCTCCCCCATCAACAAGGCACCTATCCATAGAGTGGTTATTTAGAACCACCTCGATATGTAGGGCCTGGTTATGGGACTCGTAGGGTCTTTCTACATTGTCTTCCGAGAATACGATGGGCGTTTTTGCTCCTATGGAGGCCACTTGTTTGGACAAAGATTCTGGGGTAATGTTCGAACTAACCTTTGCTCTTTCTAGAATTTGCTCTAACACTAGTCTATGCCTAGGCGAAGTTTGTATTAGCTCTAGGATGGACATGTTGATAGGAATCTTTGAAAGATGGTTTTCGAAGTCATATACCTTTAAAACGACATTTCCTTTGTCCGTTTTCAGCGGAACTCTAGGAATACATGCTTTGTAGGGGCCAGGCACACTGACCACCTTTTTAGCATTTTGCAGATGTGGGGGTTGGTAGATCCTCCTGGATCTTGTCACCTCCCCCACGATCAACCTAGGTTTCGCACTTAACATGGCTCTAATCGAGAGATTTGGAGCACCCTGAATGGTTAAAACTGGTTTAACCGGGGACGGAACTCTTGGTGGTCCCCAGATGACTACTTGGGCTGGTTTTTTGTAAAGTATGAGAGTAGATGCACAAGTAGACAAACCAGACTTACATGCATGCGCTAGATTCTTCAAAATCGTGAGAGCACATACCTCTTTTCCCTTCCCACTGGTACTTGCGTGCTTGGGGAAGGGTTCTTTGAAGATAGCTTGGGCAGGCTCAGGTTCCTCAACGACCTGGAGTCGGCCTTCTGCTATCAAGTTCTCAATTTTATTCAGGAGGGAGAAACACCGCCTTGTATCATGGCCTTTGAGCCGATGATACTTGCAAAATTTGTTTAAAAATCCCCCCTTCGAAGTGACTCCCTCAGGAATCTCAAGGAGTTCGATCTTGCCTTGGGCAAGTAGGAGGTCTAGGACCTCCGATACAGGTTGCCCCAGCGGAGTGTACTCCCGTCTTTCGAAGGGTTTTTGAAAACTCGTCTCCTTTTTATTTTCTATCTTTTCAAAATTTCTTGAAGCACTTGCCGGGCTTGGATCGACCCGGACATTGGCGATTTTGTGGGGTTTTGCCCTTTTGTTTGCGGTGGGTAGCCCATAAGTGTTGGGCTTCTCCAAGAGAGTCTTCAAAACTGCATTTCCTTTCCATAAGTGATCATACATCCCTTTTTTCAAATTTGTTTCGAAAAGGGATGCTTTCTTTATCAACTTATGGAAAGTTGAGATTTCGTGAAGCGAGAGAAGGGTTTTCAACTCGTTTTTAAAATTATCTAGGATGAGCATGACTGCACATCCTTCAGATATTGGCTCTCACACTTGACCTAGGAGAGACCTCCAACGAATGATGAACGTATGCACATCCTCGTTCACACCTTGTTTTGTATCCCTCAAGGTGTTTAAAGTCGGTGTGACTTCTACATTATGCGAGAATCTCTGCATAAAGTAGTTCGCTAACTCTTCAAAAGTTGCGAACTGGCTAAGATCGTAGGAAGCCAGCCATTTGGCAGCTGTGCCCTTGAGGGACAAAGGGAACCAATACACCCATTTCATTGAGTCCTTTTTCTTGTGGGCTCGACGAGAGAAAAGCTGCAAGTGAGACCTAGGGTCTCCCATGCCATCATACCGATGGAAGTTCAGTATTTCATCGTCATTGTCTATTTCATAGTCTAGAGGTAAGAAATCAGATAGGGTGTAACTTCTTTTCTCTTTATTTTGCCCTCTCAGCAGCTGCTGTAGGGCTTTACGGTCCTTGTGTGTGAATGACTCATGGTATTGGTTACCTTTCATTGCGGAAGTCTCTTTGTGTTTGCGAGGTTTTTCAAATTTTTTCTTGGCCTTTGGTTCACCGTTTGACGAACATGAGTCGCCTGCTTCAGCCTCTTGGCTAAGAGCGGCGATCTTGGCCTCAAAATCCCTTCTCAAGTCCTCAATCTCTTCTATCTTGTTTTGTTTTTTCGAAAACCTCCTAGAGTGAGAACTTGATGCGCATGAGCCGTGGCTAGATACCTCTTGGGAGCCTGGACTCGACATGCTTCAATGCTTTTTAAAACAAATCCTAGATATGAAAATGCAACAAACAAAGTTAAAAACACTTTTTTTGAAAATTTTTCATGAGGTTTTTCTACATGGACTGACTTTGCACAAGGCCCAGGTCCCACCAGGTGTACCAAAATCTATAGACACGGAAAATTCCCACTTCTGGTTCTTAGTTCCGATGTGAACCTTTTCGTGTGTCTAAGTCATTTTTATAACAAGGGCGTGCCAGCTAGCTTACTCAAGCTAGCGAAGTAAGTTTTTGTAGACACCGAAAATTCTCACTTCTGGTTCTTAGGCCTAAAGTGAACCTTTTCAAGTTCTACTTCGCTTTATGGGCGTGCCAGCTAGTTTACTTTAAGTAGCAAAGTATGTTTTGAAATAATCTGACTTTTTAAAGGCAATTGTAGGCAAGCGGGATTTTTACGTCGCAGACCTTCTTGCATCGATGCGCAAGGGTCAGTTTGTACGCTTAGAGACTTCGTTTTGAAACAAGTTTAACTCAAAATATATTTTAAATGAAGAAGTGTTTTAAAACATTTTGAAAACCATGTACTTGGGCAATTTTGATTTTACAAGGGTTGGACGACCCTAAGTCTTTCAATTTAATCTACTTAGGCACAATGTGCGTGCATCGAAATAGCCTAAGTCTTGGTGTGTTTGCACGATTGATTCAAGATTCGCTTTGATGTAGGTATGCACTCTAGCTCGAGTATGGCGAGTATGCAATGCAACTCACACAACTCCAAGGGAAAACCCGAAATTGAAAGACAATGCTTAAGGGAAATGACTTGATGTAAATTGCAAAAGGGAAATTGCAAAAGGGAAATATGGCTATATCTTAAGAGCGGAAAGGCTCAATTGTGAAAGTGTGTGTCGTGTATATATGTTAAGACTACGCACACAGCTGAACCTTAAAACCCAAATCTTAAAGACATAGCCGAAGGGAAATACTTATAGTATATATGGGCCCGAAGGTCGCCAACGTGTGCATGGGTGTTGTGTGTATATGTAAAGACAACTCACATGACTTGTAATGTAAAACCCAAATATAATTACAATATGGCCCTTACTAGGGTCTTGGGAGTAAGAGCGAAAGCTCAATTTGTGTGAGTGTGGAAATTGAAAGACCATGCACACAACTTGAATTAAAACACCCAAATGAAATTGCAATACGGCCTTTACTAAGGTCTTGGGAGTAAGAGCGAAAGCTCAATGTGTGTGAGTGTGGAATTGAAAGACCACGCACACAACTTGAATTCAAACACCCAAACGAAATTGTAATATGGCCCTTACTAGGGTCTTGGGAGTAAGAGCGAAAGCTCAATGTGTGTGAGTGTGGAATTGAAAGACCACGCACACAACTTAAGTTAAAACCCACCTAGCTTAATATATATAAATATAATTATATCTTAGGGGCTAGTTAGGCCCGTGTGTGTGCTAAAATGGTGTGCAGCTAAGAGCGGAATGGCTCAAGTGCACGTGTGTGTTGGTGTGCCAAACCACATTATTACAATTGGGGGGAGACAACACTCCATTATTACAACCCCGTATCAAATTCAATTAAACATAAGCAAGTTTATATAATAGACAAAGTTAAGGCACTTACATGTAACCGGTCTATCTTCAACTTGCTGGAATTTGGCCTTGTGAGTCGCCTTGGGCAGCCAAGAGGAGCTCCTTAGGTAGTTTGTTGGCGGCAGGTAGGGGTGCTAGCCGTGTGGTATGTTGATGCTGGACGGGTGATGGAGTGACTAGGTGCGGCAGGTTTGGGGTGCTGGCTGGGCTGGGAAGTGGGAGCTAAGGGAAGGTAGGTTAGGTGCTGGGAATTGGCCGAATGGGTGAAGAAGATGCGGCAGGTGGTGGCAGATTGTGTTCGGCTGGGGGAGATGGGAGATGGATGATGGATGATGGTGGTGGTGCAACCGGGTGATGGAGTGGCAGGTGTTGTGGGGTGGCGAGAGAAGGTGGAGGTGCTGGTGGAGTCGGCCTAGGGGATGAGATGGAGGAGAAGGAGGGGAGAGTGAGAGTTGGGACTTACCTAGGGGAAGAAATGGAGGGGAGCTGGCTGGAGGCGCCAATGGAAGAGGCCGCTGGAGTGCTGGCCGAATCTTCTCTCAAGGGGCTGGCGAAGGTGGCATAAAAAGGAGAGGGGGATAGGTCAGCTTGGGGTATATGGAATGGGTGTTGGGATTTTTAGGTGGGGGCCGCATGTGAGTGGCTGGCCCAATGGATGAGATCGTAGGTTGGTTGGGGGGATCAATGGCTGGGAGTAAAAGTGGCCAGATATTTTAGGTTGGGGGATGCAACTAGTTTAGGTTTTAGGGAATGTTGTGGGCTAGGTTAGTGGTTTTGGGGTAATTGGTTTAGGTGGGCTAGGTTTGGTTTTGTTAGGGACTTAGTTAGGTCAACTATGGTTGGTTTAGGGCTAGTTGGTTAGGGTCTAAATGGTTAGGGTCTAGTTGGTCTAGCTAGGTGAGGTGAGCTAGGTGAGGTTGGGGCGGTTTTGGGTGAGGACGACTAGGATTGGGTCAGGTTTAGGGGGGAGTGGCTAGGTGAGGTGGGCTAGCTCAGGGTTAGGTTTTAGGAACCTCCCCTTGGTGCCGGTCCATGGACCCAGTTGCAGCCATATCCAAGTTGGTGTAGCCCCAGGGTAGGTGTAGGTGCATACAAGCTCAAACCCACACTCTAGGCTAAACCCACAAGGTTAACCCACCCTTGACCAAAAGTCAAGCTACCAACTTTCTCACTCATACTTTATCACCCCTTTTCTCTCTCTACCCAAGCTTTTCACCTGAAATATTTGTGAGCCCCACCTCCATTTATGAGAAGGTGATGTGGGCCATGGATGTGGATATGGTATTTGGATCTTTGGATCCAAATCCAAATCCAAATGCATGTTGGGTTTGGATCTGGATATATATGGTCCAGATTCGACCCAAATATGATTTTCTGATTCCTTCATGGCGTTTCGAAACGAACAGTTTGTGCAGGGCCTGACTGCATGAGTACTCCGTCTTGCGTTGGGTCTTCACCAACATTGTCGTTCGCTCTTCTTCTCACCTTTCGAAGTTCATTTTGAATGAATTTTTGATATCAGGGGCATGGATGTCCGAGAATCTGGGGATGCTTTAGACATGAGAGTTGATATGCTCGGCTTGAAGTATGCTTTGGGTCCGGGCTCTCCTTTGCCTTTTTGATCCGCTTTTATCAGGCCAGTAGGCTTTTTGGGCTTTTTCACTCCTTTCTATGGCTGCTTTTGATCAAGTTGTACTTGTTGGACTTAGCTCTTTACAAAATTGGGACTTGGCCCAAATATAATATATTTTATATCAAAATGGGGTTTTATACAAAATCTGGAGTTTTTACAACTCCTGGGCTTTCGAAAACTCACACTCTAGTCTTGAAAAGGGGATTTCAAAACCAGGTATGTTTTAGAAGATTATGGAAATTTGGGGTGTTTACTGTTTTGAAATCTGACTCTATCGGGGCGACTGTGAGCAAGTGAGCTCTTTTCGTCGTAGACCTTCTTGCACCGATGCGCAAGGGTCAGTCTGTACGCTTGGCAAAGTCGTTTTAAACAAACCTCTTTGAAAATACCCGAAGTGTTTGGGCTTTGTTTGTATGATTGCAAGTTTTATTTTACGTGGGATTTGCACGTGCCTGTGTCTTTATTTTTATGCTTTTTAGGGCCAACTAGGTGTGTGCGCAAGTGACCTAAGTTGGGCGATTTTTGTACAGGAGTATGGGGCTTGCTTTGATGCAATATGCGTCGTAACTCATGGTATGACGAATATGCAATGCAAACTCACACAACTCCAATGGGAAAAACCCGAATTGAAAGACAATGCTGAAGGGAACTGATGTAATGTAAATTGCAAAAGGGAAATTGCAAAGGGGAAATATGGCAATATCTTAAGAGTGGAAAGGCTCAATTGTGCAAGTGTGTGTTGTGTATATATGGAAAGACTACTCACACCGCTAAACCTTAAAACCCAAATCTTAAAGACATAGCGGAAGGGAAATACTTATAATATATATGTGCCCGAAGGTCGCCAACGTGTGCGTGGGTTTTGTGTATATATGTAAAGACAACTCACACGACTTGCAATGTAAAACCCAAATAGAATTGCAATATGGCCCTTACTAGGGTCTTGGGAGTAAGAGTGAAAGCTCAATGTGTGTGAGTGTGGAATTGAAAGACCACGCACACAACTTGAATTTAAAACACCCAAATGAAATTGCAATATGGCCCTTACTAGGGTCTTGGGAGTAAGAGCGAAAGCTCAATGTGTGTGAGTGTGGAATTGAAAGACCACACACACAACTTGAATTAAAACACCCAAATGAAATTGCAACATGGCCCTTACTAGGGTCTTGGGAGTAAGAGCGAAAGCTCAATGTGTGTGAGTGTGGAATTGAAAGACAACACCCGCGGCTTAAGTTAAAACCCACGCAGCTGAATATATATAAGTATAATGTAGACGCAGGAAAATCCCTGCCTCCCTGGTTTCTTAGGGCCTGGAGCGGATCCTTTCATGTGTCTAAGTCCTATTTGTATAAACAGGGCGTGACAAAGGGAGGTATATGGCTGGCGGGTGGCTGGCCGAATGGGTATGGAACAGTCGGTTGGAGTGGCCGACTAAGGGAGACTCGGTGGTGGTGGTTGCTAAGGTGGCTATGGGTGGCGTGGATGGGAAGGAAACTAACTAGGGTATGGGGTAAGGTGGAGTTAGGGGCTGAGGGGAAATGATATGGGTAGGTCTTAGGGAGTTAAGTGGAGTGGCCGGGTGTAGCTAGGGTGGCTAGGTAATGGCGGGTGTTTGAAGTGGCCGAGGTTTGGCCGAATGGGTAGGATGGAGGGTGGCTAGTGTTAGGGTGATGTGGTGGTGATGTGGGTGGTTGGGAGTGGAGAGGGAGTAAAGAAAAGGTGGAGTGGGGTGGAGATACTAACCGGTGGTGATGGGAGGCGGTGAATGGAAGAGGAGCAGCCGGGCAGTTGAGGTAGATGGTTCGGCCGGATGGAAAGGGTGGCGACGGGTGGTTGGCCAGGTGGGGTGTGGTGGAGCAGGTGGAGCAAGGTGGTGGCCAGCTGTGGTATAGGTGGAAGACTTGGCTGGGAGCGGCTGGGCTGGCTGGGCTCGGTTGGGCTGGAAAGGGGATGGGAGAGCTTGGAAAACCGGGCTGAAGAGGTCGGTTGAGGGTGGTATTAGGAAGGTGGTAAGGTGGTCTAGGGGTGGTGGTGTGGTGATAAGGTGGGCTGGTTTTGGGGTAGGGCCAGATATTTTCATACAAGGGGTTTTGGGTAGATGGTGTGCTAGGTTTAGGTGGGGTGGTTTAGAGGTTTAGGGTTTAGCTAGGTGGGTTGGTTTTGGGGTGAGGTTTAGTGAGGTGGGTTAGGTGATTAGGCTAGGATTAGGTTAGGTTTAGGGAAATTAACCTAGGTTTAGGGAAGGATTAGGGAAGTGGGTTAGGTGATTAGGTTGGGATTAGGCCGGGATTAGGGAAGTGGGTTAGGTGATTAAGCTAGGATTAGGACATGATTAGGGTAAAAGGCTAGGATTAGGTGTTTTTGGTTAGGATTGGATTAAGGAGCTCCCTTTGCATGACCCATAGACCTTAATTACATCATGTTGGTGCAGCCCTAGGTTAGGTTTTTGGCTAATTACAAGCTTAAACCCACTTTAATTAGGCTAACCCACATGATTAACCCCAAACTTGACACACAAGTCAAGCTTAATTACAACACACTCTAATCTTATCCTCCCCCACTCTCTCTCATGCCCATAATCCCACATGAAATTCAAGTGGGCCCCACCTCCATTTATGAGAAGGTGATGTGGGCCATGGATGTGGATATTGGATTGGATCTCTGGATCCAAATCCAAATCCAAGTTCACACATGGGTTTGGATTGGGATCTGGATATATATGATCCAGATCCAATCCAAACTGAATTCTGACTCCTTCAGGCTGTGTTCAAAATGAACGGTTTATGCGGGGTCTGACAGCATTAGTACTCCGTCTGCGTTGGGTCTTCGCCAACATGATCGTCCGCTTCTGTTTTCGCCTTCCGAGGCTGATTTCAAGTAATGTTTGATGATAACAGGGTCTTGGACGTTCGAGATCCTGGGGGTGGATTCAACACGAGAGTTGTTGTGCCGGGCATCGACTTGTGCTCCGGTTCTGGGCTCTCTTTGACTTTTTTGGTCCTGTCTTGATTAGGCCAAGCTGCTTCGGGGTTTCAAAAACGTGTTTTTAAAAGGTTTTTAAAGCCATATTATACATTTTTGAAATATAAAGTTCAAAACATATGTACAGGGTTGCTTGGAAGGCTCCTGGGTTTCTAGACTCAAAATATCCCTTTGGGGTTGCTTTTATAAAACCAGGTTTGTTTTAAGAAATTCGTGAGATTTCGGGGTGTTTACAAATGCCCCTCTTTGGCCTTGTCCAAATCGATTTGGATAAGGGCAAAGATGACAAACACCCCTTTTAATGTCTCCCTAGATCTAACCACGAAGAATATGGGATCATCCCACTCTTTAGCAAAAATCTCACTTTTAAAATCCTGGTAGGAGGAGATATCACGCCAAAGAGATTTGTTATAGAATCTGGTCCTAAATGGGATCATGTTTATGCAAGTACCATGCGTGGAATGCATATGCATGACATGGGTGTGGTGCCAAGAGTGGCGACCTCCCAGAGACCAGATGTGGTCGAACTCTAGAGACTTACAAGGCCTGCTGCTCCAAGTGAGCAAATCCTATGCTGTTCGATGTTCGATTTTCAAAACTTATTTACAAAACTATTTACAAAAGGGACAACTGTCTTGAGTCTCGATCCTAAGGATCTCGAGCTCTTCGTGCTTGCCCTTGTTTGAGTCTTAACACTTGCTTATCTAGCGGAGGTTTTGTAAGAAAATAAGCTATATTTCAAATTCCTACGCCTTACTCGAAACGTCGAATTCTCAAACAAGATGAAATTCAAGTAAGTAAATCCTATTTTTACTTTAGGATTCCTCGAAATGAACCATGCTTGAGCTTGGGATAAGCCAGGGATGGGAAAGAGATACCACGGTCCCTTCTGAAGCATCCCGTGGTTTAAGGCACAGAAGGCGAAAAACTGCTCTTTTTGAGCTTTTTGGCCTCTTTTTCCTTTTTTTCCATAGAGGGTCTCCCTTTAGGAGTATTTTTTCTTTAATCCCTCTTTTTCACAAGAGAATCGATTTTTCTTTTGAATTCTAGTATCATTCTTTTGGAAAGATACTTTGAATGGGAAATTCCCTTTGTTTGGGCCGTGTTTTTCCTTTTGGAAGTAGAAGAGAAGAGGGGAGGACTTATCCCAAGCCTACACTCGATCCATCCCAGATCAGCCTATTTAGAAATAGCACGTACTACTTGCAAGTATCTTGCTATGTTGAACTAGGCCTTTCTTTGTAAGAAGAAGGATTTTGAAATGTAACCACGATTTTGAAGACTCCACTCTTTCACAAGTGCGAATTCTCTCACTCAGGGTCACATGATTTTGCCTTTGCACCTTATTCACATGTCTCAGGGTAGCTATCCCTAAAATTTTCGAAAACTAGAATTTAATCCAAATCCTACACATGATACTTCTTTAAGTATTGAATATTGATAGGATCTGCTAAATTCCTACATTCTACATCGATCAACCAATACGAATTGTTCGTGGTGGTTGCCCGTACAACATAGGGTCCATCCCACTTGGGGCGCCACTTTCCGAGCAGATGTGGGGCACGATAATGGATGATTTTCAAAACCAGATCCCCCACTTTAAAGTGGCGAGGTCTCATGTGTTTGCTATAATGTCGGGCTATCCTTTGCCGGTATGCACGAGCATGATCCATGGCAAGGGGTTGCCTCTCATCTAGCAAATCTAGTTCGGTCATCCTAGCATGCTGAAGCGTCTCTAAGGGGAGGTCGAGTGCAATGGATGTATGGAATGAATGCAGTTGAGTATGAATGGGAAGAATGACGTTTGTGCCATAGACCAATTCGAATGGTGTGGCATTTGTGGGAGTCCGGATGGAAGTCCTATAAGCCCATAAGGCTTCATCCAGCTTCTCGTGCCACGTCCTACCCTTCTCTAAAGTTTTCTCAATTATGCTAATGAGAGTCTTGTTTGTGGCTTCGGCTTGGCCGTTGCCTTGAGGGTAGTAGGGCGAAGAGAAGTGGTGAGTTATGCCATACGTGTTGCACAACTTAACCATCTGCTCGTTCTTGAATGGGGTACCATTATCAGACACAAGGTCTCGTGGAACCCCAAATCGAACCAAGATACTCCTCCGGATGAAAGCCACCACATGTTGCCCCAGCACGTTGGTTAGGGAAATGGCTTCCACCCACTTGGAGAAATACTCTGTGGCTGCCAAAATAAATCGATGCCCATTCGAGGCTTTTGGAAATATTGGGCCTATAATGTCAAATGCCCACATGGTGAATGGCTAGGGGCTGACCACAGAATGCAATGCAGATGAAGGGATATGAATGGCGTGCCCATGCACTTGACATGGATGACACTTCCTAACATGATCGTGACAATCATTTTTCAGGGTGGACCAAAAATAGCCCCCTCTGAGTATTTTCATTGCCATCATGTTGGCATAGACATGGCCTCCACATTCTCTATCATGAAATTCATGCATCACAATCCTAGCCTCTTCTAGGTCGATACATCTAAGTTGGATGCTGGTAAAACTCTTTTTGTATAGAACCCCACCCAAAATGGTGTATCGGGTCGAAATCTTACGGATGAATGCCTTATCTTTGGATGTGGCATTCTCGGCGAATCCCCCATTTTCTAGAAAATATTTTGATGTCGTAAAACCAGGGTTTTTCAATAGAGTATGGGTTATTTTGGCAAATGTCCAAGTCGTGTGTGGATGGATTGGGCGCATGCCATATTTCTAAAGATCGGATCCCTGAAATGGGATCGACCTTTAGGGCTGAACCCAAGGAGGAGAGGGCATCGGCGATGCCATTGTCCTCTCTTCCTACGTGTGTGAGTTTACACGATTGGAAGGACTGGACCAATCGAGTGGCCAACTCGTGATATGGAAGTAGTTTTTCATTACGTACTTGCCAAATTTTCAAAACCTGGTTTATGACATGGAGCGAATCTCCAAAGACCTCGATGCATGATGCCCCTAGAGTTTTCGAAATTCTTAAGCCTTGTATAAGTGCTTCATACTCAGCTACATTGTTGGAACATTCGAAATCTAAGCGGACTGCTATAGGAATCTCGCCCTTTTCAGGGGAGATGAGGATGACCCCAGCACCAGCCCCTCGTTGGTTACGTGCCCCATCGAAGTGCATCTTCCACACTTGGTTTTCGAAATTTTTTGCCAAAATGTGGTTTTGGAAATGGTTTTGCAATATGCCTTCATCAGGCATTTCAGCAAGCGTGGGATATGCGTCCTCCAAGGGAAACTCAGCCACGTAATCTGCTAGGGCTTGCCCCTTAATGGAGATCTGGTGATGGTATTTCAGGTCATACTCCATTAGAAGGAGTTGCCATTTGCCCAATCTACCCGTGAGAATGGGTTTTTCGAACAAGTGCTTTGTTGGATCAAGCTTGGACACTATCCAGATCTCGTGATCTAGGAAATAGTGTCTGAATTTCTGGCAGGCCCAGACTAGGGCCAAGCACGTCTTCTCCATGCCTTGATAATTTCGTTCATAAGCCAAGAGAGTTTTCAAAATATAGTAGATGGCATACTCCTTATGGGTGTCATCCTCGTATTGAGCCAACAGGGCTCCTAAAGCATTCGCATGCACAGAGATGTAGAGTAAAAGCGGTTTTCCTTGCTTCGGAGGATTCAAAACGGGGGGATTAACTAAGTATGCCTTTAGTCTTTTGAAGGACTTCTGGCATTCGTCATTGTAAACACCTTGAAATCCCAGGAATTTCTCAAACAAACCTGGTTTTGTAAAAGCAGCCCCAAAGGGCCATTTTGAGTTTGGAAACCCAGGAGCCTTCCAGACAACCCTGTACATATGTTTTGAACTTTATATTTCAAAAATATATAATATGGCTTTTAAAAACCTTTTTAAACATGTTTTTGAAACCCCGAAGCAGTTTGGCCTGATCAAGACATGACCAGAAAAGCCAAAGAGAGCCCGGAACCGGAGCACAAGTCAAGCCCAACACAACAACTCTCATATCAAATCCACCCCCAGGATCTCGAATGTCCAAGATCCTGTTATCATCAAAACATCATTTGAAGTCATCTCCGAAAGGCGAAAATAGAAGCGGACGATCATGTTGGCGAAGACCCAACGCAGACGGAGTACTGATGCTGTCAGACCCTGCACAAACCATTCGTTTCGAACACAGCTCGAAGGAGTCAGAATTCAGTTTGGATTGGATCTGGACCATATATATCCAGATCCCAATCCAAACCCATGTATGAACTTGGATTTGGATTTGGATCTAGAGATCCAATCCAATATCCATATCCATGGCCCACATCACCTTCTCATAAATGGAGGTGGGGCCCACTTGAATTTCACGTGGGATTATGGGCATGAGAGAGAGTGGGGGAGGATAAGATCAAGGTGTGTTGTAATTAAGCTTGACTTGTGTGTCAAGTTTGGGGTTAATCATGTGGGTTAGCCTAATTAAAGTGGTTTAAGCTTGTAATTAGCCAAAACCTAACCTAGGGCTGCACCAACATGATGTGATTAGGGTCTATGGGTCATGCAAAGGGAGCTCCTTCATCTAATCCTAACCAAAAACACCTAATCCTAGCCTTCTACCCTAATCCGGTCCTAATCCTAGCCTAATCACCTAACCCACTTCCCTAATCTCGGCCTAAACCTAGCCTAATCACCTAACCCACTTCACTAATCCTTCCCTAAACCTAGGTTAATTTCCCTAAACCTAACCTAATCCTAGCCTAATCACCTAACCCACCTCACTAAACCTCACCCTAAAACCAACCCACCTAGCTAAACCCTAAACCTCTAAACCACCCCACCTAAACCTAGCACACAACCTACCCAAAACCCCTTGTATTTAAAATATCTAGCCCTACCCTAATACTAGCCTACCTTACTACCATACCACCCTACCTAAACCACCTAACCACTACCCTAATACCAGCCCCACCGCCCTTCACAAAAGCTATAAAACCCCCCCCTAGTGGGCGTGTTTTTTAGCTTTGGAGGTCCTCCATTCCCAGCCGATCTTCCATCATCATCTCTCACCCTCCTTTCCAGCCCAATCGGGTCTTCCACCTGCACCACCACCAGCCACCACCGTGCTCCACCTGCTCCACTACTCCCCAGCCACCCGTCGCCATCCTCTTCATCCGGTTGAACCAGCCACTCCACCACACCCGGCTGCTCCTCAACCACCCCCGCCTCCCATCATTCGGTTAGTACCCCATACTCCACTCTACTTCTTCTTCGCTCCCCCTCCACTCTCAGCCACCTACACCACCACCATCCTACCCTAACGCCAGCCTCTTGCCGCCACCACTCCCATTCGGCCAAGCCTCAACCAATCTACCTACCCGCCATTACCTAGACACCCCAGCTACACCCGGCCACTCCGCCCAACTCCCTAAGACCTGCCCATATTACCTCACCACATCCGCCACCACCTTACCCCATACCCTAGCTAGCTTCCTTCCCATCCTCCACCTATAGCCACCCTAGCAAACCACCACCACCGAGCCTCCCCTAGTAGGCCACTCCAACCGACTGCCATATACCTATTCGGCCAGCCACCCGCCAACCCTAGGTACTCCCTTAGACACTCCCTTAGGCTCCCCCTTAGTGCCATACTCCCTAACCTTACAAACTCCCTTAGTGACCCTACATACTCACCTTAGCCCCACGCACAAAACCAGCCCTTCACTAAGCAGCCGACCATCTTCAAGGCGCCTCTCCCGCGCCCCATTTCCAGCCGGCCAGCAGCCCCTCTTGCCGTTCAACTCTGCGGAGCTCCCTCTTGCAGCCCAAGGCGAAGGCCAAGCCCACGCTCAAGCAAGGCATCTTTGGACCAGCTATTAGTAAGTGCCTAACTCGGTCTTTAATTGTATACTTGCTTAAAATTCAATTCAATACGGGGTTGTAATAACAGAGCATAGTCTCCCCCCACTTGTAATAATGTGGCTTGGCACACCCACACACACGTGCACTCTCTTAGTTGTGCACGATTTTGAACACACACGAGCCTAATCAGCCCCTAGTATATAAATATATATATATATATATATATATATATATATATATATATATTTTAACTTACGTAGGGTTTTGCTTAAGTTGGGTGTGTTGTCTTTCAATTCAAGCACTCACACACATTGAGCCTTCGCTCTTATTTGAAAGACCCAAGTAAGGGCCGAGCTATACTATTTGGGTTTCATTTCATGTCGTGTGTGTAAGTCTTTCAATTCAAGCACGCACCCACATTGAGCCTTCGCTCTTATTTGAAAGACCCAAGTAAGAGCCATGTTATACTATTTGGGTTTAATTTCATGTTGTGTGCGTAGTCCTTCAATTCAAGCACTCACACACATTGAGCTTTCGCTCTTATTCCCAAGACCTTAATCAAGGCCATATTGCAAGTTATATTTGGGTTTTATTTCATGTCGTGTGTGTAAGTCTTTCAATTCAAGCACGCACCCACATTGAGCCTTCGCACTTATTTGCAAGACCCAAGTAAGGGCCCATATACATACCTTATATACATATCTCCCTTCGGCATTTACATTACAAGTCATTTCCCTTCGGTTATTTCCCTTCGGCATTGTCTTTACATTCGGGTTTTCCCTTTGGAGTATCGTGAGTTCGCATTGCATCTACGCCATACCACGAGGTAGGACGCATATTGCATCGAAGCAAGCCCCGTACTCCCGCTCAAATTCGCCCCATGTAGTGGAGTGTTCATAACACACACTTAGGAGGCCCATAAAGGGATAAAAAGAAAGACTTTGGTACGTGCAAATCCACATGATTTAAAATCTGCAATCGCATTCTAAAGACCCGAATTAAACACCTCGAACCGCTTTCGTAATCTTTTTCTATCCCAAAACTCGGTTTTTAAAGCGGACAGACTGACCCTTGCGCATCGGTGCAAGAAGGTCTGCGACGACAAGAGCTCACTTGCTCACAGTCGCCACGTTAGAAGTCAGATTCAAATATATCTTCGCTAGCTTAGGTAAGCTAGCTGGCACGCCCTGTTTATACAAATAGGCCTTACACGCACGAGAGGATCTGCTCCAGGCCCTGAGAAGCCAAAGAGAAAGAGGTGGGGATTTTCCTGCGTCTACAGTCATCCCATAAGAATTTCGTGCCCTTCCTCAACAGTTTGTTGAAGCGTTCGCATATAGTCGCCAGGTTCGATATGAATCGGCGAACGGATTGTAAACGACCCTAGAGGCTACGGATTTGAGTGAGATTGGAGGGTGGAGCCATGTCTATGATGGCTTGACACTTAAAGGGGTCGACTTCTATACCCCTTTGGCTCACCATAAAGCCCAGAAGCTTCCCAGATTCTACCCCGAATACACATTTTTGAGGGTTTAGCTTTACTTTGTAAAGCCAAAGCCTTTCGAAAATCTTTTGCAAACATTCGATATGAGTGCATTAGGTTTTGGATTTTGCCAAGAGATCATCTACATACACTTCTACGAGCTCATGAATTTGATCATGGAAGATCGTGGTCATGGCTCGTTGGTATGTTGCGCCGACATTTTTCAAACCAAAGGGCATGACTGTATAGCAGTACGTGCCCCATGGGGTTGTGAAGGCGGTCTTACCCTGATCTCGTGGACTTAGTTTGATTTGATTATAGCCTGAATAGCCACTATAAATGAAAACATTTCATGATTTGCAGTACTATCGACTATTAAATCTATGTTTGGTAAAGGATAATTATCCTTTGGAGTGGCTTTATTCAGGTTTCTGAAATCGATGCATATTCGAATTTTCCCATTGGTTTTTCGAACTACAACGATGTTTGACAACCAATCAGAATACGCAATGGGTTTTATAAATCCAACTTTTAACAGATCTTCTAAACCCTCTTTGACTTGCGTGTGTACATTCGGGTGTATTTTCCTAAGCTTCTGCTTTATGGGTTTTAGATCCGCATCTAAGAGAAGATGATGCTCGACAATGCTGGGGTCTATGCCCGGCATGTCTTCATACGTCCATGCAAATACATCTAAATAGGTTCATAGTAATGCAATGAATGCTAATCTTTCAAGTTCATGCAAGCATGCACCTATTTTGATGGTTTTGGGATTGGAATCATCCCCTAGGTTCACCTCTATGAAATCTCCTCCTACTGATTGGGAAGGTCTTTCAAAATCAAGAATTTTATGAAATTCTGGGAGCTCAGAAGTGGGATCTTCCTCAAGGGTATCCACTTCTGGGCTTTGATCATTCTCGTGGGCTATAGATCCGAGGGAATTTGATGCATGGTTTTCAAAAAGATCTGGTTTTGTACTCGGATTTTCAAGTGATTTCGAAATTTTTGGTCTGGCTATGCAGACAACATTTCTTTCGAAATCCTTTTTTTTTTTCAAAGTCCTACCAGGAGCAGCTATATACAAAATCTTTTTGGTATTTTCCAAATTTTCGATTTTTTTGGGTTTTTGTAAAACAAGAACCTTGGGAACTATACAAAGCACTCTTTTTTCGAGTTTTTGTTTTTCCGTTGTTTTTAGCTTTTCTTCCTTTTCGATTTTTTTGATTTTAAGTTTTCTAAATGTTTTTGTATTTTTATAAAAGGGATCTTCCGTCATACCTACAAAGGGAAAACACTACGGGTTAGACTCGGAATAGGAGGTCTAAATCGTAGGTCTCTTCTAAGGCAGGTTCCAGGGCACCCTTGACCCAGGTGGTGACAGGGGGTGACTCTAGCGGTATTCTGGGAGTATAGCTGATCCCATATCGGCTTGGATTGGCCCTAGGAAGGATGGGCTCTAGGAGACCCTGGTTCTGTGCCCCCAGACTCTTGTAGGGCGTGTAGCCCATGTTCAACAACATGTTCCATGATTTTTTGTTTTTTGAAAAGGTTGAGTACAAATCGTGGTCCTGGAACTTGCTATCATCCATATTGTGCTCATATGGCCTCTTGTCCAGGGTCTTTGGAAATAGGGAACGCTTGGGTTTTCCTAGAAGGGTTAGAATCGGGAGGGGGCCGACTTTGGGCGGCCCCTTCACACATACAACCTTCCTAGGGTTGTTTAACACGAGCCTTGGTGGCTCGATCATAATTTGCCCCAGGTTAGCCTCATGGGCCTGGGAGCTTGATAAACAAGGGGAGTTTATGATCCCTTGAAGCTGTGGGTGACTCTCACCTAGGATCACTACGACCTGGTCCCTAAAAGGGATCTTGACACACCTATGGAAGATGGATGGCACAGCGCACAAGCTGTGTATCTAGGGTCTTCCTAGCAACAGGTTATAATGGGGGTGGATGTCCAAGACATGGAACACCCCCGTGTGTGCGATCCCTCCCATTTCCATTGGGAGTTCGATGGATCCTAATGGTCTAGACGCATTCCCATCGTATCCAGTGATAACGATGGGGCTTGGGTTTACAGAAGTCAAGGTGACTCCGATTTTATACGCCACATGAAGTTGAAGGATGTTGAGCCCTCCTCCCCCATCGACTAGGCACCTGTCCAGAGAGTGGTTATTCAGAACCACCTCGATATGCAGGGCCTGGTTGTGGGACTCGTAGGGTCTATCTACATCATCTTCCGAGAAAGTGATGGGCGATTTTGCTCCTAATAAAGCCACTTGGGCAGACAGGGATTCCAGACTTATGTTCGAATCAACCTTGGCCCTTTCTAGAATTTTCTCTAGCACGAGTCTATGCCTAGGCGAGGTTCGTATAAGCTCTAGGATAGACATGTGGATAGGAATCTTTGAAAGGTGGTTTTCGAAGTCATAAGGATTTAGGATGACTTTATCCTTATCTGCTTTTGGCAGAACACCAGGGATACATGCTTTTGAGGGGCCTGGCACACTGACCACCTTTTTAGCACTTTGTAGGTGCGGGGGTTGATAGATCCTCCCGGATCTAGTCACTTCCCCCATGACCAGCCTAGGGTTTGCACTAAATTTGGCTCTAAGGATGAGTTGAGGAGCACCTTGAAGTTTCAAAACTGGTTTTCCCGGGGATTCCACTTTTGGTGGTCCCCGAATGACGACTTGGGCGGGCTTCTTGTATAGTACAAGAATGGGCACACAAGTGGGTTGACCAGACTCTGGTTTTTGTGCTAGTTCCTTAGAAAAGGTGAGGGTACATACCTCATTTCCTTTTCCACTGCTACTGGCGTGTTTGGGAAAGGGTTCTTTAAAGATAGCTTGAGGTGGCTCAGGTTCCGTAGTGACCTGGAGCCGGCCCTCCACTATCAAGTTCTCAATTTTATTTAAAAGAGAGAAACAACGTTTGGTATCATGGCCTTTGAGCTGATGATACTTACAAAATTGATTTAAATAACCCCCTTTGGAAGTGACTCCTTCGGGGATTTCGGGAAGCTCTATCATGCCTTGGGCAAGTAGGAGGTCTAGGACCTCCGACACAAGTTGCCCCAGCGATGTATATTCCCGTTTTTCAACCGGTTTTTGAAAGGTTCGCTCCCTTTTATTTTCTAGTTTTTCAAAATTTTTGGAACTGCCTGCCACGCCTGGATCCACCCGGACATTGGCGATTTTATGGGGCTTTGCCCCTTTGTCCATCGTGGGTAGCCCATAAGTGATGGGCTTTTCCAAGCGGGTTTTAGAAACGACACTTCCTTTCCATAAGAGATCGTATGTCCCTTTTCTCAAGTTCATTTCGAAAAGGGATGCCTTTTTGATCAACTTATGGAAAGTTGAGATCTCATGGAGCGAGAGAAGGGTTTTTAACTCGCTTTTAAAGTTATCCAAGATGAGTATGACTGCGCATCCTTCGGATATGGGCTCTCGGACTTGGCCCAAAAGTGACCTCCATCTTATAATGAAGGCATGTACGTCTTCGTTCATGCCTTGCTTTGTATCCCTTAAGGTATTCAGAGTCGGCGTGACTTCTACGTTGTGTGCAAATCTTTACATGAAGCAGTTCGCTAACTCTTCAAAAGTAGCGAACTAGCTTAAGTGGTAGGAAGCCAGTCATTTGGCAGTTGTGCCTTTAAGGGATAAAGGGAACCAATACACCCATTTCATCGAGTCCTTTTTCTTCTTATGGGCTTGACGCGAGAAAAGCTGCAAGTGAGACCTAGGGTCTCCCATGCCATCATACCGATGGAAGTTCGGTATTTCATCTTCACTGTCTGTTTCATAATCCATGGGAAGGAAATCAGACAGGGCGTAGCTTCTTTTCTCTTTATTCTGCCCTTTCAGCAACTGCTGTAGGGCTTTACGGTCCTTTTGTGTGAAGGACTCGTGGTATTGGTTGCCTTCCATTACGGAGGCCTCTTTGTGCTTGCGAGGTTTTTCAAATTTTTTTCTTAGGCCTTTGTTCACCGTTTGATGAACACGAATCACCTACTTCAGCCTCTTGGCTGAGAGCATTGATTTTGGCCTCAAATTCCCTTCTTAAGTCCTCGATTTCATCTAGTTTGATCTTGTTTTTGAAAATCCTCCTAGAGTGAGAACTTGATGCGCATGAGCCTTGGCTCGACACTTCACTTGGGTTGGATTTTGACATGCTTTTCAAGCTTTTTCAAAATTTCCTAAGTACAAGCAAAGAAAACAAGGTTAAAAATGATACCTCTTTGAAAAATTTTCACAAGCTTCTAGACTTAACTCGATTTTTGAAAGGCTTATGTCCCACCGGGCGTGCCAATCTCTGTAGACACAGGAAAATCCCCGCCTCCCTGGTTTCTCAGGGCCTGGAGCGGATTATTTCGTGTGTCTAAGTCCGATTTGTATAAACAGGGCGTGCCAGAGGGAGGTATATGGCTGGCGGGTGGCTGGCCGAATGGGTATGGAACAGTCGGTTGGAGTGGCCGACTAAGGGAGACTCGGTGGTGGTGGTTGCTAAGGTGGCTATGGGTGGCGTGGATGGGAAGGAAACTAACTAGGGTATGGGGTAAGGTGGAGTTAGGGGCTGAGGGGAAATGATATGGGTAGGTCTTAGGGAGTTAAGTGGAGTGGCCGGGTGTAGCTAGGGTGGCTAGGTAATGGCGGGTGTTTGAAGTGGCCGAGGTTTGGCCGAATGGGTAGGATGGAGGGTGGCTGGTGTTAGGGTGATGTGGTGGTGATGTGGGTGGTTGGGAGTGGAGAGGGAGTGAAGAAAAGGTGGAGTGGGGTGGAGATACTAATCAGTGGTGATGGGAGGCGGCGGATGGAAGAGGAGCAACCGGGCAGTTGAGGTGGATGGTTCGGCCGGATGGAAAGGGTGGCGACGGTTGGTTGGCTGGCTGGGGTGTGGTGGAGCAGGTGGAGCAAGGTGGTGGCCGACTGTGGTATAGGTGGAAGACTTGGCTGGGAGCGGCTGGGTTGGCTGGGCTCAGTTGGGCTGGAAAGGGGATGGGAGAGCTTGGAAAACCCGCCCCTTGGGGGGGGGTTTATATAGGACTGAAGAGGTCGGTTGAGGGTGGTATTAGGAAGGTGGTAAGGTGGTCTAGGGGTGGTGGTGTGGTGATAAGGTGGGCTGGTTTTGGGGTAGGGCCAGATATTCTCATACAAGGGGTTTTGGGTAGATGGTGTGCTAGGTTTAGGTGGGGTGGTTTAGAGGTTTAGGGTTTAGCTAGGTGGGTTGGTTTTGGGGTGAGGTTTAGTGAGGTGGGTTAGGTGATTAGGCTAGGATTATGTTAGGTTTAGGGAAATTAACCTAGGTTTAGGGAAGGATTAGGGAAGTGGGTTAGGTGATTAGGTTGGGATTAGGCCGGGATTAGGGAAGTGGGTTAGGTGATTAAGCTAGGATTAGGACAGGATTAGGGTAAAAGGCTAGGATTAGGTGTTTTTGGTTAGGATTGGATTAAGGAGCTCCCTTTGCATGACCCATAGACCTTAATTACATCATGTTGGTGCAGCCCTAGGTTAGGTTTTTGGCTAATTACAAGCTTAAACCCACTTTAATTAGGCTAACCCACATGATTAACCCCAAACTTGACACACAAGTCAAGCTTAATTACAACACACTCTAATCTTATCCTCCCCCACTCTCTCTCATGCCCATAATCCCACATGAAATTCAAGTGGGCCCCACCTCCATTTATGAGAAGGTGATGTGGGCCATGGATGTGGATATTGGATTGGATCTCTGGATCCAAATCCAAATCCAAGTTCACACATGGTTTGGATTGGGATCTGGATATATATGAACCAGATCCAATCCAAACTGAATTCTGACTCCTTCAGGCTGTGTTTGAAACGAACGGTTTGTGCGGGGTCTGACAGCATCAGTACTCCGTCTACGTTGGTTCTTTGCCAACATGATCGTCCGCTTCTGTTTTCGCCTTCCGAGGCTGATTTCAAGTAATGTTTGATGATAACAGGGTCTTGGACGTTCGAGATCCTGGGGGTGGATTCAACATGAGAGTTGTTGTGTCAGTTATTGACTTGTGCTCCGGTTCTGGGCTCTCTTTGACTTTTCTGGTCCTGTCTTGATCAGGCCAAGCTGCTTCGGGGTTTCAAAAACGTGTTTTTAAAAGGTTTTTAAAGCCATATTATACATTTTTGAAATATAAAGTTCAAAACATATGTACAGGGTTGCTTGGAAGGCTCCTGGGTTTCCAGACTCAAAATAGCCCTTTGGGGCTGCTTTTATAAAACCAGGTTTGTTTTGAGAAATTCGTGGGATTTCGGGGTGTTTACATATAACTATATCTTTGGAGCTGTTAAGGCCCGTGTGTGTGCCAAAATGGTGTGCAGCTGAGAGCGGAATGGCTCAAGTGCACGTGTGTGTTGGTGTGCCAAACCACATTATTACAATTGAGGGGAGACAACGCTCCATTATTACAACCCCGTATCAAATTTAATTAAATGTAAGCAAGTTCATATAGAGGACCGAGTTAGGCACTTACGTGTAGCTGGTCCGTGTTCAACTTGCTTGGCCTTGGCCTAGTGAGTCACCTTAGACAGCCGAAGGGAGCTCCTTGGGTGTATGTTGGCGGTAGGTAGGGGTGCTAGCCGAGTGGTGGAGTGGCCGGTGGATGGAATAGACTTAAGGGGTGCTTGGCTGGGAAGTGGGCGACTAAGGGAGGATGTTCAGCTAGAATTTAAGGTGGGTGGTACTAAGGGAAGGTAGTGGGGTATGGTACAGGTTGGCTGGGTGTAAGGGAGAAGGGAAGGATGCATTTGGCAGGTGGATGAGGGTGTGCAGCTAGGAAAGAAAGAGGTGAAGGGCTAGATGGGGTTGAGGTGGGGTACTAACCGTGGATGGAAGTGGCGCTGGTGGATGAAGGTGGTGGCCGGATGGTGGTGGAAGAAAGGTGGCAGCCGAAGGGTGGAGCTCCTCGCCGAAGGTGGAAGGGATTTATTAGATGAAAGAAGGCTCCTTGCTATGGATCATGCACATGCATACCGGCAAAGGGTAGCCCAACATTATGAAAAGCATATGAAGCCTCGCCACTTCAAAGTGGGAGACCTTGTATTGAAGATCATCCACCATCGTGGCCCACATCCACTTGGAAAGTGGCGGCGCAAGTGGGATGGTCCTTATGTTGTGCGTGGAACCACCACGAACAATGCATACTGGTTAATCAATGTTGAGGGTAGGAATTTAACAAACCCTATGAATGCCCAATATTTGAAAAAATACCATATGTAGGGTCTTGTAGACGCAGAAAATTCCCGCTCCTGGTTCTTAGGCCTGAAGCGAACCTTTTCGTGTGCCTAAGTCCTAATTAAGCAAAAGGGTGTGCTAGCTAGCTTACTTAAGCTAGCGAAGATATATTTTAAAACTGACTCCAAACGTGGCGACCGTGAGCAAGCAAGCTCTTGTCGTCGCAGACCTTCTTGCACCGATGAGCAAGGGTCAGTCTGTACGCTTTTAAAATCGAGTTTTGGATAAAAACCTACGAAAACGAGTTTGAGGTGTTTGATTCGGGTTGTTTTTGGTATGATTTTCAGATTTTATTTCACGTGGATTTGCACGTGCCTAAGTCTTTCTTTTTATACCTTTTTGGGCCAACTAGGTGTGTGTTATGAACACTCAGCCTAAGTCTGGCGATTTTGAGCGGGAGTATGGGGTTTGCTTTTGATGCAATATGCGTCCTAACTCGTGGTATGGCGTATATGCAATGCAAACTCACGCAACTCCAAAGGGAAAACCCGAATTTAAAAGACAATGCCGAAGGGAAATGACTTGTAATGGAAATTGCCGAAGGGAAATTGCAAAAGGGAAATATGGCTATATCTTAAGAGCGGAAAGGCTCAATAGTGCAAGTGTGTGCCATGTATATATGTAAAGACTACGCACACTGCTGAACCTTAAAACCCAAATCTTAAAGACATAGCCGAAAGGGAAATACGTATATAATATATATGGGCCCTTACTTGGGTCTTGCAAATAAGAGCGAAGGCTCAATGTGGGTGCGTGCGAAATGTAAAGACAACACACACGACTTTAAATGAAACCCAAATATAAATTGCAATATGGCCTTAACTAAGGTCTTGGGAGTAAGAGCGAAAGCTCAATGTGTGTGAGTGCTAGAATTGAAGTACTACGCACACAACATGAAATTAAACCCAAATATAAATTGCAATATGGCCTTAACTAAGGTCTTGAGAGTAAGAGCGAAAGCTCAATGTGTGTGAGTGCTAGAATTGAAGTACTACACACACGACATGAAATTAAACCCAAGGAGAGTATAACATGGCCCTTACTTGCGTCTTGCAAATAAGAGCGAAAGCTCAATTTGTGTGAGTGCGAGAATTGAAAGACAACACACACAACTCAAACAAAACCCTATGCAACTTATAGTATATAAATAAACTTATATCTTAAGGGCTGATTAGGCCCGTGTGTGTTCAAAATCGTGCACAACTAAGAGCGAGGTAGGCTCAAGTGCACATGTGTGTGGATGTGCCAAGCCACGTTATTACAAGCGGGGGAGACAATGCTCCGTTATTACAACCCCGTATCAAATTTAATTTAACTTAAGCAAGTCTATAAATGAGGACCGAGTTAGGCACTTACTTATAGCTGGTCTGGAGGTGACTTACTTGAGATTGGGCTTGGATGTCGCCTTGGGCTGCAAGAGGGAGCTCCTCGAAATGACACGGCAAAGGGATGTGCTGGCCGGGTGACATGGAAGCGCGGGTGTGGTGCCTTGGAGCTTGCCGGCTGCTAGGAGGGGGCTATTGTGATGTCTAGGGCTGAAGTGTTTAAGGAGGATCACTAAGGTATAAGGCTGGTGTTTAGGGAAGGTGGAGCTAAGGGATGACTAAAGGGAATGGTTTAAGGAAGAGGGTGTGGCTGGCCGGGTGACTTGGGTGCAGTCGGCTGTGACTGGCCGACTAGGGGTGGTTTAAATGGTGGCCGGCTAGGGGATGTCATGGATGGGAAGGTAGGGTGCTATGGAAGGTGGAGTTAAGGGTTAGTTAAGAGTGGAAGGGGCAGGTCCTAGGGAGCAAGGTAAGGTGGCTGGGTTGTCACTATGGAGGAAAAGTAGAGAATCGGGTGGTGTAAGGGGTTATGTCTGGCCGAATGGGTAAGGGTGGCAGGAAGGCTGTGATGGAGCTATGTGGTGGTGGTATGGGTGGCTGAGAGTGGAGGGGGAGAGAAGATAGGGTGGAATTGGGTTGAGGTACTAACCGAATGGGTGAGGGAAGTTAGTGTCCAAGGAGGGCAGCCGAATGATGAAGGTGGATGGAGCTGGCCGGGCGGTTGGTGGCAGCATGGAGTGGAGCAGGCTGTGAGGTAGTGGTGGCGCGAGGTGGAGCTGGCCAAGAAATGGTGGTGGTGCAGGTGGGAGAAGAGAGCAAGGTGAGAGAGGGCTCGGCTGGCCCAAGTGGAAGCTGGAAAAAGTTGAAAAACCCACCCACTAGGGGGGGGGGTTTATAGATTTTTCCAAGGTCGGTTGGGGGTGGTTTTGAGAGGGTGGTAAGGTGGTTAGGTGGTGGTGGTGTGGTGACAAGGTGGGCTGGTTTTGAGGAGGGGCCAGAAATTTTGTTTTAAGTGGTTTTAGGGATATGGTGTGCTAGGTTTTAGGTGGGGTGGTTTAGTGGTTTAGGGCTTAGCTAGGTGGGTTGGTTTTGGGGTGAGGTTTAGTGAGGTGGGTTAGGTGATTAGGCTAGGATTAGGTTAGGATTAAGGAAATTAGGCTAGGTTTAGGGAAGGATTAGGGAAGTGGGTTAGGTGATTAGGTTGGGATTAGGCTGGGATTAGGGAAGTGGGTGAGGTGATTAGGCTAGGATTAGGCCGAGATTAGGGTAAAAGGCTAGGATTAGGGGTTTTGGCTTAGGATTGGGTTAGGAAGCTCCCTTTGCATAGCCCATAGACTTCATTGCATCATGTTGGTGCAACCCTAGGTTAGGTTTTGGCTAATACAAGCTTAAACCCACACTAATTAGGCTAACCCACATGATTAACCCCAAACTTGACACACAAGTCAAGCTTAATACAATTCCCCTCATGCTTATCCTCCCCATTCTCTCTCATGCCCATAATCCCACGTAAATTTTAAGTGGGCCCCACCTCCATTTATGAGAAGGTGATGTGGGCCATGGATGTGGATATTGGATTGGATCCAAATCCAAATCCAAATCCACACATACGTTTGGATTGGGATCTGGATATATATGGTCTAGATCCAATCCAAACTGAATTCTGACTCCTTCAGGGTATGTTCGAAACGAACGGTTTATGCGGGATCTGACAGCATTAGTACTCCGTCTTTGTTGGGCCTTCGCCAACATGGTCGTCTGCTTCTGTTTTCACCTTTCGGAGATGATTTCATACGATTTATTGATAACAAGGTCTTGGACGTTCGAGATCCTGGGGGTGGATCTAACATGAGAGTTGCTGTGCCGGGCTCGACATGTGCTCCGGTTCCGGGCTCTCTTTAGCTCTTCTGGTCCTGCTTTGATCAGGCCAAGCCGCTTCGTGGGGTTTCAAAACGTATTTTAAAAGATTTTAAAACATATTATACATATTTTAAAGCATATACAGTTTTAAACATATGTACAGGGTTGCCTGGAAGGCTCCTGGGTGTCCAGACTCAAAATAGTCCTTTGGGGCTGCTTTTACAAAACCAGGTTATTTTTAAGAAGTTCGTGGGATTTTGGGGTGTTTACAGATGCTCCTCTTTGGCATTGTCCAAATCGATTTGGATAATGGCAAAGATGACAAACACCCGTTTTAATGTCTCCCTAGATCTAACCACGATGTTTGACAACCAATCAGAATACGCAATGGGTTTTATAAACCCGGCTTTTAACAGATCTTCTAAACCCTCTTTGACTTGCGTGTGTACATTCAGGTGTATTTTCCTAAGCTTCTGCTTTATGGGTTTTACATCCGCATCTAAGGGAAGACGATGTTCGACAATGCTGGGGTCTATGCCTGGCATGTCTTCATACGTCCATGCAAACACATCTAAATAAGTTTGTAAAAATGCAATGAATGCTGATCTTTCATGTTCATGCAAACATGCACCTATTTTGATGGTTTTGGGATTGGAATCACTCCCTAGGTTTACCTCTATGAAATCTCCTCCTACTGAATTGGAAGGTCTTTCAAAATCGAGAATTTTATGAAATTCTGGGAGCTCAGAAGTGGAATCTTCCTCAAGGGGATGCACTTCTGGGCTTCGATCATTCTCGTGGGTTATAGACCCGAGGGAATTTGATGCGTGAGTTTTCAAAAGACCTGGTTTTGTAGTTGGTTTTTCAATTGATTTCGAAATTTTTGGTCTGGTTATGCAGACGACGTTCCTTTCGAAATCCTTTTCTTTTTCCAAAGTCCTACCAGGAGCAGCTATATACAAAATCTTTTTGGTATTTTGTAGATTTTCGATTTTTTTGGGTTTTTGCAACACAAGAACTTTAGGAACTATACAAACTACCCTATTTTCGGGTTTTTGATTTTCCATTGTTTTTGGTTTTTCCTCTTTTTTGATTTTAAGTTTTTCAAATGTTTTTGTATTTTTATGAAAGGGATCTTCCATCATACCTACAAAGGGAAAACACTACGGGTTAGACTCAGAATAAGAGGTCTAAATCGTAGGTCTCTTCTAGGGTAGGCTTCGGGGCACCCTTGACCTAGGTGGTCACAGGGGGTGGCTCTGGTGGTATTTTGGGAGTATAGCCGATCCCGTATCGGCTTGGGTTGGCCCTAGGAAGTATGGGCTCTAGGAGACCCTGGTTCTGGGCTCCTAGACTTTTATAAGGCATGTAGCCCAACAGCATGTTCCACGATTTTTTATTTTTTGAAAAATTATGGTACAAATCGTGGTCCTGGAACTTGTTGTCGTCCATATCGTGCTCGTATGGCTTTTTGTCTAGGGGTTTTGGAAATAAGGGATGCTTGGGTCTTCCTAGAAGGGTTAGGATCGGGAGGGGGTCTGCTTTGGGCGGCCCCTTCACATACACAAACTTCCTACGGTTGTTTAACACGAGCCTTGGTGGCTCGACCATTGTCTGTCCCAGGTTAGCCTCATGGGCCTAGGAACTCGACAAACAAGGGGAGTTTATGATCCCCTGAAGCTGAGGGTGACTCTCACCTAGGATAACCATGACTTGGTCCCTGAAAGGGATCTTGACACACCTGTGGAAGGTGGATGGCACAATGCACAAGCTGTGTATCCAAGGCCTTCCCAGCAATAGGTCATAATGGGGGTGGATGTCCAAGACATGGAACACCCCCGTGTGTGTGATCCCTCCCATTTCCATCGGGAGTTCGATTGATCCTAAAGGTCTAGACGCATTCCCATCGTATCCAGTGATAACGATGGGGCTTGGGTTCACAGAAGTCAAGGTGACTCCGATTTGATACGCTACATGAAGTGGAAGGATATTGAGCCCTCCTCCCCCATCGACTAGGCACCTATCCAGAGAGTGGTTATTCAGAACCACCTCGATATGCAGGGCCTGGTTGTGGGACTCATAGGGTCTATCTACATCATATTCCGAGAAAGTGATGGGCGATTTTGCTCCTATTAATGCCACTTGGTTAGACAGGGATTTTGGACTTATGTTCGAACTAACCTTAGCTCTTTCTAGAATTTTCTCTAGCACGAGTCTATGCCTAGGTGAAGTTTGTATAAGCTCTAGGATGGACATGTGGATAGGAATCTTTGAAAGATGGTTTTCTAAATCATTAGGGTTTAGGACGACTTTCCCATTGTCTGCTTTCGGCAGAACTCTAGGAATACATGCTTTTGAGGGGCCAGGCACACTTACCACCTTTTTAGCACTTTATAGGTGCGGGGGTTGATAGATCCTCCCGGATCTAGTCACTTCCCCCACGACCAACCTAGGGTTCGCACTTAAACTGGCTCTAATTACGAGTTGAGGAGCACCTTGAAGTTTTAAAACTGGTTTAGCCGGGGATTCAGCTCTTGGTGATCCCCGAATGACGACTTGGGCGGGCTTCTTGTAAAGTACAAGAGTAAACGCACAAGTGGGTCGACCAGACTCAGATGTTTGCGCTAGTTCTTTTGAAAAGGTGAGGGTACATACCTCCTTTCCTTTCGCAATGCTACTGGCGTGCTTGGGAAAGGGTTCTTTGAAGATAGCTTGAGTTGGCTCAGGTTCCGCAGTGACCTGGAGCCGACCCTCCGCTATCAAGTTCTCAATTTTGTTTAAAAGGGAGAAACAATATTTTGTATCATGGCCTTTGAGCCGATGATACTTGCAAAAATGATTTAAATATCCCCCTTTGGAAGTGACTCCCTCGGGGATTTTGGGAAGTTCAATCATGCCTTGGGCAAGTAGGAGGTCTAGGACCTCAGACACAGGTTGCCCCAGCGGAGTGTACTCCCATTTTTCAATCGGTTTTTGAAAACTTCTCTCCCTTTTGTTTTCTATTTTTTCAAAATTTTTGGAAGTGCCCGCCAAACCTGGATCCACCCGGACATTGGCGATTTTGTGGGGCTTTGCCCCTTTATCCATCGTGGGTAGCCCATAAGTGATGGGCTTTTCCAAGCGGGTTTTGGAAACGGCACTTCCTTTCCATAAGTGATCATATATCCCATTTTTCAAGTTTGTTTCGAAAAGGGATGCTTTTTTGATCAACTTATGGAAAGTTGAGATCTCATGAAGCGAGAGAAGGATCTTTAGCTCGCTTTTAAAATTATCCAGGATGAGCATGACTGCGCATCCTTCGGATATGGGCTCTCGCACTTGGCCCAAAAGGGACCTCCATCGAATAATGAAGGCATGTACGTCTTCATTCATGCCTTGCTTCGTATCCCTTAAAGTGTTTAAAGTTGGCGTGACTTCTACGTTATGTGCAAATCTTTGCATGAAGCAGTTCGCTAACTCTTCAAAAGTGGCGAACTAGCTTAAATCGTAGGAAGCCAGCCATTTGGCAGCTATACCTTTAAGGGATAAAGGGAATCAATACACCCATTTCATCGAGTCCTTTTTCTTCTTATGGGCTCGATGCGAGAAAAGTTGTAAGTGAGACCTAGGGTCTCCCATGCCATCATACCGATGGAAGTTCGGTATTTCATCGTCGCTATCTGTTTTGTAATCCATAGGAACGAAATCAGACAGGGCGTAACTCCTTTTCTCTTTATTTTGCCCTTTCAGCAGCTGCTGTAGGGCTTTATGGTCCTTTTGTGTGAAGGACTCGTGGTATTGGTTGCCTTCCATTACGGAGGCCTCTTTGTGCTTGCGAGGTTTTTCAGTTTTTTTCTTGGCCCTTTGTTCTCCATTCGATGAACATGAATCACCTACTTCAGCCTCTTGGCTGAGAGCATCGATTTTGGCCTCGAATTCCCTTCTCAAGTCCTCTATCTCGTCTAGTTTGATCTTATTTTTCAAAACCCTCCTAGAGTGAGAACTTGATGTGCATGAGCCTTGGCTCGACACTTCACTTGGGTTGGATTTTGACATGCTTTCAAGCTTTTCAAAATTCCTAAGTATAACTGAAGAAAGGAGTTAAAACAACACACTTTTTGAAAATATTTTCGCAAGATTCCTAGAGTGACTCAATTTTAAAAGACTTACGTCCCACTGGATGTGCCAAATATCTGTAGACGCAGAAAATTCCCGCTCCTGGTTCTTAGGCCTGAAGCGAACCTTTTCGTGTGCCTAAGTCCTAATTAAGCAAAAGGGCGTGCCAGCTAGCTTACTTAAGCTAGCGAAGATATATTTTAAACCTGACTCCTAACGTAGCGACTGTGAGCAAGTAAGCTCTTGTCGTCGCAGACCTTCTTGCACCGATGCGTAAGGGTCAGTCTCTATGCTTTTAAAATCGAGTTTTGGATAAAAACCTACGAAAACGAGTTTGAGGTGTTTGATTCGGGTTGTTTTTGGTATGATTTTCATATTTTATTTCACGTGGATTTGCACGTGCCTAGGTCTTTCTTTTTATCCCTTTTTGGGCCAACTAGGTGTGTGTTATTGTAGATGCGCGAAAATCCCCGCCTCTTGCCTTTTCAGGGCCTGGAGTGGATCCTCTCGTGTGTCTAAGGGCTATTTATATAAACAGGGCGTGCCAGCTAGCTTACCTAAGCTAGCGAAGATATATTTTAAGCTAACTTCTAATCGTGGCGACTGTGAGCAAGTGAGCTCTTGTCGTCGTAGACCTTCTTGCACCGATGCGCAAGGGTCAGTCTGTACTCTTTTAAAAATTGAGTTTTAGGGTATAGAAAGCCTACGAAGCGGTTCGAGGTGTCTAATTCTGGTCTTTTAGATACGATTGTAGATTTTAGATCACGTGGATTTGCACGTGCCTAAGTCTTTCTTTTTATCCCTTGATGGGCCTCCTAGGTGTGTGTTATGAACACTCCACTACATGGGGCGAATTTTGAGCGGGAGTACGGGGCTTGCTTTGATGCAATATGCGTCCTACCTCGTGGTATGGCGTAGATGCAATGCAAACTCACGCTACTCCAAAGGGAAAACCCGAATGTAAAGACAATGCCGAAGGGAAATGACTTGTAATGTAAATGCCGAAGGGAGATATGTATATAGGGTATATATGTGCCCTTACTTGGGTCTTTGAAAATAAGAGCGAAGGCTCAATGTGGGTGCGTGCTTGAATTGAAAGACTTACACACACGACATGAAATAAAACCCAAATATAACTTGCAGTATGGCCTTGATTAAGGTCTTGGAAATAAGAGCGAAAGCTCAATGTGTGTGGGTGCTTGAATTGAAGTACTACGCACACAACAAGAAATTAAACCCAAATAGTATAACACGGCCCTTACTTGGGTCTTTCAAATAAGAGCGAAGGCTCAATGTGTGTGAGTGCTTGAATTGAAAGACTTACACACACGACATGAAATGAAAACCCAAATAGTATAGCTCGGCCCTTACTTGGGTCTTTCAAATAAGAGCGAAGGCTCAATGTGTGTGAGTGCTTGAATTGAAAGACTTACACACACGACATGAAATGAAAACCCAAATAGTATAGCTCGGCCCTTACTTGGGTCTTTCAAATAAGAGCGAAGGCTCAGTGTGTGTGAGTGCTTGAATTGAAAGACTTACACACATGACATGAAATGAAAACCCAAATAGTATAGCTCGGCCCTTACTTGGGTCTTTCAAATAAGAGCGAAGGTTCAATGTGTGTGAGTGCTTGAATTGAAAGACTTACACACACGACATGAAATGAAAACCCAAATAGTATAGCTCGGCCCTTACTTGGGTCTTTCAAATAAGAGCGAAGGCTCAATGTGTGTGAGTGCTTGAATTGAAAGACAACACACCCAACTTAAGCAAAACCCTACGAAAACTAAAGTACATATATATATTTATGTATTAGGGGCTGATTAGGCCCGTGTGTGTTCAAAATCGTGCACAACTAAGAGAGTGCACGTGTGTGGGTGTGCCAAGCCACGTTATTACAAGCGGGGGGAGACCATGCTCCGTTATTACAACCCCGTATCGAATTGAATTTTAAGCAAGTATACAACTAAGGACTGAGTTAGGCACTTACTAATAGTTGGTCCGAAGATGCCTTGCTTGAGCGTGGGCTTGGCCTTCGCCTTGGGCTGCAAAAGGGAGCTCCGCGGAGTGGAACGGCAAGGGGAAGTGCTGGCCGGATGTTTTTGGTGCGCGGAAGAGGAGCCTTGAAGGTGGTCGGCTTCTAAGGATGGGGTGGTTTTAGTGTGTTGGGTTAAAGGGCCTAAGTAAGGTCACTAGGGAGGGTGTAGTGTTAGGGAGTATGCCACTAAGGGGGAGCCTAAGGGAAGGTCTAATGGAGCACCTAGGGGAAAGGAGGTGGCTAGCCGAATGGAAGTGACAGTCGGTTGGAGTGGCCGACTAGGAGAACTTGATGGTGGCGGGCTGCTAGGGTGGCTAGGAGTAGTGGAAGGGAAGGGAACTAGCTAGGAGATGGGGTAAGGTAGTGGTGGATGTGGGGAGGTAATATGGGCAGGTCTTAGGGAGTTGGATGGGGTGGCCGGGTGTAGCTAGGGTGTCTAGGTAGTGGCGGGTAGTTAGGGTGGTTATGGCCTGGCCGAGTGGGAGTGGTTGCGGCAAGCGGCTGGTATTAGGGTAAGGTGGTGGTATGGTGGGTGGCTGAGAGTGGAGAGGGAGCGGAGAAGGAGTAAGGTGGAGTGTGGAGTACTAACCAGGTGAAGAGGCGGTGGCGGATGGAAGGGGAGCAGCCGGGTGGTTTAGATGCGCAGGATGGGGTTCGGCCGGACGGAATGGTGGCGATGTGGACCTTGGTTGGAGTGGTGGTGCTCGACTGGGAGGTAGTGGCATAGGTGGTGGCTGGCTGTGGGGCAGGTGGAAGTGGAGAAGAGGTGATCGGCTGGGAATGGGAGACCCGAGATAGTTGAAGATGGGCAAAACCCGCCCCTTAGGGGGGGGGGGTTTATAGGGCTGCAAAAGGCGGTTGGGGCTGGTATTAGGGTAGTGGTTAGGTGGTCTAGGGGTGGTGGTATGGTGGTAAGGTGGGCTGGAAAAGGTAGGGCCAGATATTTTAAATACAAGGGGTTTGGGTAGGTTGTGTGCTAGGGGTGGTTTAGAGGTTTAGGGTTTAGCTAGGTGGGTTGGTTTTAGGGTGAGGTTTAGTGAGGTAGGTTAGGTGATTAGGCTAGGATTAGGTTAGGTTTAGGGAAATTAACCTAGGTTTAGGGAAGGATTAGGGAAGTGGGTTAGGTGATTAGGCTCAGATTAGGACCGGATTAGGGTGGAAGGCTAGGATTAGGTGTTTTTAGTTAGGATTAGGTGAAGGAGCTCCCTTTGCATGACCCATGGACCCTAATCACATCATGTTGGTGCAACCCTAGGTTAGGTTTTGGCTAATTACAAGCTAAACCCACTTAATTAGGCTAACCCACATGATTAACCCCAAACTTGACACACAAGTCAAGCTTAATTACAACACACACTTGATCTTATCCTCCCCCACTCTCTCTCATGCCCATAATCCCACGTGAAATTCAAGTGGGCCCCACCTCCATTTATGAGAAGGTGATGTGGGCCATGGATGTGGATATTGGATTGGATCTCTGGATCCAAATCCAAATCCAAGTCCACACATGGGTTTGGATTGGGATATGGATATATATGGTCCAGATCCGATCCAAACTGAATTCTGACTCCTTCGGGCTGTGTTCGAAACGAACGGTTTGTGCGGGGTCTGACAGCATCAGTACTCCGTCTACGTTGGGTCTTCGCCAACATGATCATCCGCCTCTATTTTCGCCTTCCGGAGATGATTTCAAAGGATGTTTTGATGATAATAGGATCTTGGACGTTCGAGATCCTGGGGGTGGGTTCAATGTAAGAGTTGCTGTGCCGGGCTTGACATGTGCTCCGGTTCGGTGCTCTCCTTAGCTTTCCTGGTCCTGTTTGGATGAGGCCAAGCTGCTTTGGGGTTTTTCAAAAACATGTTTTAAAAAGGTTTTCAAAGCCATATTATATATTTTTGAAATATAAAGTCCAAAACATATGTATAGGGTTGTTTGGAAAGCTAATGGGTTTCCAGACTCAAAATGGCCCTTTGGGGCTGCTTTTACAAAACCAGATGGATTTGAGAAATTCGTGGGATTTCGGGGTGTTTACAAATGCCCCTCTTTGGCCTTGTCCAAATCGATTTGGATAAGGGCAAAGATGACAAACACCCCTTTCAATGTCTCCCTAGATCTAGCCACGAAGAATATGGGATCATCCCAATTTTTAGCAAAATCTCAATTTACAAACTCTGGTAGGAGGAGATATCACGCCAAAGGGATTCGTTATGGAACCTGGTCCTAAATGGGATCATGTTTATGCAAGTGCCATATGTGGAATGCAGATGCATGACATGGATGTGGTGCCAAGAGTGGCGACCTCCCAGAGACCAGCCATACGTGGAATGCAGATGCATGACATGGATGTGGTCAAACTTTAGAGACTTACTAGGCCTGCTGCTCCAAGTGAGCAAATCCTATGCTGTTCGATGTTCGATTTTCAAAACTTATTTACAAAATTTATTTACAAAAGGAACAATTGTCTTGAGTCTCGATCCTAAGGATCTCGAGCTCTTCGTGCTTGCCCTTGTTTGAGTCTTAACACTTACTTATCTAGAGGAGGTTTTATAAGAAAACAAGGCATATTTCAAATTCCTACGCCTTACTCAAAACGTCGAATTCTCAAACAAGATGAAATTCAAGTAAATTCTACTTTTACTTTAGGATTCTTCGAAATGAACCATGCTTTAGCTTGGGATAAGCCAGGGATGGGAAAGAGATACCACGGTCCCTTCTGAAGCGTCCCGTGGTTTAAGGCATAAAAGGCAGAAAACTGCTCTTTTTGAGCTTTTTGGCCTCTTTTTCCTTTTTTTTTTTTTTTCATCGAGGGTCTCCCTATGAGTATTTTTTCTTTAATCCCTCTTTTTCACAAGAGAATCGATTTTTCTTTTGAATTCTGGTTTCTTTCTTTTGGAAAGAGACTTTTGAATGGGAAATTCCCTTTGTTTGGGCCGTGTTTTTCCTTTTGGAAGTAGAAGAGAAGAGGGGAGGACATCCCAAGCCTACACTCGATCCATCCCAGATCAGCCTATTTAGAAATAGCACGTACTACTGCAAGTATCTTGCTATGTTGAACTAGGGCTTTCTTTGTAAGAAGAAGGATTTTGAAATGTAACCACGATTTTGAAGACTCCACTCTTTCACAAGTGCGAATTCTCTCACTCAGGGTCACATGATTTTGCCTTTACACCTTATTCACATGTCTCAGGGCAGCTATCCCTAAAATTTTCGAAAACTAGAATTTAATCCAAATCCTACACATGATACTTCTTTAAGTATTGAATATTGATAGGATCTGCTAAATTCCTACCTTCTACATCGATCAACCAATACGAATTATTCGTGGTGGTTGCCCGTACAACATAGGGTCCATCCCACTTGGGGCGCCACTTTCCGAGCAGATGTGGGGCACGATAATGGATGATTTTCAAAAGCAGATTCCCCACTTTAAAGTGGCGAGGTCTCATGTGTTTGCTATAATGTCGGGCTATCCTTTGCCGGTATGCACGAGCATGATCCATGGCAAGGAGTCGCCTCTCATCTAGCAAATCTAGTTCGGTCATCCTAGCATGCTGAAGCGTCTCTAGGGGGAGGTCGAGTGCAATGGATGTAAGGAATGAATGCAGTTGAGTATGAATGGGAAGAATGGCATTTGTGCCATAGACCAATTCAAATGGTGTGGCATTCGTGGGAGTCCGGATGGAAGTCCTATAAGCCCATAAGGCTTCATCTAGCTTCTCGTGCCACGTCCTACCTTTCTCTAAAGTTTTCTCAATTATGCTAATGAGAGTCTTGTTTGTGGCTTCGGCTTGGCCATTGCCTTGAGGGTAGTAGGGCGAAGAGAAGTGGTGAGTTATGCCATACATGTTGCACAACTTAACCATCCGCTCGTTCTTGAATGGGGTGCCATTATCAGACACAAGGTCTCGTGGAACCCCAAATCGAGCCAAGATATTCCTCCGAATGAAAGCCACCACATGTTGCCCCATCACGTTGGTTAGGGAAATGGCTTCCACCCACTTGGAGAAATACTCCGTGGCTGCTAAAATAAATCGATGCCCATTCGAGGCTTTTGGAAATATTGGGCCTACAATGTCAAACGCTCAGATGGTAAATGGCCAGGGGCTGACCACGGAATGCAATGCAGATGAAGGGATATGAATGGCGTGCCCATGCACTTGACATGGATGACACTTCCTAACATGATCGTGACAATCCTTTTTCAGGGTGGACCAAAAATAGCCCCCTCTAAGTATTTTCATTGCCATCATGTTGTTATTAACATGACCTCCACATTCTCCATCGTGGAACTCGTGCATCACCATCCTAGCCTCCTCTAGGTCGATACACCTAAGCAGAATGCCAATAAAACTCTTTTTGTATAAAACCCCACCCAGAATGGTGTATCGGGTCGAAATCTTACGGATGAATGCCTTATCTTTGGATGTGGCATCCTCGGTGAATCCCCCATTTTCTAAAAATTGTTTTATGTCATAAAACCAGGGTTTTTCAATAGACTCTGGGTTATTTTGGCAAATGTCCAAGTCGTGTGTGGATGGGTGGGGCGCATGCCATATTTCCAAAGATCTGGTCCCTGAAATGGGATCGACCTTCAGGGCTGAACCCAAGGAGGAGAGGGCATCGGCGATGCCATTGTCCTCTCTTCCTACGTGTGTGAGTTTACACGATTGGAAGGACTGGACCAATCGAGTGGCCAACTCGTGATATGGAAGTAGTTTCTCATTACGTACTTGCCAAATTTTCAAAACCTGGTTTATGACAAGGAGCGAATCTCCAAAGACCTCGATGCATGATGCCCCTAGAGTTTTCGAAATCCTTAAGCCTTGTATGAGTGCTTCATACTCAGCTACGTTGTTGGAACATGCGAAATCTAGGCAGACTGCTATGGGAATCTCACCCTTTTCAGGGGAGATTAGGATGACCCCAACACCAGCCCCTCGTTGGTTTCGTGCCCCATCGAAGTGCATCGTCCACACTAGGTTTTCGAAAGAATTTGCCAAAATGTTGTTTTGAAAATGGTTTTGAAAATGGTTTTGTAATATGCCTTCATCAGGCATTTCAGCAAGCGTGGGATATGCGTCCTCTAAGGGGAACTCAGCCACGTAATCTGCTAGGGCTTTCCCCTTAATGGAGATTTGGTGATGGTATTTCAGATCATACTCCATTAGAAGGAGTTGCCATCTTCCCAATCTACCCGTGAGAATGGGTTTTTCGAACAAGTGCTTGATTGGATCAAGCTTGGACATTATCCAGATCTCATGATCCACGAAATAGTGTCTGAATTTCTGGCAGGCCCAGACTAGGGCCAAACACGTCTTCTCCATGGCTTGATAATTTCGTTCATGTAGACGTGATTTTATTTCAAATCGTTTGGGATTCGAAATCAAACCCTCGAACTACGTCGGGTTGCGCGAGCGTGCCAGTTAGTTTACCAAAACTAACAAATTATGTTTTTCTGACTTCTTAGAACGATTATGGACAAGTGAGATCTTTTCGACTTAGGCCTTCTTGAACCGGCGCTCAAGGGTCAGCCTAGACGCTTGAAATTTGTTTGAATCCGTTAATTCGAAAAAGGAAAAACCAGATTTTCCAAAGTTTCAGATTTGTGTTTAAGTTCTTGATTTTTGAAAAATTTCAGATTCTTAGATTTGCAGAACCTGTTCAGTTTCAGAGGCCTGTTCTCTGAATTTTTAAAAATATTTTTGATTCTCCAAAAATTCTAAAACTTTTACAGAATAGAGACACGTATGTGTAGAATCAGAATATATTTTTATTTTATAATTTAGTTCTTTATTTTCTGAGAATTAAATACAGAATCAGAAACGGTTATAACATTCAGAACAGCCCTGTTTCTGTGGATCAGAAGCTCAGAAAAATAGCAATATCTCAGTGCTCAATCATCCAATTTCTATGAAATTTGGTATTAGAAAGACACGGATGTTAGGTTTTCAAAGAATCAAATTTCATCCAATTTCACTCAGTGGTTGCAGAGATATGGGCAAAAGAACAGAGGTCTGTTACTGAACATTCTGTTTCTGTAAAACGCAATCTGGATTTTGTATAAACTTCATGGATATAATTGGCTAGGAAAAATTTCATAAAAATTCCTCAAAATTTTATCTAAGAATGTCTGATATGTCTAGATTATTCATGCAAAATGTTGAAGCAATTGGCTTATCCATTTGTCTATAAAAATTCAGTGATCAGACGCATGTGCACAGACAGTTTCAGAAACCAGTTTTACAGAAAATTTCAGAAGGTTCCTAACGTGATTCTAGAACAAAGTTCAACCTGTATCAGTCCTAATAAATCATGAAAATCATTTAAACATGGATTTTAATTTCGTTTATGAAGGAATCATGCATGTTTGTATCGATATAAATGAAGAACATGGGCTCAAAGCCTTGATTCATGTACAAATTTCCAGAATCTGTGCTTTTTCAGGTTCTCATGGATTAAAACCAATTTGTGCAAGAATTCCAACCTGTGTGAGTGAGAGGGGACGTAGGAGCACTTCACCGGGCGATCGTCGGACGTCGGAACTAGGCCGGACTTCCTTCTTCTCCTTCTTTTCTTCCTTTCTCTCTCTCTCTCTCTCTCTATTTCTCTGAATTTTCGGACTGACTGTTCCTGTTTTCTTGGTTTTCCCGGATTGAGGCTTTGTGGTGACCGGAGGATCCCCTTTGCAACACCTTTGAGGCTCCTTTTATAGGCCAAAGGATGCCTCTTTGGTACTGTCATCCATAAGGCAACCTGCCTTGTACCATTTTGGTGAAATACGGTAAGTAGTGTTGGCTGTGGAAGCTGATTGGCAAGTGCAGCTGCTGTGATTGGCAAGTGCAGCTGCTGGGAATATCGGGAAGTTCTCTTCATGCCAAAATTGATTCACTTGATCTTCCTTTGTTGCTGAATTAGTCCAGAAAGTTGGATGACTTTCCCAATCAGAATCACAGTACTCTTGCTGAGCTCGTTTAGCATTAGGCAAGAGTGCATGGCTTTTTGAATCAAGCCACAGCATCTTTATTCACTTATGGAAGGAGTAGATGCTGGCCATTCTTGCCCATTCGAGTTTAGGTAGGTAGGATGTTGTACGTGCCTTCCAAACCAAGCCGATGTCTGCTGGAGAAGTAGCTTCTGTATCGGCAACCAGACTTTTACACATCCGTGCATAGATTTATTTTTGTCATCTGCTGCCTTACCAATAGATTCACTATCCTTAGCACCTATTGTTTCATACTTGTCACCGATAACATCAACATCCTCTTCTGGGTCGACCTTAGTACTTTCAATAGCAACAGTTTCAGCCATACTACCATTAGTAAATGCAGATTCACACCCGGCTTGTGCAGTACAGGAATCACCTCTAGCTTGTTTCCATGTTAGAGATTACTTCAACATTTTCCACAACATTGGCATTTTGTAACATTTCCTTTTTATCCCCATTCTTTGTCAGGTGAATCTGTGATTTAGCAGCAACATCAGCAACTTCAAGATTTCCTGCACCTTCCATGTTCTCCACCATGAGCATTCTGAACTTCCACCTGCATATTTGCTCGATACCCAGACATAACGTAGACACGTTACGAAAGGCGTTTGATACCAAACCTTCGTTTTCGGAAGCGTTCGTTCTTGCTTCCATCTTTCCTTTCCTTTGATAACATCAACTTTTCCCTCGGGCAACTGATTTCTTTCCGAATATGAACTTTTCTTTTTGGGAAGCTCACTTTCCCTTCTTGATGCCCGCTCTCCTTTTTAGGCACCCACCAGCCTTTTCAGGTGTCAAATTATCTTATACATGCCTGTATCTTTTCAAAAGGCAAGCTTTCAACATATGTTTTTGTCATGAATCTTTTAAGAAAACGAAATCCAGCTTTTCCATGCCAGGGGCAAAATCGTCATTTTTTTCTAATTTTGTCAAAATTCGAATTTTTCAGAAAGGAAAGTATTCTTTAATCATTTTAAAGCTTTCATAAAATTTTGGTACCAAAACAAACTCGTTTAGTGCCTTTTTCCTTCAAAAACCTAAAATTACCAAAAATGGATACTTTCCTAAAAAGGTAAGAATTTTAAAAGAAAATTTTGGGTGTCTACAGTTCATAAGCCAAGAGAGTTTTCGAAATGTAGTAGATGGCATACTCCTTATGGGTGTCATCCTCGTACTGAGCCAACAGGGCTCCTAAAGCGTTCGCATGCACGGAGATGTAAAGTAAAAGCGGTTTTCCTTGCTTTGGAGGGTTTAAAACGGGGGGATTAACCAGGTATGCCTTTAGTCTCTCGAAGGACCTCTGGCATTCGTCATCCCATAAGAATTTCGTGCCCTTCCTCAACAATTCGTTGAAGGGTTTGCATCTAGTTGCCAGATTCGATATGAATCGACGAACGGATTGTAAACGACCTTGGAGGCTACGGATTTAAGTGAGATTGGAGGGTGGAGCCATGTCTATGATGGCTCGACACTTAGAGGGGTCGACTTCTACACCCCTTTGGCTCACCATAAAGCGCAGAAGCTTCCCTGATTCTACCCCGAATACACACTTTTGAGGGTTCAACTTTACTTTGTAAAGCCTAAGCCTTTCGAAAATCTTTTGTAAACATTCGATATGGGTGCATCGGGTTTTGGATTTCGCCAAGAGATCATCTACATACACTTCTACGAGCTCATGAATCTGATCATGGAAGATCATGGTCATGGCTCGTTGGTATGTTGCGCCAGCATTTTTCAAACCAAAGGGCATGACTGTATAGCAGTACGTGCCCCATGGGGTTGTGAAGGCGGTCTTACCCTGATCTCGTGGACTTAGTTTGATTTGATTATAGCCTGAATAGCCATCCATAAATGAAAACATTTCATGATTTGCAGTACTATCGACTATCAAATCTATGTTTGGTAAAGGATAATTATCCTTTGGAGTGGCTTTATTCAGGTTTCTGAAATCGATGCATATTCGAATTTTCCCATTGGTTTTTCGAACTACAACGATATTTGACAACTAATCAGAATACACAATGGGTTTTATAAATCCGGCTTTTATCTGATCTTCTAAACCCTCTTTGACTTGCGTGTGTACATTCGGGTGTATTTTCCTAAGCTTCTGCTTTATGGGTTTTACACCTGCATCTAAGGGAAGACGATGCTCGACAATGCTGGGGTCTATGCCCGGCATGTCTTCATACGTCCATGCAAACACATCTAAATAGGTTTGTAGAAATGCAATGAATGCTAACCTTTCAGTTTCATGCAAGCATGCGCCTATTTTGATGGTTATGGGATTGGAATCATCCCCTAGGTTCACCTCTATGAAATCTCCTCCTACTGATTGGGAAGGTCTTTCAAAATCGAGAATTTTATGAAATTCTGGGAGCTCAGAAGTGGGATCTTCCTCAAGGGGATCCACTTCTGGGCTTCGATCATTCTCGTGGGCTATAGAACCGAGGGAATTTGATGTGTGGTTTTCAAAAGGACCTGGTTTTGTACTTGGATTTTCAAGTGATTTCGAAATTTTTGGTCTGGCTATGCAGACGATGTTTCTTTCGAAATCCTTTTCTTTTGCCAAAGTCCTACCAGGAGCAGCTATATACAAAATCTTTTTGGTATTTTCCAAATTTTTGATTTTTTTGGGTTTTTGTAGAACAAGAACTTTGGGAACTATACAAAGCACTCTATTTTCAAGCTTTTGTTTTTCCATTGTTTTTGATTTTTCTTCTTTTTCGATTTTTTTGATTTTAAACTTTTCAAATGTTTTTGTATTTTTATAAAAAGGGATCTTTCGTCATACCTACAAAGGGAAAACACTACGGGTTGGACTCGGAATAGGAGATCCAAATCGTAGGTCTCTTCTAAGGCAGGTTCCAAGGCACCCTTGACCCAAGTGGTCACAGGGGGTGGCTCCGGCGGTATTCGGGGAGTATAGCCGATCCTATATCGGCTTGGATTGGCCCTAGGAAGGATGGGCTCTAGGAGACCCTGGTTCTGTGCCCCTAGACTCTTGTAGGGCATATAGCCCATGTTCAACAACATGTTCCACGATTTTCTATTTTTTGAAAAGGCGTGGTACAAATCGTGGTCTTGGAACATGTTGTCATCCATATTGTGCTCATATGGCCTCTTGTCCAGGGGCTTTGGAAATAGGGAACGCTTGGATCATCCTAGAAGGGTTAAGATCGGGAGGGGGCCTACTTTGGGTGGCCCCTTCACACATACAACCTTCCTAGGGTTGTTTAACACGAGTCGGGGTGGCTCAATCACAATTTGCCCCAGGTTAGCCTCATGGGCCTGGAAGCTTGATAAACAAGGGGAGTTTATGATCCCCTAAAGCTGTGGGTGACTCTCACCTAGGATCACTACGACCTGGTCCCTAAAAGGGATCTTAACACTGTAAACACCCCAAATCTTCTATTTTTCAAAAACTCTCAAAACACCAAAAAGCTCGTTTGAGCCAAAACGACGACCTGTTTTGAAATATGAAAACAGGTACAGAAGGCAAAAGAAGACCCTAGGCCCGAAGAGGATTCAAGCCCAGAGCTTCAGAAGCCACTCCCTGATAAAAAAACAAAAGAAGGCTGAGCCCGTTTGATGAAAAGCTCAACGGAGTCCAGAACGGCGAGACGGAGTCCGGACGACAAAGTTGGGGAAAACCCAGCACCAGACGGAGCGCTGATGAAGCCAGTGCCCGCACAGATCGTTCGCCTCGAGAAGCCAAGAAGGACTGTCCGAAGAAATTTTGATTTGGATCTGGACCATATATATCCAGATCCAAATCCATGTAATGAATAGTGTTTGGATTTGGGCCAATCCAAATAGTGTTTGGGTCGATCCAAATAGTGTTTGGATTTGGATTGGATCCAAATAGTGTTTGGATTGGATTGGATCTGGATCAAAATATCCAGATCCGTATCCATAAAAATATTGGGTTTGGATCGGATACAGATCTCAAAATATCCGAGATCCAATATCCAGATCCAAATAGTGTTTGGATTTGGGTATGGATCCAAACCCCAAACCCAAACCCAAATCCAAGACCCACCTCAAATCTCTATAAATAGAGGTGAGGGGGTCCATGTAAAGGGTTCATGCAAATATTTGGGAGGAGAGAGAGGGAGTGATAGACCTAGCCATGTGGGCTCATTGGGTGAGGTGGGTTCAAGCCATGTGGGCTAAGTGGGTCTAGACCAAGTGGCTGCAACCAAGGTGGGCTGGACCAAGTGGCTGCAACCGTGGAGACGTGGGCTCAAGCCATGAAGGACCGGCTCCAAGAGGTAAGCCTAACCTAACCTAGCCATTCTCTCTACACCCCTCTAAACCTAACCCCAACCTAGCCTAGGTTCGAACCTACCTAACCCCAACTGAACCTAACCCTAACTAAACCTAGCCCTAACCCAACCTAGGTTCGACCAAACCTAACCCTAGACTCGAACCAACCTAAACCTAACCGGACCGCGCCTGCCGTGCGCACCCTGACGCTGTCCGCGCGCCCTGACGCTATCCCGCGCCCTGACGCCATCCCGCGCCCTGACGCCATCCCGCGCCCCAGCGCCCAGCGCCAGACGCCCGCCAGCGCCCAGCGCCCAGCGCCAGACGCCCGCCAGCGCCCAGCGCCCAGCGCCAGGCGCCCGATTGCTGCGCCCGACGCCTTCCTGCCGACTTGACCACCTTCCTGCCGACCTAACCTGCACCCTGGCCGTGACCTGTACCCTAGGACAGACCCTAGGACATACCTTACACAGCCCCCGTCTTGGCCGAACCTTAGTTCCCCTAAGACCCTAACCGTGCCCCATAGAACCTCCCTCAAAGCCACCTAGGATAACCCCCTCTTGGCTGCCCAAGGTGAACCGTGAGCCCACGTGCAAGCAAGTTGAACATGGACCAGCTATTTGTAAGTGTCTAAACTTGGTCTATTACATTAACTTGCTTTATATTCAATTAAATTTTGATACGGGGTTGTAGTAAAGGAGCTTCGTCTCCCCCCGATTGTAATAACGTGGTTTGACACACCCACACACACGTGCACTTGAGCCTTTCCGCTCTTAGTCGTACACTTTTTGCACACACACGGGCCTAACCAGCCCTTAATATATAGTTATATTTATATATTTTAAGTCAAGGGGGTTTTTAATTAAGTCGTGTGTGTTGTCTTTCCATTTTCCACACGCACACACATTGAGCCTTCGCTCTTACTCCCAAGACCTTAGTAAAGGCCTTATTGCAGTTATATTTGGGTTTCATTTATGTCGTGTGCGTAGTACTTCAATTCTACACTCACACACATTGAGCTTTCGCTCTTACTCCCAAGACCTTAGTCAAGCCATACTGCAATTTATATTTGGGTTTCATTTCATGTCGTGTGTGTAAGTCTTTCAATTCAAGCACGCACACACATTGAGCCTTCGCTCTTATTTACAAGACCCAAGTAAGGGCCCCTACATATACTCTATATAAAGTATTTCTTTCGGCTACGTCTTTAAGATTCGGGTTTTAAGGTTCAAGTCGTGTGCGTTGTCTTTCAATATATACACGACACACACTTACACAATTGAGCCTTTCCGCTCTTAAGATATAGCCATATTTCCCCTTCCGCTATTTACTTTACAAGTCATTTCCCTTCGGCTATTTACTTTACAAGTCATTTCCCTTCAGTTATTTCCCTTCGGCAATTTCCCTTCGGCATTGTCTTTTAAATTCGGGTTTTCCCTTTGGAGTAGCGTGAGTTTGCATTGCATCTACGCCATACCACGAGGTAGGACGCATATTGCATCGAAGCAAGCCCCGTACTCCCGCTCAAATTCGCCCCATGTAGTGGAGTGTTCATAACACACACCTAGGTGGCCCATAAAGGGATAAAAAGAAAGACTTAGGCACGTGCAAATCCACGTGATCTAAAATCTGAGAATCGTACAAACCCGAATCAAATCGTGCAAGACTTAGGGTCGTCCAACCCTTACAAAGTCAAAATCGCCCAAATGCATGGTTTTCAAAAGGTTTTAAAACACTTCTTCATTCAAAATATATTTTGAGTTAAACTTGTTTCAAAATGAAGTCTCTAAGCGTACAGACTGACCCTTGCGCATCGGTGCAAGAAGGTCTGCGACGTAAAAATCCCGCTTGCCTACAATCGCCTTTCAAAAGTCAGATTGTTTTCAAAACATACTTTGCTAGTTAAAGTAAACTAGCTGGCACGCCCATAAAGCGAAGTAGATTGCGAAAAGGTTCACTTCAGGCCTAAGAACCCATAAGTGAAAATTTTCGGTGTCTACAAACACACCTGTGGAAGGTGGATGGCACAGCGCACAAACTGTGTATCCAGGGTCTTCCTAGTAACAGGTTATAATGGGGGTGGATGTCCAAGACATGGAACACCCCCGTGTGTTCGATCCCTCCCGTTTCCATTGGGAGTTCTGTAGACGCGCGAAAATCCCCGCCTCTTCGCCTCTTTCGGGGCTTGGAGTGGATCTTCTCGTGCGTCTAAGGCCTATGTATACAAATAGGGCGTGCCAGCTAGCTTACTTAAGCTAGCGAAGATATTTTTAATACTGACTTCTAAACGTGGCGACTGTGAGCAAGTAAGCTCTTGTCGTCGCAGACCTTCTTGCACCGATGCGCAAGGGTCAGTCTGTACGCTTTGCAAAAATCGAGTTTTGGGGAGAAAGTCTACGAAGCGATTCGAGGTGTCTATTTCGGGTCTTTAAGATGCGATTTGCATATTTTAGATCACGTGGATTTGCACGTGCCTAAGTCTTTTCTTTTATCCCTTTTCGGGCCACCTAGTTTGTGTGTTATGAACACTCCACTACATGGGCGAATTCGAGCGGGGCTTGCTTCGATGCAATATGCGTCCTACCTCGTGGTATGGCGTAGATGCAATGCAAACTCACGCTACTCCAAAGGGAAAACCCGAAATGTAAAGACAATACTGAAGGGAAATAACAGAAGGGAAATAACCGAAGGGAAATAACCGAAGGGAAATATGTATATAGCTTATATATATGAGCCCTTACTCGGGTCTTGCAAATAAGAGCGAAGGCTCAATGTGGGTGCATGCTTGAATTGAAAGACTTACACACACGACATGAAATTAAACCCAAATATAAATTGCAGTATGGCCTTGACTAAGGTCTTGGGAATAAGAGCGAAGGCTCAATGTGTGTGAGAGTGCTTGAATTGAAAGACTACCCACACGACATAAATGAAACCCAAATATAACTGCAATAAGGCCTTTACTAAGGTCTTGGGAGTAAGAGCGAAGGCTCAATGTGTGTGAAAGTGCTTGAATTGAAAGACTTACTCACACGACATGAAATGAAACCCAAATAGTATACGTCGGCCCTTACTTGGGTCTTTCAAATAAGAGCGAAAGCTCAATGTGTGTGAGAGTGCTTGAATTGAAAGACTTACTCACACGACAAGAAATGAAACCCAAATAGTATAGGTCGGCCCTTACTTGGGTCTTTCAAATAAGAGCGAAAGCTCAATGTGTGTGAGAGTGCTTGAATTGAAAGACAACGCACCCAACTTGAACAAAAACCCTTCGAAAATGAAAGTATATATACACTTATATATTAGGGGCTGATTAGGCCCGTGTGTGTTCAAAATTGTGCACGACTAAGAGAGTGCACGTGTGTGGTTGTGCCAAGCCACGTTATTACAAGCGGGGGGAGACTATGCTCCGTTATTACAACCCCGTATCAAATTGAATCTCAAGCAAGTGTACAACTAAAGACCGAGTTTAGACACTTACGAGTAGCTGGTCCGTAGAGGTCTTGCTTGAGCGTGGACTTGGCCTTGGGCTGCCAACGGGAGCTCCGCGAAGGTAGGTGATCAAGGGTGCTGGCCGGCTGCAAGTGGGGCGCGGGATAGGCGCCTCGAAGGTGACCGGTGGCAAGTAGATGGCGGCTCCAAGTAGGGGTTTAAAGTGGCTGAATGAGTGGATTCTTAGGGTCACTAGGGGAGTTGGGTACTTAGGGAAACTGGACCTAAAAGGTGAGCTGGTGGGAAGGCCGAATAGGACGCCTAGGGGAGGGCCGAATGGGAGATGATGGCTAGGTAGTGGCCGGCAGCTTGAGTTATACTAGGTTCGGCTAGGTTAAAATGGTGGTGGCAAAGGGGCTGAGATGAAGGTAGGATGGGTGGCCAAGAGTGGAGAGGTAGAAGAGAGGGGCTTTGAGGGAGTTTGGGGCACTTACCGAATGGGGAGAGGTGGCGGATGAAATGGGAAGCAGGCGGGCAGGTGACTGTTGGCTGGTTCGGTTGGGTGGAGGTGGTGGCGTCCGGTTGAGGGATGGTGGTGGTGGAGGGAAGAGGGAAGGTGGCGGTGCAGGTGGTGGCTGGTGGAGCAGGTGGAGCTGTTGGGGAGTGGTCCCGGCTGGGTGAGAGATGGGAGAAGGAGAGGGCCTGGCTGGGTGGAATGGTGGTTCCCACTTGGAAAACCCGCCCACAAGGAGGGGGGTTTAAATAGGGGATGGGTAGGTCGGTTAGGGCTGGGCTGTGGGTAGTGGTTAGGTGGTTTAGGTAGGGTGGTATGTAGATAAGGTGGGTTGGAAGGGGTTGGGCCAGATATTTTAAAACTAGGGGTTTGGGTAAATCGTGGGCTAAGGGTGGTTTAGGGGTTTAGGGCTAGGTTAGGTGGTTGGGTTTTAGGGTGAGGTTTAGTGAGCTAGGTTAGGTGATTAGGCTAGGTTTAGGCTAGGATTAGGGAAATTAATCTAGGTTTAGGGAAGGATTAGGGAAGTGGGTTAGGTGATTAGGTTAGGATTAGGACGGGATTAGGGAAGTGGGTTAGGTGATTAGGTTCAGATTAGGGGTGGATTAGGGGTTTAGGCTAGGTTTAGGCATTTTGGGCTAGGTTTAGGTGAAGGAGCTCCCTTAGCATGGCCCATAGACCTTGATCACCCCATGTTGGTGCAGCCCTAGGTTAGGTTTTAGCTAATTACAAGCTTAAACCCACTCAATTAGGCTAACCCACATGATTAAACCCAAACTTGACACACAAGTCAAGCTTAATACAACACTCTTGATATTTTTCAACCCCACTCTCTCTCATGCCCAATATCCCACGTGAATTTCAAGTGGGCCCCACCTCCATTTATGAGAAGGTGATGTGGGCCATGGATATAGATATTGGATTGGATCTCTGGATCCAAATCCAAATCCAAGTCCACATATGGGTTTGGATTGGAATCTGGATATATATGGTCCAGATCCAATCCAAACTGAACTCTGACTCCTTCGAGCTGGGTTCGAAACGGACGATTCGTGCGGGGCCTGACAGCATCAGTACTCCGTCTGTGTTGGGTCTTCGCCAACATAGTCGTCCGCCTCCGTTTCTGCCTTCCGGAGATGACTTCAAATGCTATTTTGATAAGAACAGGGTCTTGGACGCTCGACAGGTGCTCCGGTTCCGGGCTCTTCTTGGCTCTCCTGGTCCTGTCTTGATCGGGCCAAGCCAGTTCGGGGTTTCAAAACATGTTTTAAAAGGGTTTTCAAAAGCCATATCGTATGTTTTTGAAAGATATAGTTTAAAACATATGTACAGGGTTGTTTGGAAGGCTCCTGGGTTTCCAAACTTAAAATGGCCCTTTGGGGCTGCTTGTATAAAACCAGATGGATTTTGAGAAATTCGTGGGATTTCGGGGTGTTTACAGATGCCCCTCTTTGGCCTTGTCCAAATAGATTTGGATAAGGGCAAAGATGACAAACACCCCTTTTAATGTCTCCCTAGATCTAGCCACGAAGAATATGGGATCGTCCCATTTTTAACAAAAATCTCAATTTACAAACTCTGGTAGGAGGAGATATCACGCCAAAGGGTTTACTTATGGAATCTGGTCCTAAATGGGATCATGTTCATGCAAGTACCATGCGTGGAATGCAGATGACATGGGTGTGGTGCCAAAAGTGGCGACCTCCCAGAGACCAGCTGTGGTCGAACTCTAGAGACTCACAAGGTCTGTTGCTCCAAGTGAGCAAATCCTATGCTGTTCGATGTTCGGTTTTCAAAACTTATTTACAAAAGCTATTTACAAAAGGGACAACTGTCTTGAGCCTCGATCCTAAGGATCTCGAGCTCTTCGTGCTTGCCCTTGTTTGAGTCTTAACACTCGCTTATCTAGCGGAGGTTTTATAAGAAAACAAGCTCCATTTCAAATCCCTACGCGTTACTCGAAACGTCGAATTCTCAAACAAGATGAAATTCAAGTAAGTAAATCCTATTTTTACTTTAGGATTCCTCGAAATGAACCATGCTTTAGCTTGGGATAAGCCAGGGATGGGAAAGAGATACCACGGTCCCTTCTGAAGTGTCCCGTGGTTTAAGGCATAGAAGGCGGAAAACTGCTCTTTTTGAGCTTTTTGGCCTCTTTTTCCTTTTTTTCATAGAGGGTCTCCCTTTGGGAGTATTTTTTCTTTAATCCCTCTTTTTTATATCGATTTTTCTTTTTGAAGTCTGGTTTCTTTCTTTTGGAAAGAGACTTTAAATGGGAAATTCCCTTTTAATTTGGGCCTTTGTTTTCCTTTTGGAAATAGAAGAGAAGAGGGGAGGACTTATCCCAAGCCTACACTCGATCCATTCCAGATCAGCCTATTTAGAAATAGCACGTACTACTTGCAAGTATCTTGCTATGTTGAACTGGGCCTTTCTTTGTAAGATGAAGGATTTTGAAATGCAACCACGATTTTGAAAACTCCACTCTTTCACAAGTGCGAATTCTCTTACTTAGGGTCACACGAGTTGCTTTTGCACCTTATTCACACGTCTCAGGGCAGCTATCCCTATAAAATTTTCGAAAACTGGAATTTAATCCAGATCCTACACATGATACTTCTTTAAGTATTGAATATTGATAGGATCTGCTAAATTCCTACCTTCTACATCGATCAACCAATACGAATTGTTCGTAGTGGTTGCTCGTACAACATAGGGTCCATCCCAATTGGGGCGCCACTTGCCTAGGGGGTGTGGGCCATGATGGTGGATGGTTTTTAAGACCAGATCTCCCACTTCAAAGTGGCGAGGTCTCATGTGTTTGCTATAATGTCGGGCTATCCTTTGTCGGTATGCACGAGCATGATCCATGGCAAGGAGTCGTCTCTCATCTAGCAAATCTAGTTCGGCCATCCTAGCATGCTGAAGCGTCTCTAGGGGGAGGTCGAGTGCAATGGATGTATGGAATGAATGCAGTTGAGTATGAATGGGAAGAATGGCGTTTGTGCCATAGACCAATTCGAATGGTGTGGCATTCGTGGGAGTCCGGATGGAAGTCCTATAAGCCCATAAGGCTTCATCTAGCTTCTCGTGCCACATCCTACCCTTCTCTAAGGTTTTCTCAATGATACCAATGAGAGTCTTGTTTGTGGCTTCGGCTTGGCCGTTGCCTTGAGGGTAGTAGGGCGAGGAGAAGTGGTGAGTTATGCCATACGTGTTGCACAACTTAACCATCCGCTCATTCTTGAATGGAGTACCATTATCAGACACTAGGTCTCGTGGAACCCCAAATCGAGCCAAGATATTCCTCCAGATGAAAGCCACCACATGTTGCCCCATTACATTCGTTAGGGAAATGGCTTCCACCCACTTGGAGAAATACTTCGTGGCTGCTAAAATAAAACGATGCCCATTCGAGGCCTTTGGAAATATTGGGCCTACAATGTCAAACGCCCACATGGTAAATGGCCAGGGGCTGACCACAGAATGCAATGCAGATGAAGGGATATGAATGGCGTGCCCATGCACTTGACATGGATGACACTTCCTAACATGATCGTGACAATCCCTTTTCAGGGTGGACCAAAAATAACCCCCTCTAAGTATTTTCATTGCCATCATGTTGGCATTAACATGACCTCCACATTCTCCATCATGGAACTCGTGCATCACTATCCTAGCCTCCTCTAGGTCGATACACCTAAGCAGAATGCCGGTAAAACTCTTTTTGTATAAGACCCCACCCAGAATGGTGTATCGGGTCGAAATCTTACGAATGAATGCCTTATCTTTGGGCGTGGCATCCTCGGTGAATCCCCCATTCTCTAAAAATTGTTTTATGTCATAGAACCAGGGTTTTTCAATAGACTCTGGGTTGTTTTGGCAAATATCCAGGTCGTGTGTGGATGGATGGGGTGCATGCCATATTTCCAAAGATCTGGTCCCTGAAATGGGATCGACCTTCAGGGCTGAACCCAAGGAGGAGAGGGCATCCGCGATGCCATTGTCCTCTCTTCCTACGTGTGTGAGCTTACACGACTGGAAGGTTTGGACCAATCGAGTGGCCAACTCGTGATATGGAAGTAGTTTCTCATTACGTACTTGCCAAATTTTTAAAACCTGGTTTATGACAAGGAGCGAATCTCCAAAGACCTCGATGCATGATGCCCCTAGAGTTTTCGAAATCTTTAAGCCTTGTATGAGTGCTTCATACTCAGCTACGTTGTTGGAACATTCGAAATCTAAGCGGACTGCTATGGGAATCTCACCCTTTTCAGGGGAGATTAGGATGATCCCGGCACCAGCCCCTCGTTGGTTTCGTGCCCCGTCGAAGTGCATCTTCCACATTTGGTTTTCGAAAGAATTTGCCAAAATGTGGTTTTGAAAATGGTTTTGCAATATGCCTTCATCAGGCATTTCGACAAGAGTGGGATATGCGTCCTCCAAGGGGAAGTCAGCCACGTAATCTGCTAGGGCTTGCCCCTTAACGGAGATCTGGTGATGGTATTTTAGATCATACTCCATTAGAAGGAGTTGCCATTTGCCCAATCTACCCGTGAGAATGGGTTTTTCGAACAAGTGCTTGATTGGATAAAGCTTGGACACTATCCAGATCTCATGATCTAGGAAATAGTGTCTGAATTTCTGGCAGGCCCAGACTAGGGCCAAGCACGTCTTCTCCATGGCTTGATAATTTCGTTCATAAGCCAAGAGAGTTTTCGAAATATAGTAGATGGCATACTCCTTATGGGTGTCATCCTCGTATTGAGCCAACAGGGCTCCTAAAGCGTTTACATGCATGGAGATGTATAATAAAAGCGGTTTTCCTTGTTTTTGGAGGATTCAAAACGGGGGGATTAACCAAGTATTTCTTCAGTCTCTCGAAGGACTTTTGGCATTCGTCATCCCATAAGAATTTCGTACCCTTCCTCAACAGTTTGTTGAAGGGTTCGCATCTAGTTGCCAGATTCGATATGAATCGGCGCACAGATTGTAATCGACCTTGGAGGCTACGGACTTGGGTGAGATTGGAGGGTGGAGCCATGTCTATGATGGCTCGACACTTAGAGGGGTCGACTTCTATTCCCCTTTGGCTCACCATAAAGCCTAGAAGCTTCCCTGATTCTACCCCGAACACACATTTTTGAGGGTTTAGCTTTACTTTGTAAAGCCTAAGCCTTTCGAAAATCTTTTGTAAACATTCGATATGAGTGCATCGGGTTTTGGATTTCGCCAAGAGATCATCTACATACACTTCTACAAGCTCGTGAATTTGATCATGGAAGATCGTGTTCATGGCTCGTTGGTATGTTGCGCCGGCATTTTTCAAACCAAAGGGCATGACTGTATAGCAGTACGTGCCCCATGGGGTTGTGAAGGCGGTCTTACCCTGATCTCGTGGGCTTAGTTTGATTTGATTATAGCCTGAATAGCCATCCATGAATGAAAACATTTCATGATTTGCAGTACTATCGACTATCAAATCTATGTTTGGTAAAGGATAATTATCCTTTGGAGTGGCTTTATTCAGGTTTCTGAAATCGATGCATATTCGAATTTTCCCATTGGTTTTTCGAACCACAACGATGTTTGACAACCAATCAGAATACGCAATGGGTTTTATAAATCCGGCTTTTAGCAGATCTTCTAAACCCTCTTTGACTTGCGTGTGTACATTCGGGTGTATTTTCCTAAGCTTCTGCTTTATGGGTTTTACACCTGTATCTAAGGGAAGACGATGCTCGACTATGCTGGGATCTATGCCCGGCATGTCTTCATACGTCCATGCAAACACATCTAAATAGGTTTGTAGAAATGCAATGAATGCTAACTTTTCAGTTTCATGCAAGCATGCGCCTATTTTGATGGTTTTGGGATTGGAATCATCCCCTAGGTTCACCTCTACGAAATCTCCTCCTACTGATTGGGAAGGTCTTTCAAAATCGAGAATTCTATGAAATTCTGGGAGCTCAGAAGTAGAATCTTCCTCAAGGGGATCCACTTCTGGGCTTTGATCATTCTCGTGGGCTATAGACCCGAGGGAACTTGATGCGCGGTTTTCAAAATAACCTGGTTTTGTTTGGGCAGACAAGGATTCCGAACTTATGTTCGAATCAACCTTGGCCCTTTCTAGAATTTTTTCTAAGACAAGTCTATGCCTAGGCGAGGTTTTGATAAGCTCTAGGATAGACATGTGAATAGGAATCTTTGAAAGGTGGTTTTCGAAATCATAAGGATTTAGGATGACTTTGTCCTTATCTGCTTTTGGCAGACCACTAGGGATACATGCTTTTGAGGGGCCAGGCACACTGACCACCTTTTGAGCACCTTGAAGGTGCGGGGGTTGGTAGATCCTCTCGGATCTAGTGACCTCCCCCACGACCAGCCTAGGGTTTGCGCTAGACTTGGCTCTAAGGATGAGCTGAGGAGAACCTTGGATTTTCAAAACTGGTTTTGCCGGGGTTTCTACTTTTGGTGGTCCCCGAATGACGACTTGGGCGGGCCTCTTGTATAGTACAAGGATGGGGGCACAAGCAGGTCGACCAGGTTCTGGCTTTTGCGCTAGTTCCTTGGAAATGGTGAGGGTACATACCTCCTTTCCTTTCCCACTGCCACTGGCGTGTTTGGGAAAGGGTTCCTTGAAGATAGCTTGAGGTGGCTCAGGTTCCGCAGTGACCTGGAGCCGGCCTTCTGCTTTCAAGTTCTCAATTTTATTTAAAAGAGAGAAGCAGCGTTTGGTATCATGGCCTTTGAGCCGATGATACTTGCAAAATCGGTTTAAATACCCCCCTTTGGACGTGACTCCTTCGGGGATTTCAGGGAGTTCGATCATGCCTTGGGCAAGTAAGAGGTCTAGGACCTCCGACACAGGTTGCCCCAGCGGAGTGTACTCCCGTTTTTCAACCGGTTTTTGAAAATTACGTTCTCTCTTATTTTCTATTTTTTCAAAATTTTTAGAAGTGCCCGCCATGCCTGGATCCACCCGGACATTGGCGATTTTATGGGGCTTTGCCCCTTTGTCCGTCGTGGGCAGCCCATATGCGATGGGCTTTTCCAAACGGGTTTTTGGAACGGCACTTCCTTTCCATAAGTGGTCGTATGTCCCGTTTCGTAAGTTGGTTTCGAAAAGGGAGGCCTTTTTGATCAACTTATGGAAAGTTGAAATCTCATGGAGCGAGAGAAGGGTTTTTAACTCACTTTTGAAATTATCCAGGATGAGCATTACTGCGCATCCTTCGGATATGGGCTCTCGCACTTGGCCCAAAAGAGACCTCCATCTTATAATGAAGGCATGCACGTCTTCGTTCATGCCTTGCTTTGTATCCCTTAAGGTATTCAGGGTTGGCGTGACTTCCACGTTGTGTGCAAATCTTTGCATGAAGCAGTTCGCTAACTCTTCAAGAGTAGCGAACTGGCTTAAGTCGTAGGAAGCCAGCCATTTGGCAGCTGTGCCTTTAAGGGATAGAGGGAACCAATACACCCATTTCATCGAGTCCTTTTTCTTCTTATGGGCTCGACGCGAGAAAAGCTGCAAGTGAGACCTAGGGTCTCCCATGCCATCATACCGATGGAAGTTCGGTATTTCATCGTCACTGTCTGTTTCGTAATCCATAGGAAGGAAATCAGACAGGGCGTAGCTTCTTTTCTCTTTATTTTGCCCTTTCAGCAGCTGCTGTAGGGCTTTACGGTCCTTTTGTGTGAAGGACTCGTGGTATTGGTTGCCTTCCATTACGGAGGCCTCTTTTTGCTTGCGAGGTTTTTTCAGATTTCTTTTTGGGCCTCTGTTCACCGTTTGATGAACATGAATCGCCTACTTCAGCCTCTTGGCTGAGAGCATCGATTTTGGCCTCAAACTCCCTTCTCAAGTCCTCGATTTCATCTAGTTTTATTTTGTTTTTGAAAATCCTCCTAGAGTGAGAACTTGATGCGCATGAGCCTTGGCTCGACACTTCACTTGGATTGGATTTTGACATGCTTTTCAAGCTTTTCAAAATTTCCTAAGTAAAAGTAAAGAAAAAAAGTTAAAACGACACCTTTTTACAAAATTTTCGCAAGACTTCTACAAGTAAACTCGATTTCTGAAAAGGCTCACGTCCCACCGGGCGTGCCAATCTCTGTAGACGCACGAAAATCCACGCCTCTTCGCCTCTTTCGAGGCTTGGAGTGGATCTTCTCGTGCGTCTAAGGCCTATGTATACAAATAGGGCGTGCCAGCTAGCTTACTTAAGCTAGCGAAGATATTTTTAATACTGACTTGTAAACGTGGCGACTGTGAGCAAGTAAGCTCTTGTCGTCGCAGACCTTCTTGCACCGATGCGCAAGGGTCAGTCTGTACGCTTTGCAAAAATCGAGTTTTGGGGAGAAAGTCTACGAAGCGATTCGAGGTGTCTATTTCGGGTCTTTAAGATGCGATTTGCATATTTTAGATCACGTGGATTTGCACGTGCCTAAGTCTTTTCTTTTATCCCTTTTCGGGCCACCTAGTTTGTGTGTTATGAACACTCCACTACATGGGCGAATTCGAGCGGGGCTTGCTTCGATGCAATATGCGTCCTACCTCGTGGTATGGCGTAGATGCAATGCAAACTCACGCTACTCCAAAGGGAAAACCCGAAATGTAAAGACAATACTGAAGGGAAATAACAGAAGGGAAATAACCGAAGGGAAATAACCGAAGGGAAATATATATATAGCTTATATATATGAGCCCTTACTCGGGTCTTGCAAATAAGAGCGAAGGCTCAATGTGGGTGCGTGCTTGAATTGAAAGACTTACACACACGACATGAAATTAAACCCAAATATAAATTGCAGTATGGCCTTGACTAAGGTCTTGGGAATAAGAGCGAAGGCTCAATGTGTGTGAGAGTGCTTGAATTGAAAGACTACCCACACGACATAAATGAAACCCAAATATAACTGCAATAAGGCCTTTACTAAGGTCTTGGGAGTAAGAGCGAAGGCTCAATGTGTGTGAAAGTGCTTGAATTGAAAGACTTACTCACACGACATGAAATGAAACCCAAATAGTATACGTCGGCCCTTACTTGGGTCTTTCAAATAAGAGCGAAAGCTCAATGTGTGTGAGAGTGCTTGAATTGAAAGACTTACTCACACGACAAGAAATGAAACCCAAATAGTATAGGTCGGCCCTTACTTGGGTCTTTCAAATAAGAGCGAAAGCTCAATGTGTGTGAGAGTGCTTGAATTGAAAGACAACGCACCCAACTTGAACAAAAACCCTTCGAAAATGAAAGTATATATACACTTATATATTAGGGGCTGATTAGGCCCGTGTGTGTTCAAAATTGTGCACGACTAAGAGAGTGCACGTGTGTGGTTGTGCCAAGCCACGTTATTACAAGTGGGGGGAGACTATGCTCCGTTATTACAACCCCGTATCAAATTGAATCTCAAGCAAGTGTACAACTAAAGACCGAGTTTAGACACTTACGAGTAGCTGGTCCGTAGAGGTCTTGCTTGAGCGTGGACTTGGCCTTGGGCTGCCAACGGGAGCTCCGCGAAGGTAGGTGATCAAGGGTGCTGGCCGGCTGCAAGTGGGGCGCGGGATAGGCGCCTCGAAGGTGACCGGTGGCAAGTAGATGGCGGCTCCAAGTAGGGGTTTAAAGTGGCTGAATGAGTGGATTCTTAGGGTCACTAGGGGAGTTGGGTACTTAGGGAAACTGGACCTAAAAGGTGAGCTGGTGGGAAGGCCGAATAGGACGCCTAGGGGAGGGCCGAATGGGAGATGATGGCTAGGTAGTGGCCGGCAGCTTGAGTTATACTAGGTTCGGCTAGGTTAAAATGGTGGTGGCAAAGGGGCTGAGATGAAGGTAGGATGGGTGGCCAAGAGTGGAGAGGTAGAAGAGAGGGGCTTTGAGGGAGTTTGGGGCACTTACCGAATGGGGAGAGGTGGCGGATGAAATGGGAAGCAGGCGGGCAGGTGACTGTTGGCTGGTTCGGTTGGGTGGAGGTGGTGGCGTCCGGTTGAGGGATGGTGGTGGTGGAGGGAAGAGGGAAGGTGGCGGTGCAGGTGGTGGCTGGTGGAGCAGGTGGAGCTGTTGGGGAGTGGTCCCGGCTGGGTGAGAGATGGGAGAAGGAGAGGGCCTGGCTGGGTGGAATGGTGGTTCCCACTTGGAAAACCCGCCCACAAGGAGGGGGGTTTAAATAGGGGATGGGTAGGTCGGTTAGGGCTGGGCTGTGGGTAGTGGTTAGGTGGTTTAGGTAGGGTGGTATGTAGATAAGGTGGGTTGGAAGGGGTTGGGCCAGATATTTTAAAACTAGGGGTTTGGGTAAATCGTGGGCTAAGGGTGGTTTAGGGGTTTAGGGCTAGGTTAGGTGGTTGGGTTTTAGGGTGAGGTTTAGTGAGCTAGGTTAGGTGATTAGGCTAGGTTTAGGCTAGGATTAGGGAAATTAATCTAGGTTTAGGGAAGGATTAGGGAAGTGGGTTAGGTGATTAGGTTAGGATTAGGACGGGATTAGGGAAGTGGGTTAGGTGATTAGGTTCAGATTAGGGGTGGATTAGGGGTTTAGGCTAGGTTTAGGCATTTTGGGCTAGGTTTAGGTGAAGGAGCTCCCTTAGCATGGCCCATAGACCTTGATCACCCCATGTTGGTGCAGCCCTAGGTTAGGTTTTAGCTAATTACAAGCTTAAACCCACTCAATTAGGCTAACCCACATGATTAAACCCAAACTTGACACACAAGTCAAGCTTAATACAACACTCTTGATATTTTTCAACCCCACTCTCTCTCATGCCCAATATCCCACGTGAATTTCAAGTGGGCCCCACCTCCATTTATGAGAAGGTGATGTGGGCCATGGATATGGATATTGGATTGGATCTCTGGATCCAAATCCAAATCCAAGTCCACATATGGGTTTGGATTGGAATCTGGATATATATGGTCCAGATCCAATCCAAACTGAACTCTGACTCCTTCGAGCTGGGTTGGAAACGGACGATTCATGCGGGGCCTGACAGCATCAGTACTCCGTCTGTGTTGGGTCTTCGCCAACATAGTCGTCCGTCTCCTTTTCTGCCTTTCGGAGATGACTTCAAATGCTATTTTGATAAGAACAGGGTCTTGCACGTTCGAGATCCTGGGGTGTGAATCAAATACAAGAGTTGCTGCGCTGGGCTCGACAGGTGCTCCGGTTCCGGGCTCTTCTTGGCTCTCCTGGTCCTGTCTTGATCGGGCCAAGCCACTTCGGGGTTTCAAAACATGTTTTAAAAGGGTTTTCAAAAGCCATATCGTATGTTTTTGAAAGATATAGTTTAAAACATATGTACAGGGTTGTTTGGAAGGCTCCTGGGTTTCCAAACTCAAAATGGCCCTTTGGGGCTGCTTGTATAAAACCAGATGGATTTTGAGAAATTCGTGGGATTTCGGGGTGTTTACAAGTTCGATGGATCCTAAAGGTCTAGACGCATTCCCATCGTATCCAGTGATAACGATGGGGCTTGGGTTCACTGAAGTCAAGGTGACTCCGATTTTATACGCCACATGAAGTGGAAGGATGTTGAGTCCTCCTCCACCATCGACTAGGCACTTATCCAGAGAGTGGTTGTTTAGAACCACCTCGATATGCAGGGCCTAGTTGTGGGATTCGTAGGGCCTATCTACATCATCTTCCGAGAAAGTGATGGGCGATTTTGCTCCTAATAAAGCCACTTGGGCAGACAAGGATTCCAGACTTATGTTCGAATCAACCTTGGCTCTTTCTAGAATTTTCTCTAATACAAGTCTATGCCTAGGCGAGGTTTGTATAAGCTCTAAGATAGACATGTGAATAGGAATCTTTGAAAGGTGGTTTTCGAAGTCATAAGAATTTAGGATGACTTTGTCCTTATCTGCTTTTGGCAGAACACTAGGGATACATGCTTTTGAGGGGCCAGGCACACTGACCACCTTTTTAGCACCTTGTAGGTGCGGGGGTTGATAGATCCTCCCGGATCTAGTCACTTCCCCCACGACCAACCTAGGGTTCGCGCTAAATTTGGCTCTAAGGATGAGTTGAGGAGAACCTTGGATTTTCGAAACTGGTTTTGTCGGGGATTCCATTTTTGGTGGTCCCCGAATGACGACTTGGGCGGGCTTCTTGTACAATACAAGAGTGGGCGCACAAGTGGGTCGACCAGACTCTGGCTTTTGTGCTAGTTCCTTAGAAATGGTGAGGGTATATACCTCCTTTCCTTTCCCACTGCCACTGGCGTGTTTGGGAAAGGGTTCTTTGAAGATAGCTTGAGGTGGCTCAGGTTCCGCAGTGACCTGGAGCCGGCCTTCTGCTATCAAGTTCTCAATTTTATTTAAAAGAGAGAAACAACGTTTGGTATCATGGCCTTTGAGCCGATGATACTTACAAAATCGGTTTAAATATCCCCCTTTGGAAGTGACTCCTTTGGGGATTTCAGGGAGTTCTATCATGCCTTGGGCATGTAGGAGGTCTAGGACCTCCGACACAGGTTGCCCCAGTGGTGTATACTCCCGTTTTTCAACCGGTTTTTGAAAGGTTCGCTCCCTTTTATTTTCTAGTTTTTCAAAAATTTTGGAAGTGCCTGCTACGCCTGGATCCACCCGGACATTGGCGATTTTATGGGGCTTTGCCCCTTTGTCCATCGTGGGTAGCCCGTATGTGATGGGCTTTTCCAAGCGGGTTTTAGAAACGATACTTCCTTTCCACAAGTGATCGTATGTCCCTTTTCGCAAGTTGGTTTCGAAAAGGGAGGCCTTTTTGATCAACTTATGGAAAGTTGAGATCTCATGGAGCGAGAGAAGGGTTTTTAACTCACTTTTAAAGTTATCCAGGATGAGCATGACTGCGCATCCTTCGGATATGGGCTCTCGCACTTGGCCCAAAAGTGACCTCCATCTTATAATGAAGGCATGTACATCTTCGTTCATGCCTTGCATTGTATCCCTTAAGGTATTCAGAGTTGGCGTGACTTCTACGTTGTGTGCAAATCTTTGCATAAAGCAGTTCGCTAACTCTTCAAAAGTAGCGAACTGGCTTAAGTCGTAGGAAGCCAGCCATTTGGCAGCTGTGCCTTTAAGGGATAAAGGGAACCAATACACCCATTTCATCGAGTCCTTTTTCTTCTTATGGGCTCGACGTGAGAAAAGCTGCAAGTGAGACCTAGGGTCTCCCATGCCATCATACCGATGGAAGTTCGGTATTTCATCGTCACTGTCTGTTTCGTAATCCATAGGAAGGAAATTAGACAGGGCGTAGCTTCTTTTCTCTTTGTTTTGCCCTTTCAGCAGCTGCTGTAGGGCTTTAGGGTCCTTTTGTGTGAAGGACTCGTGGTATTGGTTGCCTTCCATTACGGAGGCCTCTTTGTGCTTGCGAGGTTTTTCAGAGTTTTTCTTAGGCCTTTATTCACCATTTGATGAGCACGAATCGCTTACTTCAGCCTCTTGGCTGAGAGCATCGATTTTGGCCTCAAACTCCCTTCTCAGGTCCTCGATTTCATCTAGTTTTATTTTGTTTTTGAAAATCCTCCTAGAGTTAGAACTTGATGTGCATGAGCCTTGGCTCGACACTTCACTTGGATTGGATTTTGACATGCTTTTCAAGCTTTTTCAAAATGTCCTAAGTACAAGCAAAGAAAACAAGTTAAAAACGACACCTTTTAACAAAAATTTTCGCAAGCTTCTAACTTAAAACTCGATTTTTGAAAGGCTCACGTCCCACCGGGCGTGCCAATCTCTGTAGACGCGTGAAAATCCCTGCCTCTTGCCTTTTCAGGGCCTGAAGCGGATCCTCTCGTGTGTCTAAGGCCTATTTATATCAACAAGACGTGCCAGCTAGCTTACCTAAGCTAGCGAAGATATATTTTAAGCTGACTTCTAATCGTGGCGACTTTGAGCAAGTGAGCTCTTGTCGTCGCAGACCTTCTTGCACCGATGCATAAGGGTCAGTCTGTATGCTTTTAAAAATCGAGTTTTAGGGTATAGAAAGCCTACGAAGCGGTTCGAGGTGTCTAATTTGGGTCTTTTAGATACGATTGCAGATTTTAGATCATGTGGATTTGCACATGCCTAAGTCTTTCTTTTTATCCCTTGATGGGCCTCCTAGGTGTGTGTTATGAACACTCCACTACATGGGGCGAATTTTGAGCGGGAGTACGGGGCTTGCTTTGATGCAATATGCGTCCTACCTCGTGGTATGGCGTAGATGCAATGCAAACTCACGCAACTCCAAAGGGAAAACCCGAATGTAAAGACAATGCCGAAGGGAAATAACCACTCCAGCCAAGGTCCACATCGCCACCATTCCGTCCGGCCGAATCCCATCCTGCGCATCTAAACCACCCGGCTGCTCCCCTTCCATCCACCACCTCCTCTTCACCTAGTTAGTACTCCACACTCCACCTTACTCCTTCTCTGCTCCCTCTCCACTCTCAGCCACCCACCATACCACCACCTTACCCTAATACCAGCAGCTTGCCGCCACCACTCCCACTCGGCCAGGCCATAACCACCCTAACTACCCGCCAATACCTAGACACCCTAGCTACACCCGGCCACCTCATCCAACTCCCTAAGACCTGCCCATATTACCTCCCCACATCCACCACTACCCGAGATAGTTGAAGATGGGCAAAACCCGCCCCTTAGGGGGGGGGGGGGTTTATAGGGCTGCAAGAGGCGGTTGGGGCTGGTATTAGGGTAGTGGTTAGGTGGTCTAGGGGTGGTGGTATGGTGGTAAGGTGGGCTGGAAAAGGTAGGGCCAGATATTTTAAATACAAGGGGTTTGGGTAGGTTGTGTGCTAGGGGTGGTTTAGAGGTTTAGGGTTTAGCTAGGTGGGTTGGTTTTAGGGTGAGGTTTAGTGAGGTAGGTTAGGTGATTAGGCTAGGATTAGGTTAGGTTTAGGAAAATTAACCTTGGTTTAGGGAAGGATTAGGGAAGTGGGTTAGGTGATTAGGTTGGAATTAGGCCGGGATTAGGGAAGTGGGTTAGGTGATTAGGCTCAGATTAGGACCGGATTAGGGTGGAAGGCTAGGATTAGGTGTTTTTAGTTAGGATTAGGTGAAGGAGTTCCCTTTGCATGACCCATGGACCCTAATCACATCATGTTGGTGCAGCCCTAGGTTAGGTTTTGGCTAATTACAAGCTAAACCCACTTAATTAGGCTAACCCACATGATTAACCCCAAACTTGACATACAAGTCAAGCTTAATTACAACACACACTTGATCTTATCCTCCCCCACTCTCTCTCATGCCCATAATCCCACGTGAAATTCAAGTGGGCCCCACCTCCATTTATGAGAAGGTGATGGGCCATGGATGTGGATATTGGATTGGATCTCTGGATCCAAATCCAAATCCAAGTCCACACATGGGTTTGGATGGAGATATGGATATATATGGTCCAGATCTGATCCAAACTGAATTCTGACTCCTTCGGGCTGTGTTCGAAACGAACGGTTTGTGCGGGGTCTGACAGCATCAGTACTCCGTCTGCATTGGGTCTTCGCCAACATGATCGTCCGCCTCTGTTTTCGCCTTCTAGAGATGATTTCAAAGGATGTTTTGATGATAACAGGATCTTGGACGTTCGAGATCCTGGGGGTGGGTTCAATGTAAGAGTTGCTGTGCCGGGCTTGACATGTGTTCCGGTTCCGGGCTCTCCTTAGCTTTCCTGGTCCTGTTTGGATGAGGCCAAGCTGCTTCGGGGTTTCAAAAACATGTTTTAAAAAGGTTTTCAAAGCCATATTATATATTTTTGAAATATAAAGTCCAAAACATATGTACAGAGTTGTCTGGAAGGCTCCTAGGTTTCCAGACTCAAAATGGCCCTTTGGGGCTGCTTTTACAAAACCAGATGAATTTGAGAAATTCGTGGGATTTCGGAGTGTTACAGTTATGAACACTCAGCCTAAGTGTGGCGATTTTGAGCAGGAGTATGGGGTTTGCTTTCGATGCAATATGCATCGTAACTCGTGGTATGGCATATATGCAATGCAAACTCACACAACTCCAAAGGGAAAACCCGAATTTAAAAGACAATGCCGAAGGGAAATGACTTGTAATGGAAATTGCCGAAGGGAAATGACTTGTAATGGAAATTGTCGAAGGGAAATTGCAAAAGGGAAATATGGCTTTATCTTAAGAGCGGAAAGGCTCAATAGTGCAAGTGTGTGCCATGTATATATGTAAAGACTACGCACACTGCTGAACCTTAAAACCCAAATCTTAAAGACATAGCCGAAAGGGAAATACGTATATAATATATATGGGCCCTTACTTGGGTCTTGCAAATAAGAGCGAAGGCTCAATGTGGGTGCGTGCGAAAATGTAAAGACAACATACACGACTTTAAATGAAACCCAAATATAAATTGCAATATGGCCTTAACTAAGGTCTTGGGAGTAAGAGCGAAAGCTCAATGTGTGTGAGTGCTAGAATTGAAGTACTACGCACACAACATGAAATTAAACCCAAATATAAATTGCAATATGGCCTTAACTAAGGTCTTGGGAGTAAGAGTGAAAGCTCAATGTGTGTGAGTGCTAGAATTGAAGTACTACACACACGACATGAAATTAAACCCAAGGAGAGTATAACACAGCCCTTACTTGGGTCTTATAAATAAGAGCGAAAGCTCAATGTGTGTGAGTGCGAGAATTGAAAGACAACACACACAACTCAAACAAAACCCTACCCAACTTAAAGTATATAAATAAACTTATATCTTAAGGGTTGATTAGGCCCGTGTGTGTTCAAAATCGTGCACAACTAAGAGTGAGGTAGGCTCAAGTGCACGTGTGTGTGGATGTGCCAAGCCACGTTATTACAAGCGGGGGGAAACAATGCTCTGTTATTACAACCCCGTATCAAATTTAATTTAACTTAAGCAAGTCTACAAATGAGGATCGAGTTAGGCACTTACTTATAGCTGGTCCGGAGGTGACTTGCTTGAGCTTGGGCTTGGGCATCGCCTTGGACTGCAAGAGGGAGCTCCTCGAAATGACACGACAAAGGGATGTGTTGGCCGGTTGACAAGGAAGCGCGGGTGTGGCGCCTTGGAGCTTGCCGGCTGCTAGGAGGGGGCTGCCGTGATGTCTAGGGTTGAAGTGTTTAAGGAGGATCACTAAGGTATAAGGCTGGTGTTTAGGGAAGGTGGAGCTAAGGGATGACTAAAGGGAATGGTTTAAGGAAGAGGGTGTGGCTGGCCGGGTGACTTGGGTGCAGTCGACTGTGACTGGCCGACTAGGGGTGGTTTAAATGGTGGCCGGCTAGGGGATGTCACGGATGGGAAGGTAGGGTGCTATGGAAGGTGGAGTTAAGGGTTAGTTAAGAGTGGAAGGGGCAGGTCCTAGGGAGCAAGGTAAGGTGGTTGGGTTGTCACTAAGGAGGAAAAGTAGAGAATCGGGTGGTGTAAGGGGTTATGTCTGGCTGAATGGGTAAGGGTGGCGGGAAGGCTGTGATGGAGCTATGTGGTGGTGGTATGGGTGGCTGAGAGTGGAGGGGGAGAGAAGATAGGGTGGAATTGGGTTGAGGTACTAACCGGATGGGTGAGGGAAGTTGGTGTCCAAGGAGGGCAGTCGGATGATGAAGGTGGATGGAGTTGGCCGGGCGGTTGGTGGTAGCGTGGAGTGGAGCAGGCCGGGAGGTAGTGGTGGTGCGAGGTGGAGCTGGCCAAGAAATGGTGGTGGTGCAGGTGGGAGAAGAGAGCAAGGTGAGAGAGGGCTCGGTTGGCCCAAGTGGAGGCTGGAAAAAGTTGAAAAACCCGCCCACTAGGGGGGGGATTTTATAGATTTTTCCAAGGTCGGTTGGGGGTGGTTTTGAAAGGGTGGTAAGGTGGTTAGGTGGTGGTGGTGTGGTGATAAGGTGGGCTGGTTTTGAGGAGGGGCCAGATATTTTGTTTTAAGTGGTTTTAGGGATATGGTGTGCTAGGTTTTAGGTGGGGTGATTTAGTGGTTTAGGGCTTAGCTAGGTGGGTTGGTTTTGGGGTGAGGTTTAGTGAGGTGGGTTAGGTGATTAGGCTAAGATTAGGTTAGGATTAAGGGAATTAGGCTAGGTTTAGGGAAGGATTAGGGAAGTGGGTTAGGTGATTAGGTTGGGATTAGGCCGGGATTAGGGAAGTGGGTTAGGTGATTAGGCTAGGATTAAGCCGAGATTAGGGTAAAAGGCTAGGATTAGGGGTTTTGGCTTAGGATTGGGTTAGGAAGCTCCCTTTGCATAGCCCATAGACTTCATTGCATCATGTTGGTGCAGCCTTAGGTTAGGTTTTGGCTAATACAAGCTTAAACCCACACTAATTAGGCTAACCCACATGATTAACCCCAAACTTGACACACAAGTCAAGCTTAATACAATTCCCCTCATGCTTATCCTCCCCATTCTCTCTCATGCCCTGTAGACGCAGAAAATTTCCGCCTCCTAGTTCTTAGGCCTGAAGCGAACCTTTTCGCGTGCCTAAGTCCTATTTAAACAAACAGGGCGTGCCAGCTAGCTTACCTAAGCTAGCGAAAATATATTTTAAACCTGACTTCTAACATGGCGACTGTGAGCAAGCAAGCTCTTGTCGTCGCAGACCTTCTTGCACCGATGCGCAAGGGTCAGCTTGTACGCTTTTAAAATCGAGTGTTTGAGTGAAAAAAACCTACGAAAGCGGTTTGAGGTGTTTGATTCGGGTCCTTTTAGTATGATTTTCAGATTTTAGATCACGTGGATTTGCACGTGCCTAAGTCTTTCTTTTTATCCCTTTACGGGTCACCTAGGTGTGTGTTATGAACACTCCACTAAATGTGGCGACTTTGAGCAGGAGTATGGGGTTTGCTTTGATGCAATATGCGTCCTAACTCGTGGTATGGCATATATGCAATGCAAACTCATGCTACTCCAAAGGGAAAACCCGAATTTAAAGACAATGCCGAAGGGAAATGACTTGTAATGGAAATTGCCGAAGGGAAATTGTCGACACGGAAAATCCTCGTCTCCGGGTTCTTAGGACTGAAGCGAATCTTTTTGTGCTTACGTCGCTTTAAAAAGAGCATGCCAGCTAGCTTTCTCAAACTAGCGAAGTGATTTTTGAAAATATCTGACTTTTGGGGCGACTGTGGACAAGTGGGTTCTTTTCGTCGCAAACTTTCTTGCATCGGCACGCAAGGGTCAGTCTGTACGTTTTAGAAAAACTCAATTTTACACAAACACGACTCTTTTGAAAACTTTGAAAGTGTTTTATCGATTGGTTTTGTCAAATTTGCAACTTTTATACATGGGATCTACGCGCTCCTATGTCTCTTGGGTTTTAGCTAATTTTGGCGTGTGTGCATCCAGTGCTCGATTTAAGGCAAGTACTACACGATTTGATCAATCTGGTTCGATGCAAGTATGCTCCCTATCTCGAGTGTGGCGGATATGCAATGCAAACTCACACAACTTGAAGGGAAAACCCGAAATTTAAAGACATAGCAGAAGGGAAATAGCAGAAAGGGAAATATGGCTATATCTTAGATGCGGAAGGGAAAATATATATAGCTATATCTTAAGAGCGAGAAGGCTCAATGTGAGTGAGTGCTTTGAGTGTATAAATTGAAAGGGCAACTCACACGACTTGAACCTTAAAAACCCAGCTGAAAAGGGGAAATACGTATATATATGAAAGAGCGGAAAGGCTCAATGTGAGTGAGTGCTTTGAGTGTATAAAATGAAAGACAACTCACACGACTTGAACCTTAAAACCCAGCTGAATGTATATAAATAGAGCTATATCCTATGGGTTGTTGAGCCCGTTTTGTGTGCAAAAAGGTGTGCAGATAAGAGCGGAAAGGCTCGAGTGTACGTGTGTGATTCATGTTTCAAACCATAATATTACATCTCGGGGGGAGGCTACGCTCCATTATTACAACCCCGTATCGAATTTAATTGAAACTTGAATCAATGTAAAAGATTAGGTTCGAGCACTTACACGTCGTCTGCTTAGACTTTTCTTCTTATCAATGGAATTCGACCTTAGGTACAACTGTTGGATGGACCTCTCCCTATGAATCGATCAGGTGCATGTTGATCCTGTAGACATGGAAAATCCTCGACTCCGGGTTCTTAGGCCTGGAGTGAATCCTTTCGCAATCTACGTTCGCTTTTAGGGTGTGCCAGCTAGCTTACTCAAACTAGCGAAGTATGTTTTGAAATATCTGACTTTTGAAAGGCGATTGTAGGCAAGCGGGATCTTTTCGTCGCAGACCTTCTTGCACCGACGCGCAAGGGTCAGTCTGTACGCTTAGAGACTTCTTTTGAAACAAGTTAAACTCAAATTTGATTTTTGAATGATCAGGTGTTTGAAAACTTTGGAAATCATGCACTTGGCGAGTTTTTGCTTTTACTGGGCTTGGGCGACCCTAAGTCTTTCAATTTTAATTGCTTGGGCGTGGAGTGTGTGCATCTAGTGGCCTAAGTTGGGCATTTTGCATGATTTTGTTCGGGGTTTATTCGATGCAGGTATGCAACCTAGCTCGAGTATGGCGAGTATGCAATGCAACTCACGCAACTTGAATGTAAAACCCAAAATTTAAAGACTTAGCAGAAGGGAGAACCCAAATTAAATGCAGTTCACATGACTTGAATGTAAATTGCAGAAATTTAAATATATCTATATCTTAAGAGCGGAAAGGCTCAATGTGTGCGTGGGTGTTGTGTATAAATTGAAATGCAACACACGCAACTGAACCGTAAAACGCAGCAGAAGGGAGATATAGATATATATAAGAGCGAGAAGGCTCAATGTGAGTGAGTGCTTTGAGTGTATAAATTGAAAAAGCAACTCACGCAACTTAAATTTAAAACCCAGCTGGAAGGGAAATACGTATATATACGTAAGAGCGGAAAGGCTCAATGTGAGTGAGTGCTTTGAGTGTATAAAATGAAAGACAACTCACACGACTTGAACCTTAAAACCCAACTGAATGTATATAAATAGGGCTATATCCTATGGGCTGTTGAGGCCCGTTTGTGTGCAAAAGTGTGCAGATAAGAGCGGAAAGGCTCGAGTGTACGTGTGTGATTCGTGTTTCAAACCATAATATTACATCCCGGGGGGAGACTACGCTCCATTATTACAACCCCGTATCAAATTGAATTGAATTTGAAACAACGTAAAGAACCGGATTCGAGAACTTACTCGTCGTTTGCTTGGGCTTCCTTTTTCAATGAAACCTGACCTTGGATATAGCCGTTGGATGGACTTTCCTCTACGAGACAACCAGCTGCGTAGAAGGTTGATCCTAGATCGTGACCTGGGCTAGATTGACAAGCTAATGCACTATGGGTTTTGGGCTTAGATATGATAGATCTAGGGTGAAAACTAACGGATCTAAGTTAGGTCTAGGTGGTTTGTTTTGGTCGAAGGTTAGCTCAAGGTTCTAAGGAAAAAAAACCGACCAGCTAATGGTCGAGTTAGGGGATGTCTAAGGAAGTGGTTCGGGCGAGATGCGAAGGGATACTCGTCTCACAATGGGTCGAGATTGGTTTAGGGATAGTGAGTGATCTTAGGGGAAATCCTAAGGTAAGCTCTAGGGCAATGCTTGGCCAAGGGGTGGCCGAGCTTGGGCTGGTGTTGGGTGTTTGATCTCACGTGAGATCCTAAGGGAGTGGCTCGGCCAAAGGGTGGCCGAGCTGGGTAGGTTTAGGTTAGTTCTTTTGGTTAGGATCTAACTTAGGTAACGGATTTAGTTTAGGGGAAAACCTAAGATGAACTCAGCTAGCATGGGCCGAACTAGATGGGTGAAAACGGGTTCGTCCAAAGGAAGGAATCGAGTGTTTTAGACACTCGGTTTTGGCTAGGTCTCTAGGAGTAGTTTTGGTTTAGGAAATAGTTTAGGTGGTTTAGTGCTAGATGGTTTGGCTGGGAGGGATCTAAGGTGAGCTTGGCCAGCCAATGGCCGAGCTGGGTATGGTTCTAGATTAGAGTAGTCTTAGGTAGAACTAGGATCGTTCCTTTAGTGAAGTTCGGCCAGCATCTTGGCTGGACTTTTGACGTTTTATGTTTTAGAGTTTAGGTGGTTTTGAGAGGTACGAAAAGAGGGGGCTTTGGGCAGGATTTGAGGGGCTTACCTTGACAACCTATCAGCCCATTTGATCTCGTTTCCAACACAGCCAATCTCCATTGAAGAAAGCCCATCCAATGCCGCCAGGTTTCTCTTCATTTCCAGCAACATACAAGGCGTGAAATGCTTCAACTTACACTTGAGTGCAGCCCACAAGATCAACCCACAATTTTACAAAACAAGAGGGGAAGGCCAACCCCTTTTGTTGACCTTCCTCTCTCTCTCTCTCTCTCTCTCTTTCCCCCCCCCCCAAACTACCAACGTGAAATGCTGAAAATTCGTCACCTTCAAAGCCAGCCCACTCACGTCCTTTTATAGGTTTCTTATGTGGATATTGGATCTTGGGTCTTGGATTTGGGTCTGGCTATCCGGATCCAATCCAAAGTCAATGTGGATCTGGATCGCGGATCTCGGATATTTTGAGATCCAGATCCAGTCTAAATATTTATTTGGGTTTGGATCTCGGATCTCGGATCTTGGATTTTTGAGATCCATATCAAATCCAAACACAATTTGGATCTAGATCTGGATATTTTTGGGTTCAGACCCAATCCAGATTTTTCTTCTACTCCTTGGTTTTTTGGTCCTTTCTGGTGCTTTTCATCGTCGGTTTCGAGCGGGCTTCGATTCATCAGATGCCCAACTCTGGCCTGGGTCTTCCCCAAGTCTTTCTTCCAACCAGTGTTCTGCTTTTCAGGACTTTTTCGGCGTTCGTTTCGGTCTGCCGTTTTGGTTTTTGGCCGGTTCCTGTTGATATCGAACTCAGATTGCCGCACGGATTCCGTTCTTCATTCTGACGGGACGTGTCTCGGACTTCTATCGACTTCCTCAGGTACTGGGCTTCTTTCTGCATTTTGGAGCTGCTTTGTGCTTTTTCTTTGACCCAAATTACATTTTTACCCTTCTATCGGGCTTTTCTCCGAACGGGCTCTTTTTTCTTTCGTTTTTTTAACAGGGGGTGGCTTCTGAAATTCTGGGCTCGAATCCTCTTCTTGCCTGGGCTTTTCTTTTGCCTTTTGTACCTGTTTTCATATTTTAAAATAGGTTGTCGTTTGGCTCAAATGAGCTTTTTTTTTTGTATTTTTGAGAGTTTTTGACTTTTGGAAAATTCGGGGTGTTTACAGATCCTAATCTCGGGTCTAGGCTAGGTCTAAATGAGTGATCTTGGGTAAGAGTTAAACCAAGGTCCTAAGGGGATACTCGGCCGAAGGGTGGCCGAGTTGGGTTGGTGTGTTGGGAATGATCTTAGGCGGGGTTCTAAGGAAATGGTATAAGGGAATGCTCTACACAAGGATGGCTGATCTAGGTAGTTTTTAGGATTGGCTTAGGTAGAGTTTTAGCTAAGGTACGAGGTTAAGGCTTTAGGAGTTTAATGGAACGGGTCTAGGGTGAGCTCGACCAACTAATGGCCGAACTTGGGATGGTCTTGGGTTGGGTTTTAAGGTATGATTCTAAGAAAAGGTTGCTAAGGCAATGCTCGGCCAAATGGTGGCCGAGCTGGGTAGATGGTCTTAGGTGGGTTTTTGAAGGCCAGGTTCTAAGTGAATGCTCGGCCAAATGGTGGCCGAGCTGGATAGGATTTAGTGGGTGGCTTAGGTAGTTTTAGGCCAATATTCGGCCAGCTAGTGGCCAAGCTCGATGAGTGTGGGTGACTATGGAAATCGAGTGCATTAGGCACTCGGTTTGGTTAGGCCTTTTAGGTTGAATGGCAAGGGTTTAAGGAAGGGTTGAAAGCCAAGATTTAAAATGGTTAATGGGGTAGATCTAGGAAAAGCTCGGCCAGATATTGGCCGAGCTTAGGTGGTTTTGTTTGGGGCTGGTTTTTGGGTAGAGTAGGACGAGTTTTGGCAAGGCTCGGCCAGCACTTTGGCCGAGCTTGGTTAGTTTTAGGGAGTATGGTTTTAGGTAGTTTGGAGGGTTAGGGAAAGGGAGGCTTAGTTTAGTGCTTTAGGGACTAACCTTAGTTAGGAAAAACCGTCCAGCTCCTATTGGTTCCACGCACCTATCCTTCACGCCTTGAGAGAGCCATCCAAGCTGCCGGATTCCATCTTGTTACAACACCAAGCCTTGCGTGAAATCAAAAGAACAGCCCACAACATACACCCACATGTTCAGCCCACAATGGAAAAGCCAAGTCAAGCCACTTTCCTTGACTTGCTTTTCCTCTCTCACTCTCTCTCTCTCTCCAACCCAAGCAAGGACGTGAAACAAGAAAAAAATTTGCAGCCCTTTTCCACCAGCCCCTCACGTCCTTTTATAGGTTTCTTATGTGGATATTGGATCCTGGATTGATTCTGAAATCCGGATCCAATCCAAGTCTAGTTTGGATCTGGATCTTGGGTCTGGATCTGGGTATTTGGATCCAGATTTGATCCAAATTTTTTTCTTCTTCTCTCCTTCTTGGCGTCTTGAGTCGAACGCTTCGTGCGGGCCTTGAGTTTATCAATGATCCGTCTTAAGCAGGGTTTTTCCCCATTTCATCGTCCAAGCTCCTTTTCGCCTTTCCGGACTCTGTTTCAACAGATTTTGGTTGTTTTTAACTTGGATTATTCGTGATTTCAGGGACACTGTTGGCTGGGCCTCTCATGCTTCTGGCTTGAAGTCCATTTGCGGCCTGGGCTCCTCTTTTGCCTTTGAATTTGGCTTTTCGTCGGGCTGGGCTTGCTCTTTGAATTTTCTGAATTTCTGTTGCAACTGCTTTGGGCCAAGCTTTACCTGTTCATCTGGGCTTTTGCAAAAATAGGACTTTCGCCCATTTTCAAGAATGTATGTTCCGACAGGGTTGCAAAATGGAGGTTTGAAGTATTTGAGTTCCTGGGTTTTCGAAAATTCCAATTTTGGCTTTCTGAGCTCATTTTCGAACCAGGCATTTGTTTTTGTAGAATTTTTGAAATTTGGGGTGTTTAAAGAAATTACCGAAGGGAAATGACTTGTAATGGAAATTGCCGAAGGGAAATACGTATATAATGTATATATGGGCCCTTACTCGGGTCTTGCAAATAAGAGCGAAGGCTCAATGTGGGTGCGTGCGAGAATTGAAGTACTACACACACGACATGAAATGAAACCCAAATATAACTTGGAATATGGCCTTAACTAAGGTCTTGGGAATAAGAGCGAAAGCTCAATGTATGTGAGTGCTTGAATTGAAGTACTACGCACACAACATGAAATTAAACCCAAATAGAAATTGCAATATGGCCTTAACTAAGGTCTTGGGAATAAGAGCGAAGGCTCAATGTGTGTGAGTGCTTGAATTGAAGTACTACGCACACAACATGAAATTAAACCCAAATATAAATTGCAGTATGGCCTTAACTAAGGTCTTGGGAATAAGAGCGAAAGCTCAATGTGTGTGAGTGCTTGAATTGAAGTACTACGCACACAACATGAAATAAACCCAAGGATAGTATAACACGGCCCTTACTTGGGTCTTGCAAATAAGAGCGAAGGCTCAATGTGTGTGAGTGCGAGAATTTAAAGACAACACACCCAACTCAAGCAAAACCCTATGCAACTTAAAGTATATACATAAACTTATATATAAAGGGCTGATTAGCCCGTGTGTGTTCAAAATCGTGCACAACTAAGAGCGTGGTAGGCTCAAGTGCACGTGTATGTGGGTGTGCCAAGCCACGTTATTACAAGCGGGGGGAGACTATGCTCCGTTATTATAACCCCGTATCAAATTTAATTTAAGCAAGTCTACAACTAAGGACCGAGTTAGGAACTTACTTATAGCTGGTTCGAAGATGACTTGCTTGAGCGTAGGCTTGGCTTCGCCTTGGGCTGCAAGAGAGAGCTCCTCGGAATGGAACGGCAAAGGGGAGATGCTGGCCGGGTGACTTGGGTGCGCGGGAAGGTCGCCTTGAAGCTGGTCGGCTGCTAGGAATGTGTTGCCTTGGTGCTTTGGGTTAAGGTGTCTAAGGAGGGTCACTAAGGGATAGTGTAGTGTTAGGAAAGGTGGCGCTAAGGGGAGCCTAAGGGAAATGGGGTGGCTGGCCGGGAGGACTTGGGTGCAGTCGGCTAGGGATGGCCGACTAAGGGGTGGTTTAGTGGTGGCCGGCTGCTAGGATGGCTAGGGAATGGCAAGGATGGGAAGGGAGCTAGCTAGGTTGCTGTGGAAAGTAGAATTAAGGGCTGGTGGAGAGTGAAAGGGGCAGGTCTTAGAGAGCCAAGTAGGGTGGCCGGGTATCACTAAGGTAGAAGGTAAGGGGTCGGTTGGTGTACAGGATTTAGGTCTGGCCGAATGGGTGAGGGTGGCGGGTGGATGTGATGGGATGATGTAGTGGTGGTATGGGGGGTTGAGAGTGGAAGGGGAGTGAAGAGGAGATGGAGTTGGGTGTAGAGTACTAACCGGTTGGTGAAGAGGGGCGATGGATGGAAGAAGAGCAGCCGGGTGGTGAAGGTTGCAGCATGGAGTGGAGTTCGGCCGGGGGATGAAGGTGGCGCGAGGTGGAAGGCTCGGCTGGGAGGGGATGGGAGAGGTTGGTTGGCCCAAGGTGGTGAAGCTTCATGGAAAACCCGCCCACTAGGGGGGGTTTATATAGGCTTGGAGATGGCGGTTGGGGCTGGTATTTGGAGGGTGGTAAGGTGGTTTAGGGGGTGGTGGTGTGGTGATAAGGTGGGCTGGTTTTGAGGAGGGGCCATATATTTGAATACAAGGGATTTTAGGTATATGGTGTGCTAGGTTTAGGTGGGGTGGTTTAGGGGTTTTGGGCTTAGCTAGGTGGGTTGGTTTTGGGGTGAGGTTTAGTGAGGTGGGTTAGGTAATTAGGCTAGGATTAGGTTAGGTTTAAGGAAATTAGGCTAGGTTTAGGGGAGGATTAGGGAAGTGGGTTAGGTGATTAGGTTAGGATTAGGCCGGGATTAGGGAAGTGGGTTAGGTGATTAGGCTAGGTTTAGGATGGGATTAGGGTAAAAGGCTAGGATTAGGGTTTTTTTTTATTAGGATTGGGTTAGGAAGCTCCCTTTGCATAACCCATAGACTCAATTGTATCATGTTGGTGCAGCCCTAGGTTAGGTTTTGGCTAATACAAGCTTAAACCCATGCTAATTAGGCTAACCCACATGATTAACCCCAAACTTGACACACAAGTCAAGCTTAATTACAATTACCCTCAAATCTTATCCTCCCCCACTCTCTCTCATGCCCATAATCCCACGTGAATTTCAAGTGGGCCCCACCTCCATTTATGAGAAGGTGATGTGGGCCATGGATGTGGATATTGGATTGGATCTCTGGATCCAAATCCAAATCCAAAATCCACACATAGGTTTGGATTGGGATCTGGATATATATGGTCCAGATCCGATCCAAACTGAATTCTGACTCCTTCAGGATGTGTTCGAAACGAACGGTTTGTGCGGGGTCTGACAGCATCAGTACTCCGTCTACGTTGGGTCTTCGCCAACATGATTGTCTGCTTCTATTTTCACCTTCTGGAGATGATTTCAAGTGATGTTTGATTATAACAGGGTCTTGGACATTCGAGATCCTGGGGGTGGATTCAATACGAGAGTTGTTGTGTCGGGCTTAACTTGTGCTCCGGTTCTGGGCTCTCTTTAGCTCTTCTGGTCCTGCTTTGATCAGGCAAAGCTTGCTTTGTGGGGTTTCAAAACATATTTTAATAATTTTTAAAACATATTATACATATTTAAAACATATAAGAGTTTAAAACATCTGTACAGGGTTGCCTGGAAGGCTCCTGGGTTTTCAGACTCAAAATGGCCCTTTGGGGCTGCTTTTATAAAACTAGGTTGATTCGAGAAATTCATGGGATTTCGGGGTGTTTACAGATGCCCCTCTTTGGCCTTGTCCAAATCGATTTGGATAAGGGCAAAGATGACAAACACCCCTTTCAATGTCTCCCTAGATCTAACCACGAAGAATATGGGATCGTCCCAATCTTTAGCAAAAATCTCAGTTTTAAAAACCCTGGTAGGAGGAGATATCACGCCAAAGGGATATGTATGGAATCTGGTCCTAAATGGGATCATATTTATGCAAGTACCAAGCGTGGAATGCAGATGCATGACATGGGTGTGGTGCTGTAGACGCGCGAAAATCCCCGCCTCTTCGCCCCTTTCGTGGCTTGGAGTGGATCTTATCGTGCGTCTAAGGCCTAGATATACAAACAGGGCGTGCCAGCTAGCTTACTTAAGCTAGCGAAGATATATCAATACTGACTTCTAAACGTGGCGACTGTGAGCAAGTGAGCTCTTGTCGTCGCAGACCTTCTTGTACCGATGCGCAAGGGTCAGTCTGTACGCTTTTGCAAAAAATCGAGTTTTTGGGGAGGAAGTCTACGAAACGGTTCGAGGTGTCTATTTCGGGTCTTTAAGATGCGATTGCATGTTTTAGATCACGTGGATTTGCACGTGCCTAAGTCTTTTCTTTTATCCCTTTTTGGGTCGCCTAGTTTGTGTGTTATGAACACTCCACTACATGGGCGAATTCGAGCGGGGGTTGCTTCGATGCAATATGCGTCCTACCTCGTGGTATGGCGTAGATGCAATGCAAACTCACGCTACTCCAAAGGGAAAACCCGAAATGTAAAGACAATGCTGAAGGGAAATAACAGAAGGGAAATAACCGAAGGGAAATAACCGAAGGGAAATATGTATATATCTTATGTATATGAGCCCTTACTCGGGTCTTGCAAATAAGAGCGAAGGCTCAATGTGGGTGCGTGTTTGAATTGAAAGACTTACACACACGACATGAAATTAAACCCAAATATAAATTGCAGTATGGCCTTGACTAAGGTCTTGGGAGTAAGAGCGAAGGCTCAATGTGTGTGAGAGTGCTTGAATTGAAGTACTACACACACGACATAAATGAAACCCAAATATAACTGCAATAAGGCCTTTACTAAGGTCTTGGGAGTAAGAGCGAAGGCTCAATGTGTGTGAAAGTGCTTGAATTGAAAGACTACTCACACGACAATAAATGAAACCCAAATAGTATAGGTCGGCCCTTACTTGGGTCTTTCAAATAAGAGCGAAAGCTCAATGTGTGTGAGAGTGTTTAAATTGAAAGACTTACTCACACGACATGAAATGAAACCCAAATAGTATAGGTCGGCCCTTACTTGGGTCTTTCAAATAAGAGCGAAAGCTCAATGTGTGTGAGAGTGTTTAAATTGAAAGACTTACTCACACGACATGAAATGAAACCCAAATAGTATAGGTCGGCCCTTACTTGGGTCTTTCAAATAAGAGCGAAAGCTCAATGTGTGTGAGAGTGTTTAAATTGAAAGACAACACACCCAACTTAAACAAAACCCTTCGGAAATGAAATATATACGTACACTTATATATTAGGGGCTGATTAGGCCCGTGTGTGTTTGAAATTGTGCACGACTAAGAGGGTGCACGTGTGTGGTTGTGCCAAGCCACGTTATTACAAGCGGGGGGAGACTATGCTCCGTTATTACAACCCCGTATCAAATTGAATTCCAAGCAAGTGTATGATTAAAGACCGAGTTTAGAAACTTACAAGTAGCTGGTCCGTAGAGGTCTTGCTTGAGCGTGGCCTTGGCTTTGGGCTGCAAATGGGAGCTCCGCGAAGGTGTGTGACCAAGAGTGCTGGCCGGCTGCAAATGGGGCGCGGGATGGACGCCTCGAAGGGGACCGGTGGCAAGTGGGCGGCGCCTCCAAGTAGGGAGTTTAGAGTGGCTGACTAAGTGGGTCTTAGGGTCACTAGGGAAGTTAGGGACTTAGGGAAACTGGACCTAAAAGGTGAGCTAGTGGGAAGGCCAAAGAGGACGCCTAGGGGGGGGTTGGCCGAATGGGAAATGGTGGCTGAGCAGTGGCCAGCCACTTGGGTTATCCTAGGTTCGGCTAGGCTTAGGTGGTGGCGGCAAAGAGGCTGAGCTAAGGGGAAGATGGGTGGCTAAGAGTGGAGAGGTGGTAGAGAGTGGTTTTGAGGGAGTTAGGGGGACTTACCGAATGGGAAGGAGTGGCGGCCAAGGTGGCTGTCGGCTGGTGGAAGATGGGAGAAGGAGAGGGCCCGGCTGAGTGAGGTGGTGGCGTCCGGCTGGTGGGGCAATGATGGTGGATGGAAGAGGGAGAGTGGCGGAGCAGGTGGCGGCTGGTGGGGCTGGAGCTGCTGGGAAGACGGGTGAGAGATGGGAGAGGAAGAGGGCCCGGCTGGGAGTGGAAAGTGGTTCCCACTTAGAAAACCCGCCCACAATGAGGGGGGTTTAAATAGGGGATGGGTAGGTCGGTTAGGGCTGGGTTGTGGGTAGTGGTTAGGTGGTTTAGGTAGGGTAGTATGTAGATAAGGTGGGCTGGATGGGATTGGGCCAGATATTTTAAAACTAGGGGTTTGGGAAAATCGTGGGCTAAGGGTGGTTTAGGGCTAGGTTAGGTGGTTGGGTTTTAGGGTGAGGTTTAGTGAGCTAGGTTAGGTGGTTTAGGCTAGGTTTAGGCTAGGATTAGGGAAATTAATCTAGGTTTAGGGAAGGATTAGGGGAGTGGGTTAGGTGATTAGGTTGGGATTAGGCCGGGATTAGGGAAGTGGGTTAGGTGATTAGGTTCAGATTAGGGGTGGATTAGGGGTTTAGGCTAGGTTTAGGCATTTTGGGTTAGGTTTAGGTGAAGGAGCTCCCTTAGCATGGCCCATAGACCTTGATCACCCCATGTTGGTGCAGCCCTAGGTTAGGTTTTAGCTAATTACAAGCTTAAACCCACTCAATTAGGCTAAACCACAAGATTAAACCCAAACTTGACACACAAGTCAAGCTTAATACAACACTCTTGATATTTATCACCCCCACTCTCTCTCATGCCCAATATCCCACGTGAATTTCAAGTGGGCCCCACCTCCATTTATGAGAAGGTGATGTGGGCCATGGATATGGATATTGGATTGGATCTCTGGATCCAAATCCAAATCCAAGTCCACATATGGGTTTGGATTGGGATCTGGATATATATGGTCCAGATCCAATCCAAACTGAACTCTGACTCCTTCGAGCTGGGTTCGAAACGGACGATTCGTGCGGGGCCTGACAGCATCAGTACTCCGTCTGCGTTGGGTCTTCGCCAACATGGTCGTCCGCCTCCGTTTCTGCCTTCCGGAGATGACTTCAAATGATATTTTGGTAAGAACAGGGTCTTGGACGTTCGAGATCCTGGGGTGTGAATCAGATGCAAGAGTTGCTGCGCCGGGCTTGACAGGTGCTCCGGTTCCGGGCTCTTCTTGGCTCTCCTGGTCCTGTCTTGATCAGGCCAAGCCACTTCGGGGTTTCAAAACATGTTTTAAAAGGGTTTTCAAAAGCTATATTATATGTTTTTGAAAGATAAAGTTTAAAACATATATACAGGGTTGTTTGGAAGGCTCCTGGGTTTCCAAACTCAAAATGGCCCTTTGGGGCTGCTTGTATCAAAACCAGATTTGTTTAAGAAATTCGTGGGATTTCGGGGTGTTTACAGGTGCCAAGAGTGGCGACCTCCCAGAGACCAGATGTGGTCGAACTCTAGAGACTTACAAGGCCTACTGCTCCAAGTGAGCAAATCCTATGCTGTTCGATGTTCGATTTTCAAAATTTATTTACAAAAACTATTTACAAAAGGGACAACTGTCTTGAGTCTCGATCCTAAGGATCTCGAGCTCTTCGTGTTTGCCCTTGTTTGAGTCTTAACACTCGCTTATCTAGCAGAGGTTTTGTAAGAAAACAAGCTATATTTCAAATTCCTACGTCTTACTCGAAACGTCGAATTCTCAAACAAGATGAAATTCAAGTAAGTAAATCCTATTTTTACTTTAGGATTCCTCGAAATGAACCATGCTTTAGCTTGGGATAAGCCAGGGATGGGAAAGAGATACCACGGTCCCTTCTGAAGCGTCCCGTGGTTTAAGGCATAGAAGGCGGAAAACTACTCTTTTTGAGCTTTTTGGCCTCTTTTTCCTTTTTTTCATAGAGGGTCTCCCTTTGGGAGTATTTTTTCTTTAATCCCTCTTTTTCACAAGAGAATCGATTTTTCTTTTGAATTCTGGTTTCTTTCTTTTGGAAAGAGACTTTGAATGGGAAATTCCCTTTGTTTGGGCCGTGTTTTTCCTTTTGGAAGGAGAAGAGAAGAGGGGAGGACTTATCCCAAGCTCACACTCGATCCATTCCCGATCAGCCTATTTAGAAATAGCACGTACTACTTGCAAATATCTTGCTATGTTGAACTAGGCCTTTCTTTGTAAGAAAAAGGATTTTGAAATGTAACCACAATTTTGAAGACCCCACTCTTTCACAAGTGTGAATTCTCTTACTCAAGGTCACACGATTTTGCCTTTGCACCTTATTTTCAGGTCTCAGGGCAACTATCCCTAAAATTTTCAAAAATGGGGAATTTACTACAAATCCTACACATAATACTTCTTTAAGTATTGAATATTGATAGGATCTGCTAAATTCCTACCTTCTACATCGATTAACCAATACGAGTTGTTCGTGGTGGTTGCATGTACAACATAGGGTCCATCCCACTTGGGGTGCCACTTTCCAAGTGGATGTAGGCCACGATAGTGGATAATTTTCAAAACCAGATCTCCCACTTCAAAGTGGCGAGGTCTCATGTGTTTGCCATAGTGTCGGGCTATCCTTTGCCGGTATGTATGAGCATGATCCATAGCAAGGAGTCGCCTCTCATCTAGCAAATCTAGTTCGACCATCCTAGCATGCTGAAGCGTCTCTAGGGGGAGGTCGAGTGCTATGGATGTATGGAATGAATGCAGTTGAGTATGAATGGGAAGAATGGCGTTTGTGCCATAGACCAATTCGAATGGTGTGACATTCGTGGGAGTTCGGATGGAAGTCCTATAAGCCCATAAGGCTTCATCCAGCTTCTCGTGCCACGTCCTACCCTTCTCTAAGGTTTTCTCAATTATACTAATGAGAGTCTTGTTTGTGGCTTCGGCTTGGCCGTTGCCTTGAGGGTAGTAGGGCGAAGAGAAGTGGTGAGTTATGCCATACGTGTTGCACAACTTAACCATCCGCTCGTTCTTGAATGGGGTGCTATTATCAGACACAAGGTCTCGTGGAACCCCAAATCGAGCCAAGATATTCCTCCGAATGAAAGCCACCACATGTTGCCTCAGCACGTTGGTTAGGGAAATGGCTTCCACCCACTTAGAGAAATACTCCGTGGCTGCTAAAATGAATCGATGCCCATTCGAGGCTTTTGGAAATATGGGGCCTACGATGTCAAACGCCCACATGGTGAATGGCCAGGGGCTGACCACGAAATGCAATGCAGATGATGGGATATGAATGGCGTGCCCATGCACTTGACATGGATATTACTTCCTAACATGATCGTGACAATCCTTTTTCAGGGTAGACCAAAAATAGCCCCCTCTAAGTATTTTCATTGCCATCATGTTGGCATTAACATGACCTCCACATTCTCCATCGTGGAATTCATGCATCACTATCCTAGCCTCCTCTAGATCGATACACCTAAGCAGGATGCCGGTAAAACTCTTTTTGTATAGAACCCCACCCAGAATGGTGTATCGGGTCGAAATCTTACGGATGAATGCCTTATCTTTGGATGTGGCATCCTTGGTGAATCCCCCATTTTCTAGAAAATATTTGATGTCATAAAACCAAGGTTTTTCAATAGAATCTGGGTTATTTTGGTAAATATCCAGATCGTGTGTGGATGGGTTGGGCGCATGACATATTTCTAAAGATCGGGTCCCTGAAATGGGATTGACCTTTAGGGCTGAACCCAAGGAAGAGAGGGCATCGGCAATGCCATTGTCCACTCTTCCTACGTGTGTGAGTCTACACGATTGGAACGACTTGACCAATCGAGTGGCCAACTCGTGATATGGAAGTAGTTTTTCATTACGTACTTGCCAAATTTTCAAAACCTGGTTTATGACAAGGAGCGAATCTCCAAAGACCTCGATGCATGATGCCCCTAGAGTTTTCGAAATTCTTAAGCCTTGTATGAGTGCTTCATACTCAGCTACGTTGTTGGAACATTCAAAATCTAGGCGGACTGCTATGGGAATCTCGCCCTTTTCAGGGGAGATGAGGATGACCCCAACACCAGCCCCCCGTTGGTTTCGTGCCCCGTCGAAGTGCATCTTCCACACTTGGTTTTCGAAATTGTTTGCCAAAATGTGGTTTTGGAAATGGTTTTTGTAGACGCGCGAAAATCCCCGCCTCTTTGCCTTTTTCAGGGCTCGGAGCGGATCCTCTCGTGTGTCTAAGGCCTATGTATGCAAACAGGGCATGCCAGCTAGCTTACTTAAGCTAGCGAAGATATATTTAACACTGACTTCTAAACGTGGCGACTGTGTGCAAGTAAGCTCTTGTCATCGCAGACCTTCTTGCACCGATGCGCAAGGGTCAGTCTGTACGCTTTACAAAAATTGAGTTTTTGGAGAGAAAGTCTACGAAGCGGTTCGAGGTGTCTATTTCGGGTCTTTAAAATGCGATTGCATGTTTTAGATCACGTGGATTTGCACATGTCTAAGTCTTTTCTTTTATCCCTTTTCGGGCCACCTAGTTTGTGTGTTATGAACACTCCACTACGTGGGCGAATTCGAGTGGGGCTTGCTTTGATGCAATATGCGTTTTACCTCGTGGTATGGCGTAGATGCAATGCAAACTCACGCTACTCCAAAGGGAAAACCCAAAATGTAAAGACAATACTGAAGGGAAATAACCGAAGGGAAATAACCGAAGGGAAATGACTTGTAAAGTAAATGCCGAAGGGAGATATGTATATAGAGTATGTATATGAGCCCTTACTCGGGTCTTGCAAATAAGAGCGAAGGCTCAATGTGGGTGCGTGCTTGAATTGAAAGACTTACACACACGACATGAAATTAAACCCAAATATAAATTGCAGTATGGCCTTGACTAAGGTCTTGGGAGTAAGAGCGAAGGCTCAATGTGTGTGAGAGTGCTTGAATTGAAGTACTACACACACGACATAAATGAAACCCAAATATAACTGCAATAAGGCCTTTACTAAGGTCTTGGGAATAAGAGCGAAGGCTCAATGTGTGTGAGAGTGCTTGAATTGAAAGACTTACACACATGACATGAAATGAAACCCAAATAGTATAGGTCGGCCCTTACTTGGGTCTTTCAAATAAGAGCGAAAGCTCAATGTGTGTGAAAGTGCTTGAATTGAAAGACTTACTCACACGACATGAAATGAAACCCAAATAGTATAGGTCGGCCCTTACTTGGGTCTTTCAAATAAGAGCGAAAGCTCAATGTGTGTGAAAGTGCTTGAATTGAAAGACTTACTCACACGACATGAAATGAAACCCAAATAGTATAGGTCGGCCCTTACTTGGGTCTTTCAAATAAGAGCGAAAGCTCAATGTGTGTGAAAGTGCTTGAATTGAAAGACAACGCACCCAACTTAAACAAAACCCTTCGAAAATGAAAGTATATGTATATACTTATGTATTAGGGGTTGATTAGGCCCGTGTGTGTTCAAAATCGTGCACAACTAAGAGAGTGCACGTGTGTGGGTGTGCCAAGCCACGTTATTACAAGTGGGGGGAGACTATGCTCCGTTATTACAACCCCGTATCAAGTTGAATCTCAAGCAAGTATACAACTAAAGACTGAGTTTAGGCACCGTAGAGGCCTTGCTTGAGCGTGGGCTTGGCCTTCGCCTTGGGCTGCAAACGGGAGCTCCGCGAGGGTGAATGACAAAGGGTGGGCTGCAAGTGGGTCGCGGGATAGGCGCCTCGAAGGTGGCCGGCTGCAAATGGGTGTTGCCTTGATGTGGGGGATTAAAGGGGCTGGACCAAGTGAGTGTTTAGGGTCACTAGGAGAGTATAGAATGTTGGGGAGTATGGACCTAAAGGGAGTTTAAGGGAAGGCCGAATGGGAGTCTTATGGGAGAAGAAATGGCTGGCCGGGTGTAGTTAGGGTAGTTAGGTAGTGGCTGGTGGTTTAGGTTGTGATAGGTTCAGCTAAGGGAGAATGATGGCAGTAAAGGGCTGATGTGTAGGTAAGGTGGCGGTATGGTGGGTGGCTAGGAGTGGAGAGGGAGTAGAGAAGGAGCTTGGTAGAGTGGGGGGTACTTACCGAATGGGGAGAAGGTGGTACCCGGTTGGGAGGAAGATGGGCAGGCTGTGAAGCTCGGCCAGGAGATGGTGGAGATGGCGGTGCAAGCGGTGGTGGGATGGAGGGATGGTGGCGGTGCAGGCGGCGCAGGTGGAGCAGCTGGGGCAGGTTCGACTGGGTGAGGAAATGGGGGAAAGAGAGGGCCCGACTGGGATTGGTGAGGGCTGCTAGCTAGGAAAACCCGCCCCCAAGGGGGGGGTTTATATAGGGATGGGTAGGTCGGTTAGGGTTGGGTTTGGGGTAGTGGTTAGGTGGTTTAGGTAGGGTGGTATGAAGATAAGGTGGGCTGGAAAGGGTAGGGCCAGATATTTTAGAAACTAGTGGTTTGGGTAGATTGTGGGCTAGGGGTGGTTTAGGGGTTTAGGGCTAGGTTAGGTGGTTGGGTTTTAGGGTGAGGTTTAGTGGGCTAGGTTAGGTGATTAGGCTAGGTTTAGGCTAGGTTTAGGGAAATTAACCTAGGTTTAGGGAAGGATTAGGGAAGTGGGTTAGGTGATTAGGTTGGGATTAGGCCGGGATTAGGGAAGTGGGTTAGGTGATTAGGCTCAGATTAGGGGTGGATTAGGGGGGTAGGCTAGGATTAGGTGTTTTGGGTTAGGTTTAGGTGAAGGAGCTCCCTTAGCATGGCCCATAGACCTTAACCACCTCATGTTGGTGCAGCCCTAGGTTAGGTTTTGGCTAATTACAAGCTTAAACCTACTTAATTAGGCTAACCCACATGATTAACCCCAAACTTGACACACAAGTCAAGCTTAATTACAACACTCTTGATATTTTCCATCCCCACTCTCTCTCATGCCCATAATCCCACGTGAATTTCAAGTGGGCCCCACCTCCATTTATGAGAAGGTGATGTGGGCCATGGATATGGATATTGGATTGGATCTCTGGATCCAAATCCAAATCCAAGTCCACATATGGGTTTGGATTGGGATCTGGATATATATGGTCCAGATCCAATCCAAACTGAACTCTGACTCCTTCGAGTTGGGTTCGAAACGGACGATTTGTGTGGGGCCTGACAGCATCAGTACTCCGTCTGCGTTGGGTCTTCGCCAACATGGTCGTCCGCCTCCGTTTCTGCCTTCTAGAGATGACTTCAAATGACATTATATAAGAATAGGGTCTTGGACGTTCGAGATCCTGGGGGTATGAATCAGATACAAGAGTTGCTGTGCCGGGCTCGACATGTGCTCCGGTTCCGGGCTCTTCTTAGCTCTCCTGGTCCTGTCTGGATTAGGCCAAGCTGCTTCGGGGTTTCAAAAACGTGTTTTAAAAGGTTTTCAAAAGCTATATTATACATTTTTGAAATACAGAGTTTAAAACATATGTACAGGGTTGTCTGGAAGGCTCCTGGGCTTCCAGACTCAAAATGGCCCTTTGGGGCTGCTTTTACAAAACCAGGTTTGTTTAAGAAATTCGTGGGATTTCGGGGTGTTTACAGATGCCCCTCCTTGGCCTTGTCCAAATCGATTTGGATAAGGGCAAAGATGACAAACACCTCTTTTAATGTCTCCCTAGATCTATCCACGAAGAATAGGGGATCGCCCCAATTTTAGCAAAATCTTAATTTACAAACTCTGGTAGGAGGAGATATCACGCCAAAGGGTGATACTATGGAATCTGGTCCTAAATGGGATCATGTTCATGCAAGTACCATGCGTGGAATGCAAATGACATGGGTGTGGTGCCAAGAGTGGCGACCTCCCAGAGACCAGATGTGGTCGAACTCTAGAGACTTACAAGGCCTACTGCTCCAAGTGAGCAAAATCCTATGCTGTTCGATGTTCGGTTTTCAAAACTTATTTACAAAAGCTATTTACAAAAGGGACAACTATCTTGAGTCTCGATCCTAAGGATCTCGAGCTCTTCGTGTTTGCCCTTGTTTGAGTCTTAACACTCGCTTATCTAGCGGAGGTTTTATAAGAAAACAGGCTATATTTCAAATTCCTACGTCTTACTCGAAACGTCGAATTCTCAAACAAGGTAAAATTCAAGTAAGTAAATCCTATTTTTACTTTAGGATTCCTCGAAATGAACCATGCTTTAGCTTGGGATAAGCCAGGGATGGGAAAGAGATACCACGGTCCCTTCTGAAGCGTCCCGTGGTTTAAGGCATAGAAGGCGGAAAACTGCTCTTTTTGAGCTTTTTGGCCTCTTTTTTCTTTTTTTCATAGAGGGTCTCCCTTTAGGAGTATTTTTTCTTTAATCCCTCTTTTTCATAAGAGAATCAATTTTTCTTTTTGAAGTCTGGTTTCTTTCTTTTGGAAAGAGACTTTGAATGGGAAATTCCCTTTTGTTTTGGGCCTTTGTTTTCCTTTTGGAAATAGAAGAGAAGAGGGGAGGACTTATCCCAAGCCTACACTCGATCCATTCCAGATCAGCCTATTTAGAAATAGCACGTACCACTTGCAAGTATCTTGCTATGTTGAACTAGGCCTTTCTTTGTAAGAAGAAGGATTTTGAAATGTAACCACGATTTTGAAAACTCCACTCTTTCATAAGTGCGAATTCTCTCACTCAGGTTGATCGATGTAGAAGGTAGGAATTTAGCAGATCCTATCAATATTCAATACTTAAAGAAGTATCATGTGTAGGATCTGGATTAAGTTCCATTTTCGAAAATATTAAGGGATAGCTGCCCTGAGATGGTGGTCCACACCCCCTGGGCAAGTGGCGCCCCAACTGGTGTGGTCTCATTTGTTTGCTATAATGGTGGATGGTTTTTAAGACCAGATCTCCCACTTCAAAGTGGCGAGGTCTCATTTGTTTGCTATAATGTCGGGCTATCCTTTGCCGGTATGCACGAGCATGATCCATGGCAAGGAGTCGCCTCTCATCTAGCAAATCTAGTTCGGCCATCCTAGCATGCTGAAGTGTCTCTAGGGGGAGGTCGAGTGCTATGGATGTATGAAATGAATGCAGTTGAGTATGAATGGGAAGAATGGCGTTTGTGCCGTAGACCAACTCGAATGGTGTGGCATTCGTGGGAGTTCGGATGGAAGTCCTATAAGCCCATAAGGCTTCATCCAGCTTCTCGTGCCACGTCCTACCCTTCTCTAAGGTTTTCTCAATAATACTAATGAGAGTCTTGTTTGTGGCTTCGGCTTAGCCGTTGCCTTGAGGGTAGTAGGGCGAGGAGAAGTGGTGAGTTATGCCATACGTGTTGCACAACTTAACCATCCGCTCGTTCTTGAATGGGGTACCATTATCAGACACGAGGTCTCGTGGAACCCCAAATCGAGCCAAGATATTTCTCCAGATGAAAGCCACCACATGTTGCCCCATTACATTGGTTAGGGAAATGGCTTCCACCCACTTGGAGAAATACTCCGTGGCTGCTAAAATAAATCGATGCCCATTCGAGGCCTTTGGAAATATTGGGCCTACAATGTCAAACGCCCACATGGTAAATGGCCAGGGGCTGACCACGGAATGCAATGCAGATGAAGGGATATGAATGGCGTGCCCATGCACTTGACATGGATGACACTTCCTAACATGATTGTGACAATCCTTTTTCAGGGTGGACCAAAAATAGCCCCCTCTAAGTATTTTCATTGCCATCATGTTGGCATTTACATGACCTCCACATTCTCCATCGTGGAATTCATGCATCACTATCCTAGCCTCCTCCAGGTCGATACACCTAAGCAGAATGCCGGTAAAACTTTTTTTGTATAAGACCCCACCCAGAATGGTGTATCGGGTCGAAATCTTACGAATGAATGCCTTATCTTTGGATGTGGCATCCTCGGTGAATCCCCCATTTTCTAAAAATTGTTTTATGTCATAAAACCAGGGTTTTTCAATAGACTCTGGGTTGTTTTGGCAAATATCCAAGTCGTGTGTGGATGGGTGGGGCGCATGCCATATTTCCAAAGATCTGGTCCCTGAAATGGGATCGACCTTTAGGGCTTAACCCAAGGAGGAGAGGGCATCAGCGATGCCATTGTCCTCTCTTCCTATGTGTGTGAGTTTACACGACTGGAAGGATTGGGCCAATCGAGTGGCCAACTCGTGATATGGAAGTAGTTTCTCATTACGTACTTGCCAAATTTTTAAAACCTGGTTTATGACAAGGAGCGAATCTCCAAAGACCTCGATGCATGATGCCCCTAGAGTTTTCGAAATCCTTAAGCCTTGTATGAGTGCTTCATACTCAGCTACGTTGTTGGAACATTCGAAATCTAAGCGGACTGCTATGGGAATCTCGCCCTTTTCAAGGGAGATTAGGATGACCCCAGCACCATCCCCTCGTTGGTTTCGTGCCCCATCGAAGTGCATCTTCCACACTTGGTTTTCGAAAGAATTTGCCAAAATGTGGTTTTGAAAATGGTTTTGCAATATGCCTTCATCAGGCATTTCGACAAGAGTGGGATATGCGTCCTCTAAGGGGAATTCAGCCACGTAATCTGCTAGGGCTTGCCCCTTAATGGAGATCTGGTGATGATATTTCAGATCATACTCCATTAGAAGGAGTTGCCATTTGCCCAATCTACCCGTGAGAATGGGTTTTTCGAACAAGTGCTTGATTGGATCAAGCTTGGACACTATCGAGATCTCATGATCTAGGAAATAGTGTCTGAATTTCTGGCAGGCCCAGACTAGGGCCAAGCACGTCTTCTCCATGGCTTGATAATTTCGTTCATAAGCCAAGAGAGTTTTCGAAATATAGTAGATGGCATACTCCTTATGGGTGTCATCCTCGTATTGAGCCAACAGGGCTCCTAAAGCATTTGCATGCACGGAGATGTATAATAAAAGCGGTTTTCCTTGCTTTGGAGGATTCAAAATGGGGGGATTAACCAAGTATGCCTTCATTCTCTTGAAGGACTTTTGGCATTCGTCATCCCATAAGAATTTCGTGCCCTTCCTCAACAGTCTGTTGAAGGGTTCGCATCTAGTTGCCAGATTCGATATGAATCGGCGAACGGATTGTAAACGACCCTGGAGGCTACGGATTTGGGTGAGATTGGAGGGCGGAGCCATGTCTATGACGGCTCGACACTTAGAGGGGTCGACTTCTATTCCCCTTTGGCTTACCATAAAGCCTAGAAGCTTCCATGATTCTACCCCGAACACACATTTTTTAGGGTTTAGCTTTACTTTGTAAAGCCTAAGCCTTTCGAAAATCTTTTGTAAACATTTGATATGGGTGCATCAGGTTTTGGATTTTGCCAAGAGATCATCTACATACACTTCTACAAGCTCATGAATTTGATCATGGAAGATCGTGGTCATGGCTCGTTGGTATGTTGCGCCGGCATTTTTCAAACCAAAGGGCATGACTGTATAGCAGTACGTGCCCCATGGGGTTGTGAAGGCGGTCTTACCCTGATCTCGTGGACTTAGTTTGATTTGATTATAGCCTGAATAGCCATCCATAAATGAAAACATTTCATGATTTGCAGTACTATCGACTATCAAATCTATGTTTGGTAAAGGATAATTATCCTTTGGAGTGGCTTTATTCAGGTTTCTGAAATCGATGCATATTCGAATTTTCCCATTGGTTTTTCGAACTACAACGATATTTGACAACAATTCAGAATACACAATGGGTTTTATAAATCCGGCTTTTAGCAGATCTTCTAAACCCTCTTTGACTTGCGTGTGTACATTCGGGTGTATTTTCCTAAGCTTCTGCTTTATGGGCTTTACACCTACATCTAAGGGAAGACGATGCTCGACAATGCTGGGATCTATGCCCGGCATGTCTTCATACGTCCATGCAAACACATCTAAATAGGTTCGTAGAAATGCAATGAATGCTAACTTTTCAGTTTCATGCAAGCATGCGCCTATTTTGATGGTTTTGGGATTGGAATCATCCCCTAGGTTCACCTCTATGAAATCTCCTCCTACTGATTGGGAAGGTCTTTCAAAATCGAGAATTCTATGAAATTCTGGGAGCTCAGAAGTGGGATCTTCCTCAGGGGGATCCACTTCTGGGCTTTGATCATTCTCGTGGGCTATAGACCCGAGGGAACTTGATGCGTGGTTTTCAAAATGACCTGGTTTTGTACTTGGATTTTCAAGTGACTTCGAAATTTTTGGTTACGCTATGCAGACGACGTTTCTTTCGAAATCCTTTTCTTTTGCCAAAGTCCTACCAGGAGCAGCTATGTACAAAATCTTTTTGGTATTTTCCACATTTTCGATTTTTTTGGGTTTTCGTAAAACAAGAACTTTGGGAACTATACAAAGCACTCTTTTTTCGAGTTTTTGTTTTTCCATTGTTTTTGGTTTTTTGATTTTTTTTGATTTTAAGTTTTTCAAATGTTTTTGGTATTTTTAGAAAAAAGGATCTTCCGTCATACCTACAAAGGGAAAACACTACGGGTTAGACTCGGAATAGGAGATCTAAACCGTAGGTCTCTTCTAAGGTAGGCTCCGGGGCACCCTTTACCCAGTTGGTCACAGGGGGTGGCTCCGGCGGTATTCGGGGAGTATAGCCGATCCCATATCGGCTTGGATTGGCCTTAGGAAGGATGGGATCTAGGAGACCCTGGTTCTGTGCCCCTAGACTTTTATAGGGCATGTAGCCCATGTTTAATAACATGTTCCACGACTTTTTGTTTTTTGAAAAGGTTGGATACAAGTCGTGGTCCTGGAACATGCTATCGTACATATTGTGCTCGTATGGCCTCTTGTCCAGGAGCTTTGGAAATAGGGAACGCTTGGGTTTTCCTAGAAGGGTTAGAATCGGGAGGGGGCCTGCTTTGGGCGGCCCCTTCACACATACAACCTTCCTAGGGTTGTTTAACACGAGCCGAGGTGGCTCAACCATAATTTGCCCAAGGTTAGCCTCATGGGCCTGGGAGCTTGATAAATATGGGGAGTTTATGATCCCCTGAAGCTGTGGGTGACTCTCACCTAGGATCACTACGACCTGGTCCCTAAAAGGAATCTTGACACACCTGTGGAAGGTGGATGGCACAGCGCACAAACTGTGTATCCAGGGCCTTCCCAGCAACAGGTTATAATGGGGGTGGATGTCCAAAACATGGAACACCCCCGTGTGTTCAATCCCTCCCGTTTCCATTGGGAGTTCGATGGATCCTAAAGGTCTAGACGCATTCCCATCATATCCAGTGATAACGATGGGGCTTGGGTTCACTGAAGTCAAGGTGACTCCGATTTTGTACGCCACATGAAGTGGAAGGATGTTGAGCCCTCCTCCACCATCGACTAGGCACCTGTCGAGAGAGTGGTTGTTTAGAACCACCTCGATATGCAGGGCCTGGTTATGTGTTTCGTAGGGTCTATCTACATCATTTTCTGAGAAAGTGATGGGCGATTTTGCTCCTAATAAAGCCACTTGGGCAGACAAGGATTCCGGACTTATGTTCGAATCAACCTTGGCCCTTTCTAGAATTTTCTCTAATACAAGTCTATGCCTAGGCGAGGTTTTTATAAGCTGTAGGATAGACATGTGAATAGGAATCTTTGAAAGGTGGTTTTCGAAGTCATAAGGATTTAGGATGACTTTGTCCTTATCTGCTTTTGGCAGACCACTAGGGATACATGCTTTTGAGGGGCCAGGCACACTGACCACCTTTTGAGCACCTTGAAGGTGCGGGGGTTGATAGATCCTCCCGGATCTAGTGACCTCCCCCACGACCAGCCTAGGGTTTGCGCTAAACTTGGCCCTAAGGATGAGCTGAGGAGAACCTTGGATTTTCAAAACTGGTTTTACCGGGGTTTCCACTTTTGGTGGTCCCCGAATGATGACTTGGGCGGGCCTCTTGTATAGTACAAGGATGGGTGCACAAGTAGGTCGACCAGGTTCTGGCTTTCGCGCTAGTTCCTTGGAAATGGTGAGGGTACATACCTCCTTTCCTTTCCCACTGCCACTGGCATGTTTGGGAAAGGGTTCCTTGAAGATAGCTTGAGGTGGCTCAGGTTCCGTAGTGACTTGGAGCCGGCCTTCTGCTATCAAGTTCTCAATTTTATTTAAAAGAGAGAAGCAGTGTTTGGTATCATGGCCTTTGAGCCGATGATACTTACAAAATCGGTTTAAATACCCCCCTTTGGACGTGACTCCTTCGGCGATTTCAAGGAGTTCTATCATGCCCTGGGCAAGTAAGAGGTCTAGGACCTCCGACACAGGTTGCCCTAGCGGAGTATACTCCCGTTTTTCAACCGGTTTTTGAAAATTGCGTTCTCTCTTATTTTCTAATTTTTCAAAATTTTTGGAAGTGCCCGCCATGCCTGGATCCACCCGGTCATTGGCGATTTTATGGGGCTTTGCCCCTTTGTCCGTCGTGGGCAGCCCATATGCGATGGGCTTTTCCAAACGGGTTTTTGGAACGGTACTTCCTTTCCATAAGTGATCGTATGTCCCTTTTCGCAAGTTGGTTTCGAAAAGGGAGGGCTTTTTGATCAACTTATGGAAAGTTGAAATCTCATGGAAGGAGAGAAGGGTTTTTAACTCGCTTTTGAAATTATCCTGGATGAGCATTACTGCGCATCCTTCGGATATGGGCTCTCGCACTTGGCCCAAAAGCGACCTCCATCTTATAATGAAGGCATGTACATCTTCGTTCATGCCTTGCTTTGTATCCCTTAAGGTATTCAGGGTTGGCGTGACTTCTACGTTGTGTGCAAATCTTTGCATGAAGCAGTTCGCTAACTCTTCAAAAGTAGCGAACTGGCTTAAGTCGTAGGAAGCCAGCCATTTGGCAGCTGTGCCTTTAAGGGATAGAGGGAACCAATACACCCATTTCATCGAGTCCTTTTTCTTCTTATGGGCTCGACATGAGAAAAGCTGCAAGTGAGACCTAGGGTCTCCCATGCCATCATACCGATGGAAGTTCGGTATTTCATCGTCACTGTCTGTTTCGTAATCCATAGGAAGGAAATCAGTCAGGGCATAACTCCTTTTCTCTTTATTCTGCCCTTTCAGCAACTGCTGTAGGGCTTTACGGTCCTTTTGTGTGAAGGACTCGTGGTATTGGTTGCCTTCCATTACGGAGGCCTCTTTGTGCTTGCGAGGTTTTTCAGATTTCTTTTTAGGCCTTTGTTCACCGTTTGATGAACATGAATCGCCTACTTCAGCCTCTTGGCTAAGAGCATCGATTTTGGCCTCAAACTCCCTTCTCAAGTCCTCGATTTCATCTAGTTTTATTTTGTTTTTGAAAATCCTCCTAGAGTGAGAACTTGATGCGCATGAGCCTTGGCTCGACACGTCACTTGGATTGGATTTTGACATGCTTTTCAAGCTTTTTCAAAATATCCTAAGTACAAGCAAAGAAAACATGTTAAAACGACACCTTTTTACAAAATTTTCGCAAGACTTCAACTTAGAAACTCGATTTTGAAAGGCTCACGTCCCACCGGGCGTGCCAATCTCTGTAGACACGCGAAAATCCCCGCCTCTTTGCCTTTTTCAGGGCTCGGAGTGGATCCTCTCGTGTGTCTAAGGCCTATGAATGCAAATAGGGCGTGCCAGCTAGCTTACTTAAGCAAGAGAAGATATATTTAACACTGACTTCTAAACGTGGCGACTGTGAGCAAGTAAGCTCTTGTCGTCGCAGACCTTCTTGCACCGATGCGCAAGGGTCAGTCTGTACGCTTTACAAAAATCGAGTTTTTGGAGAGAAAGTCTACGAAGCGGTTCGAGGTGTCTATTTCGGGTCTTTAAAATGCGATTGCATGTTTTAGATCACGTGGATTTGCACGTGCCTAAGTCTTTTCTTTTATCCCTTTTTGGGCCACCTAGTTTGTGTGTTATGAACACTCCACTACGTGGGCGAATTCGAGCGGGGCTTGCTTTGATGCAATATGCGTCCTACCTCGTGGTATGGCGTAGATGCAATGCAAACTCACGCTACTCCAAAGGGAAAACCCGAAATGTAAAGACAATACTGAAGGGAAATAACCGAAGGGAAATGACTTGTAAAGTAAATGCCGAAGGGAGATATGTATATAGAGTATGTATATGAGCCCTTACTCGGGTCTTGCAAATAAGAGCGAAGGCTCAATGTGGGTGCGTGCTTGAATTGAAAGACTTACACACACGACATGAAATTAAACCCAAATATAAATTGCAGTATGGCCTTGACTAAGGTCTTGGGAGTAAGAGCGAATGCTCAATGTGTGTGAGAGTGCTTGAATTGAAGTACTACACACACGACATAAATGAAACCCAAATATAACTGCAATAAGGCCTTTACTAAGGTCTTGGGAATAAGAGCGAAGGCTCAATGTGTGTGAGAGTGCTTGAATTGAAAGACTTACACACACGACATGAAATGAAACCCAAATAGTATAGGTCGGCCCTTACTTGGGTCTTTCAAATAAGAGCGAAAGCTCAATGTGTGTGAAAGTGCTTGAATTGAAAGACTTACTCACACGACATGAAATGAAACCCAAATAGTATAGGTCGGCCCTTACTTGGGTCTTTCAAATAAGAGCGAAAGCTCAATGTGTGTGAAAGTGCTTGAATTGAAAGACTTACTCACACGACATGAAATGAAACCCAAATAGTATAGGTCGGCCCTTACTTGGGTCTTTCAAATAAGAGCGAAAGCTCAATGTGTGTGAAAGTGCTTGAATTGAAAGACAACGCACCCAAATGAAAGTATATGTATATACTTATGTATTAGGGGTTGATTAGGCCCATGTGTATTCAAAATCGTGCACAACTAAGAGAGTGCACGTGTGTGGGTGTGCCAAGCCACGTTATTACAAGCGGGTGGAGACTATGCTCCATTATTACAACCCCGTATCTAATTGAATCTCAAGCAAGTATACAACTAAAGACCGAGTTTAGGCACTTACGAGTAGCTGGTCCGTAGAGGCCTTGCTTGAGCGTGGGCTTGGCCTTCGCCTTGGGCTGCAAACGGGAGCTCCGCGAGGGTGAATGACAAAGGGTGCTGGCCGGCTGCAAGTGGGTCGCGGGATAGGTGCCTCGAAGGTGGCCATCTGCAAATGGGTGTCGCCTTACACACACGACATGAAATTAAACCCAAATATAAATTGCAGTATGGCCTTGACTAAGGTCTTGGGAGTAAGAGTGAAGGCTCAATGTGTGTGAGAGTGCTTGAATTGAAGTACTACACACACGACATAAATGAAACCCAAATATAACTGCAAGAAGGCCTTTACTAAGGTCTTGGGAATAAGAGCGAAGGCTCAATGTGTGTGAGAGTGCTTGAATTGAAAGACTTACACACACGACATGAAATGAAACCCAAATAGTATAGGTCGGCCCTTACTTGGGTCTTTCAAATAAGAGCGAAAGCTCAATGTGTGTGAAAGTGCTTGAATTGAAAGACTTACTCACACGACATGAAATGAAACCCAAATAGTATAGGTCGGCCTTTACTTGGGTCTTTCAAATAAGAGCGAAAGCTCAATGTGTGTGAAAGTGCTTGAATTGAAAGACTTACTCACACGACATGAAATGAAACCCAAATAGTATAGGTCGGCCCTTACTTGGGTCTTTCAAATAAGAGCGAAAGCTCAATGTGTGTGAAAGTGCTTGAATTGAAAGACTTACTCACACGACATGAAATGAAACCCAAATAGTATAGGTCGGCCCTTACTTGGGTCTTTCAAATAAGAGCGAAAGCTTAATGTGTGTGAAAGTGCTTGAATTGAAAGACTTACTCACACGACATGAAATGAAACCCAAATAGTATAGGTCGGCCCTTACTTGGGTCTTTCAAATAAGAGCGAAAGCTCAATGTGTGTGAAAGTGCTTGAATTGAAAGACAACGCACCCAACTTAAACAAAACCCTTCGAAAATGATAGTATATGTATATACTTATGTATTAGGGGTTGATTAGGCCCATGTGTATTCAAAATCGTGCACAACTAAGAGAGTGCACGTGTGTGGGTGTGCCAAGCCACGTTATTACAAGCGGGGGGAGACTATGCTCCGTTATTACAACCCCGTATCAAATTGAATCTCAAGCAAGTATACAACTAAAGACCGAGTTTAGGCACTTACGCGTAGCTGGTCCGTAGAGGCCTTGCTTGAGCGTGGGCTTGGCCTTCGCCTTGGGCTGCAAACGGGAGCTCCGCGAGGGTGAATGACAAAGGGTGCTGGCCGGCTGCAAGTGGGGTGCGGGATAGGCGCCTCGAAGGTGGCGGGCTGCAAATGGGTGTCGCCTTGATGTGGGGGATTAAAGGGGCTGGACCAAGTGAGTGTTTAGGGTCACTAGGAGAGTATAGAATGTTGGGGAGTATGGACCTAAAGGGAGTTTAAGGGAAGGCCGAATGGGAGTCTTATGGGAGAAGAAATGGCTGGCCGGGTGTAGTTAGGGTAGTTAGGTAGTGGCCGGTGGTTTAGGTTGTGATAGGTTCAGCTAAGGGAGAATGATGGCAGCAAAGGGCTGATGTGTAGGTAAGGTGGCGGTATGGTGGGTGGCTAGGAGTGGAGAGGGAGTAGAGAAGGAGCTAGGTTGAGTGGGGGGTACTTACCGAATGGGGAGAAGGTGGTACCCTGCTGGGAGGAAGATGGGCAGGCAGTGAAGCTCGGCCGGGAGATGGTGGAGATGGCGGTGCAAGCGGTGGTGGGATGGAGGGATGGTGGTGGTGCAGGCGGCGCAGGTGGAGCAGCTGGGGCAGGTTCGGCTGGGTGAGGAAATGGGGGAAAGAGAGGGCCCGGCTGGGATTGGTGAGGGCTGCTAGATAGGAAAACCCGCCCCCAAGCGGGGGGGGTTATATAGGGATGGGTAGGTCGGTTAGGGCTGGGTTTGGGGTAGTGGTTAGGTGGTTTAGGTAGGGTGGTATGAAGATAAGGTGGGCTGGAAAGGGTAGGGCCAGATATTTTAGAAACTAGTGGTTTGGGTAGATCGTGGGCTAGGGGTGGTTTAGGGGTTTAGGGCTAGGTTAGGTGGTTGGGTTTTAGGGTGAGGTTTAGTGGGCTAGGTTAGGTGATTAGGCTAGGTTTAGGGAAATTAACCTAGGTTTAGGGAAGGATTAGGGAAGTGGGTTAGGTGATTAGGTTGGGATTAGGCTGGGATTAGGGAAGTGGGTTAGGTGATTAGGTTGGGATTAGGCCGAGATTAGGGAAGTGGGTTAGGTGATTAGGCTCAGATTAGGGGTGGATTAGGGGGGTAGGCTAGGATTAGGTGTTTTGGGTTAGGTTTAGGTGAAGGAGCTCCCTTAGCATGGCCCATAGACCTTAACCACCTCATGTTGGTGCAGCCCTAGGTTAGGTTTGGCTAATTACAAGCTTAAACCTACTTAATTAGGCTAACCCACATGATTAACCCCAAACTTGACACACAAGTCAAGCTTAATTACAACACTCTTGATATTTTTCATCCCCACTCTCTCTCATGCCCATAATCCCACGTGAATTTCAAGTGGGCCCCACCTCCATTTATGAGAAGGTGATGTGGGCCATGGATATGGATATTGGATTGGATCTCTGGATCCAAATCCAAATCCAAGTCCACATATGGGTTTGGATTGGGATCTGGATATATATGGTCCAGATCCAATCCAAACTGAACTCTGACTCCTTCGAGCTGGGTTCGAAACGGACGATTTGTGCGGGGCCTGACAGCATCAGTACTCCGTCTGCGTTGGGTCTTCGCCAACATGGTCGTCCGCCTCCGTTTCTGCCTTCCGGAGATGACTTCAAATGACATTTTGATAAGAAAAGGGTCTTGGACGTTCGAGATCCTGGGGGTATGAATCAGATACAAGAGTTGCTGTGCTGGGCTCGACATGTGCTCCGGTTCTGGGCTCTTCTTAGCTCTCCTGATCCTGTCTGGATTAGGCCAAGCTGCTTCGGGGTTTCAAAAACGTGTTTTAAAAGGTTTTCAAAAGCTATATTATACATTTTTGAAATACAGAGTTTAAAACATATGTACAGGGTTGTCTGGAAGGCTCTTGGACTTTCAGACTCAAAATGGCCCTTTGGGGCTGCTTTTACAAAACTAGGTTTGTTTAAGAAATTCATGGGATTTCGAGGTGTTTACAGTTTTGTAATATGCCTTCTTCAGGCATTTCATCAAGCGTGGGATATGTGTCCTCTAAGGGGAACTCAGCCACATAGTTTGCTAGGGCTTGCCCCTTAATGGAGATCTGGTGATGGTATTTCATGTCATACTCCATTAGAAGGAGTTGCCATTTGCCCAATCTACCCGTGAGAATGGATTTTTCGAACAAGTGCTTGATTGGATCAAGCTTGGACACTATCCAGATTTCATGATCTAGGAAATAGTGTCTGAATTTCTGGCAGGCCCAGACTAGGGCCAAGAGAGTTCCCCTTATTAACCAGGAGAGTTTTCGAAATATAGTAGATGGCATACTCCTTATGGGTGTCATCCTCGTATTGAGCCAATAGGGCTCCTAAAGCATTCGCTTGCAGAGAGATATAGAGTAAAAGCGGTTTTCCTTGCTTTGGAGGATTCAAAACGGGGGGATTAACCAGGTATGCCTTTAGTCTCTCGAAGGACCTTTGGCATTCGTCATCCCATAAGAATTTCGTGCCCTTCCTCAACAGTTTGTTGAAGGGTTCGCATCTAGTCGCCAGATTTGATATAAATCGGCGAACGAACTATAATCGACCTTGGAGGCTACGGATTTAGGTGAGATTGGAGGGTGGAGCCATGTCTATGATGGCTCGACACTTAGAGGGGTCGACTTCTATACCCCTTTGGCTCACCATAAAGCCTAGAAGTTTCCCTGATTCTACCCCGAATACACATTTTTGAGGGTTTAGCTTTACTTTGTAAAGCCTAAGCCTTTCAAAAATCTTTTGCAAACATTCGATATGAGTGCATCGGGTTTTGGATTTCGCCAAGAGATCATCTACATACACTTCTACGAGCTCATGAATCTCATCATGGAAGATCATGGTCATGGCTCTCTGGTATGTTGCGCCGACATTTTTCAAACCAAAGGGCGTGACTGTATAGCAGTACGTGCCCCATGGGGTTGTGAAGGCGGTCTTACCCTGATCTCGTGGACTTAGTTTGATTTGATTATAGCCTGAATAGCCATCCATAAATGAAAACATTTCATGATTTGCAGTACTATCGACTATCAAATCTATGTTTGGTAAAGGATAATTATCCTTTGGAGTGGCTTTATTCAGGTTTCTGAAATCGATGCATATTCAAATTTTCCCATTGGTTTTTCGAACTACAACGATGTTTGACAACCAATCAAAATACGCAATGGGTTTTATAAATCTGGCTTTTAGTAGATCTTCTAAACCCTCTTTGACTTGCGTGTGTGCATTCGGGTGTATTTTCCTAAGCTTCTGCTTTATGGGTTTTACCTCCGCATCTAAGGGAAGACGATGTTCGACAATGCTGGGGTCTATGCCGGGCATGTCTTCTTACGTCCATGCAAACACATCTAAATAGGTTTGTAGAAATGCAATGAAGGTTGATCTTTCATGTTCATGCAAACATGCGCCTATTTTGATGGTCTTAGGATTGGAATTACTCCCTAGGTTCACCTCTATGAAATCTCCTCCTATTGAATTGGAAGGTCTTTCAATATCGAGAATTTTATGAAATTCTGGGAGCTCAGAAGTGGGATCTTCCTCAAGGGGATCCACTTATGGGCTTCGATCATTCTCGTGGGCTATAGACCCGAGGGAATTTGATGCTTGATTTTCAAAAAGATCTGGTTTTGTACTCAGATTTTCAATCGATTTCGAAATTTTTGGTCTGGCTATGCAGATGACGTTCCTTTCGAAATCCTTTTCTTTTTCCAAAGTCTTACCAGGAGCAGCTATATACAAAATCTTTTTGGTATTTTCTAGATTTTCGATTTTTTTTGGGTTTTTGTAAAACAAGAACTTTAGGAACTATACAAAGCGCTCTATTTTCGAGTTTGTGTTTTTCCATTGTTTTTGGTTTTTCTTCTTTTTCGATTTTTTTGATTTTAAGTTTTCCAAATGTTTTTGTATTTTTCTGAAAGGGATCTTCCATCATACCTATAAAGGGGAAACACTACGGGTTAGACTCGGAATAGGAGGTCTAAATCGTAGGTCTCTTCTAGGATAGGCTCCAGGGCACCCTTGACCCAGGTAGTCATAGGGGTGGCTTTGGCAGTATTTTGGGAGTATAGCCGATCCTGTATCGGCTTGGGTTGGCCCTAGGAAGGATGGGCTCTAGGAGACCCTCGTTTTGTGCCCCTAGACTTTTGTAGGGCATATAGCCCATATTTAACAACATGTTCCACGATTTCTTATTTTTTGAAAATTTTTGATAAAGATTGTGGTCCTGAAACTTGCTGTCGTCCATATTGTGCTCGTATGGCTTTTTGTCCAGGGGTTTTGGAAATAGGGGATGCTTGGGTCTTCCTAGAAGGGTTAGAATCGGGAGGAAGCCTGCTTTGGGCGGCCCCTTCACACTTAACACCTTCCTAGGGCTGTTTAACACGAGCCTTGGCGGCTCAATCACAATCTGCCCCAGGTTAGCCTCATGGGCCTTAGAGCTCGATAAACAAGGGGAGTTTATGATCCCCTGAAGCTATGGGTGACTCTCACCTAGGATCACCACGACCTGGTCCCTGAAAGGGATCTTGACACACCTATGGAAGGTGGATGACACAGCGCACAAACTGTGTATCCAGGGCCTTCCCAACAATAGGTTATAATGGGGGTGGATGTCCAAGACATGGAACACCCCCGTGTGCGTGATCCCTCCCGTTTTCATTGGGAGTTCGATCGATCCTAATGGCCTAGACGCATTCTCATCGTATCCAGTGATAATGATGGGGCTTGGGTTCACTGAAGTCAAGGTGACTCCGATTTTATACGCCACATGAAGTGGAAGGATGTTGAGCCCTCCTCCCCCATCGACTAGGCACCTGTCCAGAGAGTGATTATTCAGAACCACCTCGATATGCAGGGCCTGGTTATGGGACTTGTAGGGTTTATGTACATCATCTTCTGAGAAAGTGATGGGCGATTTTGCTCCTATTAAAGCCACTTGGGCAGACAGGGATTCCAGACTTATGTTCGAATCAACCTTGGCTCTTTCTAAAATTTTCTCTAGCACGAGTCTATGCCTAGGCGAGGTTTGTATAAGCTCTAGAATAGACATGTGGATAGGAATCTTTGAAAGGTGGTTTTCGAAGTCATAAGAATATAGGACGACTTTCTCCTTGTCTGCTTTTGGCAGAACTCCAAGAATACATGCTTTTGAGGGGCCAGGCACACTGACCACCTTTTTAGCACTTTGTAGGTGCGGGGGTTGATAGATCCTCCCGGATCTAGTCACTTCCCCTACGACCAGCCTAGGGTTCGCACTAAATTTGACTCTAAGTATGAGTTGAGGAGCACCTTGAAGTTTTAACACTAGTTTAGCCAGGGATTCGACTCTTGGTGGTCCTCGGATGACGACTTGGGCGGGCTTCTGGTATAGTACAAGAGTGGGCGCACAAGTGGGTCAACCAGACTCAGAATTTTGTGCTAGTTCCTTTGAAAAGGTAAGGGTACATACCTCCTTTCCTTTCCCACAGCTATTGGCGTGCTTGGGAAAGGGTTCTTTGAAGATAGCTTGAAGTGGCTCAAGTTCCGCAGTGACCTGGAGCCGGCCCTCCGCTATCAAGTTCTCGATTTTATTTAAAAGGGAGAAACAACGTTTGGTATCATAGCCTTTGAGCCGATGATACTTGCAAAATCGATTTAAATACCCCCCTTTGGAAGTGACTCCTTCGGGGATTTTGGGAAGTTCTATCATGCCTTGGGCAAGTAGGAGGTCTAGGACCTCCGACACAGGTTGCCCCAGCAGTGTGTACTCCCATTTTTCAATCGATTTTTGAAAGGTTTGCTCCCTTTTGTTTTCTAGCTTTTTAAAATTTTTGGAAGTGCCTGCCACGCCTGGATCCACCCGGACATTGGCGATTTTGTGGGGCTTTGCCCCTTTGTCCAACGTGGATAGCCCATAAGTGATGGGCTTTTCCAAGCGGGTTTTAGAAACGACACTTCCTTTCCATAAGTGATCATATGTCCCTTTTCTCAAGTTTGTTTCGAAAAGGGATGCTTTTTTTATCAACTTATGGAAAGTTGAGATCTCATGCAGCGAGAGAAGGGTCTTTAACTCGCTTTTAAAGTTATCCAGGATGAGCATGACTGCGCATCCTTCCGATATGGGCTCTCGCACTTGGCCCAAAAGTGACCTCCATGGTATAATGAAAGCACGTACGCCTTGCTTCGTATCCCTTAAAGTGTTCAGAGTTGGCGTGACTTCTACGTTGTGTGCAAATCTTTGCATGAAGCAGTTCGCTAACTCTTCAAAAGTAGCGAACTGGCTTAAGTCGTAGGAAGCCAGCCATTTGGCAGCTGTGCCTTTAAGGGATAAAGGGAACCAATACACCCATTTCATCGAGTCCTTTTCCTTCTTATGGGCTCGACACGAGAAAAGTTGCAAGCGAGACCTAGGGTCTCCCATGCCATCATACCGATGGAAGTTCGGTATTTCGTCATCACTGTCTGTTTCGTAATCCATGGGAAGGAAATCAGATAGGGCGTAACTCCTTTTCTCTTTATTCTGCCCTTTTAGCAGCTGCTGTAGGGGTTTACGGTCCTTTTGTGTGAAGGACTCGTGGTATTGGTTGCGTTCTATTACGGAGGCCTCTTTTGTGAGGTTTTTCAGTTTTTCTTTTGGCCTTTTGTTCACCATTCGATGAACATGAATCGCCTACTTCAGCCTCTTGGCTGAGAGCATCGATTTTGGCCTCGAATTCCCTTCTCAGGTCCTCTATCTCGTCTAGTTTGATCTTGTTTTTCAAAATCCTCCTAGAGTGAGAACCTGATGCGCATGAGCCTTGGCTCGACACTTCACTTGGGTTGGATTTTGACATGCTTTCAAGCCTTTTTCAAAATTCCTAAGTACAAGTAAAAGAAAAAATAGAGTTAAAACAACACCTCTTTGAAAATCTTTTCGCAAGTTTCCTATAGTGACTCGACTTTAAAAGACTCACGTCCCACTGGGCGTGCCAATTTGCTGTAGACGCAGAAAATTTCTGCCTCCTGGTTCTTAGGCCTGAACTGAACCTTTTCGTGTGCCTAAGTCCTATTTAAACAAACAGGGCGTGCCAGCTAGCTTACCTAAGCTAGCGAAGATATATTTTAAAGCTGACTTCTAACGTGGCGACTGTAAGCAAGCAAGCTCTTGTCGTCGCAGACCTTCTTGCACCGATGCGCAAGGGTCAGTCTGTACACTTTTAAAATCGAGTGTTTGAGTGGAAAAAACCTATGAAAGCGGTTCGAGGTGTTTGATTCGGGTCCTTTTAGTATGATTTTCAGATTTTAGATCACGTGGATTTGCACGTGCCTAAGTCTTTCTTTTTATCCCTTTACGGGCTACCTAGGTGTGTGTTATGAACACTCCACTAAATGTGGCGACTTTGAGCGGGAGTATGGGATTTGCTTTGATGCAATATGCGTCCTAACTCATGGTATGGCGTATATGCAATGCAAACTCACACTACTCCAAAGGGAAAACCTGAATTTAAAGACAATGCCGAAGGGAAATGACTTGTAATGGAAATTACCGAAGGGAAATTACCGAAGGGAAATGACTTGTAATGGAAATTACCGAAGGGAGATACGTATATAATGTATATATGGGCCCTTACTCGGGTCTTGCAAATAAGAGCGAAGGCTCAATGTGGGTGCGTGCGAGAATTGAAGTACTACACACACGACATGAAATGAAACCCAAATATAACTTGCAATATGGCCTTAACTAAGGTCTTGGGAATAAGAGTGAAAGCTCAATGTGTCTGAGTGCTTGAATTGAAGTACTACGCACACAACATGAAATTAAACCCAAATAGAAATTGCAATATGGCCTTAACTAAGGTCTTGGGAATAAGAGCGAAGGCTTAATGTGTGTGAGTGCTTGAATTGAAGTACTACGCACACAACATGAAATTAAACCCAAATATAAATTGCAGTATGGCCTTAACTAAGGTCTTGGGAATAAGAGCGAAAGCTCAATGTGTGTGAGTGCTTGAATTGAAGTACTACGCACACAACATGAAATAAACCCAAGGATAGTATAACACGGCCCTTACTTGGGTCTTGCAAATAAGAGCGAAGGCTCAATGTGTGTGAGTGCGAGAATTTAAAGACAACACACCCAACTCAAGCAAAACCCTAAGCAACTTAAAGTATATACATAAACTTATATATAAAGGGCTGATTAGGCCCGGGTGTGTTCAAAATCGTGCACAACTAAGAGCGAGGTAGGCTCAAGTATACGTGTGTGTGGGTGTACGAAGCCACGTTATTACAAGCGGGGGGAGACTATGCTCCGTTATTACAACCCCGTATCAAATTTAATTTAAGCAAGTCTACAACTAAGGACCGAGTTAGGCACTTACTTATAGCTGGTCCGAAGATGATTTGCTTGAGCGTAGGCTTGGCTTCGCCTTGGGCTGCAAGAAGGAGCTCTTCGGAATGGAACGGCAAAGGGGAGATGCTGGCCGGGTGACTTGGGTGCGCGGGAAGGGCGCCTTGAAGCTGGCCGGCTGCTAGGAATGTGTTTCCTTGGTGCTTTGGGTTAAGGTGTCTAAGGAGGGTCACTAAGGGATAGTGTAGTGTTAGGAAAGGTGGCGCTAAGGGGAGCCTAAGGGAAATGGGGTGGCTGGCCGGGAGGACTTGGGTGCAGTCGGCTAGGGATGGCCGACTAAGGGGTGGTTTAGTGGTGGCCAGCTGCTAGGATGGCTAGGGAATGGCAAGGATGGGAAGGGAGCTAGCTAGGTTGTTGTGGAAAGTGGAACTAAGGGCTGGTGGAGAGTGAAAGGGGCAGGCCTTAGAGAGCCAAGTAGGGTGGCCGGGTATCACTAAGGGAGAAGGTAAGGGGTCGGTTGGTGTACAGGATTTAGGTCTGGCCGAATGGGTGAGGGTGGCGGGTGGATGTGATGGGATGATGTAGTGGTGGTATGGGGGGTTGAGAGTGGAGGGGGAGTGAAGAGGAGATGGAGTTGGGTGTAGAGTACTAACCGGTTGGTGAAGAGGGGCGATGGATGGAAGAAGAGCAGCCGGGTGGTGAAGGTTGCAGCATGGAGTGGAGTTCGGCCGGGGGATGAAGGTGGCGCGAGGTGGAAGGCTCGACTGAGGTAGTGGTGGTGCTGGTGGAAGGAGGGCAGCAAGGTGGAAGGCTCGGCTGGGAGGCGATGGGAGAGGTCGGCTGGCCCAAGGTGGTGAAGCTTCATGGAAAACCCGCCCACTAGGGGGGGGTTTATATAGGCTTGGAGATGGCGGTTGGGGCTGGTATTTGGAGGGTGGTAAGGTGGTTTAGGGGGTGGTGGTGTGGTGATAAGGTGGGCTGGTTTTGAGGAGGGGCCAGATATTTTAATACAAGGGGTTTTAGGTATATGGTGTGCTAGGTTTAGGTGGGGTGGTTTAGGGGTTTTGGGCTTAGCTAGGTGGGTTGGTTTTGGGGTGAGGTTTAGTGAGGTGGGTTAGGTAATTAGGCTAGGATTAGGTTAGGTTTAAGGAAATTAGGCTAGGTTTAGGGGAGGATTAGGGAAGTGGGTTAGGTGATTAGGTTAGGATTAGGCCGGGATTAGGAAAGTGGGTTAGGTGATTAGGCTAGGTTTAGGACGGGATTAGGGTAAAAGGCTATGATTAGGGTTTTTTTTTTATTAGGATTGGGTTAGGAAGCTCCCTTTGCATAACCCATAGACTCAATTGTATCATGTTGGTGCAGCCCTAGGTTAGGTTTTGGCTAATACAAGCTTAAACCCATGCTAATTCGGCTAACCCACATGATTAACCCCAAACTTGACACACAAGTCAAGCTTAATTACAATTACCCTCAAATCTTATCCTCCCCCACTCTCTCTCATGCCCATAATCCCACGTGAATTTCAAGTGGGCCCCACCTCCATTTATGAGAAGGTGATGTGGGCCATGGATGTGGATATTGGATTGGATCTCTAGATCCAAATCCAAATCCAAATCCACACATAGGTTTGGATTGGGATCTGGATATATATGGTCCAGATCTGATCCAAACTGAATTCTGACTCCTTCAGGCTATGTTCGAAACGAACGGTTTGTGCGGGGTCTGACAGCATCAGTACTCCGTCTGCGTTGGGTCTTCGCCAACATGATCGTTCGCTTCTGTTTTCACCTTCGAGAGGTGATTTCAAGTGATGTCTGATTATAACAAGGTCTTGGACGTTCGAGATCCTAGGGGTGGATTCAATACGAGAGTTGCTGTGTCGGGCTCGACTTGTGCTCCAGTTCCGGGCTCTCTTTAGCTCTTCTAGTCCTGCTTTGATCAGGCTAAGCTTGCTTTGTGGGGTTTCAAAACATATTTTAATAGTTTTAAAACATATTATACATATTTAAAACATATAAGAGTGTAAAACATCTGTACAGGGTTGCCTGGAAGGCTCCTGGGTTTCCAGACTCAAAATGGCCCTTTGGGGCTGCTTTTATAAAATCAGGTTGATTCGAGAAATTCGTGGGATTTCGAGGTGTTTACATGGCCATAATCCCACGTGAATTTCAAGTGGGCCCCACCTCCATTTATGAGAAGGTGATGTGGGCCATGGATGTGGATATTGGATTGGATCTCTAGATCCAAATCCAAATCCAAATCCACACATATGTTTGGATTGGGATCTGGATATATATGGTCCAGATCCAATCCAAACTGAATTCTGACTCCTTCAGGGTATGTTCGAAATGAACGGTTTGTGCGGGGTCTGACAGCATCAGTACTTCGTCTGCGTTGGGTCTTCCGGAGATGATTTCATACGATTTGTTGATAACAGGGTCTTGTATGTTCGAGATCCTAGGGGTGGATCTAACACGAGAGTTGTTGTGTCGGGCTCGACATGTGCTCCAGTTCCGGGCTCTCTTTAGCTCTTCTGGTCTTGCTTTGATCTGGCCAAGCCGCTTCGTGGGGTTTCAAGACATATTTTAAAAGGTTTTAAAATATATTATACATATTTTAAAGCATATACAGTTTTAAACATATGTACAGGGTTGCTTGGAAGACTCCTAAGTTTCCAAACTCAAAATAGCCCTTTGGGGCTGCTTTTACAAAACTAGGTTATTTTTGAGAAGTTCGTGGGATTTCGGGGTGTTTACAGGTCTACGCTGAATCCTTTTGCAAAAATATTTTGAGGAAATCTCCTTTGAAGCTTCGTGAGTGAGGATCAAAGTGGATCGTGTGACTCTGAATGAGAGAATCGATGCTTGTGAAAAATCAGAGTTTTCAAAAATAGATGGGTTACATTTCAAAAATCTTCATCTTACAAAGAAAGGCCTTGTTCAACGTAGCAAGATACTTGCAAGTAGTATGTGCTATTTCTAAATAGGCTGATTTCGGATGAATCGAGTAGATCATTGGGATAAGTCTTTCCCCTCTTCTCTTCTCTTCCCCAAAAGGAAAATTTGGCATAGGGCAAAAAGGAAAATCCCTATAAAAGTTATTTTCCAAAAGAAAGCAGAATTGCAAAGAAAAATCGTTCTTCTATGGAAAAGAGGGAACAAAGAAAATATACTACCAAAGGGAGATCCTCTATGAAAAAAGAAAAGTTGCCAAAAGCTCAAAAGAGCAGTTTTTCGCCTCTTTGCCTCAAACCACGGGACGCTTTAGAAGGGATTGTGGTAACTCTTTTCCCATCCCTGCGACTTATCCCAAGTGAAGAAAGATTCATTTCAAGGAGTCCTAAAGTAAGAATAGGATCTGCTTACTTGAATCTCATTTTGTTTGAGAATTAGACATTGTTGGGTAAGGCGTAGAAATTTTGAAATGCTGCTTGATTTTCTTATAAAACCTCCACTAGATTAGCGAGTGTTAAGAGTGAATTCAAGGGAAACACGAGAAGATAAAAATCCCCACTTACCCAAAAGCAAACTAAGAAAAACCCTGAACATCAAGCAACATAAGACCAGCTCACTTGATGCAGCAGGTCTTCATAAGACTCCCAAGTTCAACCATTCTATAGTTAAAGTCTCTAGAAAACCATATTTTCTAGCATATCATTCCATGTCATTCACTCATGTGTGCACGCATGAACATCAAAATACATGATCCCAATTAGGACTAGAACCACATTAGGAAAGTCCCCTTTGGCAAAAATCCCCACTTACCGGGTACAAGGAAAAAGTTTTTCTCAAAACTGGGATGAACCCACATTCTCGAGGACGAATCCAAGGAGAAAGCAAAGAGGGGTGTTGTCTTCTTTGCCATTATCCAAATAAATTTGGATAATGCCAAAGAGGGGCATCTGTAAACACCCCAAAATCAAATGATTTTCCAAAACAAACACCTAGTTTGTAAAACCATTTCAAAACCAATTTTGAGCTTTCGAAAACCCAGGAGTTCAAAAGCTTTAAACTTTTTATCAAAACCCCCTTTCGAAATATAGGTTTCTTAAGCTCGGGCCAAGTCCCAATTTTGTAAATAGCCAAATCAAACAGGTGGACCTGATCAAAAAGCAGCTCCAAAAGCCCATAATTCAACCCAGCCTGATGAAAGCAGGATCAAAAAGCAAAAGGAGATCCCAGGCTAGAAGAAGAATTCAACCCTGGAACATGAAATGCAAAGCCAAAGCACCAAGTAAAACCATTAGAAATTCAAGCCCAAGCTTGAAATTCCAAAATTCAAACAAAACAAAGTCTAGAAGGTGAGAAGGAGATCGGACGAAAAGGTTGGGGAAAACCCAGCCCAAGACGGAGCACTGATGAAGTCAGGGCCAGCGAAAACCGCCCATCTCGAAACTCCAAGAAGGACTGAAGAAACGAAAATTTGGATTGGATCTGAACATAAATATCTAGATCCAGACCCAAATAGTATTTGAATCGGATTTGGATCATAAAAACCAAATCCACGATCCAAACCCAAGACTCAACCCCTTTCTTATAAATAGAGGTGAGGGGTGGATGAAAGTTCACGTGAAAATTAAAGTGGGAGGCTTGGGAGAGTGCATAAAGTAGGAGAGAGAAGAATGGTGGGCTTGATATTTTCAAGTGGGCTAGCCATATGGGCTTGATCAAGGGTGTGGGTTCGAACCTTGTGTGGACCTAGACCTAACCAAGGGCTGCACCAACATGCAAAGGGCATTGATCAAAGGCTACAAAAGGGTGAACTCAGCTCCAAGAGGTAGGTCTCCAAACCTAACCCTAACCTAGCCCTAACCAACCGACCTAACCTAGCGCACTTCACCCAACCGAACCCACTAAACCTAACCCAAACCTAGCCTAGACTTAGCCCCTTTCACCTAAACCGACCCAAATTAGCCCCAACCGACTCCCTTAAATCCCATCTAAACCTAACCCAAACCGCACCCTAGTTGGACCGTTTTCACTCTAAACCTACCCACCTAACCCACGACTAAACCTACCCCGAACCGGACCTAGCTAGGTGTTGGTTGCACCTAGTTTATTCCCTTGAAACCTCACCAACCGACCTAACCTAATCCCATTTGACCTAGCCCTAAGTCCATAATCGAGTGCACCTTGCACTCGGTTTTAATCCAACCCCATCAACCTGCCGCGCGCCCTGCACTCCCTACACCCGGCCTGCCACCATGCTGCAGCGCCCCGGCGCACCTGCCGCGTGCCTGCTACGCGCCCATCTCCTTAGCGCCTAACCTCATCACCCACGCACCTGCCGCATACCTGCCATGCCACAGCCTGTTGTGCCATACCCCATCCGGCACCCTGCTGCACCATGTGTCGTGACCGACCTAAGCCTTGCTGTATGCCAGCCGAGTGCACATAGCACTCGGCCAAACCTGGTTGGCCGTGCACCAACCCCTACAAGCCCTAACCAAGCTAGGTGCCGCACCTAGCTCATACCCGTTCACCAAGTCCCAACCTAAACCTAACTAGGACCAACTCCCATGGCCCAACCCAACCTCACCTAGCTAGGACTTGTCTAAACTAAACCTTGGTCGAACCCAACCCTTCGTAAACCCTAAAGCACTTGGCTGCCCCAAGTGAACCCAAGCTCAAACTCTCACGTCTAGACCCACCTAGGAAGACCTATCTCGGGGCTACCAAGGAGGATGGACCCGAGCAACTTGAGAGGAAAAGCCGACCACGTGTAAGTGTTTAAGTTCGGTTTTTACATTACTCGTTTAAGATTAAATTCAATTCAATACAGGGTTGTAATAACAGAGCGTAGTCTCCCCCCGAAATGTAATATTTTTGTTTGATACACAAGCCACACATGTACACCTGAGCCTTATCACTCTTAATTATACACAAGGGACACCCACATGCACTTGAGCCTTTCTGCTCTTATATCGCACACGATTGCACACACATTGAGCCTTTCCGCTCTTAAGCTAAAGTATATATTTCCATTCGAGTATTTACTTCAGTGAAAGCTACGTGAGTTGTCATTTCAATTTCATACGAGAAGCACACAAAAGCACTCGAGCCTTTTCGCTCTCCACTCTCACACACATTGAGCCTTGTCACTCGGGTGCTGCTTTTGGGCTTCTGTACCTATTTTTGAGGCTACTTTGGATTTGGCCCTTTTGAGCTGCTTTATGGGTTGCTTCATGATCAAGCGTCGTCTTCCATGCTTCACCTGTCCGTCTTTGGCTTTTTAGCAAAATGGTACTTGGCCTGAGTTTAAGAAATCTACATTGGATACGGGGTTTCAAAACAGAATTTACAAGCTTTTGGAAGCTCCTAGGTTTTTGAAAATCTCAAATTTGGCCTCTTGGATTGATTTCCAAACCAGGTGTATGTTTTTGCAAAATCGTTGGATTTTGGGGTGTTTACAGATGCCCCTCTTTGGCATTGTCCAAATTTATTTGGATAATGGCAAAGACGACAACACCCCTGTTTGCTTTCTCCTTGGATTTGTCCTCGAGAATATGGGGTCGTCCCAGTTTTGAGAAAAACATTTTCTTTAAGCCCAGTAAGAGGGGATTTTCGCCAAAGGGGACTTTGCCTAAGATGGTGCTAGTCCTGAATGGGATTGATGCAAGTGTCCATGCGTGAATATGAATGAGTGGCATGGGATGATATGCTAGAAAGTATGGTCCCCTAGGGACTTAATGTAATAGTCGAATTTGGGAGTCTTATGAAGACCTGCTGCATCAAAGGAGTTGGTCTTATGTTGCTCGATGTTCGAGGATTTTCTAAACTCATTTTTGAAAGAGGAAAGCTCCTTTTAGCTTCAATCCTAAGGACTTCAGCTTTTCGCGTTTTCCCTTTACTCGAGTCTTGACACTCGCTAATCTAGCGGAGGTTTTATAAGAAAATCAAGTCATATTTCAAAATTCCTATGCCTTACTCAGATGTCTAACTCTCAAACAAGATGAGATTCAAATAAGCAAATCCTATTTTTACTTTAGGATTTCCTAGAATGAACCTTTCTTCACCTTGGGATAAGTCGCAGGGATGGAAAAGAGTTTACCACGGTCCCTTCTGAAGTGTCTCGTGGTTTGAGGCATGGAGGCGGAAAACTACTCTTTTTGAGCTTTTTGGCCTTTTTTTTCTATTTTTTCCGTAGAGGGTCTCCCTTTGGGAGTATTTTTTTCTTTATTCCCTCTTTTCCAAAGACTACACGATTTTTTCTTTTGATTCAACTTTCTTTTGGGAAAGAGACTTTGCAGGGATTTTCCTTTTTCTTTTTGGCCAAATTTTCCTTTTGGGGAAGAGGAGAGAAGAGGGGGAGGACTTATCCCAAGGATCTACTCGATTCATCCTAGATCAGCCTATTTAGAAATAGCACGTACTACTTGCAAGTATCTTGCTATTTTGAATTAGGCCTTCGTTCATAAGAAGAAGGATTTTCGAAATGTGACCCATTGGTTTTGGAAAACTCCGCTTTTTCACAAGTGTAGACACCCAAAATTTTTCTTTTAATTCTTACCTTTTTAGGAAAGTATCCATTTTTGGTAATTTTGGGTTTTCGAAGGAAAAAGGTACTAAACGAGTTGGTTTTGGTACCAAAATTTTATGAAAGCTTTAAAATGATGAAAGAATACTTTCCTTTCTGAAAAATTCGAATTTTGACAAAATTGGAAAAAAATAACGATTTTGCCCCTGGCATGGAAAAGCTGGATTTCGTTTTTCTTAAAAGATTTATGACAAAAACATATGTTGAAAGCTTGCCTTTTGAAAAGATACAGGCATGTATAAGATAATTTGACACCTGAAAAGGTAGGTGGGTGCCCAAAAAGGAGAGCGGGCATCAAAAGGGAAAGTGAGATTCCCAAAAAGAAAAGTTCATATTCGGAAAGAAATCAGTTGCCCGAGGGAAAAGTTGATGTTATCAAAGGAAAGGAAAGATGGAAGCAAGAATGAACGCTTCCGAAAACGAAGGTTTGGTATCAAACACCTTTCGTAACGTGTCTACGTTAGGTTTGGGTATCGAGGTAATTAGTATTGATATACATCAATTTGCATCGTCATGCTATTGATATGTTATGATAAGAGCAATTTTAATATCCCAACACTCGTGGAAAGGATTGAATGAGCATGATAGTTGATTTTCAAAAACGTAACATGGGCTTAATAGAACACATTCATAGTAGAAAGGCATGTAACATGCATTTGCTTAACCACTGTTACAGCAAGTATGTAGGTGGAAGTTCAGAATGCTCAGGAGAACGTGGAAGGTGCAGTGAACAGGCTGATTAATTTGTCCGCTGAAAATGAAATTACTAATGCTGCTGAAAAAGTTGCTGAATCACAGATTCACCTGACAAAGAATGGGGATAGACATACGGACATTGTGGTTCCAACAGTATCAGGAAATATCTATGTTCCTGATGGAAGGGATGGCACGAAAGTATGTCCATTCCAATTTCGTACTCATGGGAGGATTATGAGCCAAGTTATTTTACTTGATCTCAGTAAACGTGGAGAACAGCAGAAGAGGCTCATTCTTGCAGCAACTTCATTTGATGGGTATCGGTATCTTGTTCCCCCAGCTGCACAGATGATTGTTGACATTGACGAAATTTGATACAACGTGGTGACAGGAATCCATCTGGCAAGTGTTCTACCCCAGTTATGACGACCATCAAGTGGTATATTAATGATCAATGAAGTAGCCGATACAAACCCTGAAGAAGGTGTCCCCTACTTGAATGATTCTTATGTCATGTCAGCATCAGGAGGTTAAATACACCATCAAGGCCACAAACATTCCCCTGACAATATCAAGGAGCTGCCGACCAAGGCAAGATGTGTATCTCTAACGGTGGCATCTTTACCTGTTTTCGGTTCATCATCAGGTATCCATGCCAATTAGGTTGGTGATCTTTATTTCGCTGGTTCCACTGATCATGGGTCTGATTTCGCTACTGAGAATTTGATCAGTAACTTAGATGGTCTAGACGTCAATGCCGTAGATAGTTTGATTTCTGATTTGATGCACCGTGAGGATTCTTTCGTTGACCATTCTAGCTCTCCTGGATCTGCTTCTATGTGTAAATTGGCTTCATTGAAGAATTGCATAATGAAGTTGTTAGAGAGAAAAGAAAATGAAATTGATCAGTCAGAAAATGAACTCAGGTCACTGTTCTCTGAAACTGAGGGCATTATCACTTGTCAGGCAGCTACTAATGCAGGTGATGGTGTTATGAAAGCGCTTGGGAAAAACACAAAAGACAGCTACCTGTTAAAAGGTTATGCTTTAAACACAGGCTGTGCTGCACAAGGAGTGCCTACAAAAGTTGCGCCTGCAAGAATCGCTTTCAATCTTCAAAAGACCAATATGCAACTAGGACGCTTATTGGATATGTATCAAATAAAAGCAGTGGATTTGATCGTTTCACAAAGTGTCACGAAATTACCTGCTCCTATGCTTGAAGACGAAGAAGAATGGCTTTTGAGTCTCTCACGATTCAGTTGTCGTTACCATCAACGTAATGGAACCATCTAAAGAGAATCAATCAAATCCGTGGCTGCTTATCATGTTGGCCAAACATAGCAAGCTGTGTTTCCTGCAAATGAAGGCAAAAGACGATCAAGGCAAGGAAAACGCTCCACTTGCCATACGCCGCATCAGTTGGAGCAAACCCATTTTAGCAACTTCTCCACAGCAAACGATTATTAATTGGGAAGGCATGTGCAACAGCCACTTACCAAGTTCAGCTCCCATCGATTCCTGCAAGGAACACCACAATAGTAAGGAGGACGTGTACAACATCCACTTACCAAATAGCACGATGATTGATTTCAGCAAGTAACGGCGGTGATCGACTCGGTGAAGGTAGGTCCATCTATAGCAACGTGAAACAACCAGCTCCACCAGACTAGCTGATCTTCCCTTGCTGCCAAATCCAGCACCAACTTACCATGTTGAATCACATTAAGCCTCATCCAATTCCATGCTGGTGGTCGAATTCAGCAACTAACTACAGCAAGCAGTTGCCAGAACCAGCAGCACTTCCCAAATACGATTTTTGCAGCAATTACATGCCAAAAACGAATTTGATCAGCAAGGCAACTTGCCTTGCCCAATGCTACACCAAAGGGGCACCTTTTGGCCTATAAAAGGAGCCTGAAGGAGGCTGCAAAGGGATCCTCCGGTGACCACAAAACCTCAATCCGGGAAAACCAAGAAAACAGGAACAGTCAGTCCGAAAATTTAGAGAAATAGAGAGAGAGAGAGAGAAAGGAAGAAAAGAAGGAGAAGAAGGAAGTCCAGCCTGGTTCCGACGTTCGACGATCGTCCGGCGAAGTGCTCCTACGTCCCCTCTCACTCACACAGGTTGGAATTCTTGCACAAATTGGTTTTAATCCATGAGAACCTGAAAAAGCACAGATTCTGGAAATTTGTACATGAATCAAGGCTTTGAGCCCATGTTCTTCATTTATATCGATACAAACATGCATAATTCCTTCATGAACGAAACAAAAATCCATGTTTGTATGATTTCCATGCTTTATTAGGACTGATACAGGTTGAACTTTGTTCTAGAATCATCTTAGGAACCTTCTGAAATTTTCTGTAAAACCGGTTTCTGAAACTGTCTGTGCACATGCGTCTGATCACGGAATTTTTATAGACAAACGAATAAGCCAATTGCTTCAAAATTTTTCATGAATAATCTAGACATATCAGACGTTCTTAGATAAAATTTTGAGGAATTGTTATGAAATTTTGCCTAGCCAATTATATCCGTGAAGTTTATACAAAATCCAGATTGCGTTTTACAGAAACAGAATGTTCAGTAACAGACCTCTGTTCTTTTGCCCATATCTCTGCAACCACTGAGTGAAATTGGATGAAATTTGATTCTTTGAAAACCTAACATCCGTGTCTTTCTAACACAACAAATTTCATCGAAATTGGATGATCGAGCACTGAGATATTGCTGTTTTTCTGATCTTCTGATCTACAGAAACAGGGCTGTTCTGAATGTTATAATAGTTTCTGATTCTGTATTTAATTCTCAGAAAATAAAGAACTAAATTACAAAATAAAAATATATTCTGATTCTACACATACGTATATCTATTCTGTAAAAGTTTTAGAATTTTTGGAGAATCAGAAATATTTTTAAAAATTCAGAGAACAGGCCTCTGAAACTGAACAGGTTCTGCAAATCTAAGAATCTGAAATTTTTTAGAAATCAAGAACTTAAACACAAATCTGAACTTTGGAAAATCTGGTTTTTCCTTTTTCGAATTAACGGATTCAAACAAATTTCAAGCGTCTAGGCTGACCCTTGAGCGCCGATTCAAGAAGGCCTAAGTCGAAAAGATCTCACTTGTCCACAATCGTTCAAAGAAGTCAGAAAAACATAATTTGTTAGTTTTGGTAAACTAACTGGCACGCTCGCGCAACCCGATGTAGTTCGAGGGTTTGATTTTGAATCCCAAACGAATTGAAATAAAATCACGTCTACAGAATTGGCACGCCCGGTGGGACTTGAGTCTTAGAAACTTGTTTGAATCCGTGATACTAACTAAATTTTCAGATTTGTGATAAGATTTTCACACAGGTTGATCATGTCGAGCTCAGAAGGATCTTGCGAGGTATCCAGTCGGGTCTCCCGCTCTACCAGCCGCTGCTCGAACAAAATTTCAAAATGCTTTTCAAAAGGAGACAGGTTCGCTGCCCTAAGGGAGGGAATAAAGGTACTAAGAGAAGAAATCGACGCTTTAAGCCAAGAAGCTGAAGTAATCGAATCCTGCTCTTCCCATGATAGGAAAACCAAAACGAATAGGAAATTGAACCACTCTAGGAAGCCTAGGGTCGTTTCCAAAAGTGGAGAAGAACTTGAGCCCGAATCCTTTACCATGAAAGATCGAAAGGCTCTACATCAACTTTTGAAAAACCAAAAACATGAAAAAAAGTCCTATGCCTTATCAGATTTCCTGCCTTTCGACTACCAAACCGATAGTGATGATGAGATACCCAGCTTCCACCGTTATGATGGAAATGGAGACCCTAGGTCTCATCTCCAACTTTTCTCCCGAAGTGCCTATAAAAAGAAAAAAGACTCCTCTAAGTGGGTCTATTGGTTCCCTCATTCTCTAAAAGGAAGTGCTGCAAAATGGTTGGCCTCTTATGACTTAAGCCAGTTTACTGATTTTGAAGAATTAGCCAACTGTTTTATGCAAAGATTTTCTCATAATGTTGAAGTTACTCCCACTTTAAATACATTGAGGGACACCAAACAAGGCCCTAACGAAGACGCCCATGCGTTCATCGTTAGATGGAGATCAATCCTGGGGCAAGTCAAAGAACCTATCTCTGAAGGGTGTGCAGTGATGCTCATCCTAGACAATTTCAAAACTGATTTGAAAATCCTCCTTTCCTTACATGAGATTTCTACTTTCCAAAAATTGATCAAGAAAGCTTCCCTCTTCGAGACTAATTTGAAAAAGGGAACTTATGAAGATTTATGGAAAGGAAAAAGTTTTCCAAAAAAGTTTGAAAAACCTGGGGCATATGGGCCACATGCACCAGAGGGAGGAATAAAAGTACCAAAAGTGGCTAATGTTCGAGTAGAGCAAGGTTTAGCAGGACCCTCAAAACCTTCAGGGCAAAAAGATTTCGAAAAGAACCAAAAAAATAAAAAGAGATTTGAAAGGAGGGAGTACACTAACCTAGGACAACCTCTCACAGAGGTCCTAGACATCCTATTGGCACAAGGTCTCACAACACTCCCAAAGATTCCCGAAGGGGCACCACCCCAAGGAAAGTTTTTAAACAAGTTTTGTAAATATCATAGGCTCAAGGGCCATGATACCCAACACTGCTACGCCCTGAAGAATAGGATGGAGGATTTGATCGAGCAAGGTAAGCTGCACGTGTCTGAAGAACCGGAGTCACCCCAGGCCATTTTTAAAGAACCCTTCCCTAACCACGCCAGTACGAGTGGGAAGGAAAAAGAGGTATGCTCCCTATCACACTCTAATCATGCAGTGCATATCGTGCATCCCACACCTCACACACCACACTTTCCCGAAATAAAAAATGCCCAAGCAATAGTGATCCGAGGAGCGCTTAGAAACCCGCCCTCGGCTAGAGCCTTGGTAGTGATTCGAGGTGTCCCGAGACACCAAGTTAGAGCCAAAATAGGAACGAGCCCTAGGGATAGTGTAGAGGAAGTGACTAGATCCGGGAGGATCTATCAACCCCCACACTTAGAAAAACAAACAAGCAAGGGAGTTGTCGTTCTACCAGGCCCCCCACAAGCATGCATACCAAACTCATCCCAGGGTGTTGATAAAAAGGGTGTGGTAATAAACCCCTATGACCTAGAAATGCATCTTTCTAAACTACCCATAAACATGTCTATCTTGGAATTGATAAGAATTTCTTCCAAGCATAGACGAGTCTTAGAGGAGATTTTAGAGAAGACTAGAGTCGACACCACCATATCCCTTGAATCCCTATCTACCTTGGTTTCCCCCGTCTTCGCAAAAACTTCCATTGTATTCACGGAGAATGATTTGGGAAAGTATGATGTGATCCATAACCAAGCACTCCATATAGAAGTTGTGTTAAACGGCTACCCTATTAGTAAATGCCTAGTCGATGGAGGAGGAGGCCTTAATATCCTCCCTCTCCATGTGGCTTTCCAAATAGGAATCCCTACCTCTATGCTTGAACCGAGTCCCATAACCATTACAGGATATGATGGGAACCCATCCAACCCCTTAGGATCCATAAAATTACCCATGAAAGTCGGACAAATACCTCACGAGGGATTGTTCCATGTCTTGGATATAAATCCCCATTACAACCTATTATTGGGAAGACCATGGATACACTCTCTTAGAGCCGTCCCATCCACCTTCCACAGATGTCTCAAAATCCCATGGAAAAATCGGGTAGTGGTTGTTTTTGGAGAAGACCATCCCCAATTAAATGGAATACAAACCTTTCCTTGTATATCAGGAGAACCAAATCAGGAAGTAAAGACCAATCGGGAAACTGCCAAAATAAGCCTCCCTGAAATAGCCAAACCTTCCAAAATGAGAGTAGTCCGTATTTTAGGCAAGTCAAAACCTTCCAAATCCCTCCATCTTCCCAAAAGAATCATTAGGATAAGTAAACCTGCCATAGATAATTCATCTTTCCAAAATCATCCTCTATATCAAAAATTTTCAAAATTCAAAAAACCTTGGAAGATGTTGCTAGATATGGGATATACTCCTTACCAAGGATTGGGGGTTCAAGGCCAAGGAAAACTAGAGCCTATTATACCTATGCCCAATATAGGACGCCATGGTTTAGGATATAACCTATCCATACCACCCGAGCCACCACCCGAAACCAATTGGGTTAAGGGTGCCTTAGAACCCGCTAAAACCGAGACCTATGGTTTAGACGTCTTATTTGGAGTCTAATTCATAGCGTTTTCTTTGCAGGTTTGATGGAGGATCCCTCTTTTGAGAAAAATACAAAAAAAGTATATATTTCCAAAAACCAAAAAAATCTAGAAAACCCCAAAAACCCAAAAAAATGTTTGATTTCCAAATATTTAGTTGTTTCCCCTTTTGTTATTTATGGTGAAAATTATCAAAAATCCAAAAAAATGCTGGTTTCCCCTCCTGTTTGTTTTCAAAAATCCAAAAAAATAGAAAATTATGAAAAATCAAAAAAAATGTTTATTTCCCAAAAACAGAAAGGTTTAGATTCAAAAATGTCTTCTTTTGATATTTTCCTAGAGACAATGATGCTTGAAAATGATCAAGGTGAAAAGGAGGATCCCCTCATTCATGAGGATGATCTTGCCTCTAGCCTGCCTGAATTCCATAAAGTCCTAGACTTAGATAAACCTTCTAGTGCCGTAGGGGGAGATTTTGTGGAAGTCAACTTAGGGAGTGAGTCAAATCCAAAGAAAGTCAAGATAGGTCTTTGTTTGCATGAGCATGAGAGAGCATCCTTCATTGCATTCTTAAAAGACTATATAGACGTGTTTGCATGGACTTATGAGGATATGCCTGGTTTAGATCCTCGTGTGGTAGAGCATCAGTTGCCATTAGACCCCCGAGTCAAACCCATAAAACAAAAACTTAGGAAAATTCATCCTGATATCCACTCCCAAGTAAAAGAAGGGTTAGAAGATCTTTTAAAAGCTGGATTTATAAAACCCATTGCATATTCTGATTGGCTTTCAAATATTGTTATAGTTAGAAAAAGCAATGGAAAAATTCGTATTTGCATAGATTTTCGAAATTTGAATAAAGCCACTCCAAAAGATAACTTTCCGCTTCCAAATATAGATTTGATAGTAGATAGCACTGCAAATCATGAAATGTTTTCTTTTATGGATGGCTATTCGGGTTACAATCAAATTAAACTAGCACCAAAAGACCAAGCCAAAACGGCTTTCACTACTCCTTGGGGTACGTATTGCTATACTGTTATGCCTTTTGGTTTGAAAAATGCAGGGGCCACGTACCAAAGAGCCATGACCACAATTTTCCATGATCAAATTCATGAGCTTTTGGAAGTATATGTAGATGATCTTTTAGTAAAATCAAAAACCCGAAATTTACATTTGGAAACTTTGCAAAAGGTTTTTGAAAGACTTAGGATTTATAAAGTGAAATTGAACCCTCAAAAATGTGTTTTTGGAGTGGAATCAGGGAAACTTCTAGGGTTTATGGTCAGCCAAAGAGGTATAGAGGTCGACCCTTCTAAATGTCGAGCCATCGTAGACATGCCTCCACCTTCTAATTTGACCCAGATTCGAAGTCTCCAAGGGCGACTTCAAGCAATTCGGAGATTTATCTCCAACTTAGCCACGAGATGTGAGCCTTTCAACAAACTCCTAAGGAAAGGGGTTAGGTTTGATTGGGATAGTGATTGTCAAAACGCTTTTGAAAGACTAAAATCATATTTGACAAACCCTCCCGTTTTGAAACCTCCAAAACCGGGAAAACTTTTGTTACTTTACATTTCCATTCATGAGAATGCATTGGGAGCTTTGCTGGCTCAATATGAAAATGATAGTCTTAAAGAATATGCTATTTACTATATTTCAAAAACTCTGTTGGCATATGAAAGAAAATATCCAGCCATGGAGAAGACGTGTTTAGCTTTGGTATGGGCTTGCCAAAAGTTTAGGCACTATTTCCTAGATCATGAGATCTGGATAGTATCTAAACTAAACCCTATCAAACATCTTTTCGAAAAACCTATCTTAACAGGTAGGCTTGGTAAATGGCAGCTTCTTTTGATGGAATATGATTTAAAATTCCATCACCAAAGTTCTATCAAGGGGCAGGCCTTGGCCGACCATGTTGCTGACTTACCTTTGAAAGATGCGTATTCCATACATGACAAAATGCCCGATGAAGGCATCTTTTTCCATGACTTTCAAAAACATATTTTATCAAATCATTTCAATAATAACCAAGTATGGAAAATGTATTTTGATGGGTCAAGAAATCAACATGGAGCAGGTGTGGGAATCTTGCTCATATCCCCTGAAAAGGCAGAAATCCCAATGGCTTTCCGATTAGATTTTTCATGTACCAATAATGTGGCTGAATATGAAGCACTCATACAAGGCCTAAAAGTCTTAAAAAATCTAGGGGCATCACGAGTGGAAATTTTTGGAGATTCCATGCTTGTTATAAATCAAGTTTCAAAAATTTGGCAGGTTAAGAATGAGAAGCTGACTCCCTACTTTGAATTAGCTATCCAATTGGTTAGCTCTTTCCAAGAATGCACACTCACTCACATAGGCAGGGAGGATAATAGTGTGGCAGACGCCCTGTCATCACTAGGATCTTCCATAAAAATAGACCCCTTTACGGGAGCTAGGTTTTTAGAAATCGTCCACCTGCCTAATCCATCCACACACAGTTTTGAAACCTGCCAAAATGACCAAAATAGCAATGAAAAACCCTGGTTTTATGATATTAGAAACTTTTTAGAAAATGGAAGTTTTCCAGATTTTGCTTCCCCTAAAGATAAGATTTTTATAAGGAAAGTTTCAACCCGATATGTTATCTTGGGAGGTGTCCTTTATAAGAAAAGTTTCACTGGGATTTTGTTGAGGTGTATAGATGAAGAAGAGGCTAAGGTAATCATGCATGAATTCCATGATGGGGAATGTGGAGGTCATGTCAATGCTAATATGATGGCAATGAAAATACTTAGAGCAGGGTATTTTTGGTCCACACTAAAGCAGGATTGTCACCAACATGTTAGGAAGTGTCACCAATGTCAGGTACACGGGAATGCCATCCATATCCCATCATCAGCATTGCATTCAGTCGTGAGTCCATGGCCCTTCACCATGTGGGCATTTGACATCATAGGACCCATCTCACCCGTTGCCTCAAACGGGCATAGATTCATTTTAGGAGCAACAAAATATTTTTCTAAATGGGTTGAAGCTACTTCCTTGGCTAACGTCCAAGGGCAACAGGTAGTGGCATTCATTAAGAAAAATATACTTACCAGATTTGGAGTCCCAAGAGATTTGGTTTCAGATAATGGCACTCCCTTTAAGAATGAAAAAGTCGAGAAATTATGTAGAACCTATGGGATTATCCAGCATTTTTCATCACCCTACTATCCCCAAGGTAACGGTCAAGCCGAAGCTACCAATAAGACCCTCATAAGCATAATAGAAAAGACCTTAGAGAAGGGTAGGGCATGGCATGAGAAATTAGATGAGGCTCTGTGGGCTTATAGGACATCTATTCGCACACCCACAAACACTACACCATTTGAATTAGTTTATGGTACAAGTGCCATATTACCCATCCATGCCAAACTGCATTCATACCATACTGCTTTAGCATTGGACCTACCTATAGAAACTCTACAAGAAGCCAGGTTGGCCGAGCTTGACCTTATTGATGAAAAAAGACTTCTTGCCATGAAAAAAAAAAAAAAAAAAAAAAAAAAAAAAAAAAAAAAAAAAAAAAAAAAAAAAAAAAAAAAAAAAAAAAAAAAAAAAACGCATGTGCGTGTAAAAAAAAAAAAAAAAAAAAAAAAAATAAAAAAAAAAAAAAGGTGCTTAGCAATGAAAAAAAATTTTTTGAAAAAAAAAAAAAAAATGTAAAAAAAAAAAAAAAAAAAAAAAAAAAAAAAAAAAAAAAAAAAAAAAAAAAAAAAAAAAAAAAAAAAAAAAAGAAAAAAAAAAAAAAAAAAAAAATTTTTAAAAAAAAAAAAAAAAAAAAAAAAAAAAAAAAAAAAAAAAAAAAAAAAAAGTGGAAGTATCATTTTCTAGAAGCTGACAGGAGTTTCCTTTTGAAAAGATGATTTCCAAAACTCCAAGCATCAAAAAGGCAATCTTAAGGAGTCATCCCAGTTGAGGCAGCTACCGTTTATAGGCATGAAATCTCATAACATTTGAAACATGCATACATAAACTGGTAGTCCATAGATCCCATAACATTTGACATGTGCATACATGTACTGGTCGTCCATAGATGCATAAAAGTTAGTTTTGTCTCAGTCCCTCAAATGAAAATCTCCTTATAGTAGTCATTTTAGGAAAAGAGATGTCAGGGAACAAAGGGGATCACATTTTCTCAAGATGTCTCTAAGGAAGAAAAGCAAATGGGTGTTATCTTCTTTGCCATCATCCAAATAAATTTGGATGATGCCGAAGAGGGGCATCTGTAGACACCCAATATTTTTCTTTTAATTCTTACCTTTTTAGGAAAGTATCCATTTTTGGTAATTTTGGGTTTTCGAAGGAAAAAGGTACTAAACGAGTTGGTTTTGGTACCAAAATTTTATGAAAGCTTTAAAATGATGAAAGAATACTTTCCTTTCTGAAAAATTCGAATTTTGACAAAATTGGAAAAAAATAACGATTTTGCCCCTTGCATGGAAAAGCTGGATTTCGTTTTTCTTAAAAGATTTATGACAAAAACATATGTTGAAAGCTTGCCTTTTGAAAAGATACAGGCATGTATAAGATAATTTGACACCTGAAAAGGTAGGTGGGTGCCCAAAAAGGAGAGCGGGCATCAAAAAGGGAAAGTGAGATTCCCAAAAAGAAAAGTTCATATTAGGAAAGAAATCAGTTGCCCGAGGGAAAAGTTGATGTTATCAAAGGAAAGGAAAGATGGAAGCAAGAATGAACGCTTCCGAAAACGAAGGTTTGGTATCAAACACCTTTCGTAACGTGTCTACGTTATGTTTGGGTATCGAGGTAATTAGTATTGATATACATCAATTTGCATCGTCATGCTAATGATATGTTATGATAAGAGCAATTTTAATATCCCAACACTCGTGGAAAGGATTGAATGAGCATGATAGTTGATTTTCAAAAACGTAACATGGGCTTAATAGAACACATTCATAGTAGAAAGGCATGTAACATGCATTTGCTTAACCACTGTTACAGCAAGTATGTAGGTGGAAGTTCAGAATGCTCAGGAGAACGTGGAAGGTGCAGTGAACAGGCTGATTAATTTGTCCGCTGAAAATGAAATTACTAATGCTGCTGAAAAAGTTGCTGAATCATAGATTCACCTGACAAAGAATGGGGATAGACATACGGACATTGTGGTTCCAACAGTATCAGGAAATATCTATGTTCCTGATGGAAGGGATGGCACGAAAGTATGTCCATTCCAATTTCGTACTTGTAAACACCCCGAAATCCCACGAATTTCTTAAACGAATCTGGTTTTATACAAGCAGCCCCAAAGGGCCATTTTGAGTTTGGAAACCTAGGAGCCTTCCAAACAACCCTGTATATATGTTTTAAACTTTATCTTTCAAAAACATATAATATAGCTTTTGAAAACCCTTTTAAAACATGTTTTGAAACCCCGAAGTAGCTTGGCCTGATCAAGACAGGACCAGGAGAGCCAAGAAGAGCCCGGAACCGGAGCACCTGTCGAGCCCGGCGCAGCAACTCTTGCATCTGATTCACACCCCAGGATCTCGAACGTCCAAGACCCTGTTCTTACCAAAATATCATTTGAAGTCATCTCCGGAAGGCAGAAACGGAGGCGGACGACCATGTTGGCGAAGACCCAACGCAGACGGAGTACTGATGCTGTCAGGCCCCGCACGAATCGTCCGTTTCGAACCCAGCTCGAAGGAGTCAGAGTTCAGTTTGGATTGAATCTGGACCATATATATCCAGATCCCAATCCAAACCCATATGTGGACTTGGATTTGGATTTGGATCCAGAGATCCAATCCAATATCCATATCCATGGCCCACATCACCTTCTCATAAATGGAGGTGGGGCCCACTTGAAATTCACGTGGGATATTGGGCATGAGAGAGAGTGGGGGTGATAAATATCAAGAGTGTTGTATTAAGCTTGACTTGTGTGTCAAGTTTGGGTTTAATCTTGTGGTTTAGCCTAATTAAGTGGGTTTAAGCTTGTAATTAGCTAAAACCTAACCTAGGGCTGCACCAACAGGGGGTGATCAAGGTCTATGGGCCATGCTAAGGGAGCTCCTTCACCTAAACCTAACCCAAAATGCCTAAACCTAGCCTAAACCCCTAATCCACCCCTAATCTGAACCTAATCACCTAACCCACTTCCCTAATCCCGGCCTAATCCCGACCTAATCACCTAACCCACTCCCCTAATCCTTCCCTAAACCTAGATTAATTTCCCTAATCCTAGCCTAAACCTAGCCTAAACCACCTAACCTAGCTCACTAAACCTCACCCTAAAACCCAACCACCTAACCTAGCCCTAAACCACCCTTAGCCCACGATTTTCCCAAACACCTAGTTTTAAAATATCTGGCCCAATCCCATCCAGCCCACCTTATCTACATACTACCCTACCTAAACCACCTAACCACTACCCACAACCCAGCCCTAACCGACCTACCCATCCCCTATTTAAACCCCCCCCATTGTGGGCGGGTTTTCCAAGTGGGAACAACTTTCCACTCCCAGCCGGGCCCTCTTCCTCTCCCATCTCTCACCCGTCTTCCTAGCAGTTCCAGCCCCACCAGCCGCCACCTGCTCCGCCACTCTCCCTCTTCCATCCACCATCACTGCCCCACCAACCGGACGCCACCACCTCACTCAGCCGGGCCCTCTCCTTCTCCCATCTTCCACCAGCCGACAGCCACCTTTGCCGCCACTCCTTCCCATTCGGTAAGTCCCCCTAACTCCCTCAAAACCACTCTCTACCACCTCTCCACTCTTAGCCACCCATCTTCCCCTTAGCTCAGCCTCTTTGCCGCCACCACCTAAGCCTAGCCGAACCTAGGATAACCCAAGTGGCTGGCCACTACTCAGCCACCACCTCCCATTCGGCCGACCTCCCCCTAGGCGTCCTCTTGGCCTTCCCACTAGCTCACCTTTTAGGTCCAGTTTCCCTAAGTCCCTAACTTACCTAGTGACCCTAAGACCCACTTAGTCAGCCACTCTAAACTCCCTACTTGGAGGCGCCGCCCACTTGCCACCGGTCCCCTTCGAGGCGTCCATCCCGCGCCCCATTTGCAGCCGGCCAGCACTCTTGGTCACACACCTTCGCGGAGCTCCCATTTGCAGCCCAAAGCCAAGGCCACGCTCAAGCAAGACCTCTACGGACCAGCTACTTGTAAGTTTCTAAACTCGGTCTTTAGTCATACGCTTGCTTGAAATTCAATTTGATACGGGGTTGTAATAACGGAGCATAGTCTCCCCCCGCTTGTAATAACGTGGCTTGGCACAACCACACACGTGCACTCTCTTAGTCGTGCACGATTTTGAACACACACGGGCCTAATCAGCCCCTAATATATAAGTGTACGTATATATTTCATTTCCGAAGGGTTTTGTTTAAGTTGGGTGTGTTGTCTTTCAATTTAAACACTCTCACACACATTGAGCTTTCGCTCTTATTTGAAAGACCCAAGTAAGGGCCGACCTATACTATTTGGGTTTCATTTCATGTCGTGTGGGTAAGTCTTTCAATTTAAACACTCTCACACACATTGAGCTTTCGCTCTTATTTGAAAGACCCAAGTAAGGGCCGACCTATACTATTTGGGTTTCATTTCATGTCGTGTGAGTAAGTCTTTCAATTTAAACACTCTCACACACATTGAGCTTTCGCTCTTACTCCCAAGACCTTAGTAAAGGCCTTATTGCAGTTATATTTGGGTTTCATTTATGTCGTGTGTGTAGTACTTCAATTCAAGCACTCTCACACACATTGAGCCTTCGCTCTTACTCCCAAGACCTTAGTCAAGGCCATACTGCAATTTATATTTGGGTTTAATTTCATGTCGTGTGTGTAAGTCTTTCAATTCAAACACGCACCCACATTGAGCCTTCGCTCTTATTTGCAAGACCCGAGTAAGGGCTCATATACATAAGATATATACATATCTCCCTTCGGTTATTTCCCTTCGGTTATTTCCCTTCGGTTATTTCCCTTCGGTTATTTCCCTTCGGTTATTTCCCTTCTGTTATTTCCCTTCAGCATTGTCTTTACATTTCGGGTTTTCCCTTTGGAGTAGCGTGAGTTTGCATTGCATCTACGCCATACCACGAGGTAGGACGCATATTGCATCGAAGCAACCCCCGCTCGAATTCGCCCATGTAGTGGAGTGTTCATAACACACAAACTAGGCGACCCAAAAAGGGATAAAAGAAAAGACTTAGGCACGTGCAAATCCACGTGATCTAAAACATGCAATCGCATCTTAAAGACCCGAAATAGACACCTCGAACCGTTTCGTAGACTTTCTCCCTAAAACTCGATTTTTGCAAAAGCGTACAGACTGACCCTTGCGCATCGGTGCAAGAAGGTCTGCGACGACAAGAGCTCACTTGCTCACAGTCGCCACGTTTAGAAGTCAGTATTGATATATCTTCGCTAGCTTAAGTAAGCTAGCTGGCACGCCCTGTTTGTATACATAGGCCTTAGACGCACGATAAGATCCACTCCAAGCCACGAAAGGGGCGAAGAGGCGGGGATTTTCGCGCGTCTACAGAGATTGGCACGCCCGGTGGGACCTGAGCCTTTTTCAAAAATCGAGTTTACTTGTAGGAGTCTTGCGAAAATTTTATAAAGGTGTCGTTTTAACTTGTTTTCCTTGTTTTTCACTTAGGAAATTTTGAAAAAGCTTGAAAAGCATGTCAAAATCCAATCCAAGTGAAGTGTCGAGCCAAGGCTCATGCGCATCAAGTTCTCACTCTAGGAGGATTTTCAAAAACAAAATAAAACTAGATGAAATCGAGGACTTAAGAAGGGAATTTGAGGCCAAAATCGATGCTCTCAGCCAAGAGGCTGAAGTAGGCGATTCGTGTTCATCAAACGGTGAACAAAGGCCTAAAAAGAAAATTGAAAAACCTCGCAAGCAAAAAGAAGCCTCCGTAATAGAAGGCAACCAATACCATGAGTCCTTCACACAAAAGGACCGTAAAGCCCTACAGCAGCTGCTGAAAGGGCAAAATAAAGAGAAAAGAAGCTACGCCCTGTCTGATTTCCTTCCTATGGATTACGAAACAGACAGTGACGATGAAATACCGAACTTCCATCGGTATGATGGCATGGGAGACCCTAGGTCTCACTTGCAGCTTTTCTCACGTCGAGCCCATAAAAAGAAAAAGGACTCGATGAAATGGGTGTATTGGTTCCCTCTATCCCTTAAAGGCACAGCTGCCAAATGGCTGGCTTCCTACGACTTAAGCCAGTTCGCTACTTTTGAAGAGTTAGCGAACTGCTTCATGCAAAGATTTGCACACAACGTGGAAGTCACGCCAACCCTGAATACTTTAAGGGATACAAAGCAAGGCATGAACGAAGACGTGCATGCCTTCATTATAAGATGGAGGTCTCTTTTAGGCCAAGTGCGAGAGCCTATATCCGAAGGATGCGCAGTAATGCTCATCCTGGATAATTTTAAAAGCGAGTTAAAAACCCTTCTCTCGCTCCATGAGATTTCAACTTTCCATAAGTTGATCAAAAAGCCTCCCTTTTCGAAACCAACTTGCGAAAAGGGACATACGACCACTTATGGAAAGGAAGTGCCGTTCCCAAAACACGTGTGGAAAAGCCCATTACATATGGGCTGCCCACAACGGACAAAGGGGCAAAGCCCCATAAAATCGCCAATGTCCGGGTGGATCCAGGCATGGCGGGCACTTCTAAAAATTTCGAAAAAATAGAAAATAAGAGAGAACGCAATTTTTCGAAACCAATTGAAAAACGGGAGTACACTCCGCTGGGGCAACCTGTGTCGGAGGTCCTAGACCTCCTACTTGCCCAGGGCATGATCGAACTCCCTGAAATCCCCGAAGGAGTCACGTCCAAAGGGGGGTATTTAAACCGGTTTTGCAAGTATCATCGGCTCAAAGGCCATGATACCAAACGGTGCTTCTCTCTTCTAAATAAAATTGAGAACTTGATAGCGGAGGGCCGGCTCCAGGTCACTGCAGAATCTGAGCCACCTCAAGCTATCTTCAAAGAACCCTTTCCCAAACACGCCAGTGGCAGTGGGAAAGGAAAGGAGGTATGTACCCTCACCATCTCCAAGGAACTAGCGCGAAAGCCCGAACCTGGTCGACCTGCTTGTGCGCCCATCCTTGTACTATACAAGAGGCCCGCCCAAGTCGTCATTCGGGGACCATCAAAAGTGGAAACCCCGGCAAAACCAGTTTTGAAAATCCAAGGTTCTCCTCAGCTCATCCTTAGAGCCAAGTTTAGCGCGAACCCTAGGCTGGTCGTGGGGAAGTCACTAGATCCGGGAGGATCTACCAACCCCCGCACCTTCAAGGTGCTCAAAAGGTGGTCAGTGTGCCTGGCCCCTCAAAAGCATGTATCCCTAGTGGTCCGCCAAAAGCAGATAAGGACAAAATCATCCTAAATCCTTATGATTTCGAAAACCACCTTTCAAAGATTCCTATTCACATGTCTATCCTAGAGCTTATCAAAACCTCGCCTAGGCATAGACTTGTCTTAGAGAAAATTCTAGAAAGGGCCAAGGTTGATTCGAACATAAGTCCGGAGTCCTTGTCTGCCCAAGTGGCTTTGTTAGGAGCAAAATCGCCCATCACCTTTTCGGAAGATGATGTAGATAGACCCTACGAAACCCATAACCAGGCCCTGCATATCGAGGTGGTTCTGAACAACCACTCTCTGGACAGGTGCCTAGTCGATGGTGGAGGAGGGCTCAACATCCTTCCACTTCACGTGGCGTACAAAATCGGAGTCACCTTGACTTCAGTGAACCCAAGCCCCATCGTTATCACTGGATACGATGGGAATGCGTCTAGGCCTTTAGGATCCATCGAACTCCCAATGGAAACGGGAGGGATCGAACACACGGGGGTGTTCCATGTCTTGGACATCCACCCCCATTATAACCTGTTGCTGGGAAGACCCTGGATACACAGTTTGTGCGCTGTGCCATCCACCTTCCACAGGTGTGTCAAGATCCCTTTTAGGGACCAAGTCGTAGTGATCCTAGGTGAGAGTCACCCACAACTTCAGGGGATCATAAACTCCCCTTGTTTATCGAGCTCCCAGGCCCATGAGGCTAACCTGGGGCAAATTATGGTTGAGCCACCTCGGCTCGTGTTGAACAACCCTAGGAAGGTTGTATGTGTGAAGGGGCCGCCCAAAGCAGGCCCCCTCCCGACTCTAATCCTCCTAGGAAAACCCAAGCGTTCCCTATTTCCAAAACCCCTAGACAAAAGGCCCTACGAGCCTAATATGGACGATAGCATGTTCCAGGACCACGACTTATATCCCATCTTTTCAAAAAACAAAAGGTCGTGGAACATGTTATTGAACATGGGCTACACGCCCTACAAAAGTCTAGGGGCACAAAACCAGGGTCTCCTAGAGCCCATCCTGCCTAGGGCCAACCCAAGCCGATATGGGATCGGCTATACTCCCCGAATACCGCCGGAGCCACCCCCTGTGACCACCTGGGTCAAGGGTGCCCCGGAGCCTGTCTTAGAAGAGACCTATGGTTTAGACCTCCTATTCCGAGTCTAACCCATAGTGTTTTCCCTTTGTAGGTATGACGGAAGATCCCTTTTTCTAAAAATACCAAAAACATTTAAAAACTTAAAATAAAAAAAAATCGAAAAACAAGAAAAACCAAAAACAATGGAAAAGCAAAAACTCGAAAAAGGTGTGCTTTGTATAGTTCCCAAAGTTCTTGTTTTACAAAAACCCAAAAAAATCGAAAATTTGGAAAATACCAAAAAGATTTTGTACATAGCTGCCCCTGGTTTAACTTTGGCGAAAGAAAAGAATTTCGAAAGAAACGTCGTCTGCATAGCCAGACCAAAAATTTCGAAATCACTTGAAAATCCAAGTACAAAACCAGGTTATTTTGAAAACCACGCATCAAGTTCCCTCGGGTCTAAAGTCCACGAGAATGATCGAAGCCCAGAAGTGGATCCCCCTGAGGAAGATCCCACTTCTGAGCTCCCAGAATTTCATAGAATTCTCGATTTTGAAAGACCTTCCCAATCAGTAGGAGGAGATTTCGTAGAGGTGAACCTAGGGGATGATTCCAAGCCCAAAACCATCAAAATAGGCGCATGCTTGCATGAAACTGAAAAGTTAGCATTCATTGCATTTCTACGAACCTATTTAGATGTGTTTGCATGGACGTATGAAGACATGCCGGGAATAGATCCCAGCATAGTCGAGCATCGTCTTCCCTTAGATGTAGGTGTAAAACCAATAAAGCAGAAGCTTAGGAAAATACACCCGAATGTACACACGCAAGTCAAAGAGGGTTTAGAAGATCTGCTAAAAGCCGGATTTATAAAACCCATTGCGTATTCTGATTGGTTGTCAAATATCGTTGTAGTTCGAAAAACCAATGGGAAAATTCGAATATGCATCGATTTCAGAAACCTGAATAAAGCCACTCCAAAGGATAATTATCCTTTACCAAACATGGATTTGATAGTCGATAGTACTGCAAATCATGAAATGTTTTCATTTATGGATGGCTATTCAGGCTATAATCAAATCAAACTAAGCCCACGAGATCAGGGTAAGACCGCCTTCACAACCCCATGGGGCACGTACTGCTATACAGTCATGCCCTTTGGTTTGAAAAATGCCGGCGCAACATACCAACGAGCCATGAACACGATCTTCCATGATCAAATTCACGAGCTTGTAGAAGTGTATGTAGATGATCTCTTGGCAAAATCCAAAACCCGATGCACCCATATCGAATGTTTACAAAAGATTTTCGAAAGGCTTAGGCTTTACAAAGTAAAGCTAAACCCTCAGAAATGTGTGTTCGGGGTAGAATCAGGAAAGCTTCTAGGCTTTATGGTGAGCCAAAGGGGAATAGAAGTCGACCCCTCTAAGTGTCGAGCCATCATAGACATGGCTCCACCCTCCAATCTCACCCAAGTCTGTAGCCTCCAGGGTCGATTACAATCTGTGCGCCGATTCATATCGAATCTGGCAACCAGATGCGAACCCTTCAACAAACTGTTGAGGAAGGGTACGAAATTCTTATGGGATGACGAATGCCAAAAGTCCTTCGAGAGACTAAAGGCATACTTGGTTAATCCCCCCGTTTTGAATCCTCCAAAGCAAGGAAAACCGCTTTTATTATACATCTCCGTGCATATAAACGCTTTAGGAGCCCTGTTGGCTCAATACGAGGATGACACCCATAAGGAGTATGCCATCTACTATATTTCGAAAACTCTCTTGGCTTATGAACGAAATTATCAAGCCATGGAGAAGACGTGCTTGGCCCTAGTCTGGGCCTGCCAGAAATTCAGACACTACTTCCTAGATCATGAGATCTGGATAGTGTCCAAGCTTGATCCAATCAAGCACTTGTTCGAAAAACCCATTCTCACGGGTAGATTGGGCAAATGGCAACTCCTTCTAATGGAGTATGATCTAAAATACCATCACCAGATCTCCGTTAAGGGGCAAGCCCTAGCAGATTACGTGGCTGACTTCCCCTTGGAGGACGCATATCCCACTCTTGTCGAAATGCCTGATGAAGGCATATTGCAAAACCATGTTCAAAACCACATTTTGGCAAATTCTTTCGAAAACCAAGTGTGGACGATGCACTTCGACGGGGCACGAAACCAACGAGGGGCTGGTGCCGGGATCATCCTAATCTCCCCTGAAAAGGGCGAGATTCCCATAGCAGTCCGCTTAGATTTCGAATGTTCCAACAACGTAGCTGAGTATGAAGCACTCATACAAGGCTTAAGGATTTCGAAAACTCTAGGGGCATCATGCATCGAGGTCTTTGGAGATTCGCTCCTTGTCATAAACCAGGTTTTAAAAATTTGGCAAGTACGTAATGAAAAACTACTTCCATATCACGAGTTGGCCACTAGATTGGTCCAATCCTTCCAGTCGTGTAAGCTCACACACGTGGGAAGAGAGGACAATGGCATCGCCGATGCCCTCTCTTCCTTGGGTTCAGCCCTGAAGGTCGATCCCATTTCAGGGACCAGATCTTTGGAAATATGGCATGCGCCCCATCCATCCACACACGACTTGGATATTTGCCAAAACAACCTAGAGTCTGTTGAAAAGCCCTGGTTCTATGACATAAAACAATTTTTAGAAAATGGGGGATTCACCGAGGATGCCACATCCAAAGATAGGGCATTCATTCGTAAGATTTCGACCCGATACACCATTCTGGGTGGGGTCTTATACAAAAATAGTTTTACCGGCATTCTGCTTAGGTGTATCGACCTGGAGGAGGCTAGGATAGTGATGCACGAGTTCCACGATGGAGAATGTGGAGGTCATGTTAATGCCAACATGATGGCGATGAAAATACTTAGAGGGGGTTATTTCTGGTCCACCCTGAAAAAGGATTGTCACGATCATGTTAGGAAGTGTCATCCATGTCAAGTGCATGGGCACGCCATTCATATCCCTTCATCTGCATTGCATTCCGTGGTCAGCCCCTGGCCATTTACCATGTGGGCGTTTGACATTGTAGGCCCCATATTTCCAAAGGCCTCGAATGGGCATCGTTTTATTTTAGCAGCCACTGAGTATTTCTCCAAGTGGGTGGAAGCCATTTCCCTAACGAATGTGATGGGGCAACATGTGGTGGCTTTCATCCGGAGGAATATCTTGGCTCGATTTGGGGTTCCACGAGACCTTGTGTCTGATAATGGTACCCCATTTAAGAACGAGCGGATGGTTAAGTTGTGCAACACGTATGGCATAACTCACCACTTCTCCTCGCCCTACTACCCTCAAGGCAACGGCCAAGCCGAAGCCACAAACAAGACTCTCATTGGTATCATTGAGAAGACCTTAGAGAAGGGTAGGAGGTGGCATGAGAAGCTGGATGAAGCCTTATGGGCTTATAGGACTTCCATCCGGACTCCCACGAATGCCACACCATTCGAATTGGTCTATGGCACAAACGCCATTCTTCCCATTCATACCCAACTGCATTCATTCCATACATCCATTGCACTCGACCTCCCCCTAGAGACGCTTCAGCATGCTAGGATGGCCGAACTAGATTTGCTAGATGAAAGGCGACTCCTTGCCATGGATCATGCTCGTGCATACCGGCAAAGGATAGCCCGACATTATAGCAAACACATGAGACCTCGCCACTTTGAAGTGGGAGATCTGGTCTTGAAAACCATCCACCATCGTGGCCCACACCCCCTAGGCAAGTGGCGCCCCAACTGGGAGGGACCCTATGTTGTACGAGCAACCACTACGAGCAATTCGTATTGGTTGATCGATGTAGAAGGTAGGAATTTAGCAGATCCTATCAATATTCAATACTTAAAGAAGTATCATGTGTAGGATCTGGATTAAATTCCAGTTTTCGAAAAATTTTAGAGGGATAGCTGCCCTGAGACGTGTGAATAAGGTGCAAAGGCGAACTCGTGTGACCCTAAGTGAGAGAATTCGCACTTGTGAAAGAGTGGAGTTTTCAAAATCGTGGTTGCATTTCAAAATCCTTCTTCTTACAAAGAAAGGCCTAGTTCAACATAGCAAGATACTTGCAAGTAGTACGTGCTATTTCTAAATAGGCTGATCTGGAATGGATCGAGTGTATGCTTGGGATAAGTCCTCCCCTCTTCTCTTCTCCTTCCAAAAGGAAAACAAAGGCCCAAACCAAAAGGGAATTTCCCATTTAAAGTCTCTTTCCAAAAGAAAGAAACCAGACTTCAAAAGAAAAAATCGATTCTCTTATGAAAAAGAGGGATTAAAGAAAAAATACTCCCAAAGGGAGACCCTCTATGGAAAAAAGGAAAAAGAGGCCAAAAAGCTCAAAAAGAGCAGTTTTCCGCCTTCTATGCCTTAAACCACGGGACGCTTCAGAAGGGACCGTGGTATCTCTTTCCCATCCCTGGCTTATCCCAAGCTAAAGCATGGTTCATTTCGAGGAATCCTAAAGTAAAAATAGGATTTACTTACTTGAATTTCATCTTGTTTGAGAATTCGACCTTTCGAGTAAGGCGTAGGAATTTGAAATGAGGCTTGTTTTCTTATAAAACCTCCGCTAGATAAGCGAGTGTTAAGACTCAAACAAGGGCAAGCACGAAGAGCTCGAGATCCTTAGGATCGAGGCTCAAGACAGTTGTCCCCTTTTGTAAATAGTTTTTGTAAATAAGTTTTAAAAACCGAACATCGAACAGCATAGGGTTTTTGCTCACTTGGAGCAGTAGGCTTTTGTAAGTCTCTAGAGGTCGACCACACCTGGTCTCTGGGAGGTCGCCACTCTTGGCACCACACCCATGTCATCTGCATTCCACGCATGGTACTTGCATGAACATGATCCCATTTAGGACCAGATTTCATAAGTGAACCCTTTGGCGTGGTATCTCCTCCTACCAGAGTTTGTAAAATTGAGATTTTGCTAAAATGGGACGATCCCATATTCTTCGTGGCTAGATCTAGGGAGACATTGAAAGGGGTGTTTGTCGTCTTTGCCCTTATCCAAATCTATTTGGACAAGGCCAAAGAGGGGCATCTGTAAACACCCCGAAATCCCACGAATTTCTTAAACGAATCTGGTTTTATACAAGCAGCCCCAAAGGGCCATTTTGAGTTTGGAAACCCAGGAGCCTTCCAAACAACCCTGTATATATGTTTTAAACTTTATCTTTCAAAAACATATAATATAGCTTTTGAAAACCCTTTTAAAACATGTTTTGAAACCCCGAAGTAGCTTGGCCTGATCAAGACAGGACCAGGAGAGCCAAGAAGAGCCCGGAACCGGAGCACCTGTCGAGCCCGGCGCAGCAACTCTTGCATCTGATTCACACCCTAGGATCTCGAACGTCCAAGACCCTGTTCTTACCAAAATATCATTTGAAGTCATCTCCGGAAGGCAGAAACGGAGGCGGACGACCATGTTGGCGAAGACCCAACGCAGACGGAGTACTGATGCTGTCAGGCCCCGCACGAATCGTCCGTTTCGAACCCAGCTCGAAGGAGTCAGAGTTCAGTTTGGATTGAATCTGGACCATATATATCCAGATCCCAATCCAAACCCATATGTGGACTTGGATTTGGATTTGGATCCAGAGATCCAATCCAATATCCATATCCATGGCCCACATCACCTTCTCATAAATGGAGGTGGGGCCCACTTGAAATTCACGTGGGATATTGGGCATGAGAGAGAGTGGGGGTGATAAATATCAAGAGTGTTGTATTAAGCTTGACTTGTGTGTCAAGTTTGGGTTTAATCTTGGGTTTAGCCTAATTAAGTGGGTTTAAGCTTGTAATTAGCTAAAACCTAACCTAGGGCTGCACCAACAGGGGGTGATCAAGGTCTATGGGCCATGCTAAGGGAGCTCCTTCACCTAAACCTAACCCAAAATGCCTAAACCTAGCCTAAACCCCTAATCCACCCCTAATCTGAACCTAATCACCTAACCCACTTCCCTAATCCCGGCCTAATCCCGACCTAATCACCTAACCCACTCCCCTAATCCTTCCCTAAACCTAGATTAATTTCCCTAATCCTAGCCTAAACCTAGCCTAAACCACCTAACCTAGCTCACTAAACCTCACCCTAAAACCCAACCACCTAACCTAGCCCTAAACCACCCTTAGCCCACGATTTTCCCAAACACCTAGTTTTAAAATATCTGGCCCAATCCCATCCAGCCCACCTTATCTACATACTACCCTACCTAAACCACCTAACCACTACCCACAACCCAGCCCTAACCGACCTACCCATCCCCTATTTAAACCCCCCCCATTGTGGGCGGGTTTTCCAAGTGGGAACAACTTTCCACTCCCAGCCGGGCCCTCTTCCTCTCCCATCTCTCACCCGTCTTCCCAGCAGTTCCAGCCCCACCAGCCGCCACCTGCTCCGCCACTCTCCCTCTTCCATCCACCATCACTGCCCCACCAGCCGGACGCCACCACCTCACTCAGCCGGGCCCTCTCCTTCTCCCATCTTCCACCAGCCGACAGCCACCTTTGCCGCCACTCCTTCCCATTCGGTAAGTCCCCCTAACTCCCTCAAAACCACTCTCTACCACCTCTCCACTCTTAGCCACCCATCTTCCCCTTAGCTCAGCCTCTTTGCCGCCACCACCTAAGCCTAGCCGAACCTAGGATAACCCAAGTGGCTGGCCACTACTCAGCCACCACCTCCCATTCGGCCGACCTCCCCCTAGGCGTCCTCTTTGGCCTTCCCACTAGCTCACCTTTTAGGTCCAGTTTCCCTAAGTCCCTAACTTACCTAGTGACCCTAAGACCCACTTAGTCAGCCACTCTAAACTCCCTACTTGGAGGCGCCGCCCACTTGCCACCGGTCCCCTTCGAGGCGTCCATCCCGCGCCCCATTTGCAGCCGGCCAGCACTCTTGGTCACACACCTTCGCGGAGCTCCCATTTGCAGCCCAAAGCCAAGGCCACGCTCAAGCAAGACCTCTACGGACCAGCTACTTGTAAGTTTCTAAACTCGGTCTTTAGTCATACGCTTGCTTGAAATTCAATTTGATACGGGGTTGTAATAACGGAGCATAGTCTCCCCCCGCTTGTAATAACGTGGCTTGGCACAACCACACACGTGCACTCTCTTAGTCGTGCACGATTTTGAACACACACGGGCCTAATCAGCCCCTAATATATAAGTGTACGTATATATTTCATTTCCGAAGGGTTTTGTTTAAGTTGGGTGTGTTGTCTTTCAATTTAAACACTCTCACACACATTGAGCTTTCGCTCTTATTTGAAAGACCCAAGTAAGGGCCGACCTATACTATTTGGGTTTCATTTCATGTCGTGTGGGTAAGTCTTTCAATTTAAACACTCTCACACACATTGAGCTTTCGCTCTTATTTGAAAGACCCAAGTAAGGGCCGACCTATACTATTTGGGTTTCATTTCATGTCGTGTGAGTAAGTCTTTCAATTTAAACACTCTCACACACATTGAGCTTTCGCTCTTACTCCCAAGACCTTAGTAAAGGCCTTATTGCAGTTATATTTGGGTTTCATTTATGTCGTGTGTGTAGTACTTTAATTCAAGCACTCTCACACACATTGAGCCTTCGCTCTTACTCCCAAGACCTTAGTCAAGGCCATACTGCAATTTATATTTGGGTTTAATTTCATGTCGTGTGTGTAAGTCTTTCAATTCAAACACGCACCCACATTGAGCCTTCGCTCTTATTTGCAAGACCCGAGTAAGGGCTCATATACATAAGATATATACATATCTCCCTTCGGTTATTTCCCTTCGGTTATTTCCCTTCGGTTATTTCCCTTCGGTTATTTCCCTTCTGTTATTTCCCTTCAGCATTGTCTTTACATTTCGGGTTTTCCCTTTGGAGTAGCGTGAGTTTGCATTGCATCTACGCCATACCACGAGGTAGGACGCATATTGCATCGAAGCAACCCCCGCTCGAATTCGCCCATGTAGTGGAGTGTTCATAACACACAAACTAGGCGACCCAAAAAGGGATAAAAGAAAAGACTTAGGCACGTGCAAATCCACGTGATCTAAAACATGCAATCGCATCTTAAAGACCCGAAATAGACACCTCGAACCGTTTCGTAGACTTTCTCCCTAAAACTCGATTTTTGCAAAAGCGTACAGACTGACCCTTGCGCATCGGTGCAAGAAGGTCTGCGACGACAAGAGTGTAAACACCCCGAAATCCCACGAATTTCTTAAACGAATCTGGTTTTATACAAGCAGCCCCAAAGGGCCATTTTGAGTTTGGAAACCCAGGAGCCTTCCAAACAACCCTGTATATATGTTTTAAACTTTATCTTTCAAAAACATATAATATAGCTTTTGAAAACCCTTTTAAAACATGTTTTGAAACCCCGAAGTGGCTTTGCCTGATCAAGACAGGACCAGGAGAGCCAAGAAGAGCCCGAAACCGGAGCACCTGTCGAGCCCGGCGCAGCAACTCTTGCATCTGATTCACACCCCAGGATCTCGAACGTCCAAGACCCTGTTCTTACCAAAATATCATTTGAAGTCATCTCCGGAAGGCAGAAACGGAGGCGGACGACCATGTTGGCGAAGACCCAACGCAGACGGAGTACTGATGCTGTCAGGCCCCGCACGAATCGTCCGTTTCGAACCCAGCTCGAAGGAGTCAGAGTTCAGTTTGGATTGGATCTGGACCATATATATCCAGATCCCAATCCAAACCCATATGTGGACTTGGATTTGGATTTGGATCCAGAGATCCAATCCAATATCCATATCCATGGCCCACATCACCTTCTCATAAATGGAGGTGGGGGCCACTTGAAATTCACGTGGGATATTGGGCATGAGAGAGAGTGGGGGTGATAAATATCAAGAGTGTTGTATTAAGCTTGACTTGTGTGTCAAGTTTGGGTTTAATCTTGTGGTTTAGCCTAATTGAGTGGGTTTAAGCTTGTAATTAGCTAAAACCTAACCTAGGGCTGCACCAACATGAGGTGATCAAGGTCTATGGGTCATGCTAAGGGAGCTCCTTCACCTAAACCTAGCCAAAAATGCCTAAACCTAGCCTAAACCCCTAATCCACCCCTAATCTGAACCTAATCACCTAACCCACTTCCCTAATCCCGGCCTAATCCCAACCTAATCACCTAACCCACTCCCCTAATCCTTCCCTAAACCTAGATTAATTTCCCTAATCCTAGCCTAAACCTAGCCTAAACCACCTAACCTAGCTCACTAAACCTCACCCTAAAACCCAACCACCTAACCTAGCCCTAAACCACCCTTAGCCCACGATTTTCCCAAACCCCTAGTTTTAAAATATCTGGCCCAACCCCATCCAGCCCACCTTATCTACATACTACCCTACCTAAACCACCTAACCACTACCCACAACCCAGCCCTAACCGACCTACCCATCCCCATTTAAACCCCCCTCATTGTGGGCGGGTTTTTCAAGTGGGAACCACTTTCCACCACCAGCCGGGCCCTCTTCCTCTCCCATCTCTCACCCGTCTTCCCAGCAGCTCCAGCCCCACCAGCCGCCACCTGCTCCGCCACTCTCCCTCTTCCATCCACCATCACTACCCCACCAGCCGGACGCCACCACCTCACTCAGCCGGGCCCTCTCCTTCTCCCATCTTCCACCAGCCGACAGCCACCTTTGCCGCCACTCCTTCCCATTCGGTAAGTCCCCCTAACTCCCTCAAAACCACTCTCTACCACCTCTCCACTCTTAGCCACCCATCTTCCCCTTAGCTCAGCCTCTTTGCCGCCACCACCTAAGCCTAGCCGAACCTAGGATAACCCAAGTGGCTGGCCACTGCTCAGCCACCATCTCCCATTCGGCCGACCTCCCCCTAGGCGTCCTCTTTGGCCTTCCCACTAGCTCACCTTTTAGGTCCAGTTTCCCTAAGTCCCTAACTTACCTAGTGACCCTAAGACCCACTTAGTCAGCCACTCTAAACTCCCTACTTGGAGGCGCCGCCCACTTGCCACCGGTCCCCTTCGAGGCGTCCATCCCGCGCCCCATTTGCAGCCGGCCAGCACTCTTGGTCACACACCTTCGCGGAGCTCCCATTTGCAGCCCAAAGCCAAGGCCACGCTCAAGCAAGACCTCTACGGACCAGCTACTTGTAAGTTTCTAAACTCGGTCTTTAATCATACACTTGCTTGAAATTCAATTTGATACGGGGTTGTAATAACGGAGCATAGTCTCCCCCCGCTTGTAATAACGTGGCTTGGCACAACCACACACGTGCACTCTCTTAGGCGTGCACGATTTTGAACACACACGGGCCTAATCAACCCCTAATATATAAGTATACGTATATATTTCATTTCCGAAGGGTTTTGTTTAAGTTGGGTGTGTTGTCTTTCAATTTAAACACTCTCACACACATTGAGCTTTCGCTCTTATTTGAAAGACCCAAGTAAGGGCCGACCTATACTATTTGGGTTTCATTTCAAGTCGTGTGAGTAAGTCTTTCAATTTAAACACTCTCACACACATTGAGCTTTCGCTCTTATTTGAAAGACCCAAGTAAGGGCCGACCTATACTATTTGGGTTTCATTTCAAGTCGTGTGAGTAAGTCTTTCAATTTAAACACTCTCACACACATTGAGCTTTCGCTCTTATTTGAAAGACCCAAGTAAGGGCCGACCTATACTATTTGGGTTTCATTTATTGTCGTGTGAGTAGTCTTTCAATTCAAGCACTTTCACACACATTGAGCCTTCGCTCTTACTCCCAAGACCTTAGTAAAGGCCTTATTGCAGTTATATTTGGGTTTCATTTATGTCGTGTGTGTAGTACTTTAATTCAAGCACCCTCACACACATTGAGCCTTCGCTCTTACTCCCAGGACCTTAGTCAAGGCCATACTGCAATTTATATTTGGGTTTAATTTCATGTCGTGTGTGTAAGTCTTTCAATTCAAACACGCACCCACATTGAGCCTTCGCTCTTATTTGCGAGACCCGAGTAAGGGCTCATATACATAAGATATATACATATTTCCCTTCGGTTATTTCCCTTCGGTTATTTCCCTTCGGTTATTTCCCTTCTGTTATTTTCCTTCAGCATTGTCTTTACATTTCGGGTTTTCCCCTTGGAGTAGCGTGAGTTTGCATTGCATCTACGCCATACCACGAGGTAGGACGCATATTGCATCGAAGCAACCCCCGCTCGAATTCGCCCATGTAGTGGAGTGTTCATAACACACAAACTAGGCGACCCAAAAGGGGATAAAAGAAAAGACTTAGGCACGTGCAAATCCACGTAATCTAAAACATGCAATCGCATCTTAAAGACCCGAAATAGACACCTCGAATCGTTTCGTAGACTTTCTCCCTAAAACTCGATTTTTGCAAAAGCGTACAGACTGACCCTTGCGCATCGGTGCAAGAAGGTCTGCGACGACAAGAGCTCACTTGCTCACAGTCGCCACGTTTAGAAGTCAGTGTTAAATATATCTTCGCTAGCTTAAAGTAAGCTAGCTGGCACGCCCTGTTTGTATACATAGGCCTTAGACGCACGATAAGATCCACTCCAAGCCACGAAAGGGGCGAAGAGGCGGGGATTTTCGCGCGTCTACAGAGATTGGCACGCCCGGTGGGACGTGAGCCTTTTTCAAAAAATCGAGTTTACTTGTAGGAGTCTTGCGAAAATCTTATAAAGGTGTCGTTTTAACTTGTTTTCTTTGCTGTTACTTAGGAAATTTTGAAAAAAGCTTGAAAAGCATGTCAAAATCCAATCCAAGTGAAGTGTCGAGCCAAGGCTCATGCGCATCAAGTTCTCACTCTAGGAGGATTTTCAAAAACAAAATAAAACTAGATGAAATCGAGGACTTGAGAAGGGAATTTGAGGCCAAAATCGATGCTCTCAGCCAAGAGGCTGAAGTAGGCGATTCGTGTTCATCAAACGGTGAACAAAGGCCTAAAAAGAAAATTGAAAAACCTCGCAAGCAAAAAGAAGCCTCCGTAATGGAAGGCAACCAATACCACGAGTCCTTCACACAAAAGGACCGTAAAGCCCTACAGCAACTGCTGAAAGGGCAAAATAAAGAGAAAAGAAGCTACGCCCTGTCTGATTTCCTTCCTATGGATTACGAAACAGACAGTGACGATGAAATACCGAACTTCCATCGGTATGATGGCATGGGAGACCCTAGGTCTCACTTGCAGCTTTTCTCACGTCGAGCCCATAAGAAGAAAAAGGACTCGATGAAATGGGTGTATTGGTTCCCTCTATCCCTTAAGGGCACAGCTGCCAAATGGCTGGCTTCCTACGACTTAAGCCAGTTCGCTACTTTTGAAGAGTTAGCGAACTGCTTCATGCAAAGATTTGCACACAACGTGGAAGTCACGCCAACCCTGAATACTTTAAGGGATACAAAGCAAGGCATGAACGAAGACGTGCATGCCTTCATTATAAGATGGAGGTCTCTTTTAGGCCAAGTGCGAGAGCCTATATCCGAAGGATGCGCAGTAATGCTCATCCTGGATAATTTTAAAAACGAGTTAAAAACCCTTCTCTCGCTCCATGAGATTTCAACTTTCCATAAGTTGATCAAAAAAGCCTCCCTTTTCGAAACCAACTTGCGAAAAGGGACATACGACCACTTATGGAAAGGAAGTGCCGTTCCCAAAACACGTGTGGAAAAGCCCATCGCATATGGGCTGCCCACAACGGACAAAGGGGCAAAGCCCCATAAAATCGCCAATGTCCGGGTGGATCCAGGCATGGCGGGCACTTCTAAAAATTTCGAAAAAATAGAAAATAAGAGAGAACGCAATTTTTCAAAACCAATTGAAAAACGGGAGTACACTCCGCTGGGGCAACCTGTGTCGGAGGTCCTAGACCTCCTACTTGCCCAGGGCATGATCGAACTCCCTGAAATCCCCGAAGGAGTCACGTCCAAAGGGGGGTATTTAAACCGGTTTTGCAAGTATCATCGGCTCAAAGGCCATGATACCAAACGGTGCTTCTCTCTTCTAAATAAAATTGAGAACTTGATAGCGGAGGGCCGGCTCCAGGTCACTGCGGAATCTGAGCCACCTCAAGCTATCTTCAAAGAACCCTTTCCCAAACACGCCAGTGGCAGTGGGAAAGGAAAGGAGGTATGTACCCTCACCATTTCCAAGGAACTAGCGCGAAAGCCCGAACCTGGTCGACCTGCTTGTGCGCCCATCCTTGTACTATACAAGAGGCCCGCCCAAGTCGTCATTCGGGGACCATCAAAAGTGGAAACCCCGGCAAAACCAGTTTTGAAAATCCAAGGTTCTCCTCAGCTCATCCTTAGAGCCAAGTTTAGCGCAAACCCTAGGCTAGTCGTGGGGGAAGTCACTAGATCCGGGAGGATCTACCAACCCCCACACCTTCAAGGTGCTCAAAAGGTGGTCAGTGTGCCTGGCCCCTCAAAAGCATGTATCCCTAGTGGTCCGCCAAAAGCAGATAAGGACAAAATCATCCTAAATCCTTATGATTTCGAAAACCACCTTTCAAAGATTCCTATTCACATGTCTATCCTAGAGCTTATCAAAACCTCGCCTAGGCATAGACTTGTCTTAGAGAAAATTCTAGAAAGGGCCAAGGTTGATTCGAACATAAGTCCGGAGTCCTTGTCTGCCCAAGTGGCTTTGTTAGGAGCAAAATCGCCCATCACCTTTTCGGAAGATGATGTAGATAGACCCTACGAAACCCATAACCAGGCCCTGCATATCGAGGTGGTTCTGAACAACCACTCTCTGGACAGGTGCCTAGTCGATGGTGGAGGAGGGCTCAACATCCTTCCACTTCACGTGGCGTACAAAATCGGAGTCACCTTGACTTCAGTGAACCCAAGCCCCATCGTTATCACTGGATACGATGGGAATGCGTCTAGGCCTTTAGGATCCATCGAACTCCCAATGGAAACGGGAGGGATCGAACACACGGGGGTGTTCCATGTCTTGGACATCCACCCCCATTATAACCTGTTGCTGGGAAGACCCTGGATACACAGTTTGTGCGCTGTGCCATCCACCTTCCACAGGTGTGTCAAGATCCCTTTTAGGGACCAAGTCGTAGTGATCCTAGGTGAGAGTCACCCACAACTTCAGGGGATCATAAACTCCCCTTGTTTATCGAGCTCCCAGGCCCATGAGGCTAACCTGGGGCAAATTATGGTTGAGCCACCTCGGCTCGTGTTGAACAACCCTAGGAAGGTTGTATGTGTGAAGGGGCCGCCCAAAGCAGGCCCCCTCCCGACTCTAATCCTCCTAGGAAAACCCAAGCGTTCCCTATTTCCAAAATCCCCGGACAAAAGGCCCTACGAGCCTAATATGGACGATAGCATGTTCCAGGACCACGACTTGTATCCCATCTTTTCAAAAAACAAAAGGTCGTGGAACATGTTATTGAACATGGGCTACACGCCCTACAAGAGTCTAGGGGCACAAAACCAGGGTCTCCTAGAGCCTATCCTTCCTAGGGCCAACCCAAGCCGATATGGGATCGGCTATACTCCCCGAATACCGCCGGAGCCACCCCCTGTGACCACCTGGGTCAAGGGTGCCCCGGAGCCTGTCTTAGAAGAGACCTATGGTTTAGACCTCCTATTCCGAGTCTAACCCATAGTGTTTTCCCTTTGTAGGTATGACGGAAGATCCCTTTTTCTAAAAATACCAAAAACATTTGAAAACTTAAAATCCAAAAAAATCGAAAAACAAGAAAAACCAAAAACAATGGAAAAGCAAAAACTCGAAAAAAGTGTGCTTTGTATAGTTCCCAAAGTTCTTGTTTTACAAAAACCCAAAAAAATCGAAAATTTGGAAAATACCAAAAAGATTTTGTACATAGCTGCTCCTGGTATGACTTTGGCGAAAGAAAAGGATTTCGAAAGAAACGTTGTCTGCATAGCCAGACCAAAAATTTCGAAATCACTTGAAAATCCAAGTACAAAACCAGGTTATTTTGAAAACCACGCATCAAGTTCCCTCGGGTCTAAAGCCCACGAGAATGATCAAAGCCCAGAAGTGGATCCCCTTGAGGAAGATCCCACTTCTGAGCTCCCAGAATTTCATAGAATTCTCGATTTTGAAAGACCTTCCCAATCAGTAGGAGGAGATTTCGTAGAGGTGAACCTAGGGGATGATTCAAATCCCAAAACCATCAAAATAGGCGCATGCTTGCATGAAACTGAAAAGTCAGCATTCATCGCCTTTCTACGAACCTATTTAGATGTGTTTGCATGGACGTATGAAGACATGCCGGGCATAGATCCCAGCATAGTCGAACATCGTCTTCCCTTAGATGTAGGTGTAAAACCAATAAAGCAGAAGCTTAGGAAAATACACCCGAATGTACACACGCAAGTCAAAGAGGGTTTAGAAGATCTGCTAAAAGCCGGATTTATAAAACCCATTGCGTATTCTGATTGGTTGTCAAATATCGTTGTAGTTCGAAAAACCAATGGGAAAATTCGAATATGCATCGATTTCAGAAACCTGAATAAAGCCACTCCAAAGGATAATTATCCTTTACCAAACATAGATTTGATAGTCGATAGTACTGCAAATCATGAAATGTTTTCATTTATGGATGGCTATTCAGGCTATAATCAAATCAAACTAAGCCCACGAGATCAGGGTAAGACCGCCTTCACAACCCCATGGGGCACGTACTGCTATACAGTCATGCCCTTTGGTTTGAAAAATGCCGGCGCAACATACCAACGAGCCATGAACACGATCTTCCATGATCAAATTCACGAGCTTGTAGAAGTGTATGTAGATGATCTCTTGGCAAAATCCAAAACCCGATGCACCCATATCGAATGTTTACAAAAAATCTTCGAAAGGCTTAGGCTTTACAAAGTAAAGCTAAACCCTCAAAAATGTGTGTTCGGGGTAGAATCAGGGAAGCTTCTAGGCTTTATGGTGAGCCAAAGGGGAATAGAAGTCGACCCCTCTAAGTGTCGAGCCATCATAGACATGGCTCCACCCTCCAATCTCACCCAAGTCCGTAGCCTTCAAGGTCGATTACAATCTGTGCGCCGATTCATATCGAATCTGGCAACTAGATGCGAACCCTTCAACAAACTGTTGAGGAAGGGTACGAAGTTCTTATGGGATGACGAATGCCAAAAGTCCTTCGAGAGACTAAAGGCATACTTGGTTAATCCCCCCGTTTTGAATCCTCCAAAGCAAGGAAAACCGCTTTTATTATACATCTCCGTGCATGTAAACGCTTTAGGAGCCCTGTTGGCTCAATACGAGGATGACACCCATAAGGAGTATGCCATCTACTATATTTCGAAAACTCTCTTGGCTTATGAACGAAATTATCAAGCCATGGAGAAGACGTGCTTGGCCCTAGTCTGGGCCTGCCAGAAATTCAGACACTACTTCCTAGATCATGAGATCTGGATAGTGTCCAAGCTTGATCCAATCAAGCACTTGTTCGAAAAACCCATTCTCACGGGTAGATTGGGCAAATGGCAACTCCTTCTAATGGAGTATGATCTAAAATACCATCACCAGATCTCCGTTAAGGGGCAAGCCCTAGCAGATTACGTGGCTGACTTCCCCTTGGAGGACGCATATCCCACTCTTGTAGAAATGCCTGATGAAGGCATATTGCAAAACCATTTTCAAAACCACATTTTGGCAAATTCTTTCGAAAACCAAGTGTGGAAGATGCACTTCGACGGGGCACGAAACCAACGAGGGGCTGGTGCCGGGATCATCCTAATCTCCCCTGAAAAGGGCGAGATTCCCATAGCGGTCCGCTTAGATTTCGAATGTTCCAACAACGTAGCTGAGTATGAAGCACTCATACAAGGCTTAAGGATTTCGAAAACTCTAGGGGCATCATGCATCGAGGTCTTTGGAGATTCGCTCCTTGTCATAAACCAGGTTTTAAAAATTTGGCAAGTACGTAATGAGAAACTACTTCCATATCACAAGTTGGCCACTCGATTGGTCCAATCCTTCCGGTCGTGTAAGCTCACACACGTGGGAAGAGAGGACAATGGCATCGCCGATGCCCTCTCCTCCTTGGGTTCAGCCCTGAAGGTCGATCCCATTTCAGGGACCAGATCTTTGGAAATATGGCATGCGCCCCATCCATCCACACACGACTTGGATATTTGCCAAAACACCCCAGAGTCTATTGAAAAACCCTGGTTCTATGACATAAAACAATTTTTAGAAAATAGGGGGTTCACCGAGGATGCCACATCCAAAGATAGGGCATTCATTCGTAAGATTTCGACCCGATACACCATTCTGGGTGGGGTCTTATACAAAAAGAGTTTTACCGGCATTCTGCTTAGATGTATCGACCTAGAGGAGGCTAGGATAGTGATGCACGAGTTCCACGATGGAGAATGTGGAGGTCATATTAATGCCAACATGATGGCGATGAAAATACTTAGAGGGGGTTATTTTTGGTCCACCCTGAAAAAGGATTGTCACGATCATGTTAGGAAGTGTCATCCATGTCAAGTGCATGGGCACGCCATTCATATCCCTTCATCTGCATTGCATTCCGTGGTCAGCCCCTGGCCATTTACCATGTGGGCGTTTGACATTGTAGGCCCCATATTTCCAAAGGCCTCGAATGGGCATCGTTTTATTTTAACAGCCACGGAGTATTTCTCCAAGTGGGTGGAGGCCATTTCCCTAACGAATGTGATGGGGCAACATGTGGTGGCTTTCATCCGGAGGAATATCTTGGCTCGATTTGGGGTTCCACGAGACCTTGTGTCTGATAATGGTACCCCATTCAAGAACGAGCGGATGGTTAAGTTGTGCAACACGTATGGCATAACTCACCACTTCTCCTCGCCCTACTACCCTCAAGGCAACGGCCAAGCCGAAGCCACAAACAAGACTCTCATTGGTATCATTGAGAAGACCTTAGAGAAGGGTAGGAGGTGGCATGAGAAGCTGGATGAAGCCTTATGGGCTTATAGGACTTCCATCCGGACTCCCACAAATGCCACACCATTCGAATTGGTCTATGGCACAAACGCCATTCTTCCCATTCATACCCAACTGCATTCATTCCATACATCCATTGCACTCGACCTCCCCCTAGAGACGCTTCAGCATGCTAGGATGGCCGAACTAGATTTGCTAGATGAGAGGCGACTCCTTGCCATGGATCATGCTCGTGCATACCGACAAAGGATAGCCCGACATTATAGCAAACACATGAGACCTCGCCACTTTGAAGTGGGAGATCTGGTCTTGAAAACCATCCACCATCGTGGCCCACACCCCTTAGGCAAATGGCGCCCCAACTGGGATGGACCCTATGTTGTACGAGCAACCACTACGAACAATTCGTATTGGTTGATCGATGTAGAAGGTAGGAATTTAGCAGATCCTATCAATATTCAATACTTAAAGAAGTATCATGTGTAGGATCTGGATTAAATTCCAGTTTTCGAAAATTTGATAGGGATAGCTGCCCTGAGACGTGTGAATAAGGTGCAAGAGCAATTCGTGTGACCCTGAGTGAGGGAATTCGCACTTGTGAAAGAGTGGAGTTTTCAAAATCGTGGTTACATTTCAAAATCCTTCTTCTTACAAAGAAAGGCCTAGTTCAACATAGCAAGATACTTGCAAATAGTACGTGCTATTTCTAAATAGGCTGATCTGGAATGGATCGAGTGTAGGCTTGGGATAAGTCCTCCCCTCTTCTTTTCTCCTTCCAAAAGGAAAACAAAGGCCCAAATCAAAAGGGAATTTCCCATTTAAAGTGTCTTTCCAAAAGAAAGAAACCAGACTTGAAAAAGAAAAATCGATTCTCTTATAAAAAGAGGGATTAAAGAAAAAATACTCCCAAAGGGAGACCCTCTATGGAAAAAAGGAAAAAGAGGCCAAAAAGCTCAAAAAGAGCAGTTTTCCGCCTTCTATGCCTTAAACCACGGGACACTTCAGAAGGGACCGTGGTATCTCTTTCCCATCCCTGGCTTATCCCAAGCTAAAGCATGGTTCATTTCGAGGAATCCTAAAGTAAAAATAGGATTTACTTACTTGAATTTCATCTTGTTTGAGAATTCGACGTTTCGAGTAAGACGTAGGAATTTGAAATGAAGCTTGTTTTCTTATAAAACCTCCGCTAGATGAGTGAGTGTTAAGACTCAAACAAGGGCAAGCACGAAGAGCTCGAGATCCTTAGGATCGAGACTCAAGACAGTTGTCCCTTTTGTAAATAGCTTTTGTAAATAAGTTTTAAAAACCGAACATCGAACAGCATAGGGTTTTTGCTCACTTGGAGCAGTAGGCCTTGTAAGTCTCTAGAGTTCGACCACACCTGGTCTCTGGGAGGTCGCCACCTTTTGGCACCACACCCATGTCATCTGCATTCCACGCATGGTACTTGCATAAACATGATCCCATTTAGGACCAGATTTCATAAGTGAACCCTTTGGCGTGATATCTCCTCCTACCAGAGTTTGTAAAATTGAGATTTTGCTAAAATGGGACGATCCCATATTCTTCGTGGCTAGATCTAGGGAGACATTAAAAGGGGTGTTTGTCATCTTTGCCCTTATCCAAATCTATTTGGACAAGGCCAAAGAGGGGCATCTGTAAACACCCCGAAATCCCACGAATTTCTTAAACGAATCTGGTTTTATACAAGCAGCCCCAAAGGGCCATTTTGAGTTTGGAAACCCAGGAGCCTTCCAAACAACCCTGTATATATGTTTTAAACTTTATCTTTCAAAAACATATAATATAGCTTTTGAAAACCCTTTTAAAACATGTTTTGAAACCCCGAAGTGGCTTTGCCTGATCAAGACAGGACCAGGAGAGCCAAGAAGAGCCCGGAACCGGAGCACCTGTCGAGCCCGGCGCAGCAACTCTTGCATCTGATTCACACCCCAGGATCTCGAACGTCCAAGACCCTGTTCTTACCAAAATATCATTTGAAGTCATCTCCGGAAGGTAGAAACGGAGGCGGACGACCATGTTGGCGAAGACCCAATGCAGACGGAGTACTGATGCTGTCAGGCCCCGCACGAATCGTCCGTTTCGAACCCAGCTCGAAGGAGTCAGAGTTCAGTTTGGATTGGATCTGGACCATATATATCCAGATCCCAATCCAAACCCATATGTGGACTTGGATTTGGATTTGGATCCAGAGATCCAATCCAATATCCATATCCATGGCCCACATCACCTTCTCATAAATGGAGGTGGGGCCCACTTGAAATTCACGTGGGATATTGGGCATGAGAGAGAGTGGGGGTGATAAATATCAAGAGTGTTGTATTAAGCTTGACTTGTGTGTCAAGTTTGGGTTTAATCTTGTGGTTTAGCCTAATTGAGTGGGTTTAAGCTTGTAATTAGCTAAAACCTAACCTAGGGCTGCACCAACATGAGGTGATCAAGGTCTATGGGTCATGCTAAGGGAGCTCCTTCACCTAAACCTAGCCAAAAATGCCTAAACCTAGCCTAAACCCCTAATCCACCCCTAATCTGAACCTAATCACCTAACCCACTTCCCTAATCCCGGCCTAATCCCAACCTAATCACCTAACCCACTCCCCTAATCCTTCCCTAAACCTAGATTAATTTCCCTAATCCTAGCCTAAACCTAGCCTAAACCACCTAACCTAGCTCACTAAACCTCACCCTAAAACCCAACCACCTAACCTAGCCCTAAACCACCCTTAGCCCACGATTTTCCCAAACCCCTAGTTTTAAAATATCTGGCCCAACCCCATCCAGCCCACCTTATCTACATACTACCCTACCTAAACCACCTAACCACTACCCACAACCCAGCCCTAACCGACCTACCCATCCCCTATTTAAACCCCCCTCATTGTGGGCGGGTTTTTCAAGTGGGAACCACTTTCCACCACCAGCCGGGCCCTCTTCCTCTCCCATCTCTCACCCGTCTTCCCAGCAGCTCCAGCCCCACCAGCCGCCACCTGCTCCGCCACTCTCCCTCTTCCATCCACCATCACTACCCCACCAGCCGGACGCCACCACCTCACTCAGCCGGGCCCTCTCCTTCTCCCATCTTCCACCAGCCGACAGCCACCTTTGCCGCCACTCCTTCCCATTCGGTAAGTCCCCCTAACTCCCTCAAAACCACTCTCTACCACCTCTCCACTCTTAGCCACCCATCTTCCCCTTAGCTCAGCCTCTTTGCCGCCACCACCTAAGCCTAGCCGAACCTAGGATAACCCAAGTGGCTGGCCACTGCTCAGCCACCATCTCCCATTCGGCCGACCTCCCCCTAGGCGTCCTCTTGGCCTTCCCACTAGCTCACCTTTTAGGTCCAGTTTCCCTAAGTCCCTAACTTACCTAGTGACCCTAAGACCCACTTAGTCAGCCACTCTAAACTCCCTACTTGGAGGCGCCGCCCACTTGCCACCGGTCCCCTTCGAGGCGTCCATCCCGCGCCCCATTTGCAGCCGGCCAGCACTCTTGGTCACACACCTTCGCGGAGCTCCCATTTGCAGCCCAAAGCCAAGGCCACGCTCAAGCAAGACCTCTACGGACCAGCTACTTGTAAGTTTCTAAACTCGGTCTTTAATCATACACTTGCTTGAAATTCAATTTGATACGGGGTTGTAATAACGGAGCATAGTCTCCCCCCGCTTGTAATAACGTGGCTTGGCACAACCACACACGTGCACTCTCTTAGTCGTGCACGATTTTGAACACACACGGGCCTAATCAGCCCCTAATATATAAGTATACGTATATATTTCATTTCCGAAGGGTTTTGTTTAAGTTGGGTGTGTTGTCTTTCAATTTAAACACTCTCACACACATTGAGCTTTCGCTCTTATTTGAAAGACCCAAGTAAGGGCCGACCTATACTATTTGGGTTTCATTTCAAGTCGTGTGAGTAAGTCTTTCAATTTAAACACTCTCACACACATTGAGCTTTCGCTCTTATTTGAAAGACCCAAGTAAGGGCCGACCTATACTATTTGGGTTTCATTTCAAGTCGTGTGAGTAAGTCTTTCAATTAAAACACTCTCACACACATTGAGCTTTCGCTCTTATTTGAAAGACCCAAGTAAGGGCCGACCTATACTATTTGGGTTTCATTTATTGTCGTGTGAGTAGTCTTTCAATTCAAGCACTTTCACACACATTGAGCCTTCGCTCTTACTCCCAAGACCTTAGTAAAGGCCTTATTGCAGTTATATTTGGGTTTCATTTATGTCGTGTGTGTAGTACTTCAATTCAAGCACTCTCACACACATTGAGCCTTCGCTCTTACTCCCAGGACCTTAGTCAAGGCCATACTGCAATTTATATTTGGGTTTAATTTCATGTCGTGTGTGTAAGTCTTTCAATTCAAACACGCACCCACATTGAGCCTTCGCTCTTATTTGCAAGACCCGAGTAAGGGCTCATATACATAAGATATATACATATTTCCCTTCGGTTATTTCCCTTTGGTTATTTCCCTTCGGTTATTTCCCTTCGGTTATTTCCCTTCTGTTATTTCCCTTCAGCATTGTCTTTACATTTCGGGTTTTCCCCTTGGAGTAGCGTGAGTTTGCATTGCATCTACGCCATACCACGAGGTAGGACGCATATTGCATCGAAGCAACCCCCGCTCGAATTCGCCCATGTAGTGGAGTGTTCATAACACACAAACTAGGCGACCCAAAAGGGGATAAAAGAAAAGACTTAGGCACGTGCAAATCCACGTAATCTAAAACATGCAATCGCATCTTAAAGACCCGAAATAGACACCTCGAATCGTTTCGTAGACTTTCTCCCTAAAACTCGATTTTTGCAAAAGCGTACAGACTGACCCTTGCGCATCGGTGCAAGAAGGTCTGCGACGACAAGAGCTCACTTGCTCACAGTCGCCACGTTTAGAAGTCAGTGTTAAATATATCTTCGCTAGCTTAAAGTAAGCTAGCTGGCACGCCCTGTTTGTATACATAGGCCTTAGACGCACGATAAGATCCACTCCAAGCCACGAAAGGGGCGAAGAGGCGGGGATTTTCGCGCGTCTACAAAGAGCTCACTTGCTCACAGTCGCCACGTTTAGAAGTCAGTATTGATATATCTTCGCTAGCTTAAGTAAGCTAGCTGGCACGCCCTGTTTGTATACATAGGCCTTAGACGCACGATAAGATCCACTCCAAGCCACGAAAGGGGCGAAGAGGCGGGGATTTTCGCGCGTCTATAGTACTCATGGGAGGATTATGAGCCAAGTTATTTTACTTGATCTCAGTAAACGTGGAGAACAGCAGAAGAGGCTCATTCTTGCAGCAACTTCATTTGATGGGTATCGGTATCTTGTTCCCCCAGCTGCACAGATGATTGTTGACATTGACGAAACTTGATACAACGTGGTGACAGGAATCCATCTGGCAAGTGTTCTACCCCAGTTATGACGACCATCAAGTGGTATATTAATGATCAATGAAGTAGCCGATACAAACCCTGAAGAAGGTGTCCCCTGCTTGAATGATTCTTATGTCATGTCAGCATCAGGAGGTTAAATACACCATCAAGGCCACAAACATTCCCCTGACAATATCAAGGAGCTGCCGACCAAGGCAAGATGTGTATCTCTAACGGTGGCATCTTTACCTGTTTTCGGTTCATCATCAGGTATCCATGCCAATTAGGTTGGTGATCTTTATTTCGCTGGTTCCACTGATCATGGGTCTGATTTCGCTGCTGAGAATTTGATCAGTAACTTAGATGGTCTAGACGTCAATGCCGTAGATAGTTTGATTTCTGATTTGATGCACCGTGAGGATTCTTTCGTTGACCATTCTAGCTCTCCTGGATCTGCTTCTATGTGTAAATTGGCTTCATTGAAGAATTGCATAATGAAGTTGTTAGAGAGAAAAGAAAATGAAATTGATCAGTCAGAAAATGAACTCAGGTCACTGTTCTCTGAAACTGAGGGCATTATCACTTGTCAGGCAGCTACTAATGCAGGTGATGGTGTTATGAAAGCGCTTGGGAAAAACACAAAAGACAGCTACCTGTTAAAAGGTTATGCTTTAAACACAGGCTGTGCTGCACAAGGAGTGCCTACAAGAGTTGCGCCTGCAAGAATCGCTTTCAATCTTCAAAAGACCAATATGCAACTAGGACGCTTATTGGATATGTATCAAATAAAAGCAGTGGATTTGATCGTTTCACAAAGTGTCACGAAATTACCTGCTCCTATGCTTGAAGACGAAGAAGAATGGCTTTTGAGTCTCTCACGATTCAGTTGTCGTTACCATCAACGTAATGGAACCATCTAAAGAGAATCAATCAAATCCGTGGCTGCTTATCATGTTGGCCAAACATAGCAAGCTGTGTTTCCTGCAAATGAAGGCAAAAGACGATCAAGGCAAGGAAAACGCTCCACTTGCCATACGTCGCATCAGTTGGAGCAAACCCATTTTAGCAACTTCTCCACAGCAAACGATTATTAATTGGGAAGGCATGTGCAACAGCCACTTACCAAGTTCAGCTCCCATCGATTCCTGCAAGGAACACCACAACAGTAAGGAGGACGTGTACAACATCCACTTACCAAATAGCACGATGATTGATTTCAGCAAGTAACGGCGGTGATCGACTCGGTGAAGGTAGGTCCATCTATAGCAACGTGAAACAACCAGCTCCACTAGACTAGCTGATCTTCCCTTGCTACCAAATCCAGCACCAACTTACCATGTTGAATCACATTAAGCCTCATCCAATTCCATGCTGGTGGTCGAATTCAGCAACTAACTACAGCAAGTAGTTGCCAGAACCAGCAGCACTTCCCAAATACGATTTTTGCAGCAATTACATGCCAAAAACGAATTTGATCAGCAAGGCAACTTGCCTTGCCCAATGCTACACCAAAGGGGCACCTTTTGGCCTATAAAAGGAGCCTGAAGGAGGCTGCAAAGGGATCCTCCGGTGACCACAAAACCTCAATCTGGGAAAACCAAGAAAACAGGAACAGTCAGTCCGAAAATTTAGAGAAATAGAGAGAGAGAGAGAGAAAGGAAGAAAAGAAGGAGAAGAAGGAAGTCCAGCCTGGTTCCGACGTTCGACGATCGTCCGGCGAAGTGCTCCTACGTCCCCTCTCACTCACACAGGTTGGAATTCTTGCACAAATTGGTTTTAATCCATGAGAACCTGAAAAAGCACAGATTCTGGAAATTTGTACATGAATCAAGGCTTTGAGCCCATGTTCTTCATTTATATCGATACAAACATGCATAATTCCTTCATGAACGAAACAAAAATCCATGTTTGTATGATTTCCATGCTTTATTAGGACTGATACAGGTTGAACTTTGTTCTAGAATCATCTTAGGAACCTTCTGAAATTTTCTGTAAAACCGGTTTCTGAAACTGTCTGTGCACATGCGTCTGATCACAGAATTTTTATAGACAAACGAATAAGCCAATTGCTTCGAAATTTTGCATGAATAATCTAGACATATCAGAAGTTCTTAGATAAAATTGTGAGGAATTGTTATGAAATTTTGCCTAGCCAATTATATCCGTGAAGTTTATACAAAATCCAGATTGCGTTTTACAGAAACAAAATGTTCAGTAACAGACCTCTGTTCTTTTGCCCATATCTCTGCAACCACTGAGTGCAATTGGATGAAATTTGATTCTTTGAAAACCTAACATCCGTGTCTTTCTAACACAACAAATTTCATCGAAATTGGATGATCGAGCACTGAGATATTGCTGTTTTTCTGAGCTTCTGATCTACAGAAACAGGGCTGTTCTGAATGTTATAACAGTTTCTGATTCTGTATTTAATTCTCAGAAAATAAAGAACTAAATTACAAAATAAAAATATATTCTGATTCTACACATAAATATATCTATTCTGTAAAAGTTTTAGAATTTTTGGAGAATCAGAAATATTTTTAAAAATTCAGAGAACAGGCCTCTGAAACTGAACAGGTTCTGCAAATCTAAGAATCTGAAATTTTTCAGAAATCAAGAACTTAAACACAAATCTGAACTTTGGAAAATCTGGTTTTTCCTTTTTCGAATTAACGGATTCAAACAAATTTCAAGCGTCTAGGCTGACCCTTGAGCGCCGGTTCAAGAAGGCCTAAGTCGAAAAGATCTCACTTGTCCACAATCGTTCTAAGAAGTCAGAAAAACATAATTTGTTAGTTTTGGTAAACTAACTGGCACGCTCGCGCAACCCGATGTAGTTCGAGGGTTTGATTTCGAATCCCAAACGATTTGAAATAAAATCACGTCTACAACAAGCAATCGAGTCTCTCATTTAGGGTTGCACAATTTGCTTTGATCCTCACTCACGAAGTTTCAAAGAGAGGTTTTCAAAATATTTTCAAAAATAGGGCTTAGCTTAGACTCTACACGTAGTATTTTTTCAAAAATTAAGCATTCATAGGGTCGGCTATGTTCCTACCCTCCACATCGACTAGCCAATAGGCGTTGTTCGTGGTGGTTCCACGCACAACATAAGGGCCATCCCACTTGGGCCGCCACTTTCCAAGTGGATGTGGGCCATGATATTGGATGACTTTGAGCACAAGGTCTCCCATTTTGAAGTGGCGAGGTCTCATATGCTTCTCATAGTGTCGGGCCATCCTTTGCCGGTATGCATGTGCATGATCCATGGCAAGGAGCCTTCGCTCATCTAACAAGTCAAGCTCGGCCATTCTAGCATGCTAAAGCGTCTCTAGGGGAAGGTCGAGTGCAATGGATGTATGAAATGAATGAATTTTAGTATGAATGGGGAGAATGACATTTGTGCCATAGACCAACTGTAAACACTCCGAAATCCCACGAACTTCTCAAATAAAACCTGGTTTTGTAAATGCAGCTGTAAACACCCCGAAATCCCACGAATTCCTCAAAACAAACCTGGTTTTGTAAAAGCAGACCCAAAGGGCCATTTTAAGTCTGGAAACCCAGGAGCCTTCCAGGCAACCCTGTACATATGTTTTGAACTTTATATTTTAAAAATGTATAATATGGCTTTAAAAACCTTTTAAAACACATTTTTGAAACCCCAAAGCAGCTTGGCCTAAGCAAGACAGGACCAGAAAAGATAAGGAGAGCCCAGAACTGGAGCACAAGTCAAGCCCGGCACAGCAACTCTCGCGTTGAATCCACCCCTAGGATCTCGAACGTCCAAGACCCTGTTATCATCAAAACATTACTTGAAATCAGCTTCGGAAGGCGAAAATAGAGGCGGACGATCATGTTGGCGAAGACCCAACACAGACGGAGTACTGATGCTGTCAGACCTCGCACAAACCGTTCGTTTCGAACACAGCCCGAAGGAGTCAGAATTCAGTTTGGATTGGATCTGGACCATATATATCCAGATCCCAATCCAAACCCCTGTGTGGACTTAGATTTGGATTTGGATCCAGAGATCCAATCCAATATCCATGTCCATGGCCCACATCACCTTCTCATAAATGGAGGTAGGGCCCACTTGAACTTCACGTGGGATTATGGGCATGAGAGAGAGTGGGGGAGGATAAGATTAGAGTGTGTTTGTAATTAAGCTTGACTTGTGTGTCAAGTTTGGGGTTAATCATGTGGGTTAGCCTAATTAAAGTGGGTTTAAGCTTGTAATTAGCCAAAACCTAACCAAGGGCTGCACCAACATTATGCAACAAGGCCCCTGGGTCATGCAAAGGGAGCTCCTTAATCCAATCCTAACCAAAAACCACTAATCCTAGCCTTTTACCCTAATCCTGTCCTAAACCTAGCCTAATCACCCAACCCACTTCCCTAATCCCAACCTAATCACCTAACCCACTTCTCTAATCCTTCCCTAAACCTAACCTAATCCTAGCCTAATCACCTAACCCACCCCACTAAACCTCACCCCAAAACCAACCCACCTAGCTAAACCCTAAACCTCTAAACCACCCCACCTAAACCTAGCACACCATCTACCCAAAACCCCTTGTATGAAAATATCTGGCCCCTCCCCAAAACCAGCCCACCTTATCACCACACCACCACCCCTAGACCACCTTACCACTATCCCAATACCAGCCCCAACCGCCCTCTTCAGCCCTATATAAACCCCCCCGCCCCCCAAGGGGCGGGTTTTGGGATCCTCTTCCAGCCCAACCGAGCCCATCCTGGCCCAGCCGACTCCAACCACTTCCAGTCGAACCACCACCACCTTGCTCCACCTGCACCACCACACCCCAACTGGCCAACCACCCGTCGCCACCCTTTCCATCCGGCCGAACCATCCACCTCAACTGCCCGGCTGCCTCTCTTCCATCCACCGCCTCTTTTCAACACCCGGTTAGTATCCCCACCTCACTCCACCTTTTCTTCACTCCCCCTCCACTCTCAACCACCCACATCACCACCACATCACCCTAACACCAGCCACCCGCCTAGAACCACTCCCCTTAGCAGTCGGTCACTCCACCTAGCTCCCTAGGACCTGTCCCTTACACTTCCCACCAGCCCCTAACTCCTTCTCACACGACACCCTAGCTAGCTCCCTTCCCATCCACCACATCCCTAGCCACTCTAGCAGTCGGCCACCACCAAGTTTCCCTTAGTCGGCCACTCCAACCGACTGTTCCATATCCATTCGGCCAGCCACCCGCCAGCCATATACCTCCCTTAGGCACTCCCTTAGACACTCCCTTAGGCTCCCATTTAGTGCCACATTTCCTAACACTACACCCTCCCTTAGTGACCCTACTTAGTCACTTTAGCCCAACACATCAAGGCAGCCCCCTTCATAACAGCTGACCACCTTCAAGGCGCCCCTCCCGCGCACCATTTCCATCCGGCCAGCAGCCCCCCTTGCCGTTCAATTCCGAGGAGCTCCCTCTTGCAGCCCAAGGCGAAGGCCAAGCCCACGCTCAAGCAAGGCATCTTCGGACCAGCTATAAGTAAGTGCCTAACACGGTCCTTCATTGTAGACTTGCTTGAATTAAATTCGATACGGGGTTGTAATAACGGAGCATAGTCTCCCCCCGCTTGTAATAACGTGGCTTGGCACACCCACACACACGTGCACTCTCTTAGTCGTGCACGATTTTGAACACACACGGGCCTAATCAGCCCCTAAGATATAAATATATATATATATATATATATATATACTTTAACTTACGTAGGGTTTTGCTTAAGTTGAGTGTGTTGTCTTTCCATTCAAGCACGCACACACATTGAGCCTTCGCTCTTATTTGTAAGACCCAAGTAAGGGCCGCGCTATACTATTTGGGTTTAATTTCATGTTGTGTGCGTAGTACTTCAATTCAAGCACTCACACACATTGAGCTTTCACTCTTATTCCCAAGACCTTAATCAAGGCCATACTGCAATTTATATTTGGGTTTAATTTCATGTTGTGTGCGTAGTACTTCAATTCAAGCACTCACACACATTGAGCTTTCGCTCTTATTCCCAAGACCTTAATCAAGGCCATACTGCAATTTATATTTGGGTTTAATTTCATGTTGTGTGCGTAGTACTTCAATTCAAGCACTCACACATATTGAGCTTTCTCTCTTATTCCCAAGACCTTAGTTAAGGCCATATTGCAAGTTATATTTGGGTTTCATTTCATGTCGTGTGTGTAGTCTTTCAATTGAAGCACGCACCCACATTGAGCCTTCCCTCTTATTGGCAAGACCCGAGTAAGGGCCCATATATACCTTATATACGTATCTCTCTTCGGCAATTTCCCTTCGGCATTTATATTTCAAGTCATTTCCCTTAAGTCATTTCCCTTCGGCATTGTCTTTACATTCGGGTTTTCCCTTTGGAGTAGCGTGAGTTTGCATTGAATATACGCCATACCACGAGTTAGGATGCATATTGCATCGAAGCAAGCCCCGTACTCCCGCTCAAATTCACCACATTTAGTGGAGTGTTCATAACACACACCTAGGTGGCCCTTAAAGGGATAAAAAGAAAGACTTAGGCACGTGCAAATTCACGTGATCTAAAATCTGGAAATTGTATTAAAGACCCGAATCAAACACCTCAAACCGCTTTTGTAGGCTTTTTCTACCCTAAAACTCGATTTTTAAAGCGTACAGACTAACCCTTGCGCATCGGTATAAGAAGGTCTGCGACAACAAGAGCTCACTTGCTCACAGTCGCCACGTTAGAAGTCAGGCTAAAATATATCTTCGCTAGCTTAGGTAAGCTAGCTGGCACGCCCTGTTTATACAAATAGGACTTAGACACACGAAAAGATTCGTCCCAGGCCTAAGAAACCAGGGAGGCGGAGGTTTTCCTACGTCTACAGAGTTTGGCACGCCCGGTGGGAAGTGAGTCTTTCCAAAAATCGAGTTAATCTAGAAACTTACGAAAAATTTTCAAAGAGGTGTCATTTTTAACTTTGTTTTCTTTGCTTGTACTTAGGAAATTTTGAAAAAGCTTGAAAAGCATGTCAAAATCCAACCCAAGTGAAGTGTCGAGCCAAGGCTCATGCGCGTCAAGTTCTCACTCTAGGAGGATTTTCAAAAACAAGATCAAACTAGATGAAATCGAGGACTTGAGAAGGGAATTTGAGGCCAAAATCGATGCTCTCAGCCAAGAGGCTGAAGTAGGGGATTCGTGTTCATCAAACGGTGAACAAAGGCCTAAGAAAAAATCTGAAAAACCTCTCAAGCACAAAGAGGCCTCCATAATGGAAGGCAACCAATACCACGAGTCCTTCACACAAAAGGACCATAAAGCCCTACAACAGTTGCTGAAAGGGCAGAACAAAGAGAAAAGAAGTTACGCCCTGTCTGATTTCCTTCCTATGGATTACGAAACAGACAGTGATGACGAAATACCGAACTTTCATCGGTATGATGGCATGGGAGTGTAAACACCCCGAAATCCCATGAGTTCCTCAAATCAACCTGGTTTTGTAAAAGCAGCCCCAAAGGGCCATTTTGAGTCTGGAAACCCAGGAGCCTTCCAAACAACCCTGTACATATGTTTTGAACTTTATATTTCAAAAATATATGATATGGCTTGAAAAACCTTCTTAAAACATGTTTTGAAAAACCCTGAAGCAGCTTGGCCTCATCAAGATAGGACCAGAAAAGCCAAAGAGAGCCCGGAACTGGAGCACATGTCAAGCCCGGAACAGCGACTCTCATATCAAATTCACCCCCAGGATCTCGAACGTCCATGACCCTGTTATCATCAAAACATCATTTGAAGTCATCTCCGGAAGGCAAAAACAGAGGCGGACGATCATGTTGGCGAAGACCCAATGCAGACGGAGTACTGATGTTGTCAGGACCCGCACAAACCGTTCGTTTCGAATACAGCTCGAAGGAGTCAGAATTCAGTTTGGATTGGATCTGGACCATATATATCCAGATCCCAATCCAAACCCATGTATGGACTTAGATTTGGATTTGGATTCAAAAATCCAATCCAATATCCATATCCATGGCCCACATCACCTTCTCATAAATGGAGGTGGGGCCCACTTGAATTTCACGTGGGATTATGGGCATGAGAGAGAGTGGGGGAGGATAAGATCAAGTGTGTGTTGTAATTAAGCTTGACTTGTGTGTCAAGTTTGGGGTTAATCATGTGGGTTAGCTTGATTAAGTAGGTTTAAGCTTGTAATTAGCCAAAACCTAACCTAGGGCTGCACCAACATGATGTGATTAGGGTCCATGGGCATTGCAAAGGGAGCTCCTTCACCTAATCCTAACTAAAAACACCTAATCCTAGCCTTCTACCCTAATCCGGTCCTAATCTGAGACTAATCACCTAACCCACTTCCCTAATCCCAACCTAATCACCTAACCCACTTCCCTAATCCTTCCCTAAACCTAGGTTAATTTCCCTAAACCTAACCTAATCCTAGCCTAATCACCTAACCTACCTCACTAAACCTCACCCTAAAACCAACCCACCTAGCTAAACCCTAAACCTCTAAACCACCCCTAGCACACAACCTACCCAAACCCCTTGTATTTAAAATATCTGGCCCTACCCTTTCCAGCCCACCTTACCACCATACCACCACCCCTAGACCACCTAACCACTACCCTAATACCAGCCCCAACCGCCTCTTGCAGCCCTATATAAACCCCCCCCCCCCTTTGGGGCGGGTTTCCCCATCTTCAATCATCCTATCTCATCCCCTCTCCAGCCCAGCCGACTCCAACCTTGCTCCACTTGCCCCACAGCCAGCCCCCACCTGCGCCACTACCTCCCAGCCAAGCACCACCACCACCACCACTCCAGCCAAGGTCCACATCGCCACCATTCCGTCCAGCCGAATCCCATCCTGCGCATCCAAACCACCCGGCTGCTCCCCTTCCATCCGCCACCGCCTCTTCACTCGGTTAGTACCCCACACTCCACCTTACTCCTTCTCCACTCCCTCTCCACTCTCAGCCACCCACCATACCACCACCTTACCCTAATACCAGCCACTTGCCACCACCACTCCCACTCGGCCAGGCCATAACCACCCTAACTACCCGCCACTACCTAGACACCCTTGCTACACCCGGCCACCCCATCCAACTCCCTAAGACCTGCCCATATTACCTCCCCACATCCACCACTACCTTACCCCATCTCCTAGCTAGTTCCCTTCCCTTCCACCACTCCTAGCCACCCTAGCAGCCCGCCACCACCAAGTTCCCCTAGTCGGCCACTCCAACCAACTGTCCCCCATCCATTCGGCCAGCCACCCGCCAACCCTAGACACTCCATTAGACCTTCCCTTAGACTCCCCTTAGTGCCATACTCCCTAACATCACAAACCTTCCTTAGTGGCCCTACATACTCACCTTAGCCCCATGCATAAAACCAACCCTTCGCTAAGTAGCCGGCCACCTTTGAGGCGTCTCCTCCGCGCACCTAAGGCATCCGGCCAGCGACCCCTTGCCGTTCAACTCCGCGGAGCTCCCTCTTGCAGCCCAAGGCGAAGGCCAAGCCCACGCTCAAGCAAGGCATCTTCGGACCAGCTATTAGTAAGTGCCTAACTCGGTCCTTAGTTGTATACTTGCTTAAGATTCAATTCGATACGAGGTTGTAATAACGGAGCATAGTCTCCCCCCGCTTGTAATAACGTGGCTTGGCACACCCACACACGTGCACTCTCTTAGTTGTGCACGATTTTGAACACACACGGGCCTAATCAGCCCCTAATACATAAATAAATATATATATATATATATACTTTAATTTTCGTAGGGTTTTTGCTTAAGTTGGGTGTGTTGTCTTTCAATTCAAGCACTCACACACATTGAGCCTTCACTCTTAGTTGAAAGACCCAAGTAAGGGCTGAGCTATACTATTTGGGTTTTCATTTCATGTCGTGTGTGTAAGTCTTTCAATTCAAGCACTCACACACATTGAGCCTTCGCTCTTATTTGAAACACCCAAGTAAGGGCCGAGCTATACTATTTGGGTTTTCATTTCATGTCGTGTGTGTAAGTCTTTCAATTCAAGCACTCACACACATTGAGCCTTCGCTCTTATTTGAAAGACCCAAGTAAGGGCCGAGCTATACTATTTGGGTTTTCATTTCATGTCGTGTGTAAAACTCTTTCAATTCAAGCACTCACACACATTGAGCCTTCGCTCTTATTTGAAAGACCCAAGTAAGGGCCGTGTTATACTATTTGGGTTTAATTTCATGTTGTGTGCATAGTACTTCAATTCAAGCACTCACACACATTGAGCTTTCGCTCTTATTCCCAAGACCTTAATCAAGGCCATACTGCAAGTTATATTTGGGTTTTATTTCATGTCGTGTGTGTAAGTCTTTCAATTCAAGCACGCACCCACATTGAGCCTTCGCTCTTATTTGCAAGACCCAAGTAAGGGCACGTATATACCCTATATACATATCTCCCTTCGGCATTTACATTAAGTCATTTCCCTTCGGTTATTTCCCTTCGGCATTGTCTTTACATTCGGGTTTTCCCTTTGGAGTAGCGTGAGTTTGCATTGCATCTACGCCATACCACGAGGTAGGACGCATATTGCATCGAAGCAAACCCTGTACTCCCGCTCAAATTCGCCCATGTAGTGGAGTGTTCATAACACACAAACTCGGTGGCCCATAAAGGGATAAAAAGAAAGACTTAGGCACGTGCAAATCCACGTGATCTAAAATATGCAATCGTATCTAAAAGACCCGAATTAAACACCTCGAATCGCTTCGTAGGCTTTCTATACCCTAAAAACTCAATTTTTCAAAGCGTACAGACTGACCCTTGCACATCGGTGCAATAAGGTCTGCGACGACAAGAGCTCACTTGCTTACAGTCGCCACGATTAGAACTCAGCTCAAAATATATCTTCGCTTGCTTAGGTAAGCTAGCTGGCACGCCCTGTTTATATAAATAGGCCTTAGACACACGAGAAGATCCGCTCCAGGCCCTAAAAAGGCAAGAGGCAGGGATTTTCGCACGTCTACAGAGATTGGCATGCCCGGTGGGACGTGGGCCTTTCAAGAATCGAGTTTTTAGTTAAAAGCTTGCGAAAAATTTTAAAAAGGTGTTGTTTTAACTTGTTTTCTTTGCTTGTACTTAGGACATTTTGAAAAAGCTTGAAAAGCATGTCAAAATCCAATCCAAGTGAAGTGTCGAGCCAAGGCTCATGCGCATCAAGTTCTCACTCTAGGAGGATTTTCAAAAACAAAATAAAACTAGATGAAATCGAGGACCTGAGAAGGGAATTTGAGGCCAAAATCGATGCTCTCAGCCAAGAGGCTGAAGTAGGCGATTCATGTTCATCAAATGGTGAACCAAGGCCTAAGAAAAAGTCTGAAAAACCTCGCAAGCACAAAGAGGCCTCCGTAATGGAAGGCAACCAATACCACGAGTCCTTCACACAAAAGGACCGTAAAGCCCTACAGCAGTTGCTGAAAAGGCAAAATAAAGAGAAAAGAAGCTACGCCCTGTCTGATTTCCTTTCTATGGATTACGAAACAGACAATGACGATGAAATACTGAACTTCCATCGGTATGATGGCATGGGAGACCCTAGGTCTCACTTGCAATAACGTGGCTTGGCACACCCACACACGTGCACTCTCTTAGTTGTGCACGATTTTGGACACACACTGGCCTAATCAGCCCCTAATACATAAATATATATATATACTTTGATTTTGTAGGGTTTTGCTTAAGTTGGGTGCGTTGTCTTTCAATTCAAGCACTCTCACACACATTGAGCTTTTGCTCTTATTTGAAAGACCCAAGTAAGGGCCGACCTATACTATTTGGGTTTCATTTCATGTCGTGTGTGTAAGTCTTTCAATTCAAGCACTCTCACACACATTGAGCTTTCGCTCTTATTTGAAAGACCCAAGTAAGGGCCGACCTATACTATTTGGGTTTCATTTCATGTCATGTGTGTAAGTCTTTCAATTCAAGCACTCTCACACACATTGAGCTTTCGCTCTTATTTGAAAGACCCAAGTAAGGGCCGACCTATACTATTTGGGTTTCATTTCATGTCATGTGTGTAAGTCTTTCAATTCAAGCACTCTCACACACATTGAGCTTTCGCTCTTATTTGAAAGACCCAAGTAAGGGCCGACCTATACTATTTGGGTTTCATTTCATGTCGTGTGTGTAAGTCTTTCAATTCAAGCACGCACCCACATTGAGCCTTCGCTCTTATTTGCAAGACCCGAGTAAGGGCCCATATACATACTCTATATACATATCTCCCTTCGGCATTTACATTTCAAGTCATTTCCGTTTGGTTATTTCCCTTCGGTATTGTCTTTACATTTCGGGTTTTCCCTTTGGACTAGCGTGAGTTTGCATTGCATCTACGCCATACCACGAGGTAGGACTGTAAACACCCCGAAATCCCACGAATTTCTTAAACAAATCTGGTTTTGTACAAGCAGCCCCAAAGGGCCATTTTTGAGTCTGGAAACCCAGGAGCCTTCCAGACAAGCCCACTATATACATTTTAAACTTCATACTTCAAAAATATGTAATATAGCTTTTGAAAACCTGTTAAAACACGTTTTTGAAACCCCGAAGCAGCTTGGCCTAATCCAGACAGGACCAGGAGAGCTAAGAAGAGCCCGGAACCGGAGCACACGTCAAGCCCGGCACAACTCTTGTATCTGATTCACACCCCAGGATCTCGAACGTCCAAGACCCTGTTCTTATCAAAATGTCATTTGAAGTCATCTCCGGAAGGCAGAAACGGAGGCGGACGACCACGTTGGCGAAGACCCAACGCAGACGGAGTACTGATGCTATCAGGCCCCGCACAAATCGTCCGTTTCGAACCCAGCTCGAAGGAGTCAGAGTTCAGTTTGGATTGGATCTGGACCATATATATCCAGATCCCAATCCAAACCCATGTGTGGACTTGGATTTGGATTTGGATTCAAAAATCCAATCCAATATCCATATCCATGGCCCACATCACCTCCTCATAAATGGAGGTGGGGCCCACTTGAAATTCACGTGGGATCATGGGCATGAGAGAGAGTGGGGATGGAAAATATCAAGAGTGTTGTAATTAAGCTTGACTTGTTTGTCAAGTTTGGGTTTAATCATGTGGTTTAGCCTAATTGAGTGGGTTTAAGCTTGTAATTAGCCAAAACCTAACCTAGGGCTGCACCAACATGAGGTGGTTAAGGTCTATGGGCCATGCTAAGGGAGCTCCTTCACCTAAACCTAACCCAAAACGCCTAATCCTAGCCTACCACCCTAATTCACCCCTAATCTGAGCCTAATCACCTAACCCACTTCCCTAATCCCGGCCTAATCCCAACCTAATCACCTAACCCACTTCCCTAATCCTTCCCTAAACCTAGGTTAATTTCCCAAAACCTAGTCTAAACCTAGCCTAATCACCTAACCTAGCTCACTAAACCTCACCCTAAAACCCAACCACCTAACCTAGCCCTAAACCCCTAAACCACCCCTAGCCCACAATCTACCCAAACCACTAGTTTTTAAAATATCTGGCCCAACCCTTTCCAGCCCACCTTATCTTCATACCACCCTACCTAAACCACCTAACCACTACCCCAAACCCAACCCTAACCGACCTACCCATCCCTACATAAACCCCCCCCCCCCTTGGGGGCGGGTTTTCCTATCTAGTGGCTTCACCCATTCCAGCCGAGTCCCCTCCTTCCCCAGGTCCAGCCGAGTCCCACCATCTCCCACCTGCTCCACCTGCACCGCCACCTGATCTCCACCTACACCCCCATCTCCCAGCCGGACGCCACCACTTGCATCACTTCCCAACCACCCGGCTTCTCTCTTCCAGCCGAGCACCACCTTCTCCCCATTCGGTAAGTACCCCCCCAACTCTACCTAACTCCTTCTCTACTCCCTCTCCACTCCTAGCCACCCACCATACCACCATCTTACCTACACATCATCCCTTTGCTGCCACCATTCTCACTCAGCCGAACCTATCACAACCTAAACTATCGGCCACTACCTAACCATCCTATCTACATCCGGCCACCCTATAAGACTCCCATTCGGCCTTCCCCTAAACTCCCTTAGGTTCATATTCCCTAACACTCACTTGGCCCAACCCCTTTAATTTTCCACATCAAGGCGACACCCCCTTGCAGCCGGCCACCTTCGAGGCGCCTATCCCGCGCCCCACTTGCAGCCGGCCAGCACCCTTTGTCATCCACCCTCGCAGAGCTCCCGTTTGCAGCCCAAGGCGAAGGCCAAGCCCACGCTCAAGCAAGGCCTCTACGGACCAGCTACTCGTAAGTGCCTAAACTCGGTCTTTAGTTGTATACTTGCTTGAGATTCAATTTGATACGGGGTTGTAATAACGGAGCATAGTCTCCCCCCACTTGTAATAACGTGGCTTGGCACACCCACACACGTGCACTCTCTTAGTTGTGCACGATTTTGAACACACACGGGCCTAATCAGCCCCTAATACATAAGTGTATATATATACTTTCATTTTCGAAGGGTTTTTGCTTAAGTTGGGTGCGTTGTCTTTCAATTCAAGCACTCACACACATTGAGCTTTCGCTCTTATTTGAAAGACCCAAGTAAGGGCCGACCTATACTATTTGGGTTTTATTTCATGTCGTGTGAGTAAGTCTTTCAATTCAAGCACTCACACACATTGAGCTTTCGCTCTTATTTGAAAGACCCAAGTAAGGGCCGACCTATACTATTTGGGTTTTATTTCATGTCGTGTGAGTAAGTCTTTCAATTCAAGCACTCTCACACACATTGAGCCTTCGCTCTTATTCCCAAGACCTTAGTAAAGGCCTTATTGCAGTTATATTTGGGTTTCATTTATGTCGTGTGTGTAGTACTTCAATTCAAGCACTCTCACACACATTGAGCCTTCGCTCTTACTCCCAAGACCTTAGTCAAGGTGATACTGCAATTTATATTTGGGTTTAATTTTATGTCGTGTGTGTAAGTCTTTCAATTCAAGCATGCACCCACATTGAGCCTTCGCTCTTATTTGCAAGACCCGAGTAAGGGCTCATATACATACTCTATATACATATCTCCCTTCGGTTATTTCCCTTCGGTTATTTCCCTTCAGTATTGTCTTTACATTTCGGGTTTTCCCTTTGGAGTAGCGTGAGTTTGCATTGCATCTACGCCATACCACGAGGTAGGACGCATATTGCATCAAAGCAAGCCCCGCTCGAATTCGCCCATGTAGTGGAGTGTTCATAACACACAAACTAGGTGGCCCGAAAAGGGATAAAAGAAAAGACTTAGGCACGTGCAAATCCACATGATCTAAAACATGCAATCGCATTTTAAAGACCCGAAATAGACACCTCGAACCGCTTCGTAGACTTTCTCTCCAAAACTTGATTTTTGCAAAGCGTACAGACTGACCCTTGCGCATCGGTGCAAAAAGGTCTGCGATGACAAGAGCTTACTTGCTCACAGTCGCCACGTTTAGAAGTCAGTGTTAAATATATCTTCGCTAGCTTAAGTAAGCTAGCTGGCACGCCCTGTTTGCATACATAGGCCTTAGATACACGAGAGGATCCGCTCCGAGCCCTGAAAAAGGTGAGAGGCGGGGATTTTCGCGCGTCTACAAGGACGCATATTGCATCAAAGCAAGCCCCGCTCGAATTCGCCCATGTAGTGGAGTGTTCATAACACACAAACTAGGTGGCCCGAAAAGGGATAAAAGGAAAGACATAGGCACGTGCAAATCCACGTGATCTAAAATATGCAACCGCATCTAAAAGACCCGAATTAGACACCTCGAACCGCTTCGTAGACTTTTGTAGACGCGCGAAAAATCCCTGCTTCTCACCTTTTCATGGCTCGGAGCGGATCCTCTCGTGTGTCTAAGGCCTATTTATGCAAACAGGGCATGCCAGCTAGCTTACCTAAGCTAGCGAAGATATATTTAACACTGACTTCTAATCGTGGCGACTGTGAGCAAGTGAGCTCTTGTCGTCGCAGACCTTCTTGCACCGATGCGCAAGAGTCAGTCTGTACGCTTTGCAAAAATCGAGTTTTGGGAGAGAAAGTCTACGAAGCGGTTCGAGGTGTCTAATTCGGGTCTTTTAGATGCGGTTACATTTTTTTAGATCACGTGGATTTGCACGTGCCTAAGTCTTTCCTTTTATCCCTTTTCGGGCCACCTAGTTTGTGTGTTATGAACACTCCACTACATGGGCGAATTCGAGCGGGGCTTGCTTTGATGCAATATGCGTCCTACCTCGTGGTATGGCATAGATGCAATGCAAACTCACGCTACTCCAAAGGGAAAACCTGAATGTAAAGACAATACTGAAGGGAAATAACCGAAGGGAAATGACTTGTAAAGTAAAATGCCGAAGGGAGATATGTATATAGAGTATGTATATGAGCCCTTACTCGGGTCTTGCAAATAAGAGCGAAGGCTCAATGTGGGTGCGTGCTTGAATGGAAAGACTTACACACATGACATGAAATTAAACCCAAATATAAATTGCAGTATGGCCTTGACTAAGGTCTTGGGAGTAAGAGCGAAGGCTCAATGTGTGTGAGAGTGCTTGAATTGAAGTACTACGCACACGACATGAAATTAAACCCAAATATAACTGCAATAGGCCTTGACTAAGGTCTTGGGAGTAAGAGCGAAAGCTTAATGTGTGTGAGAGTGCTTGAATTGAAAGACTTACCCACACGACATGAAATGAAACCCAAATAGTATAGGTCGGCCCTTACTTGGGTCTTTCAAATAAGAGCGAAGGCTCAATGTGTGTGAGAGTGCTTGAATTGAAAGACTTACACACACGACATGAAATGAAACCCAAATAGTATAGGTCGGCCCTTACTTGGGTCTTTCAAATAAGAGCGAAGGCTCAATGTGTGTGAGAGTGCTTGAATTGAAAGACTTACACACACGACATGAAATGAAACCCAAATAGTATAGGTCGGCCCTTACTTGGGTCTTTCAAATAAGAGCGAAGGCTCAATGTGTGTGAGTGCTTGAATTGAAAGACAACGCACCCAACTTAAGCAAAACCCTACAAAATCAAAGTATATATATATATATATATATATATATATATATATATATTTATGTATTAGGGGCTGATTAGGCCCGTGTGTGTTCAAAATCGTGCACAACTAAGAGAGTGCACGTGTGTGGGTGTGCCAAGCCACGTTATTACAAGCGGGGGGAGACTATGCTCCGTTATTACAACCCCGTATCGAATTGAATCTCAAGCAAGTATACAACTAAAGACCGAGTTAGGCACTTACTAGTAGCTGGTCCGCAGAGGCCTTGCTTGAGCGTGGGTTTGGCCTTTGCCTTGGGCTGCAAAAGGGAGCTCCGCGAGGTTGAGCGACAAGGGGTGTTGGCCGGGTGCCTTGAAGGTGGCCGGCTGCAAGCAAGGGTGTCGCCTTGACGTGTGGGGTTAAAGGGGCTAGGTAAGGTCACTCGGGGGAGTGTAGTGTTGGGGGAGTATGGCACTAAGGTAGAGTTTAAGGGAGTGTCTAAGGGAGAGCCTAGGGGAAGTATGGGACTGGCGGATGGAAGGGCCGAATGAGTATGGGGCAGTCGGTTGAAGTGGCCGACTGCTAGGGAGACTTGGTGTGGCGGGCAGTTAGGGTGGCTAGGAGTGGTGTAAGGGAAGGGAACTAGCTAGGATATGGGGTAAGGTGGTGATGGTTGTGGTAAGGTGATAGGGGCAGTTCTTAGGGAGTTGGATGGGGTAGCCGGGTGTAGCTAGGGTGGTTAGGTAGTGGCGGGTAGTTAGGATGGCTAAGGCTTGGCCGAATGGGAAGGGTGGTAGCAAGTGGCTGGCTGTGGGGGCAGGTGGTGGTAGTGCAAGTGGCTGAGAGTGGAGAGGGAGTGGAGAAGGTGAGATGAAGGATGGGGTACTAACCGTGCTTGAAGAGAGGCGGTGGATGGAAGAGAGAAGCCCGGTGTGGTGGAGCGGGTGGTTCGGCCGAAGGCAGGGGTGGCGACAGGTGGTGGGCCAGCTGGGGTGTGGTGGAGCAGGTAGAGCACGGTGGTGGCTGGTGGTGGTGCAGGTGGAAGGCCTGGCTGGACGTGGATGAAGTGGCTGGGCTCGGTTGGGCTGGACCAAGGTGAGAGAGGATGGGAAGGGAGAGAGCCTCTAGATAGGAAAACCCGCCCCAAGGGGGGGGGTTTATATAAGGATGGGTAGGTCGGTTAGGGCTGGGTTTGGGGTAGTGGTTAGGTGGTTTAGGTAGGGTGGTATGATGATAAGGTGGGCTGGAAAGGGTAGGGCCAGATATTTTAGATACTAGTGGTTTGGGTAAGTTGTGGGCTAGGGGTGGTTTAGGGGTTTAGGGTTTGGTTAGGTGGGTGGGTTCTAGGGTGAGGTTTAGTGAACTAGGTTAGGTGATTAGGCTAGGATTAGGCTAGGTTTAGGGGAATTAACTTAGGTTTAGGGAAGGATTAGGGAAGTGGGTTAGGTGATTAGGTTGGGATTAGGGAGGTAGGTTAGGTGATTAGGCTCAGATTAGGGCGGATTAGGGTGGAAGGCTAGTATTAGGTATTTTGGGTTAGGTTTACGAGAAGGAGCTCCCTTTGCATGGCCCATAGACCTTAACCACATCATGTTGGTGCAACCCTAGGTTAGGTTTTGGCTAATTACAAGCTTAAACCCACTCAATTAGGCTAACCCACATGATTAACCCCAAACTTGACACACAAGTCAAGCTTAATTACAACACACTTGATCTTATCCACCCCCACTCTCTCTCATGCCCATAATCCCACGTGAATTTCAAGTGGGCCCCACCTCCATTTATGAGAAGGTGATGTGGGCCATGGATATGGATATTGGATTGGATTTTTGAATCCAAATCCAAGTCCATACATGGGTTTGGATTGGGATATGGATATATATGGTCCAAATCCAATCCAAACTAAACTCTGACTCCTTCGAGCTGTATTCGAAACGAACGGTTTGTGTGGGGCTTAACAGCATCAGTGCTCCATCTGTGTTGGGTCTTCGCCAACATGATCATCCGCCTCTGTTTTCGCCTTCCGGAGATGACTTCAAAGGATGTTTTGATGATAACAGGGTCTTGGACGTTCGAGATCCTGGAGGTGTGAATTTGATACAAGAGTTGCTGTGCCGGGCTCGACATGTGCTCCGGTTCCGGGCTCTTCTTAGCTCTCCTGGTCCTGTCTAGATTAGGCCAAGCTGCTTCGGGGTTCCAAAACATGTTTTAAAAAGGTTTTAAAAGCCATATTGTATGTTTTTGAAATATAAAGTTCAAAACATATATACAGGGTTGTTTGGAAGGCTCCTGGGTTTCCAAACTCAAAATGGCCCTTTGGGGCTGCTTTTACAAAACCAGATGAATTTGAGAAATTCGTGGGATTTCGGGGTGTTTACAACTTTCTATCCCAAAAACTTGATTTTTGTAAAGCGTACAGACTGACCCTTGCGCATTGGTGCAAGAAGGTCTGCGATGACAAGAGCTCACTTGCTCACAGTCGCCACGATTAGAAGTCAGTTCTACATCTTCGCTAGCTTAGGTAAGCTAGCTGGCATGCCCTGTTTGCATAAATAGGCCTTAGATGCACGAGAGGATCCACTTCAAGCCCAGAAAAGGGCGAAGAGGCGTGGGACTTTTTCGTGCGTCTACAGATCTGAAATACCATCACCAGATCTCCATTAAGGGGCAAGCCCTAGCAGATTACGTGGCTGAGTTCCCCTTAGAAGACGCATATCCCACGCTTGTTGACATGCCTGATGAAGGCATATTACAAAACCATTTTCAAAACCACATTTTGGCAAACAATTTCGAAAATCAAGTGTGGAAGATGCACTTCGATGGGGCAAGAAACCAACAAGGGGCTGGTGCTGGGGTCATCCTCATCTCCCCTGAAAAGGGCGAGATTCCCATAGCAGTCCGCTTAGATTTCGAATGTTCCAACAACGTAGCTAAGTATGAAGCACTCATACAAGGCTTAAGAATTTCGAAAACTCTAGGGGCATCATGCATCGAGGTCTTTGGAGATTCGCTCCTTGTCATAGACCAGGTTTTGAAAATTTGGCAAGTACGTAATGAAAAACTACTTCCATATCACGAATTGGCCACTCGATTGGTCCAGTCCTTCCAATCGTGTAAACTCACACATGTAGGAAGAGAGGACAATGGCATCGTCGATGCCCTCTCCTCCGTGGGTTTAGCCCTAAAGGTCGATCCCATTTCAGGGATTCGATCTTTAGAAATATGGCATGCGCCCAACCCATCCACACACGACTTGGATATTTGCCAAAATAACCTAGGGTCTATTGAAAAACCCTAGTTTTATGACATAAAACAATTTTTAGAAAATGGGGGATTCGACGAGGATGCCACATCCAAAGATAAGGCATTCATCCGTAAAATTTCGACCCGATACACCATTCTGGGTGGGGTTTTATACAAAAAGAGTTTCACCGGCATTCTGCTTAGGTGTATCGACCTAGAGGAGGCTAGGATAGTGATGCACGAGTTCCACGATGGAGAATGTGGAGGTCATGTTAATGCCAACATGATGGCAATGAAAATACTTAGAGGGGGCTATTTTTGGTCCACCCTGAAAAAGGATTGTCACGATCATGTTAGGAAGTGTCATCCATGTCAAGTGCATGGGCACGCCATTCATATCCCTTCATCTGCATTACAATCTGTGGTCAGCCCCTGGCCATTTACCATGTGGGTGTTTGACATTGTAGGCCCAATATTTCCAAAGGCCTCGAATGGGCATCGATTTATTTTAGCAGCCACGGAGTATTTCTCCAAGTGGGTGGAAGCCACTTCCCTAACCAACGTGATGGGGCAACATGTGGTGGCTTTCATCCGGAGGAATATCTTGGCTCGATTTGGGGTTCCACGAGACCTTGTGTCTGATAATGGCACCCCATTCAAGAACGAGCGGATAGTTAAGTTGTGCAACACGTATGGCATAACTCACCACTTCTCTTCGCCCTACTACCCTCAAGGCAACGGCCAAGCCGAAGCCACAAACAAGACTCTCACTAGCATAATTGAGATGACTTTAGAGAAGGGTAGGACGTGGCACGAGAAGCTGGATGAAGCCTTATGGGCTTATAGGACTTCCATCCGATCTCCCACGAATGCCACGCCATTCGAACTGGTCTATGGCACAAACGCCATTCTTCCCATTTGTAGACGCGCGAAAATCCCCGCCTCTTCGCCCCTTTCGTGGCTTGGAGTGGATCTTATCGTGCGTCTAAGGCCTATGTATACAAACAGGGCGTGCCAGCTAGCTTACTTAAGCTAGCGAAGATATATCAATACTGACTTCTAAACGTGGCGACTGTGAGCAAGTGAGCTCTTGTCGTCGCAGACCTTCTTGCACCGATGCGCAAGGGTCAGTCTGTACGCTTTTGCAAAAATCGAGTTTTAGGGAGAAAGTCTACGAAACGGTTCGAGGTGTCTATTTCGGGTCTTTAAGATGCGATTGCATGTTTTAGATCACGTGGATTTGCACGTGCCTAAGTCTTTTCTTTTATCCCTTTTTGGGTCGCCTAGTTTGTGTGTTATGAACACTCCACTACATGGGCGAATTCGAGCGGGGGTTGCTTCGATGCAATATGCGTCCTACCTCGTGGTATGGCGTAGATGCAATGCAAACTCACGCTACTCCAAAGGGAAAACCCGAAATGTAAAGACAATGCTGAAGGGAAATAACAGAAGGTAAATAACCGAAGGGAAATAACCGAAGGGAAATAACCGAAGGGAGATATGTATATATCTTATGTATATGAGCCCTTACTCGGGTCTTGCAAATAAGAGCGAAGGCTCAATGTGGGTGCGTGTTTGAATTGAAAGACTTACACACACGACATGAAATTAAACCCAAATATAAATTGCAGTATGGCCTTGACTAAGGTCTTGGGAGTAAGAGCGAAGGCTCAATGTGTGTGAGAGTGCTTGAATTGAAGTACTACACACACGACATAAATGAAACCCAAATATAACTGCAATAAGGCCTTTACTAAGGTCTTGGGAGTAAGAGCGAAAGCTCAATGTGTGTGAGAGTGTTTAAATTGAAAGACTTACTCACACGACATGAAATGAAACCCAAATAGTATAGGTCGGCCCTTACTTGGGTCTTTCAAATAAGAGCGAAAGCTCAATGTGTGTGAGAGTGTTTAAATTGAAAGACTTACCCACACGACATGAAATGAAACCCAAATAGTATAGGTCGGCCCTTACTTGGGTCTTTCAAATAAGAGCGAAAGCTCAATGTGTGTGAGAGTGTTTAAATTGAAAGACAACACACCCAACTTAAACAAAACCCTTCGGAAATGAAATATATACGTACACTTATATATTAGGGGCTGATTAGGCCCGTGTGTGTTCAAAATCGTGCACGACTAAGAGAGTGCACGTGTGTGGTTGTGCCAAGCCACGTCATTACAAGCGGGGGGAGACTATTCTCCGTTATTACAACCCCGTATCAAATTGAATTTCAAGCAAGCGTATGACTAAAGACCGAGTTTAGAAACTTACAAGTAGCTGGTCCGTAGAGGTCTTGCTTGAGCGTGGCCTTGGCTTTGGGCTGCAAATGGGAGCTCCGCGAAGGTGTGTGACCAAGAGTGCTGGCCGGCTGCAAATGGGGCGCGGGATGGACGCCTCGAAGGGGACCGGTGGCAAGTGGGCGGCGCCTCCAAGTAGGGAGTTTAGAGTGGCTGACTAAGTGGGTCTTAGGGTCACTAGGTAAGTTAGGGACTTAGGGAAACTGGACCTAAAAGGTGAGCTAGTGGGAAGGCCAAAGAGGACGCCTAGGGGGAGGTCGGCCGAATGGGAGGTGGTGGCTGAGTAGTGGCCAGCCACTTGGGTTATCCTAGGTTCGGCTAGGCTTAGGTGGTGGCGGCAAAGAGGCTGAGCCAGCTAAGGGGAAGATGGGTGGCTAAGAGTGGAGAGGTGGTAGAGAGTGGTTTTGAGGGAGTTAGGGGGACTTACCGAATGGGAAGGAGTGGCGGCAAAGGTGGCTGTCGGCTGGTGGAAGATGGGAGAAGGAGAGGGCCCGGCTGAGTGAGGTGGTGGCGTCCGGCTGGTGGGGCAGTGATGGTGGATGGAAGAGGGAGAGTGGCGGAGCAGGTGGCGGCTGGTGGGGCTGGAACTGCTGGGAAGACGGGTGAGAGATGGGAGAGGAAGAGGGCCCGGCTGGGAGTGGAAAGTGGTTCCCACTTGGAAAACCCGCCCACAATGGGGGGGGTTTAAATAGGGGATGGGTAGGTCGGTTAGGGCTGGGTTGTGGGTAGTGGTTAGGTGGTTTAGGTAGGGTAGTATGTAGATAAGGTGGGCTGGATGGGATTGGGCCAGATATTTTAAAACTAGGTGTTTGGGAAAATCGTGGGCTAAGGGTGGTTTAGGGCTAGGTTAGGTGGTTGGGTTTTAGGGTGAGGTTTAGTGAGCTAGGTTAGGTGGTTTAGGCTAGGTTTAGGCTAGGATTAGGGAAATTAATCTAGGTTTAGGGAAGGATTAGGGGAGTGGGTTAGGTGATTAGGTCGGGATTAGGCCGGGATTAGGGAAGTGGGTTAGGTGATTAGGTTCAGATTAGGGGTGGATTAGGGGTTTAGGCTAGGTTTAGGCATTTTGGGTTAGGTTTAGGTGAAGGAGCTCCCTTAGCATGGCCCATAGACCTTGATCACCCCATGTTGGTGCAGCCCTAGGTTAGGTTTTAGCTAATTACAAGCTTAAACCCACTTAATTAGGCTAAACCACAAGATTAAACCCAAACTTGACACACAAGTCAAGCTTAATACAACACTCTTGATATTTATCACCCCCACTCTCTCTCATGCCCAATATCCCACGTGAATTTCAAGTGGGCCCCACCTCCATTTATGAGAAGGTGATGTGGGCCATGGATATGGATATTGGATTGGATCTCTGGATCCAAATCCAAATCCAAGTCCACATATGGGTTTGGATTGGGATCTGGATATATATGGTCCAGATTCAATCCAAACTGAACTCTGACTCCTTCGAGCTGGGTTCGAAACGGACGATTCGTGCGGGGCCTGACAGCATCAGTACTCCGTCTGCGTTGGGTCTTCGCCAACATGGTTGTCCGCCTCCGTTTCTGCCTTCCGGAGATGACTTCAAATGATATTTTGGTAAGAACAGGGTCTTGGACGTTCGAGATCCTGGGGTGTGAATCAGATGCAAGAGTTGCTGCGCCGGGCTCGACAGGTGCTCCAGTTCCGGGCTCTTCTTGGCTCTCCTGGTCCTGTCTTGATCAGGCCAAGCTACTTCGGGGTTTCAAAACATGTTTTAAAAGGGTTTTCAAAAGCTATATCATATGTTTTTGAAAGATAAAGTTTAAAACATATATACAGGGTTGTTTGGAAGGCTCCTGGGCTTCCAAACTCAAAATGGCCCTTTGGGGCTGCTTATATAAAACCAGATGGATTTTGAGAAATTCGTGGGATTTCGGGGTGTTTACAGATGCCCCTCTTTGGCCTTGTCCAAATAGATTTGGATAAGGGCAAAGATGACAAACACCCTTTTTAATGTCTCCCTAGATCTAGCCACGAAGAATATGGGATCGTCCCATTTTAACAAAATCTCAATTTTACAAACTCTGGTAGGAGGAGATATCACGCCAAAGGGTTTACTATGGAATCTGGTCCTAAATGGGATCATGTTCATGCAAGTACCATGTGTGGGATGCAAATAACATGGGTGTGGTGCCAAGAAGTGGCGACCTCCCAGAGACCAGCTGTGGTCGAACTCTAGAGACTTACAAGGCCTACTGCTCCAAGTGAGCAAAAACCCTATGCTGTTCGATGTTCGGTTTTTAAAACTTATTTACAAAAGCTATTTACAAAAGGGACAACTGTCTTGAGTCTCGATCCTAAGGATCTCAAGCTCTTCGTGCTTGCCCTTGTTTGAGCCTTAACACTCGCTTATCTAGCGGAGGTTTTATAAGAAAACAAGCTTCATTTCAAATTCCTACGCCTTACTCGAAAGGTCGAATTCTCAAACAAGATGAAATTCAAGTAAGTAAATCCTATTTTTACTTTAGGATTCCTCGAAATGAACCATGCTTTAGCTTGGGATAAGCCAGGGATGGGAAAGAGATACCACGGTCCCTTCTGAAGCGTCCCGTGGTTTGAGGCACAGAAGGCGGAAAACTGCTCTTTTTGAGCTTTTTGGCCTCTTTTTCCTTTTTTTCCATAGAGGGTCTCCCTTTGGGAGTATTTTTTCTTTAATCCCTCTTTTTATAAGAGAATCGATTTTTCTTTTTGAAGTCTGGTTTCTTTCTTTTGGAAAGAGACTTTAAATGGGAAATTCCCTTTTGATTTTGGGCCTTTGTTTTCCTTTTGGAAGGAGAAGAGAAGAGGGGAGGACTTATCCCAAGCCTACACTCGATCCATTCCAGATCAGCCTATTTAGAAATAGCACGTACTACTTGCAAGTATCTTGCTATGTTGAACTAGGCCTTTCTTCGTAAGATGAAGGATTTTGAAATGTAACCACGATTTTGAAAACTCCACTCTTTCACAAGTGCGAATTCTCTCACTCAGGGTCACACGAGTTCGCCTTTGCACCTTATTCACATGTCTCAGGGCAGCTATCCCTCTAAAATTTTTCGAAAACTGGAATTTAATCCAGATCCTACACATGATACTTCTTTAAGTATTGAATATTGATAGGATCTGCTAAATTCCTACCTTCTACATCGATCAACCAATACGAATTGTTCGTAGTGGTTGCTCGTACAACATAGGGCCCATCCCAGTTGGGGCGCCACTTGCCTAGGGGGTGTGGGCCACGATGGTGGATGGTTTTCAAGACCAGATCTCCCACTTCAAAGTGGCGAGGTCTCATGTGTTTGCTATAATGTCGGGCTATCCTTTGCCGGTATGCACGAGCATGATCCATGGCAAGGAGTCGCCTTTCATCTAGCAAATCTAGTTCGGCCATCCTAGCATGCTGAAGCGTCTCTAGGGGGAGGTCGAGTGCAATGGATGTATGGAATGAATGCAGTTGGGTATGGATGGGAAGAATGGCGTTTGTGCCATAGACCAATTCGAATGGTGTGGCATTCGTGGGAGTCCGGATGGAAGTCCTATAAGCCCATAAGGCTTCATCCAGCTTCTCATGCCACCTCCTACCCTTCTCTAAGGTTTTCTCAATGATACCAATGAGAGTCTTGTTTGTGGCTTCGGCTTGGCCGTTGCCTTGAGGGTAGTAGGGCGAGGAGAAGTGGTGAGTTATGCCATACGTGTTGCACAACTTAACCATCCGCTCGTTCTTGAATGGGGTACCATTATCAGACACAAGGTCTCGTGGAACCCCAAATCGAGCCAAGATATTCCTCCGGATGAAAGCCACCACATGTTGCCCCATCACATTCGTTAGGGAAATGGCTTCCACCCACTTGGAGAAATACTCAGTGGCTGCTAAAATAAAACGATGCCCATTCGAGGCCTTTGGAAATATGGGGCCTACAATGTCAAACGCCCACATGGTAAATGGCCAGGGGCTGACCACGGAATGCAATGCTGATGAAGGGATATGAATGGCGTGCCCATGCACTTGACATGGATGACACTTCCTAACATGATCATGACAATCCTTTTTCAGGGTGGACCAGAAATAACCCCCTCTAAGTATTTTCATCGCCATCATGTTGGCATTAACATGACCTCCACATTCTCCATCGTGGAACTCGTGCATCACTATCCTAGCCTCCTCTAGGTCGATACATCTAAGCAGAATGCCGGTAAAACTCTTTTTGTATAAGACCCCACCCAGAATGGTGTATCGGGTCGAAATCTTACGAATGAATGCCCTATCTTTGGATGTGGCATCCTCGGTGAATCCCCCATTTTCTAAAAATTGTTTTATGTCATAGAACCAGGGCTTTTCAACAGACTCTGGGTTTTTTTGGCAAATATCCAAGTCGTGTGTGGATGGATGGGGCGCATGCCATATTTCCAAAGATCTGGTCCCTGAAATGGGATCGACCTTCAGGGCTGAACCCAAGGAAGAGAGGGCATCGGCGATGCCATTGTCCTCTCTTCCCACGTGTGTGAGCTTACACGACTGGAAGGATTGGACCAATCGAGTGGCCAACTCGTGATATGGAAGTAGTTTTTCAGTACGTACTTGCCAAATTTTTAAAACCTGGTTTATGACAAGGAGCGAATCTCCAAAGACCTCGATGCATGATGCCCCTAGAGTTTTCGAAATCCTTAAGCCTTGTATGAGTGCTTCATACTCAGCTACGTTGTTGGAACATTCGAAATCTAAGCGGACCGCTATGGGAATCTCGCCCTTTTCAGGGGAGATTAGGATGATCCCGGCACCAGCCCCTCGTTGGTTTCGTGCCCCGTCGAAGTGCATCTTCCACACTTGGTTTTCAAAAGAATTTGCCAAAATGTGGTTTTGAAAATGGTTTTGCAATATGCCTTCATCAGGCATTTCGACAAGAGTGGGATATGCGTCCTCCAAGGGGAAGTCAGCCACGTAATCTGCTAGGGCTTGCCCCTTAACGGAGATCTGGTGATGGTATTTTAGATCATACTCCATTAGAAGGAGTTGCCATTTGCCCAATCTACCCGTGAGAATGGGTTTTTCGAACAAGTGCTTGATTGGATCAAGCTTGGACACTATCCAGATCTCATGATCTAGGAAGTAGTGTCTGAATTTCTGGCAGGCCCAGACTAGGGCCAAGCACGTCTTCTCCATGGCTTGATAATTTCGTTCATAAGCCAAGAAAGTTTTCGAAATATAGTAGATGGCATACTCCTTATGGGTGTCATCCTCGTATTGAGCCAACAGGGCTCCTAAAGCGTTTATATGCACGGAGATGTATAATAAAAGCGGTTTTCCTTGCTTTGGAGGATTCAAAACGGGGGGATTAACCAAGTATGCCTTTAGTCTCTCGAAGGACTTTTGGCATTCGTCATCCCATAAGAATTTCGTACCTTTCCTCAACAGTTTGTTGAAGGGTTCGCATCTAGTTGCCAGATTCGATATGAATCGGCGCACAGATTGTAATCGACCCTGGAGGTTACGGACTTGAGTGAGATTGGAGGGTGGAGCCATGTCTATGATGGCTCGACACTTAGAGGGGTCGACTTCTATTCCCCTTTGGCTCACCATAAAGCCTAGAAGCTTTCCTGATTCTACCCCGAACACACATTTTTGAGGGTTTAGCTTTACTTTGTAAAGCCTAAGCCTTTCGAAGATTTTTTGTAAACATTCGATATGGGTGCATCGGGTTTTGGATTTTGCCAAGAGATCATCTACATACACTTCTACAAGCTCGTGAATTTGATCATGGAAGATCGTGTTCATGGCTCGTTGGTATGTTGCGCCGGCATTTTTCAAACCAAAGGGCATGACTGTATAGCAGTACGTGCCCCATGGGGTTGTGAAGGCGGTCTTACCCTGATCTCGTGGGCTTAGTTTGATTTGATTATAGCCTGAATAGCCATCCATAAATGAAAACATTTCATGATTTGCAGTACTATCGACTATCAAATCTATGTTTGGTAAAGGATAATTATCCTTTGGAGTGGCCTTATTCAGGTTTCTGAAATCGATGCATATTCGAATTTTCCCATTGGTTTTTCGAACTACAACGATATTTGACAACCAATCAGAATACGCAATGGGTTTTATAAATCCGGCTTTTAGCAGATCTTCTAAACCCTCTTTGACTTGCGTGTGTACATTCGGGTGTATTTTCCTAAGCTTCTGCTTTATTGGTTTTACACCTACATCTAAGGGAAGACGATGCTCGACTATGCTGGGATCTATTCCCGGCATGTCTTCATACGTCCATGCAAACACATCTAAATAGGTTCGTAGAAATGCAATGAATGCTAACTTTTCAGTTTCATGCAAGCATGCGCCTATTTTGATGGTTTTGGGCTTGGAATCATCCCCTAGGTTCACCTCTACGAAATCTCCTCCTACTGATTGGGAAGGTCTTTCAAAATCGAGAATTCTATGAAATTCTGGGAGCTCAGAAGTGGGATCTTCCTCAGGGGGATCCACTTCTGGGCTTCGATCATTCTCGTGGACTTTAGACCCGAGGGAACTTGATGCGTGATTTTCAAAATAACCTGGTTTTGTACTTAGATTTTCAAGTGATTTCGAAATTTTTGGTCTGGCTATGCAGACGACGTTTCTTTCGAAATCCTTTTCTTTCGTCAAAGTCCTACCAGGAGCAGCTATGTACAAAATCTTTTTGGTATTTTCCACATTTTCGATTTTTTGGGTTTTTGTAAAACAAGAACTTTGGGAACTATACAAAGCACACTTTTTTCGAGTTTTTGCTTTTCCATTGTTTTTGGTTTTTCTTGTTTTTCGATTTTTTTTTGATTTTAAGTTTTTAAATGTTTTTGGTATTTTTAGAAAAAGGGATCTTCCGTCATACCTACAAAGGGAAAACACTATGGGTTAGACTCGGAATAGGAGGTCTAAACCATAGGTCTCTTCTAAGACAGGCTCCGGGGCACCCTTGACCCAGGTGGTCACAGGGGGTGGCTCCGGCGGTATTCGGGGAGTATAGCCGATCCCATATCGGCTTGGGTTGGCCCTAGGCAGGATGGGCTCTAGGAGACCCTGGTTTTGTGCCCCTAGACTTTTGTAGGGCGTGTAGCCCATGTTCAATAACATGTTCCACGACCTTTTGTTTTTTGAAAAGATGGGATATAAGTCGTGGTCCTGGAACATGCTATCGTCCATATTAGGCTCGTAGGGCCTTTTGTCTAGGGGTTTTGGAAATAGGGAACGCTTGGGTTTTCCTAGGAGGATTAGAGTCGGGAGGGGGCCTGCTTTGGGCGGCCCCTTCACACATACAACCTTCCTAGGGTTGTTCAACACGAGCCGAGGTGGCTCAACCATAATTTGCCCCAGGTTAGCCTCATGGGCCTGGAAGCTCGATAAACAAGGGGAGTTTATGATCCCCTGAAGTTGTGGGTGACTCTCACCTAGGATCACTACGACTTGGTCCCTAAAAGGGATCTTGACACACTTGTGGAAGGTGGATGGCACAGCGCACAAACTGTGTATCCAGGGTCTTCCCAGCAACAGGTTATAATGGGGGTGGATGTCCAAGACATGGAACACCCCCGTGTGTTCGATCCCTCCCGTTTCCATGGGGAGTTCGATGGATCCTAAAGGCCTAGACGCATTCCCATCGTATCCAGTGATAACGATGGGGCTTGGGTTCACTGAAGTCAAGGTGACTCCGATTTTGTACGCCACGTGAAGTGGAAGGATGTTGAGCCCTCCTCCACCATCGACTAGGCACCTGTCCAGAGAGTGGTTGTTTAGAACCACCTCGATATGCAGGGCCTGGTTATGGGTTTCGTAGGGTCTATCTACATCATCTTCCGAAAAGGTGATGGGCGATTTTGCTCCTAATAAAGCCACTTGGGCAGACAAGGACTCCGGACTTATGTTCGAATCAACCTTGGCCCTTTCTAGAATTTTCTCTAAGACAAGTCTATGCCTAGGCGAGGTTTTGATAAGCTCTAGGATAGACATGTGAATAGGAATCTTTGAAAGGTGGTTTTCGAAATCATAAGGATTTAGGATGATTTTGTCCTTATCTGCTTTTGGCGGACCACTAGGGATACATGCTTTTGAGGGGCCAGGCACACTGACCACCTTTTGAGCACCTTGAAGGTGCGGGGGTTGGTAGATCCTCCCGGATCTAGTGACTTCCCCCACGACCAGCCTAGGGTTCGCGCTAAACTTGGCTCTAAGGATGAGCTGAGGAGAACCTTGGATTTTCAAAACTGGTTTTGCCGGGGTTTCCACTTTTGATGGTCCCCGAATGACGACTTGGGCGGGCCTCTTGTATAGTACAAGGATGGGCGCACAAGCAGGTCGACCAGGTTCGGGCTTTCGCGCTAGTTCCTTGGAGATGGTGAGGGTACATACCTCCTTTCCTTTCCCACTGCCACTGGCGTGTTTGGGAAAGGGTTCTTTGAAGATAGCTTGAGGTGGCTCAGATTCTGCAGTGACCTGGAGCCGGCCCTCCGCTATCAAGTTCTCAATTTTATTTAGAAGAGAGAAGCACCGTTTGGTATCATGGCCTTTGAGCCGATGATACTTGCAAAACCGGTTTAAATACCCCCCTTTGGATGTGACTCCTTCGGGGATTTCAGGGAGTTCGATCATGCCCTGGGCAAGTAGGAGGTCTAGGACCTCCGACACAGGTTGTCCCAGCGGAGTGTACTCCCGTTTTTCAATTGGTTTCGAAAAATTGCGTTCTCTCTTATTTTCTATTTTTTCAAAATTTTTAGAAGTGCCCGCCATGCCTGGATCCACCCGGACATTGGCGATTTTATGGGGCTTTGCCCCTTTGTCCGTTGTGGGCAGCCCATATGCAATGGGCTTTTCCACACGTGTTTTGGGAACGGCACTTCCTTTCCATAAGTGGTCGTATGTCCCTTTTCGCAAGTTGGTTTCGAAAAGGGAGGCTTTTTGATCAACTTATGGAAAGTTGAAATCTCATGGAGCGAGAGAAGGGTTTTTAACTCGCTTTTAAAATTATCCAGGATGAGCATTACTGCGCATCCTTCGGATATAGGCTCTCGCACTTGGCCTAAAAGAGACCTCCATCTTATAATGAAGGCATGCACGTCTTCGTTCATGCCTTGCTTTGTATCCCTTAAAGTATTCAGGGTTGGCGTGACTTCCACGTTGTGTGCAAATCTTTGCATGAAGCAGTTCGCTAACTCTTCAAAAGTAGCGAACTGGCTTAAGTCGTAGGAAGCCAGCCATTTGGCAGCTGTGCCTTTAAGGGATAGAGGGAACCAATACACCCATTTCATCGAGTCCTTTTTCTTTTTATGGGCTCGACGTGAGAAAAGCTGCAAGTGAGACCTAGGGTCTCCCATGCCATCATACCGATGGAAGTTCGGTATTTCATCGTCACTGTCTGTTTCGTAATCCATAGGAAGGAAATCAGACAGGGCGTAGCTTCTTTTCTCTTTATTTTGCCCTTTCAGCAGTTGCTGTAGGGCTTTACGGTCCTTTTGTGTGAAGGACTCGTGGTATTGGTTGCCTTCCATTACGGAGGCTTCTTTTTGCTTAAGAGGTTTTTCAATTTTCTTTTTAGGCCTTTGTTCACCGTTTGATGAACACGAATCGCCTACTTCAGCCTCTTGGCTGAGAGCATCGATTTTGGCCTCAAATTCCCTTCTCAAGTCCTCGATTTCATCTAGTTTTATTTTGTTTTTAAAAATCCTCCTAGAGTGAGAACTTGATGCGCATGAGCCTTGGCTCGACACTTCACTTGGATTGGATTTTGACATGCTTTTCAAGCTTTTTCAAAATTTCCTAAGTGAAAAACAAGGAAAACAAGTTAAAACGACACCTTTATAAAATTTTCGCAAGACTCCTACAAGTAAACTCGATTTTTGAAAAGGCTCACGTCCCACCGGGCGTGCCAATCTCTGTAGACGCGCGAAAATCCCCGCCTCTTCGCCCCTTTCGTGGCTTGGAGTGGATCTTATCGTGCGTCTAAGGCCTATGTATACAAACAGGGCGTGCCAGCTAGCTTACTTAAGCTAGCGAAGATATATCAATACTGACTTCTAAACGTGGCGACTGTGAGCAAGTGAGCTCTTGTCGTCGCAGACCTTCTTGCACCGATGCGCAAGGGTCAGTCTGTACGCTTTTGCAAAAATCGAGTTTTAGGGAGAAAGTCTACGAAACGGTTCGAGGTGTCTATTTCGGGTCTTTAAGATGCGATTGCATGTTTTAGATCACGTGGATTTGCACGTGCCTAAGTCTTTTCTTTTATCCATTTTTGGGTCGCCTAGTTTGTGTGTTATGAACACTCCACTACATGGGCGAATTCGAGCGGGGGTTGCTTCGATGCAATATGCGTCCTACCTCGTGGTATGGCGTAGATGCAATGCAAACTCACGCTACTCCAAAGGGAAAACCCGAAATGTAAAGACAATGCTGAAGGGAAATAACAGAAGGTAAATAACCGAAGGGAAATAACCGAAGGGAAATAACCGAAGGGAGATATGTATATATCTTATGTATATGAGCCCTTACTCGGGTCTTGCAAATAAGAGCGAAGGCTCAATGTGGGTGCGTGTTTGAATTGAAAGACTTACACACACGACATGAAATTAAACCCAAATATAAATTGCAGTATGGCCTTGACTAAGGTCTTGGGAGTAAGAGCGAAGGCTCAATGTGTGTGAGAGTGCTTGAATTGAAGTACTACACACACGACATAAATGAAACCCAAATATAACTGCAATAAGGCCTTTACTAAGGTCTTGAGAGTAAGAGCGAAAGCTCAATGTGTGTGAGAGTGTTTAAATTGAAAGACTTACTCACACGACATGAAATGAAACCCAAATAGTATAGGTCGGCCCTTACTTGGGTCTTTCAAATAAGAGCGAAAGCTCAATGTGTGTGAGAGTGTTTAAATTGAAAGACTTACCCACACGACATGAAATGAAACCCAAATAGTATAGGTCGGCCCTTACTTGGGTCTTTCAAATAAGAGCGAAAGCTCAATGTGTGTGAGAGTGTTTAAATTGAAAGACAACACACCCAACTTAAACAAAACCCTTCGGAAATGAAATATATACGTACACTTATATATTAGGGGCTGATTAGGCCCGTGTGTGTTCAAAATCGTGCACGACTGTAAACACCCCAAATCTTCTATTTTTCAAAAACTCTCAAAACACCAAAAAGCTCGTTTGAGCCAAAACGACGACCTGTTTTGAAATGTGAAAACAGGTACAAAAGGCAAAAGAAGACCCTAGGCCCGAAGAGGATTCAAGCCCAGAGCTTCAGAAGCCACTCCCTGATAAAAAAACAAAAGAAAGCAGAGCCCATTTGATGAAAAGCTCAACGGAGTCCAGAACGGCGAAACGGAGTCCGAACGACAAAGTTGGGGAAAACCCAGCACTAGACGGAGCGCTGATGAAGCCAGTGCCCGCACAGATCGTTCGCCTCAAGAAGCCAAGAAGGACTGTCCGAAGAAATTTTGATTTGGATCTGGACCATATATATCCAGATCCAAATCCATGTAATGAATAGTGTTTGGATTTGGGCCAATCCAAATAGTGTTTGGGTCGATCCAAATAGTGTTTGGATTTGGATTGGATCCAAATAGTGTTTGGATTGGATCGGATCTGGATCAAAATATCCAGATCCGTATCCATAAAAATATTGGGTTTGGTTCGGATACAGATCTCAAAATATCCGAGATCCAATATCCAGATCCAAATAGTGTTTGGATTTGGGTATGGATCCAAACCCCAAACCCAAACCCAAATCCAAGACCCACCTCAAATCTCTATAAATAGAGGTGAGGGGGTCCATGTAAAGGGTTCATGCAAATGCTTGGGAGGAGAGAGAGGGAGTGATAAACCTAGCCATGTGGGCTCATGAGTGAAGTGGGCTTGAGCCATGTTGGCCAAGGCTAGATCAAAGGGGGCTGCACCAACTCGAGCCTAGCTGCACCAAGAGGTGGACCGCGGGCGTGGAAGTGGGCTGGACCGATTGGAGGTGGCTGGACCTAGTGGGCTGCACCTAAGGTAAGCCTCAAACTAAACCTACCCCTTCTCTCTACCCTTCTAAACCTAACCCATATGAACCCACCTACACCTAACTAAACCTAAACCACCACAAATAAGCCCAGCCAAGTGCTGGCCGAACTCCCCAAAACCCCTTCCCCAACCAACCTGCAACCTGGCTGAACCTATCTATCACCGCCTCAACCAAACCCCGCCTTGACCCAACTCCACCTGCACCTTACCTGCCCCGACTAACCTACCACCACCTAAAAACCGCCACCATCCCTCGCCCCAAACCAAACCTAATGGCCTGCTCCTTGGCAGGCCATTCTCTTTAGTAAACCCACGGCCTGCTGGTGCAGGCCGTGCCTCATCAAAGCCTAGCCAAGGCCTGCCACTCGGCAGGCCCTCTACCTACAAGCCCACGGCCTGCTAGTGCAGGCCGGGCTTCCCCTCCTTTACCAAGGGCAGGGCCTGCCACTCGGCAGGCCACCTCTCCCTAGAAACCCCACGGCCTGCTAGTGCAGGCCGGGCTTCCCCTCCTTTACCAAGGGCAGGGCCTGCCACTCGGCAGGCCACCTCTCCCTAGAAACCCCACGGCCTGCTAGTGCAGGCCGTATCCCTTCCTTCACCCCCAAGCCCACGGCCTGCTGGTGCAGGCCGTGCATCATCCACATCACTAAAGCCCCAGCCTGCCACAAGGCAGGCCGTTTCCTTGAACCCACCTACCTCTAGCCATGACTCCACCCAGCCAGGCCGAGCCCTAGCTCAGCCCTGGTCGACCTGCCTTGACCTTGATTGACTGAACCTGACCTAGTTAGGGTTTCTCCTAAAACATAACTCGAACCACCTTGGCTCGAGTCATCCTAAGGCACCCCCTTGCAAGGTAAAACCCCGGGCTGCACCAAGACAGCCCGAGTTGCCCCAAGCTCCCCTAGCACCCAACTCGAGTCATCCCAAACCAGGCCCATACAAAGCCCAAAACCAGGCCCATACAAAGCCTACTCAAACACCTCTCCCAAGTCCTCAAAGGTTCTCAAACACCTCCAAGCTAGCCGGTTCCACTTCCATGTGATCCGGGCTCCACACGCAAGGCGTACGCGTCCTAGACACACCCCACATAGCGGGCTAGGTGAGTTGTAAGTCCTTACATTTGGTGTTTTATTAAATTTTGATACGGGGTTGTAGTAAAGGAGCTTCGTCTCCCCCGATTGTAATAATGTGGTTTGACACACCCACACACATGTGCACTTGAGCCTTTCCGCTCTTAGTCGTACACTTTTTGCACACACACGGGCCTAACAAGCCCTTAATATATAGTTATATTTATATATTTTAAGTCAAGGGGGTTTTTAATTAAGTCGTGTGTGTTGTCTTTCCATTTTCCACACGCACACACATTGAGCCTTCGCTCTTACTCCCAAGACCTTAGTAAAGGCCTTATTGCAGTTATATTTGGGTTTCATTTATGTCGTGTGCGTAGTACTTCAATTCTACACTCACACACATTGAGCTTTCGCTCTTACTCCCAAGACCTTAGTCAAGGCATACTGCAATTTATATTTGGGTTTCATTTCATGTCGTGTGTGTAAGTCTTTCAATTCAAGCACGCACACACATTGAGCCTTCGCTCTTATTTACAAGACCCAAGTAAGGGCCCCTACATATACTCTATATAAAGTATTTCTTTCGGCTACGTCTTTAAGATTCGGGTTTTAAGGTTCAAGTCGTGTGCGTTGTCTTTCAATATATACACGACACACACTTACACAATTGAGCCTTTCCGCTCTTAAGATATAGCCATATTTCCCCTTCCGCTATTTACTTTACAAGTCATTTCCCTTCGGCAATTTCCCTTCGGCATTGTCTTTTAAATTCGGGTTTTTCCTTTTGGAGTAGCGTGAGTTTGCATTGCATCTACGCCATACCACGAGGTAGGACGCATATTGCATCGAAGCAAGCCCCGTACTCCCGCTCAAATTCGCCCATGTAGTGGAGTGTTCATAACACACACCTAGGTGGCCCATAAAGGGATAAAAAGAAAGACTTAGGCACGTGCAAATCCACGTGATCTAAAATCTGAGAATCGTATAAACCCGAATCAAATCGTGCAAGACTTAGGGTCGTCCAACCCTTACAAAGTCAAATCGCCCAAATGCATGGTTTTCAAAAGGTTTTAAAACACTCCTTCATTCAAAATATATTTTGAGTTAAACTTGTTTCAAAACGAAGTCTCTAAGCGTACAGACTGACCCTTGCGCATCGGTGCAAGAAGGTCTGCGACGTAAAAATCCCGCTTGCCTACAATCGCCTTTCAAAAGTCAGATTGTTTTCAAAACATACTTTGCTAGTTAAAGTAAACTAGCTGGCACGCCCATAAAGCGAAGTAGATTGCGAAAAGGTTCACTTCAGGCCTAAGAACCCGCAAGTGAAAATTTTCGTTGTCTACAATTTGGCACGCCCGGTGGGACCCGGGACTTAAGCAGACTTCAAACAAACGAGTTATACTCGAATTTTCGAAAAAAAGAGAGTGTTTTTCAAAAATCGTGCATACTTAGGAAAATTGCATGAAAATGGATAGAAAGCTACAAAAATCGTCGTTGAGTAAACTAAAAGAGGTTTTCAAATCAGATAAAGCCCAAAGAGAGCTCGATGAGATTGAAAAAATATTTCAAAAGATGGATGCTTTAAGCAAGGAGCTTAAAGCCCATCGAACACATAGCAGCTCTTCGAGGGCACATACAGATCGTGAATTGAAAACCGATCTCAAACTCAACGAAGGATTGGAGATTAGAGACAAATCCCGGCAAAGGGATAAGTCGTCCACTCCTACAACTTCAAGCTTTTCAAAATCCATAGAAAAACCAAAAAAAGATTTTTCTATTTCAAAAAACCAAAAAAATCTTGAAAATTTGGAAAAAGACCAAAAAATTGAAAAACAAAATTTTGGAATTTCGAAAACTTCAAGTAAAAGTCCTAATTCTAGGCACACACATACAATGGGACATGAAGTCCACACCCTACAAAGGAACGAGAGTGAAAAACAGGAGGGTTTCGAAAGGAAACGCCTCGTTAAACCCCGGGGGCTCAAAACAGAGTTACCCGGAAAATCGGCTTGCTCTCACCCTGAAAGGGTAGACAAGCCACAAAGAGGTATGCTTGAAACCCATCCTTCTCAAGACTCTCTTCTTCATGTAGGGTCATCAGATGCATTGGATAACCCCTTTGCACACACAAACCCACAAACTATGCCAAAACTTGAGGATTTTCAAGGTGCGCCAACTATCGCGCACCATTCAAAGGAATTTCAAAAACAAAAAGAAGTTTTGAAAATGGTAGACATGGAGACCCCTAATGCATGCATCGACATCTTAGGAGCTCATAACCCTACCATAGAAAAACCCACTTCTTCGAGCCTAGTCCTGTGCCCTGGAGCCAAGGCTATGGCTTTGAAACAAAAAAATCAATCCCTAGGGGCACCACGAGTTGAACCTAGGGACCAAGTCAAAAACTTCAAGGGACCTTGCATGGCTCCCCTTGAAGTAAATCTTTCCCAAAATGGGGTATGGAACCATAAGTTTTCCATAACCCTGCTATGTCCAAAACTCCTCAAGGAACCAAGCTTGGCTTTCCTTGAGGGCAAAGTCTCCCAAACCAGGTTTGTATGGAAGCCCAAGTCTTCCATCACCCCGGAATCCAAACTCCCGATATCCAAAAGGGTATATGTCCCCAACATGGACGATTCCATGTTCCAAGACCATGATTTATACCAAAACTTTTCGAAAAGCAAAAAGTCTTGGAACATGATTTTGAATATGGGATATAAACCCTACGCGGGCCTGGGAACCCGAAACCAAGGTAGGCTTGAGCCTGTCCTACCTAGAACCAATAGGGAACGATATGGACTGGGCTACAGCCCACCCATACCACCAGAGCCGCCACCTAAGACCATCTGGGTCAAGGGTGCCTTGTAGAACCTCTAAAACCGAAACCCATGTCTTAGACCTATCTGATTAGAGTCTGATTCATGAATGTTTTCTTTGAAGGTTCAATGGAAGATCCCTACTTTTGAAAAAGACAAAAAAAGTTGAAAACTCTCAAAATCTCAAAAACATTTGGAAAAACGAAAATTCCAAAAAGAAATTTTGTTTAAAAAGCCTTTGGCCATGTACAAAACCCATTTTCGAAAAATTGTAAAAATGCTTTCAAAAAAAAAAATGTATATACTCCCTAAAACCAAGTATCCAAAAAGCTGGTCCTATCCACCCTTTTGCCTAGAGCTTTTTCAAAAATGAAAAGCTCGAGAATCACCAAAGCAAGGAGGAATAAACACCTCCAAGCTTCCTGAACTTCGCAAAAATCCTTAACTTATGGAAAATTGGGGATTTTTAGAAATAAGTTAACCCATAGTGTGTGCATAAGCATCATGCATTACACTTTGAAATCATTCATATGCATCGAGTCTAGACATCATTCTAGAAATCGAATTCAGGGTTTTGCAAAATCAAAGGGGCAATAAGAGTCGACCCCCTAAGTATCGAGCCTTCATAGGCATGTCTCCATACAAATCAAAACCAACACCTTCGAGGCAAATTTTAAAAGGAAATGAGAATCTCGAAAAAAAGGTTAGCATTTCACAAAAACCTTTCATGGTTTGAAAAGGAAGATTTTTCTCAACTTCTGGTTTATATGAAAACCTTGATTGTGTTAGGATAAAGAACATGAATCTCACGATGAAATATGGAGACCATGTCAAAACTAACACCTGATGGCCATGACGATCACTTAGGGCTGGTTATGTTTCCCATCCTTGAGCAAAAAGTATCATGATCATGTTAGAAAAACCATGGAAGTGCATGGACATGAACATACCATTGTCCATCCAAAATCCCTTTGAAAAGCCATGGCCCTTCACCATATGGCCATGCAAAATTCCCATCAAGCTAGGGGCATTTTTAAATACAGCCCCTAAACACTTTCCATGGATAAGCAAATGCATCTCCTTCATTATTTGTGAGATACATTTCATGTGTTCATCGTTGCATAAAAACATGTATTTCCATTTTAAAATCACATGGAGTGCATAGCATGCATCATATCACCCCGAAGAAAGCCCAAAAGGGTGGCAAACTCGAGTAGAAATGTCCCCATGTCTTCGAAAGGGCAACAAAAGTTAGAAATTTGTTGATATTGTGGGTAGAAATTAGCAAAACCCCGAAAATGCCCGAATATTCAAAAGGGTTTATGCTGAATTCTTTTTCAAAAAGATTTTGAAAAATCGAACTCCTTTGAAACTTCTTGAAAGAAGGATCGAAGTAGATTGTATAACCCCGAATGGAGGAATCTATACTTTTCGAAAAGTAGAGTCTTCCAAAAATGAATTGGTTATATTTCAAAGAACCCTGGCTTACAAGATTAAGCCTTGTTCAAAATATCAAAATATTTTCGAATAGCAGATGCTATTAAGAAATAGGACGATCTCGTTTGAATCGAGTAACCAAAGGGATAAGCCCTCCCCCATCCTACTTTCTCTCCAAAAAGGAAAATTGGCTATTTTCAAAAGAAAGAAAAAAAAAATCGAGAATACAAAAACTCCTCCGAAAGTGGTCTTCCCTTCATAAACAGGGAATACAAAAACTCCTCCGAAAGAGGTCTTCTCGTTTCAAAAGAAAAAGGAGATATAAAAACACTCCTCCCAAAGAGGTCTTCCCTTCATAAACAGGGAATACAAAAACTCCTCCAAAGAGCTGCTCTCCTTTAAAGAAAAGAGGGATTAATGAAAAAATACTCCCAAAGGGAGACCCTCTATGAAAAAGAAACAAAAAGCCAAAGCTCCAAAGAGCGATTTTCCGATTCTTTGCCTAAAACCACGGGACGCTTCAGAAGGGACCGTGGTATCTCTTTCCCATATCCCTACGGCTTATCCCCGAGGAAAAAGATGCAAATTTGCGAAAATCCTAAAGTACGAATAAAATCGGCTTATTTGGATTTCATTTTGTTTGAGAACTCGACTCTGTTTTGTAGGAAATGGAACTTTGAAATGTTTTCCAAGTTTTCCTACCCAAAAACCTCTACTGAGTAGCAGGTATTGAAACCCGAATGAAGGGAAGTATGAAAAATGGAAGTCCTTTTCGATACAAGTTAAAAGGAGTTCCTTTTCAAAAAGAAATTTTCGAAAAATCCACGAATGTCAAAAAGACATGGGTAAAAACCTGCTCGGAGCAACCAGCCTCAAAAGGCTCTCTTCGGGCTCAAAAACCAAAAATAAAATTTTTCTCATGCATGCATTCAAAGAGTCATTCGTGCATGATCATACATATAGGGAAATAGCTAGGAAAAGCCCCTTTTGCTAAAAATCCCCACCTGTGTAAAAAGAAAACAGGGTTTTTGTGAAACAAATGGTGTATTCTCGAGAAAATTTGAGAGAAAAACCAAAATGGGGTGTTTCTTCTTTGCCATTATCCAAATACATTTGGATAATGCCAAAGAGGGGCATCTGTAAACACCCCAAATCTTCTATTTTTCAAAAACTCTCAAAACACCAAAAAGCTCGTTTGAGCCAAAACGACGACCTGTTTTGAAATGTGAAAACAGGTACAAAAGGCAAAAGAAGACCCTAGGCCCGAAGAGGATTCAAGCCCAGAGCTTCAGAAGCCACTCCCTGATAAAAAAACAAAAGAAAGCAGAGCCCATTTGATGAAAAGCTCAACGGAGTCCAGAACGGCGAAACGGAGTCCGAACGACAAAGTTGGGGAAAACCCAGCACTAGACGGAGCGCTGATGAAGCCAGTGCCCGCACAGATCGTTCGCCTCAAGAAGCCAAGAAGGACTGTCCGAAGAAATTTTGATTTGGATCTGGACCATATATATCCAGATCCAAATCCATGTAATGAATAGTGTTTGGATTTGGGCCAATCCAAATAGTGTTTGGGTCGATCCAAATAGTGTTTGGATTTGGATTGGATCCAAATAGTGTTTGGATTGGATCGGATCTGGATCAAAATATCCAGATCCGTATCCATAAAAATATTGGGTTTGGTTCGGATACAGATCTCAAAATATCCGAGATCCAATATCCAGATCCAAATAGTGTTTGGATTTGGGTATGGATCCAAACCCCAAACCCAAACCCAAATCCAAGACCCACCTCAAATCTCTATAAATAGAGGTGAGGGGGTCCATGTAAAGGGTTCATGCAAATGCTTGGGAGGAGAGAGAGGGAGTGATAAACCTAGCCATGTGGGCTCATGAGTGAAGTGGGCTTGAGCCATGTTGGCCAAGGCTAGATCAAAGGGGGCTGCACCAACTCGAGCCTAGCTGCACCAAGAGGTGGACCGCGGGCGTGGAAGTGGGCTGGACCGATTGGAGGTGGCTGGACCTAGTGGGCTGCACCTAAGGTAAGCCTCAAACTAAACCTACCCCTTCTCTCTACCCTTCTAAACCTAACCCATATGAACCCACCTACACCTAACTAAACCTAAACCACCACAAATAAGCCCAGCCAAGTGCTGGCCGAACTCCCCAAAACCCCTTCCCCAACCAACCTGCAACCTGGCTGAACCTATCTATCACCGCCTCAACCAAACCCCGCCTTGACCCAACTCCACCTGCACCTTACCTGCCCCGACTAACCTACCACCACCTAAAAACCGCCACCATCCCTCGCCCCAAACCAAACCTAATGGCCTGCTCCTTGGCAGGCCATTCTCTTTAGTAAACCCACGGCCTGCTGGTGCAGGCCGTGCCTCATCAAAGCCTAGCCAAGGCCTGCCACTCGGCAGGCCCTCTACCTACAAGCCCACGGCCTGCTAGTGCAGGCCGGGCTTCCCCTCCTTTACCAAGGGCAGGGCCTGCCACTCGGCAGGCCACCTCTCCCTAGAAACCCCACGGCCTGCTAGTGCAGGCCGGGCTTCCCCTCCTTTACCAAGGGCAGGGCCTGCCACTCGGCAGGCCACCTCTCCCTAGAAACCCCACGGCCTGCTAGTGCAGGCCGTATCCCTTCCTTCACCCCCAAGCCCACGGCCTGCTGGTGCAGGCCGTGCATCATCCACATCACTAAAGCCCCAGCCTGCCACAAGGCAGGCCGTTTCCTTGAACCCACCTACCTCTAGCCATGACTCCACCCAGCCAGGCCGAGCCCTAGCTCAGCCCTGGTCGACCTGCCTTGACCTTGATTGACTGAACCTGACCTAGTTAGGGTTTCTCCTAAAACATAACTCGAACCACCTTGGCTCGAGTCATCCTAAGGCACCCCCTTGCAAGGTAAAACCCCGGGCTGCACCAAGACAGCCCGAGTTGCCCCAAGCTCCCCTAGCACCCAACTCGAGTCATCCCAAACCAGGCCCATACAAAGCCCAAAACCAGGCCCATACAAAGCCTACTCAAACACCTCTCCCAAGTCCTCAAAGGTTCTCAAACACCTCCAAGCTAGCCGGTTCCACTTCCATGTGATCCGGGCTCCACACGCAAGGCGTACGCGTCCTAGACACACCCCACATAGCGGGCTAGGTGAGTTGTAAGTCCTTACATTTGGTGTTTTATTAAATTTTGATACGGGGTTGTAGTAAAGGAGCTTCGTCTCCCCCCGATTGTAATAATGTGGTTTGACACACCCACACACATGTGCACTTGAGCCTTTCCGCTCTTAGTCGTACACTTTTTGCACACACACGGGCCTAACAAGCCCTTAATATATAGTTATATTTATATATTTTAAGTCAAGGGGGTTTTTAATTAAGTCGTGTGTGTTGTCTTTCCATTTTCCACACGCACACACATTGAGCCTTCGCTCTTACTCCCAAGACCTTAGTAAAGGCCTTATTGCAGTTATATTTGGGTTTCATTTATGTCGTGTGCGTAGTACTTCAATTCTACACTCACACACATTGAGCTTTCGCTCTTACTCCCAAGACCTTAGTCAAGGCATACTGCAATTTATATTTGGGTTTCATTTCATGTCGTGTGTGTAAGTCTTTCAATTCAAGCACGCACACACATTGAGCCTTCGCTCTTATTTACAAGACCCAAGTAAGGGCCCCTACATATACTCTATATAAAGTATTTCTTTCGGCTACGTCTTTAAGATTCGGGTTTTAAGGTTCAAGTCGTGTGCGTTGTCTTTCAATATATACACGACACACACTTACACAATTGAGCCTTTCCGCTCTTAAGATATAGCCATATTTCCCCTTCCGCTATTTACTTTACAAGTCATTTCCCTTCGGCAATTTCCCTTCGGCATTGTCTTTTAAATTCGGGTTTTTCCTTTTGGAGTAGCGTGAGTTTGCATTGCATCTACGCCATACCACGAGGTAGGACGCATATTGCATCGAAGCAAGCCCCGTACTCCCGCTCAAATTCGCCCCATGTAGTGGAGTGTTCATAACACACACCTAGGTGGCCCATAAAGGGATAAAAAGAAAGACTTAGGCACGTGCAAATCCACGTGATCTAAAATCTGAGAATCGTATAAACCCGAATCAAATCGTGCAAGACTTAGGGTCGTCCAACCCTTACAAAGTCAAATCGCCCAAATGCATGGTTTTCAAAAGGTTTTAAAACACTCCTTCATTCAAAATATATTTTGAGTTAAACTTGTTTCAAAACGAAGTCTCTAAGCGTACAGACTGACCCTTGCGCATCGGTGCAAGAAGGTCTGCGACGTAAAAATCCCGCTTGCCTACAATCGCCTTTCAAAAGTCAGATTGTTTTCAAAACATACTTTGCTAGTTAAAGTAAACTAGCTGGCACGCCCATAAAGCGAAGTAGATTGCGAAAAGGTTCACTTCAGGCCTAAGAACCCGCAAGTGAAAATTTTCGTTGTCTACAACGACTAAGAGAGTGCACGTGTGTGGTTGTGCCAAGCCACGTCATTACAATCGGGGGGAGACTATGCTCCGTTATTACAACCCCGTATCAAATTGAATTTCAAGCAAGCGTATGACTAAAGACCGAGTTTAGAAACTTACAAGTAGCTGGTCCGTAGAGGTCTTGCTTGAGCGTGGCCTTGGCTTTGGGCTGCAAATGGGAGCTCCGCGAAGGTGTGTGACCAAGAGTGCTGGCCGGCTGCAAATGGGGCGCGGGATGGACGCCTCGAAGGGGACCGGTGGCAAGTGGGCGGCGCCTCCAAGTAGGGAGTTTAGAGTGGCTGACTAAGTGGGTCTTAGGGTCACTAGGTAAGTTAGGGACTTAGGGAAACTGGACCTAAAAGGTGAGCTAGTGGGAAGGCCAAAGAGGACGCCTAGGGGGAGGTCGGCCGAATGGGAGGTGGTGGCTGAGTAGTGGCCAGCCACTTGGGTTATCCTAGGTTCGGCTAGGCTTAGGTGGTGGCGGCAAAGAGGCTGAGCTAAGGGGAAGATGGGTGGCTAAGAGTGGAGAGGTGGTAGAGAGTGGTTTTGAGGGAGTTAGGGGGACTTACCGAATGGGAAGGAGTGGCGGCAAAGGTGGCTGTCGGCTGGTGGAAGATGGGAGAAGGAGAGGGCCCGGCTGAGTGAGGTGGTGGCGTCCGGCTGGTGGGGCAGTGATGGTGGATGGAAGAGGGAGAGTGGCGGAGCAGGTGGCGGCTGGTGGGGCTGGAACTGCTAGGAAGACGGGTGAGAGATGGGAGAGGAAGAGGGCCCGGCTGGGAGTGGAAAGTGGTTCCCACTTGGAAAACCCGCCCACAATGGGGGGGGTTTAAATGGGGATGGGTAGGTCGGTTAGGGCTGGGTTGTGGGTAGTGGTTAGGTGGTTTAGGTAGGGTAGTATGTAGATAAGGTGGGCTGGATGGGATTGGGCCAGATATTTTAAAACTAGGTGTTTGGGAAAATCGTGGGCTAAGGGTGGTTTAGGGCTAGGTTAGGTGGTTGGGTTTTAGGGTGAGGTTTAGTGAGCTAGGTTAGGTGGTTTAGGCTAGGTTTAGGCTAGGATTAGGGAAATTAATCTAGGTTTAGGGAAGGATTAGGGGAGTGGGTTAGGTGATTAGGTCGGGATTAGGCCGGGATTAGGGAAGTGGGTTAGGTGATTAGGTTCAGATTAGGGGTGGATTAGGGGTTTAGGCTAGGTTTAGGCATTTTGGGTTAGGTTTAGGTGAAGGAGCTCCCTTAGCATGGCCCATAGACCTTGATCACCCCATGTTGGTGCAGCCCTAGGTTAGGTTTTAGCTAATTACAAGCTTAAACCCACTTAATTAGGCTAAACCACAAGATTAAACCCAAACTTGACACACAAGTCAAGCTTAATACAACACTCTTGATATTTATCACCCCCACTCTCTCTCATGCCCAATATCCCACGTGAATTTCAAGTGGGCCCCACCTCCATTTATGAGAAGGTGATGTGGGCCATGGATATGGATATTGGATTGGATCTCTGGATCCAAATCCAAATCCAAGTCCACATATGGGTTTGGATTGGGATCTGGATATATATGGTCCAGATTCAATCCAAACTGAACTCTGACTCCTTCGAGCTGGGTTCGAAACGGACGATTCGTGCGGGGCCTGACAGCATCAGTACTCCGTCTGCGTTGGGTCTTCGCCAACATGGTCGTCCGCCTCCGTTCTGCCTTCCGGAGATGACTTCAAATGATATTTTGGTAAGAACAGGGTCTTGGACGTTCGAGATCCTGGGGTGTGAATCAGATGCAAGAGTTGCTGCGCCGGGCTCGATAGGTGCTCCGGTTCCGGGCTCTTCTTGGCTCTCCTGGTCCTGTCTTGATCAGGCCAAGCTACTTCGGGGTTTCAAAACATGTTTTAAAAGGGTTTTCAAAAGCTATATCATATGTTTTTGAAAGATAAAGTTTAAAACATATATACAGGGTTGTTTGGAAGGCTCCTGGGTTTCCAAACTCAAAATGGCCCTTTGGGGCTGCTTATATAAAACCAGATGGATTTTGAGAAATTCGTGGGATTTCGGGGTGTTTACACCATTCATACTCAACTGCATTCATTCCATACATCCATTGCACTCGACCTCCCCCTAGAGACGCTTCAGCATGCTAGGATGGCTGAACTAGATTTGCTAGATGAGAGGCGACTCCTTGCCATGGATCATGCTCATGCATACCGGCAAAGGATAGCCCGACATTATAGCAAACACATGAGACCGCGCCACTTTGAAGTGGGGATCTGGTTTTGAAAATCATCCATTATCGTGGCCCACATCCACTCGGAAAGTGGTGCCCCAAGTGGGATGGACCCTTGGTTGTACGAGCAACCACCACGAACAATTCGTATTGGTTGATCGATGTAGAAGGTAGGAATTTAGCAAATCCTATCAATATTCAATACTTAAAGAAGTATCATATGTAAGATTTGGATTAAATTCCAATTTTCAAAAATTTTAGGGATAGCTACCCTGAGACATGAGAATATGGTGCAAAGGCAAACTCGTGTGACCCTGAGAGAGAGAATTCGCACTTGTGAAAGAGTGGAGTCTTCAAAATCGTGGTTACATTCCAAAATCCTTCTTCTTACAAAGAAAGGCCTAGTTCAATATAGCAAGATACTTGCAAGTAGTACGTGCTATTTCTAAATAGGCTGATCTGGAATGGATCGAGTGTAGGCTTGGGATAAGTCCTCCCCTCTTCTCTTCTACTTCCAAAAGGAAAATAAAGGCCCAAACAAAAGGGAATTTCCCATTCAAAGTATCTTTCCAAAAGAAAGCAACCAGAATTCAGAAGAAAATCGATTCTCTTGTGAAAAAGAGGGATTAAAGAAAAAATACTCCCAAAGGGAGACCCTCTATTAGAAAAAAAGGAAAAAGAGGCCAAAAAGCTCAAAAAGAGCAGTTCCGCCTTCTATGCCTTAAACCACGGGATGCTTCAGAAGGGACCGTGGTATCTCTTTCCCATCCCTGGCTTATCCCAAGCTAAAGCATGGTTCATTTCGAGGAATCCTAAAGTAAAAATAGGATTTACTTACTTGAATTTCATCTTGTTTGAGAATTTGACGTTTTGAGTAAGGCATAGAAATTTGAAATATAGCTTGTTTTCTTACAAAACCTCCGCTAGATAAGCGAGTGTTAAGACTCAAACAAGGGCAAACACGAAGAGCTCGAGATCCTTAGGATCGAGACTCAAAACAGTTGTCCCTTTTGTAAATAGTTTTGTAAATAAATTTTGAAAAATCGAACATCAAACAGCATAGGATTTGCTCACTTAGAGCAAGAGGCCTTGTAAGTCTCTAGAGTTTGACCACCTCTGGTCTCTGGGAGGTCGCCACTCTTGGCACCACACCCATGTCATGCATCTGCATTCCACGCATGGCACTTACATAAACATGATCCCACTTAGGACCAGATTCCATAGAACAATCCCTTTGGCGTGATATCTCCTCCTACCAGGGTTTGTAAATTGAGATTTGGCTAAAATTGGGACGATCCCATATTCTTCGTGGCTAGATCTAGGGAGACATTGAAAGGGGTGTTTGTCATCTTTGCCCTTATCCAAATCGATTTGGACAAGGCCAAAGAGGGGCATCTGTAAACACCCCGAAATCCCACGAATTCCTCAAATCAACCTAGTTTTGTAAAAGCAACCCCAAAGGGCCATTTTGAGTCTGGAAACCTAGGAGCCTTCCAGACAACCCTCTACATATGTTTTGAACTTTATATTTCAAAAATATATGATATGGCTTTAAAAACCTTTTTAAAACATGTTTTGAAACCCCGAAGCAGCTTGGCCTGATCAAGACAGGACCAGAAAAGCCAAAGAGAGCCCGAAACCGGAGCACATGTCAAGCCCGGCACAACGACTCTCATATCAAATTCACCCCCAGGATCTCGAACGTCCAAGACCCTGTTATCATCAAAACAGCATTTGAAGTCATCTCCGGAAGGCGAAAACAGAGGCGGACGATCATGTTGGCGAAGACCCAACGCAGACGGAGTACTGATGCTGTCAGGCTCCGCACAAACCATTCGTTTCGAACACAGCTCAAAGGAGTTAGAATTCAGTTTGGATTGGATCTGGACCATATATATCCAAATCCCAATCAAACCCATGTATGGACTTAGATTTGGATTTGGATTCAAAAATCCAATCCAATATCCATATTCATGGCCCACATCACCTTCTCATAAATGGAGGTGGGGCCCACTTGAATTTCACGTGGGATTATGGGCATGAGAGAGAGTGGGGGAGGATAAGATCAAGTGTGTGTTGTAATTAAGCTTGACTTGTGTGTCAAGTTTGGGGTTAATCATGTGGGTTAGCCTGATTAAGTGGGTTTAAGCTTGTAATTAGCCAAAACCTAACCTAGGGTTGCACCAACATGATGTGATTAGGGTCCATGGGTCATGCAAAGGGAGCTCCTTCACCTAATCCTAACTAACAACACCTAATCCTAGCCTTCTACCCTAATCCAGTCCTAATCTGAGCCTAATCACCTAACCCACTTCCCTAATCCCGGCCTAATCCTAACCTAATCACCTAACCCACTTCCCTAATCCTTCCCTAAACCTAGGTTAATTTCCCTAAACCTAACCTAATCCTAGCCTAATCACCTAACCTACCTGTAGACACCGAAAATTTTCACTTATGGGTGCTTAGGCCTGAAGTGAACCTTTTCGCAATCTACTTCGCTTTATGGGCGTGCCAGCTAGTTTACTTTAACTAGCAAAGTATGTTTTGAAAACAATCTGACTTTTGAAAGGCGATTGTAGGCAAGCGGGATTTTTACGTCGCAGACCTTCTTGCACCGATGCGCAAGGGTCAGTCTGTACGCTTAGAGACTTCGTTTTGAAACAAGTTTAACTCAAAATATATTTTGAATGAAGAAGTGTTTTAAAACCTTTTGAAAACCATGCATTTGGGCGGTTTTGACTTTGTAAGGGTTGGACGACCCTAAGTCTTGCACGATTTGATTCGGGTTTATACGATTCTCAGATTTTAGCACGTGCCTAAGTCTTTCTTTTTATCCCTTTATGGGCCACCTAGGTGTGTGTTATGAACACTCCACTACATGGGGCGAATTTGAGCGGGAGTACGGGGCTTGCTTCGATGCAATATGCGTCCTACCTCGTGATATGGCGTAGATGCAATGCAAACTCACGCTACTCCAAAGGGAAAACCCGAAATTAAAAGACAATGCCGAAGGGAAATTGCCGAAGGGAAATGACTTGTAAAGTAAATAGCCGAAGGGAAATGACTTGTAAAGTAAATAGCGGAAGGGGAAATATGGCTATATCTTAAGAGCGGAAAGGCTCAATTGTGTAAGTGTGTGTCGTGTATATATTGAAAGACAACGCACACGACTTGAACCTTAAAACCCGAATCTTAAAGACGTAGCCGAAAGAAATACTTTATATAGAGTATATGTAGGGGCCCTTACTTGGGTCTTGTAAATAAGAGCGAAGGCTCAATGTGTGTGCGTGCTTGAATTGAAAGACTTACACACACGACATGAAATGAAACCCAAATATAAATTGCAGTATGCCTTGACTAAGGTCTTGGGAGTAAGAGCGAAAGCTCAATGTGTGTGAGTGTAGAATTGAAGTACTACGCACACGACATAAATGAAACCCAAATATAACTGCAATAAGGCCTTTACTAAGGTCTTGGGAGTAAGAGCGAAGGCTCAATGTGTGTGCGTGTGGAAAATGGAAAGACAACACACACGACTTAATTAAAAAAACCCTTGACTTAAAATATATAAATATAACTATATATTAAGGGCTTGTTAGGCCCGTGTGTGTGCAAAAAGTGTACGACTAAGAGCGGAAAGGCTCAAGTGCGCGTGTGTGTGGGTGTGTCAAACCACGTTATTACAATCGGGGGGAGACGAAGCTCCTTTACTACAACCCCGTATCAAAATTTAATTGAATATAAAGCAAGTTAATGTAATAGACCAAGTTTAGACACTTACAAATAGCTGGTCCATGTTCAACTTGCTTGCACGTGGGCTCACGGTTCACCTTGGGCAGCCAAGAGGGGGTTATCCTAGGTGGCTTTGAGGGAGGTTCTATGGGGCACGATTAGGGTCTTAGGGGAACTAAGGTTCGGCCAAGATGGGGGCTGTGTAGGGTCTGTCCTAGGGTCTGTCCTAGGGTACAGGTCACGGCCAGGGTGCAGGTTAGGTCGGCAGGAAGGTGGTCAAGTCGGCCGGAAGGCGTCGGGCGCAGCAATCGGGCGCCTGGCGCTGGGCGCTGAGCGCTGGCGGGCGTCTGGCGCTGGGCGCTGGGCGCTGGGGCGCGGGATGGCGTCAGGGCGCGGGATGGCGTCAGGGCGCGGGATAGCGTCAGGGCGCGCGGACAGCGTCAGGGTGCGCACGGCAGGCGCGGTCCGGTTAGGTTTAGGTTGGTTCAAGTCTAGGGTTAGGTTTGGTCGAACCTAGGTTGGGTTAGGGCTAGGTTTAGTTAGGGTTAGGTTCAGTTGGGGTTAGGTAGGTTCGAACCTAGGCTAGGTTGGGGTTAGGTTTAGAGGGGTGTAGAGAGAATGGCTAGGTTAGGTTAGGCTTACCTCTTGGAGCCGGTCCTTCTTGGCTTGAGCCCACGTCTCCACGGTTGCAGCCACTTGGTCCAGCCCACCTTGGTTGCAGCCCCTTAGTCTAGACCCACTTAGCCCACATGGCTTGAACCCACCTCACCCAATGAGCCCACATGGCTAGGTCTATCACTCCCTCTCTCTCCTCCCAAATATTTGCATGAACCCTTTACATGGACCCCCTCACCTCTATTTATAGAGATTTGAGGTGGGTCTTGGATTTGGGTTTGGGTTTGGGTTTGGGGTTTGGATCCATACCCAAATCCAAACACTATTTGGATCTGGATATTGGATCTCGGATATTTTGAGATCTGTATCCGATCCAAACCCAATATTTTTATGGATACGGATCTGGATATTTTGATCCAGATCCGATCCAATCCAAACACTATTTGGATCCAATCCAAATCCAAACACTATTTGGATCGACCCAAACACTATTTGGATTGGCCCAAATCCAAACACTATTCATTACATGGATTTGGATCTGGATATATATGGTCCAAATCCAAATCAAAATTTCTTCGGACAGTCCTTCTTGGCTTCTCGAGGCGAACGATCTGTGCGGGCACTGGCTTCATCAGCGCTCCGTCTGGTGCTGGGTTTTCCCCAACTTTGTCGTCCGGACTTCGTCTTGCCGTTCTGGACTCCGTTGAGCTTTTCATCAAATGGGCTTTGCTTTCTTTTGTTTTTTTATCAGGGAGTGGCTTCTGAAGCTCTGGGCTTGAATCCTCTTCGGGCCTAGGGTCTTCTTTTGCCTTCTGTACCTGTTTTCACATTTCAAAACAGGTCGTCGTTTTGGCTCAAACGAGCTTTTTGGTGTTTTGAGAGTTTTTGAAAAATAGAAGATTTGGGGTGTTTACACTACCTCACTAAACCTCACCCTAAAACCAACCCACTTAGCTAAACCCTAAACCTCTAAACCACCCCTAGCACACAACCTACCCAAACCCCTTGTATTTAAAATATCTGGCCCTACCCTTTCCAGCCCACCTTACCACCATACCACCACCCCTAGACCACCTAACCACTACCCTAATACCAGCCCCAACCGCCTCTTGCAACCCTATATAAACCCCCCCCCTTTGGGGCGGGTTTTCCCCATCTTCAATCATCCTATCTCATCCCCATCTTCAATCATCCTATCTCATCCCCTCTCCAGCCTAAACGACTCCAACCATGCTCCACTTGCCCCACAGCCAGCCACCACCTGCGCCACTACCTCCCAGCCGAGCACCACCACCACCACCACTCCAGCCAAGGTCCACATCGCCACCATTCCGTCCGGCCGAATCCCATCCTGCGCATCCAAACCACCCGGCTGCTCCCCTTCCATTCGCCACCGCCTCTTCACTCGGTTAGTACCCCACACTCCACCTTACTCCTTCTCCATTCCCTCTCCACTCTCAGCCACCCACCATACCACCACCTTACCCTAATACCAGCCACTTGCCGCCACCACTCCCACTCGGCCAGGCCATAACCACCCTAACTACCCGCCACTACCTAGACACCCTAGCTACACCCGGCCACCCCATCCAACTCCCTAAGACCTGCCCATATTACCTCCCCACATCCACAACTACCTTACCCCATCTCCTAGCTAGTTCCCTTCCCTTCCACCACTCCTAGCCACCCTAGCAGCCCGCCACCACCAAGTTCCCCTAGTCGGCCACTCCAACCGACTGTCCCCCATCCATTCGGCTAGCCACCCGCCAACCCTAGACACTCCATTAGACCTTCCCTTAGACTCCCCTTAGTGCCATACTCCCTAACTTCACAAACCTTCCTTAGTGGCCCTACATACTCACCTTAGCCCCACGCATAAAACCAGCCCTTCGCTAAGTAGCCGGCCACCTTTGAGGCATCTCCTCCGCGCACCTAAGGCACCCGGCCAGCACCCCCTTGCCGTTCAACTCCGCGGAGCTCCCTCTTGCAGCCCAAGGCGAAGGCCAAGCCCATGCTCAAGCAAGGCATCTTCGGAGCAGCTATTAGTAAGTGCCTAACTCAGTCCTTAGTTGTATACTTGCTTAAGATTCAATTCGATATGGGGTTGTAATAACGGAGCATAGTCTCCCCCCGCTTATAATAACGGGGCTTGGCACACCCACACACGTGCACTCTCTTAGTTGTGCACGATTTTGAACACACACGGGCCTAATCAGCCCCTAATACATAAATATATATATATATATATATACTTTAATTTTCATAGGGTTTTTGCTTAAGTTGGGTGTGTTGTCTTTCAATTCAAGCACTCACACACATTGAGCCTTCGCTCTTAGTTGAAAGACCCAAGTAAGGGCCGAGCTATACTATTTGGGTTTTCATTTCATGTTGTGTGTTTAAGTCTTTCAATTCAAGCACTCACACACATTGAGCCTTCGCTCTTATTTGAAAGACCCAAGTAAGGGCCGAGCTATACTATTTGGGTTTTCATTTCATGTCGTGTGTGTAAGTCTTTCAATTCAAGCACTCACGCACATTGAGCCTTCGCTCTTATTTGAAAGACCCAAGTAAGGGCCGAGCTATACTATTTGGGTTTTCATTTCATGTCGTGTGTGTAAGTCTTTCAATTCAAGCACTCACACCCAAGTAAGGGCCGTGTTATACTATTTGGGTTTAATTTCATGTTGTGTGCATAGTACTTCAATTCAAGCACTCACACACATTGAGCTTTCGCTCTTATTCCCAAGACCTTAATCAAGGCCATACTGCAAGTTATATTTGGGTTTTATTTCATGTCGTGTGTGTAAGTCTTTCAATTCAAGCACGCACCCACATTGAGCCTTCGCTCTTATTTGCAAGACCCAAGTAAGGGCACGTATATACCCTATATACATATCTCCCTTCGGCATTTACATTACAAGTCATTTCCCTTCGATTATTTCCCTTCGGTTATTTCCCTTCGGCATTGTCTTTACATTCGGGTTTTCCCTTTGGAGTAGCGTGAGTTTGCATTGCATCTACGCCATACCACGAGGTAGGACGCATATTGCATCGAAGCAAGCCCCGTACTCCCGCTCAAATTCGCCCATGTAGTGGAGTGTTCATAACACACAAACTAGGTGGCTCATAAAGGGATAAAAAGAAAGACTTAGGCACGTGCAAATCCGCGTGATCTAAAATCTGCAATCATATCTAAAAGACCCGAATTATACACCTCGAATCGCTTCGTAGGCTTTCTATACCCTAAAAACTCGATTTTTCAAAGTGTACAGACTGACCCTTGCGCATCAGTGCAAGAAGGTCTGCGACGACAAGAGCTCACTTGCTCACAGTCGCCACGATTAGAACTCAGCTCAAAATATATCTTCGCTTGCTTAGGTAAGCTAGCTGGCATGCCCTGTTTATATAAATAGGCCTTAGACACACGAGAAGATCCGCTCTAAGCCCTAAAAAGGCAAGTGGCGGGGATTTTTGCACGTCTACAGAGATTGGAACGCCCGGTGGAACGTGGGCCTTTCAAGAATCGAGTTTTTAGTTAAAAGCTTGCGAAAATTTTTAAAAAGGTGTCGTTTTAACTTGTTTTCTTTGCTTGTACTTAGGACATTTTGAAAAAGCTTGAAAAGCATGTCAAAATCCAATCTAAGTGAAGTGTCGAGCCAAGGCTCATGCGCATCAAGTTCTCACTCTAGGAGGATTTTCAAAAACAAAATAAAACTAGATGAAATCGAGGACCTGAGAAGGGAATTTGAGGCCAAAATCGATGCTCTCAGCCAAGAGGCTGAAGTAGGCGATTCATGTTCATCAAATGGTGAACCAAGGCCTAAGAAAAAGTCTGAAAAACCTCGCAAGCACAAAGAGGCCTCCGTAATGGAAGGCAACCAATACCACGAGTCCTTCACACAAAAGGACCGTAAAGCCCTACAGCAGTTGCTGAAAGGGCAAAATAAAGAGAAAAGAAGCTACGCCCTGTCTGATTTCCTTCCTATGGATTACGAAATAGACAGTGACGATGAAATACCGAACTTCCATCGGTATGATGGCATGGGAGACCCTAGGTCTCACTTGCAACTTTTCTCGCGTCGAGCCCATAAGAAGAAAAGGGACTCGATGAAATGGGTGTATTGGTTCCCTTTATCCCTTAAAGGCACAGCTGCCACATGGCTGGCTTCCTACGACTTAAGCCAGTTCGCTACTTTTGAAGAGTTAGCGAACTGCTTCCTACAAAGATTTGCACACAACGTAGAAGTCACGCCAACCTTGAATACCTTAAGGGATACAAAGCAAGGCATGAACGAACACGTACATGCCTTCATTATAAGATGGAGGTCACTTTTGGGCCAAGTGCGAGAGCCCATATCCGAAGGATGCGCAGTCATGCTCATCCTGGATAACTTTAAAAGCGAGTTAAAAACCCTTCTGTCGCTCCATGAGATCTCAACTTTCCATAAGTTGATAAAAAAGGCATCCCTTTTCGAAACCAACATGCGAAAAGGGACATACGATCACTTGTGGAAAGGAAGTGCCGTTTCTAAAACCTGTTTGGAAAAGCCCATCACTTATGGGCTGCCCATGATGGACAAAGGGGCAAAGCCCCATAATATCGCCAATGTCCGGGTGGATCCAAGCGTGGCAGGCACTTCCAAAAATTTTGAAAAACTAGAAAATAAAAGGGAGCGAACCTTTCAAAAACCGACTGAAAAATGGGAGTACACTCCGTTGGGGCAACTTGTGTCGGAGGTCCTAGACCTCCTACTTGCCCAGGGCATGATAGAACTCCCCGAAATCCCCGAAGGAGTCACTTCCAAAGGGGGGTATTTAAATCGATTTTGTAAGTATCATCGGCTCAAGGGCTATGATACCAAATGCTGTTTCTCCCTTTTAAATAAAATTGAGAACTTGATAGCGGAGGGCCGGCTCCAAGTCACTGCGGAACCTGAGCCACCTCAAGCTATCTTCAAAGAACCCTTTCCCAAACACGCTAGTGGTAGTGGGAAAGGAAAGGACGTCTGTACCCTCACCTTTTCTAAGGAACTAGCACAAAAACCAGAGCTTGGTCGACCCACTTGTGCGCCCACTGTTGTATTATACAAGAAGCCCATTCAAGTCGTCATTCAGGGACCACCAAAAGTGGAATCACCGGCAAAACCAGTTTTGAAAATCCAAGGTTCTCCTCAGCTCATCCTTAGAGCCAAATTTAGCGCGAACCCTAGGCTGGTCGTGGGGGAAGTGACTAGATCCGGGAGGATCTATCAACCCCCGCACCTTCAAGGTGCTCAAAAGGTGGTCAGTGTGCCTGGCCCCTCAAAAGCATGTATCCCTGGTGTTCTGCCAAAAGCAGATAAGGATCAAGTCATCCTAAATACTTATGACTTCGAAAACCACCTTTCAAAGATTCCTATTCACATGTCTATCCTAGAGCTTATACAAACCTTGCCTAGGCATAGACTTGTATTAGAGAAAATTCTAGAAAGGGCCAAGGTTGATTCGAACATAAGTCCGGAATCCTTGTCTGCCCAAGTGGCTTTATTAGGAGCAAAATCGCCCATCACTTTCTCGGAAGATGATGTAGATAGGCCCTACGAATCCCACAACCAGGCCTTGCATATCGAGGTGGTTTTGAATAACCACTCTCTGGACAGGTGCCTAGTCGATGGTGGAGGAGGGCTCAACATCCTTCCACTTCATGTGGCATATAAAATCGGAGTCACCTTGACTTCAGTGAACCCAAGCCCCATCGTTATCACTGGATACGATGGGAATGCGTCTAGACCTTTAGGATCCATCGAACTCCCAATGGAAACGGGAGGGATCGAACCGTCGTCTGCATAGCCAGACCAAAAATTTCAAAATCACTTGAAAATTCGAGTACAAAACCAGGTCTTTTTGAAAACCACGCATCAAATTCCCTCGGGTCTATAGCCCACGAGAATGATTGAAGCCCAGAAGTGGATCCCCTTGAGGAAGATCCCACTTCTGAGCTCCTAGAATTTCATAAAATTCTCGATTTTGAAAGACCTTCCAATTCAGCAGGAGGAGATTTCATAGAGGTGAACCTAAAACCTTTCTTTGTAAGAAGAAGGATTTTGAAATGTAACCTCGTATTCGGAAAACTCCACTCTTTCACAAGTGTGAATTCTCTCACTCAGGGTCACACAATTCGCCTTTGAACCTTACTTTCGAAGTTTCAAAGCAGTTATCCCTAAGGGTTTTCGAAAATGGGAATTTAACCCAAATCCTACACATAATACTTCTTTAAGTATTGGATATTGATAAGATCTGCTAAATTCCTACCTTCTACATCGATCAACCAATATGAGTTGTTCGTGGTGGTTGCATGCACAACATAGGGACCATCCCACTTGGGGCGCCACTTTCCAAGAGGATGTGGGCCACGATAATGGATGATTTTCAAAACTACATCTCCCACTTCAAAGTGGCGAGGTCTCATGTGTTTGCCCTAATGTTGGGCTATCCTTTGCCGGTATGCACGAGCATGATCCATAGCAAGGAGTCGCCTCTCATCTAGCAAATCTAGTTCGGCCATCCTAGCATGCTGAAGCGTTTCTAGGGGGAGGTCGAGTGTGATGGATATATGGAATGAATGCAATTGTGTATGAATGGGAAGAATGGCGTTTGTGCCATAGACCAATTCGAATGGTGTGGCATTCGTGGGAGTCCGGATGGAAGTCCTATAAGCCCATAAGGCTTCATCCAGCTTCTCGTGCCACGTCCTACCCTTCTCTAAAGTCTTCTCAATTATACTAATGAGAGTCTTATTCGTGGCTTCAGCTTGGCCGTTGCCTTGAGGGTAGGTGGGCGAGGAGAAGTGGTGAGTTATGCCATATGTGTTGCACAACTTAACCATCCGCTCGTTTTTGAATGGGGTGCCATTATCTGACACAAGGTCTCGTGGAACCCCAAATCGAGCCAAGATATTCCTCCTAATGAAAGCCACCACATGTTTCCCCTGTACGTTGGTTAGGGAGATGGCTTCCACCCATTTGGAGAAATACTCAGTGGCTGCTAAAATAAATCTATGCCCATTCGATGCCTTCGGAAAGATCGGGCCTACGATATTAAACGCCCACATGGTGAATGGCCAAGGGCTGACCACAGAATGTAATGCAGATGATGGGATATGAATGGCGTTCCCATGCACTTGACATGGATGACACTTCCTAACATGATTGTGACAATCCTTTTTCAGGGTGGACCAGAAATAGCCTGCTCTAAGTATTTTCATTGCCATCATGTTGGCATTAACATGACCTCCACATTCTCCATCGTGGAACTCATGCATAACAATCCTAGCCTCCTCTAGATCGACACATCTTAGTAGGATGCTGGTAAAGCTTTTTTTGTACAAAACCCCACCCAAAATGGTGTATCGGGTTGAAATTTTACGGATGAATGCCTTATCGTTGGATGTGGCATCCTCGGTGAATCTCCCATTTTCTAGAAAGCATTTGATGTCGTAAAACCAAGGTTTTTCAACAGAATCTGGATTATTTTGGCAAATATCCAAATCGTGTGTTGGGCGCATGCCATATCTCTAAGGATCGAGTCCCCAAAATGGGATCGACCTTTAGGGCTTAACTCAAGGAGGAGAGGGTGTCGGCAATGCCATTAACTTTTCTTCGTGTGTGAGTTTACATGATTGAAATGACTCAACCAATCGAGTGGCCAACTCGTGATATGGAAGTAGTTTTTCATTATGTACTAGCCAAATTTTCAAAACTTGGTTTATAACAAGGAGCGAATCTCCAAAGACCTTGATGCATGATGCCCCTAGAGTTTTCATACTCAGCTATGTTGTTGGAACATTTGAAATCTAGGCGGATTGCTACGAGAATCTTGCCCTTTTCAGGGGATATGAGGATGACCCCAGCACCAGCCCCTTGTTGGTTTCGTGCCCCATCGAATTGCATTTTCCATGCTTGGTTTTCAAAAGAGTTTGCCAAAATATGGTTTTGAAAATGGTTTTGCAATATGCCTTCATCGGGCATTTCATCAAATGTGGGATATGCGTCCTCCTGGGGGAACTCAGCCATGTAGTCAGCTAGGGCTTGCCCCTGAACGGAGATCTGGTGATGATATTTCAGGTCATACTCCATTAGAAGGAGTTGCCATTTGCCCAATCTACCAGTGAGAATGGGTTTTTCGAACAAGTGCTTGATTGGATCATGCTTGGACACTATCCAGATCTCATGATCTAGGAAATAATGTCTAAATTTCTGGCAGGCCCAGACTAAGGCCAAGCACGTCTTCTCCATGGCTTGATAAATCCTTTCGTAAGCCAAGAGAGTTTTCAAAATATAATAGATGGCATACTCCTTATGGGTGTCATCCTCGTATTGAGCTAATAGAGCTCCTAAAGCATTCGCATGCACGGAAATGTAAAGCAAAAGAGGTTTTCCTTGCTTTGGAGGATTCAAAACAGGGGGATTAACCAGGTATGCCTTTAGTCTCTCGAAGGACTTTTCGCAGTCATCATCCCATGAAAATTTCGTGCCCTTCTTCAACAGTTTGTTGAACGGTTCGCATCTAGTCGCTAGGTTTGATATAAACCTGTGAATGGATTGTAATTGACCCTGGAGGCTACAAATTTGTGTGAGATTGGAGGGTGGAGCCATGTCTATGATGGCTCGACACTTAGAGGGGTCGACTTCTATACCCCTTTGGCTCACCATAAAGCCTAGAAGCTTTCCGGACTCTACCCCGAATACACATTTTTGAGGGTTTAGCTTTACTTTGTAAAGTCCAAGCCTTTTGAAAATCTTTTGCAAACATTCGATATGAGTGCATCGGGTTTTGGATTTTGCCAAGAGATCATCTACATACACCTCTACGAGCTCATGAATCTGATCATGGAAGATCGTGGTCATGGCTCTCTGGTATGTTGCACCGACATTTTTCAAACCAAAGGGCATGACTGTATAGCAGTACGTGCCCCACGGGGTTGTGAATGTGGTCTTACCCTGATCTCGTGAACTTAATTTAATTTGGTTATATTCTGAATAGCCATCCATAAACGAAAACATCTTGTGATTTGTAGTCGACTATCAAATCTATGTTTGGTAAAGGATAATTATCCTTTGGAGTGGCTTTATTCAGGTTTCTGAAATCGATGCATATTCGAATTTTCCCATTGGTTTTTCAAACTACAACGATGTTTGATAACCAATCAGAATACGCAATGGGTTTTATAAATCCGGCTTTTAGCAGATCTTCTAAACCCTCTTTGACTTGTGTGTGTACATTCGGATGTATTTTCCTAAGCTTCTGCTTTATGGGTTTTACATCCGCATCTAAGGGAAGACGATGTTCGACAATGATGGGATCTATGCCTGACATGTCTTCATACGTCCATGCAAACACATCTAAGTAGGTTCGTAGAAATGCAATGAATGTTGATCTTTCATGCTCATGCAAACATGCGCCTATCTTGATGAGTTTGAGATTGGAATCACTCCCTAGGTTCACCTCTATGAAATCTCCTCCTACTGAATTGGAAGGTCTTTCAAAATCGAGAATTTTATGAAATTCTAGGAGCTCAGAAGCGGGATCTTCCTCAAGGGGATCCACTTTTGGGTTTCGATCATTCTCGTGGGTTATAGACCCGAGGGAATTTGATGCGTAGATTTTCAAAAGACCTGGTTTTACACTTGGAATTTCAATTGATTTCAAAATTTTTGGTTTGGTTATGCAGACAACGTCCCTTTCGAAATCCTTTTCCTTTTCCAAAGCCTTACCAGGAGCAGCTATGTACAAAATCTTTTTGGTATTTTGTAGATTTTCGATTTTTTTGTGTTTTTGCAAACCAAGAACTTTAGGAACTATACAAACTACTCTATTTTCGAGTTTTTGATTTTCCAATGTTTTTGGTTTTTGCAATTTTTCCATTTTTTTTGATTTTGAGTTTTTCAAATGTTTTTGTATTTTTGTAAAAGGGATCTTCCATCATACCTACAAAGGGAAAACACTACGGGTTAGACTCTGAATAAGAGGTCCAAATCGTAGGTTTCTTCTAGGGTAGGCTCTAGGGCACCCTTGACCTAGGTGGTCACAGGGGGTGGCTCTGGTGGTATTTTGGGAGTATAGCCGATCCCATATCTGCTTGGGTTGGCCCTAGGAAGGATGGGTTCTAGGAGAACCTGGTTTTGTGCCCCTAGACTTTTATAGGGCGTATAGCCCATGTTCAACAGCATGTTCCACGATTTTTTGTTCTTTGAAAATTTTGAATATAAATCGTGGTCCTGGAACTTGCTGTCATCCATATCATGCACGTATGGCTTCTTATCCAGGGGTTTTGGAAATAAGGGATATTTGGGTCTTCCTAGAAGGGTTAGGATTGGGAGGGGGCCAGCCTTGGGCGGCCCCTTCACATGCACGACCTTCCTAGGGTTGTTTAACATAACCCTTTGTTGGGTGTCTACTTTAACCCTTGATGGGTGTAGGGTGTCGGACCACTTTAACCCTTGATGGGTGCAGGGTCCCGGAATAGGACTATCCTCAATCAGGGGAGTTTTTGAGGCTTGATTTGGATTTGTTTGGTTTTTATTTTAAAATGTTTTTATAATTTTATAAATTTGATATTTTACAAACATTTTGTGGGTTTTATTCTCAATGTCTCATTCTCATTTGTCTCTTTTAAGAAAATTTGTTTGAAACCATCATTTCTTTGAAGGAAATCATTTGAAAAGCAAAATCCTGTCATTTTGGGCTTAAGGGCAAAGCAATCATTTTCTTGGCTCTTTGTCAAAATGAGATTTTTTTTAGAGGAGTGTCATTTATCCATATTTTGAGGCTACTACGAAATTTTGGTGCGAAAATGAGTTTATTTAAGGTGTCTTTATTTGAAAACTCTTAAAAGACCCAAAACCATAATTGTTTTCTTAAAAAGGCAAAATTTCTAAAAACCAAATGTTTTGAGAAAATTTTTGGGTGTTTATAGATGCCCCTCTTTGGCATTAATCCAAATTTATTTGGTTAATGGTAAAGAATAACACCCATAAAAAAATTTATTTTTTTGAATGCAAGAGTTGATTTGAGTTGAATTAAGATTTTATGAACTTTCCCATTTTTGTAAGGGATTCATTTCTCGGACTTGGGCTATCCTAATTTTGATGGAAGACGATTTCTAGCAAGGGTGACTCAACATGAATGGTAGTCGACCAATGCAAGGATCATATTTGCATAAGACCATCTATGAATGCATATGAGATGTATGCAATAGATGTATGTATGTTGGATGATCTCCATAATTCCTCATGGTTCTGGGAACTTGACAAACAAGGGGAGTTTATGATCCCCTGAAGCTAAGGGTGACTCTCACCTAGGATCACCACGACTTGGTCCCTGAAAGGAATTTTAACACACCTATGGAAGGTGGATGGCACAGCGCATAAGCTGTATCCAGGGCCTTCCCAACAACAGGTTATAATGGGGGTGGATGTCCAAGACATGGAACACCCCCGTGTGTGTGATCCCTCCCGTTTCCATAGGGAGTTCGATCGATCCTAAGGGTCTAGATGTATTCCCATCGTATCCAGTGATAACGATGGGACTTGGGTTTACAGAAGTCAAGGTGACTCCGATTTGATACGCCACATGAAGTGGAAGGATGTTGAGCCCTCCTCCCCCATCGACAAGGCACCTGTCTAGAGAGTGGTTATTCAGAACCACCTTGATATGTAGGGCCTGGTTATGGGCTTCGTAGGGTCTATCTACATCATCTTCCGAGAAAGTGATGGGCGATTTTGCTCCTATAGATGCCACTTGGTCAGACAGGGATTCGGGGGTTATGTTTGAACTAACCTTAGCTCTTTTTGGAATTTTCTCTAGCACGAGTCTATGGCTAGGCGAAGTTTGTATTAGCTCTAGGATGGACATGTGGATAGGAATCTTTGAAAGATGGTTTTCGAAATCATAAGGGTTTAAAATGATTTTCCCATTGTCTGCTTTTGGTAGAACTCTAAGAATACATACTTTTGAGGGGCCAGGCACACTGACCACCTTTTTAGCACTTTGCAGGTGCGGGGGTTGATAGATCCTTCCGGATCTTGTCACTTCCCCCACGACCAACCTAGGGTTCGCACCTAATATGGCTCTAACCGTGAGTTTTGGAGCACCTTGAATCTAAAAAAGTGTATTAGCCGGGGATTCAGCTCTTGGTGGTCCCCGGATGATTACTTGGGCGGGCTTCTTGTAAAGTATAAGAGTAGACGCACAAGTGGATCGACCAGATTCATATGGATGCACTAGATCTTTTGAAAAGGTGAGGGTACATACCTCTTTTTCTTTCCCACTGCTACTGGCGTGCTTGGGAAAGGGTTCTTTAAAGATAGCTTGAGCTGACTCGGGTTCCTCAGTGACCTGAAGCCGGCCCTTCGCTATCAAGTTCTCAATCTTATTAAGGAGGGAGAAGCACCGCCTCGTATCATGGCCTTTGAGCCGATGATACTTGTAGTACTTGTTTAAAAACCCTCCCTTCGAAGTGACTCCTCAAGAATCTCGGGGAGTTCGATCATGCCTTGGGCAAGTAGGAGGTGTAGGACCTCCGTCACAGGTTGTCCCAGCGGAGTGTACTCCCGTCTTTCGAAGGGTTTTTGAAAACTTCTCTCCTTTTTATTCTCAACTTTTTCGAAAGCCTTTGAAGCACTTGCCGGGCTTGGATCCACCCGGACATTGGTGATTTTATGGGGCTTTGCCCCTTTGTCCGCGGTGGATGGCCCATAGTTGATGGGCTTCTCCAAGCGAGTTTTCGAAATGACACTTCCTTTCCATAAGTGATCGTATATCCCTTTCTTCAAATTGGTTTCGAAAAGGGATGCTTTTTTTGTCAACTTATGGAAAGTTGAGATTTCGTGAAGAGAGAGAAGGGTCTTTAACTCATTTTTAAAATTATCCAGGATGAGCATGACTGCGCACCCTTCGGATATTGGCTCTCACACTTGCCCTAAAAGGGACTTCCATCGAATAATGAAGGCATGTACGTCTTCGTTCATGCCTTGCTTTGTATCCCTTAAAGTGTTTAAAGTCGGCATGACTTCTACGTTATGTGCAAATCTTTGCATAAAGCAATTCGCTAACTCTTTAAAAGTAGCGAACTGGCTTAGATCGTAGGAAGCTAGCCATTTGGCAGCTGTGCCTTTAAGGGATAGAGGGAACCAATACACCCATTTCATCGAGTCTTTTTTCTTCTTATGGGCTCGATGTGAGAAAAGTTGCAGGTGAGACTTAGGGTCTCCCATGCCATCATACTGATGAAAGTTCGGTATTTTATCGTCATTTTCTGTTTCATAATCCATAGGTAGGAAATCAGACAGGGCGTAACTCCTTTTCTCGTTACTTTGCCCTTTTAGCAACTGTTGTAGGGCTTTATAGTCCTTTTGTGTGAAGGACTCGTGGTATTGGTTGCCTTCCATTACAGAGGCCTCTTTATGTTTGCGAGGTTTTTCAGGTCTTTTCTTGGCCTTTTGTTGACCATTTGATGAACATGAATCGCCTGCTTTAGCCTCTTGGCTAAGAGCATCGATTTTGGCCTCGAATTCCCTTCTCAAATCTTCTATCTCTTCTAGTTTGTTTTTATTTTTCAAAACCCTCCTAGAGTGAGAACTTGATGCGCATGAGCCTTGGCTCGACACTTCACTTGGATTTGAATTTCACATGCTTTCAAGCTTTCAAAAATCCTACGTATGAAGTACAAAGAGAGTTAAAATGATACCTTTGGAAAAATTTTCGCAAGGTTTCTAATATGACTCGATTTTCAAAAGACTCACGTCCCACCGGGCGTGCTAAAGTCTGTAGACGTCGAAAAATCCCCACCTTTGGTTCTTAGGCTTGAAGCGAATCTTTTCATGTGTCTAAGTCGTATTTAAGCGAAAGGGCATGCCAGCTAGCTTGCTTAAGCTAGCAAAGAAATATTTTGAAATCTGACTCCTATCGTGGCGACTGTGAGCAAGCAAGCTCTTTTCGTCACAGACCTTCTTGCACCGATGCACAAGGGTCAGTCTGTACACTTAGAAAATTGAGTTTTAGACATGATAACCTAGGAAAATGTTTGAGGTGTTCAATTCGGGCTGATTTGTATGATGTAAACACCCTGAAATCCCACGAACTTCTCAAATAAACCTGGTTTTATCAAAAGCTGCCCCAAAGGGCTATTTTGAGTCTGGAAACCCAGGAACCTTCCAGACAAACCCTGTACATATGTTTAAAATATATATGTTTTAAAATATGTATAATATAGTTTTAAAACCTTTTAAAATATGTTTTGAAACCCCACAAAGTGGCTTGGCCTGATGAAAGCAAGACCAGAAGAGCAAAAGAGAGCCCGGAATTGGAGCACATGTCGATCCCAGCACAGCAACTCTCGTGTTAGATCCACCCCCAGAATCTCGAACGTCTAAGCCCCTGTTATCAACAAAAATCATTTGAAATCATCTCCGGAAGGTGAAAATAGAAGCGGATGACCATTTTGGCGAAGACCCAATGCAAGACGGAGTACTGATGCTATCAGACCCCGCACAAACCGTTCGTTTCGAACATACCCTGAAGGAGTCAGAATTTAGCTTTGGATTGGATCTGGACCATATATATCCAAATCCTAATCCAAACGTATATATGGATTTGGATTTGGATTTGGATCCAAAGATCCAATCCAATATCCACATCCATGGCCCACATCACCTTCTCATAAATGGAGATGGGGCCCACTTGAAATTCACGTGGAATTTTGGGCATGAGAGAGAATGGGGAGGATTAAGCTTGAGGGAAGTGTATTAAGCTTGACTTGTATGTCAAGTTTCAGGTTAATCATGTGGGTTAGCCTAATTAGTGTGGGTTTAAGCTTGTATGAACCTACACCTAACCTAGGGCTGCACCAACATGATGCAATGAAGTCCATGGGCTACGCAAAGGGATGCTGCTAACCCAATCCTAAGCCAAAACCCCTAATTCTAGCCATTTGCCCTAATCCCGGCCTAAACCTAGCCTAATCACCTAACCTACTTCCCTAATCTTTCCCTAATCCCAACCTAATCACCTAACCCACCTCCCTAATCCTTCCCTAAACCTAGCCTAATTCCCTTAATCCTAACCTAATCCTAGCCTAAACACCCAACCCACCTCACTAAACCTCACCCTAAAACCAACCCACCTAGCTAAGCCCTAAACCACTAAACCACCCCACCTAAACCCTAGCACACCATATCACTAAAACCACCTAAACTAAATATCTGCCCCCCCCTAAATATCTAGCCCACCTTATCACTAAACCACCACCACCTAACCACTAAACCACCCCTTCAAAACCAGCCCAACCGACCTCTTGAAATCCTATAAAACCCCCCCCTAGTGGGCGGGTTTTTTGAGATTTTAGAAGCCCCACCTTGGGCCAGCCGAGCCCTTCCTCTCCACTTGCTCTCTTCTCTCACCTGCTCCACCACCACCTCCGGCCAGCTCCACTCCACGCCACCATCACCTCCCGGCCAACTCCCTTCCTTGACACCCGGCTGCATCAACCTGCCGCTGCCTTCCTTGACACCCGACTGCACCTTGCCACACCCACCAACCTCCCCTTCCTCTCCGGTTAGTACCCTATCCTAACACCACCCTATCTTCACTCCCCCTCCACTCTCAGCTACCACACGCCACCCTTCCCTAGTCTAACCTCCGCTTCAGCCAGCCGGCCACCACCTAGCTACCCGCCACCATTCAACCATCCCGACCACACCACCCGCTGCCCTACCTTCCCATTAGACAGCCCCTAACTAGTCCCCAGCCACCTTACCTTTTTCCCCTAGGACCTGCCCCTCCTTTCCCTTAAACCAGCCCTTAGTTAACACCCTAGCTAGCTCCCCTTTGCCATTCCTAAACACCCCTAGTTACCCCAGCCGTCCACCACCTAACCTGCCACTAGTTGGCCAGCCACAACCGATTGCACCTTGCCACACCCGCAACCTTACATCCCTTTCCTTAGACAGCCCCTAGTCACCCCTTAGCTCTACCTTCCCTAGTATCTGCCCTACACCTTAGTGACACTCCCTAACCACCTCAACCTAAGACGCCACAGCAGCACCCCCCTCCCATCATCCAGCTAGTGCCAAGGCGCCACAACCGCTCCCTTGTCACCCGGCCAGCACCCTCCTTTGTCGTGCCCTTCCGAGGAGCTCCCTCTTGCAGCCCAAGGCGACGCTCAAGCCCAAGCTCAAGCAAGTCACCTCCGGACCAGCTATACGTAAGTGCCTAACTCGGTCCTTGTTTATAGACTTGCTTAAGCTTAATTAAATTTGATACGGGGTTGTAATAACGGAGCATTGTCTCCCCCTGCTTGTAATAACGTGGCTTGGCACACCCACACACACATGCACTTGAGCCTATCTCACTCTTAGTTGTGCACGATTTTGAACACACACGGGCCTAATCAGCCCCCTAAGATATAAACTTATTTATATAATTTAAGTTGCGTGGGGTTTTGCTTAAGTTGTGTGTATAGTCTTTCAATTCTCGCACTCACACACATTGAGTTTTAAGATTCAATTCTCGCACCTTCGGGCCCATATATATTATAAGTATTTCCCTTTCGGCTATGTCTTTAAGATTTGGGTTTTAAGGTTCAGCAGTGTGTGTAGTCTTTACATATATACACGGCACATACTAGCACTATTGAGCCTTTCCGCTCTTAAGATATAGCCATATTTCCCTTTTGCAATTTCCCTTTTGCAATTTACATTTCAAGTCATTTCCCTTCTGCATTGTCTTTCAATTTCAGGTTTTCCCTTTGGAGTTGCGTGAGTTTGCATTGCATATACGCCATACCACAAGTTAGGACGCATATTGCATCAAAGCAAACCCCATACTCCCGCTCAAAATCGCCCCACTTAGGTCACGTGTTCATAATACACACCTAGTTGGCCCGAAAAGGGATAAAAAGAAAGACATAGGCACGTGCAAATCCATGTGAAATAAAACTTGAAAATCATATAAAAACAACCCGAATTGAACACCTCAAACATTTTCGTAGGTTCTCATATTTTAAAAACTCAATTTTTAAAGCGTACAGACTGACCCTTGCGCATCGGTGCAATAAGGTCTGCGACGAAAAGAGCTTGCTTGCTCACAGTTGCCACGTTAGGAGTCAGATTTCAAAGTATTTCTTCGCTAGCTTAAGTAAGCTAGCTGGCATGCCCTTTTGCTTAAATAGGACTTAGACACACGAAAAGATTCGCTTCAGGCCTAAGAACCAGTAGCGGGAACTTTCTGCATCTACAAACACTTAGAGGGGTCGACTTCTATACCCCTTTGGCTTACCATAAAGCCTAGAAGCTTCTCGGATTCTACCCCGAATACACATTTTTGAGGGTTTAACTTCACTTTGTAAAGCCTAAGCCTTTCGAAAATCTTTTGCAAACATTCGATATGAGTGCATCGGGTTTTGGATTTTGCCAAGAGATCATCTACATACACTTCTACGAGCTCATGAATCTAATCATAGAAGATCGTGGTCATGGCTCTCTGGTATGTTGCGCCGGCATTTTTCAAACCAAAGGGCATGACTGTATAGCAGTACGTGCCCCTCGGGGTTGTGAATGCGGTCTTACCCTGATCTCGTGGACTTAATTTAATTTGATTATAGCCTGAGTAGCCATCCATAAACGAAAACATTTCATTATTTGCAGTACTATCGACTACCAAATCTATGTTTGGTAAAGGATAATTATCCTTTGGAGTGGCTTTATTCAGGTTTCTGAAATCGATGCATATTCGAATTTTCCCATTGGTTTTTCGAACTACAACGATGTTTGACAACCAATCAGAATACGCAATGGGTTTTATAAATCCAGCTTTTAGTAGATCTTCTAAACCCTCTTTAACTTGCGTGTGTACATTCGGGTGTATTTTCCTAAGCTTCTGCTTTATGGGTTTTACATCCGCATCTAAGGGAAGACGATGTTCGACAATGCTGGGGTCTATGCCCGGCATGTCTTCATACGTCCATGCAAACACATCTAAATAGGTTTGTAGAAATGCAATGAATGCTGATTTTTCATGTTCATGCAAACATGCGCCTATCTTGAGGAGTTTGGGATTGGAATCACTCCCTAGGTTTACCTCTATGAAATCTCCTCCTACTGAATTGGAAGGTCTTTCAAAATCGAGAATTTTATGAAATTCTGGGAGCTCAGAAGTGGGATCATCCTCAAGGGGATCCACTTCTGGGCTTCGATCATTCTCATGGGTTATAGACCCGAGGGAATTTGATGCGTGAGTTTTCAAAAGATCTGGTTTTGTACTTGGATTTTCAATTGATTTCGAAATTTTTGGTCTGGCTATGCAGACGACGTTCCTTTCAAAATCCTTTTCTTTTTCCAAAGTCTTACCAGGAGCAGCTATGTATAAAATCTTTTTGGTATTTTGTAGATTTTCGATTTTTTTGGGTTTTTGCAAAACATGAACTTTAGGAACTATACAAACCACTCTATTTTCGAGTTTTTGATTTTCCAATGTTTTTGGTTTTTGCCCTTTTTCGATTTTTTTTATTTTAAGTTTTTCAATTGTTTTTGTATTTTTATGAAAGGGATCTTCCATCATACCTACAAAGGGAAAACACTACGGGTTAGACTCGGAATAAGAGGTCTAAATCGTAGGTCTCTTCCATCCTAAGCCAAAATCCCTAATCCTAGCCATTTACCCTAATCCCAGCCTAATCCTAGCCTAATCACCTAACCCACTTCCCTAATCCCGGCCTAATCCCAACCTAATCACCTAACCCACCTCCCTAATCCTTCCCTAAACCTAGACTAATTCCCTTAATCCTAACCTAATCCTAGTCTAATCACCTAACCCACCTCACTAAACCTCACCCCAAAACCAACCCACCTAGCTAAGCCCTAAACCACTAAACCACCCCACCTAAAACCTAGCACACCATATCCCTAAAACCACCTAAAGCAAAATATCTTGCCCCCCCTCAAAACCAGCCCACCTTATCACCACACCACCACCACCTAACCACCCTCTCAAAACCACTCCCAACCGACCCTTTGAAAATCTATAAACCACCCCCCCCCTAGTGGGCTGGTTTTTCAACTCTTCCAGCCAACACTTGGGCCAGCCGACCCCTCTCTCACCTTGCTCCCTTCTTCCACCTGCACCACTGCTACCCCAGCCAGCCTGCACCACCTCACGCCACCACTACCTCCCGGCCTACTCCACTCCACGTCTCCACCACTTCCTGGCCAAGCTCCATCCGCCTTCATCATCCGACTGCCCTCCTTGGACACCAACTTCCCTCACCCATCTGGTTAGTACCTCAACCCAATTCCACCCTATCTTCTCTCCCCCTCCACTCTCAGCCACCCATACCACCACCACATAGCTCCATCACAGCCTTCCCGCCACCCTTCCCCATTCGGCTAAACAAAATCCCCTACACCACCCGATTCTCTACTTTTTTCCTAGTGACACTCCGGCCACCCTACCTTGCTCCCTAGGACCTGCCCCTTCCACTTTCAACCAACCCTTAGCTCCACCTTCCATATCTCCCTACCTCCCTATACGTGACATCCCCTAACTACCCCAGCCGGCCACCACTTAAACCGCCCCTAGTCGGCCAGTCATAGCTGACTGCACCCAAGTCACCCGGCCAGCCACACCCATTTCCTTAGACATCTTCCCTTTAGTCACCCCTTAGCGCCACCTTCCCTAGCACCAGCCTTACACCTTAGTGATCCTCCTTAAACACTTCAGCCCAAGGCATCACGGCAGCACCCCCCTAGCAGCCGGCAAGTCCCCAAGGCGCCACACCTGTGCTCCTTGTCACCCGGCCAGCACATCCCTTTGCCGTGTCATTTCGAGGAGCTCCCTCTTGCAGCCTAAGGTGAAGCCCAAGCCCAAGCCCAAGCTCAAGCAAGTCACCTCCGGACCAGCTATAAGTAAGTGCCTAACTCGGTCCTCATTTGTAGACTTGCTTTAAGTTAAATTAAATTTGAAACGGGGTTGTAATAACGGAGCATTGTCTCCCCTCGCTTGTAATAACATGGCTTGGCACACCCACACACACGTGCATTTGAGCCTACCTCGCTCTTAGTTGTGCACGATTTTGAACACACACGAGCCTAATCAGCCCTTAAGATATAAGTTTATTTATATACTTTAAGTTCCGTGGGGCTTTGTTTAAGTTGTGTGTGTTGTCTTTCAATTCTCGCACTCACACACATTGAGCTTTCGCTCTTATTTGCAAGACCCAAGTAAGGGCCGTGTTATACTTTCCTTGGTGTAAACACCCCGAAATCCCACGAATTTCTTAAACAAATCTGGTTTTATACAAGCAGCCCCAAAGGGCCATTTTGAGTTTGGAAACCCAGGAGCCTTCCAAACAACCCTGTACATATGTTTTAAACTATATCTTTCAAAAACATACGAGATGGCTTTTGAAAACCCTTTTAAAACATGTTTTGAAACCCCGAAGTGGCTTGACCCGATCAAGACAGGACCAGGAGAGCCAAGAAGAGCCCGGAACCGGAGCACCTGTCGAGCCCGGCGCAGCAACTCTTGTATCTGATTCACACCCCAGGATCTCGAACGTCCAAGACCCTGTTCTTACCAAAATATCATTTGAAGTCATCTCCGGAAGGCAGAAACGGAGGCGGACAACCATGTTGGCGAAGACCCAACGCAGACGGAGTACTGATGCTGTCAGGCCCCGCACGAATCGTCCGTTTCGAACCCAGCTCGAAGGAGTCAGAGTTCAGTTTGGATTGGATCTGGACCATATATATCCAGATTCCAATCCAAACCCATATGTGGACTTGGATTTGGATTTGGATCCAGAGATCCAATCCAATATCCATATCCATGGCCCACATCACCTCCTCATAAATGGAGGTGGGGCCCACTTGAAATTCACGTGGGATATTGGGCATGAGAGAGAGTGGGGGTGATAAATATCAAGAGTGTTGTATTAAGCTTGACTTGTGTGTCAAGTTTGGGTTTAATCTTGTGGTTTAGCCTAATTGAGTGGGTTTAAGCTTGTAATTAGCTAAAACCTAACCTAGGGCTGCACCAACATGGGGTGATCAAGGTCTATGGGCCATGCTAAGGGAGCTCCTTCACCTAAACCTAACCCAAAATGCCTAAACCTAGCCTAAACCCCTAATCCACCCCTAATCTGAACCTAATCACCTAACCCACTTCCCTAATCCCGGCCTAATCCCGACCTAATCACCTAACCCACTCCCCTAATCCTTCCCTAAACCTAGATTAATTTCCCTAATCCTAGCCTAAACATAGCCTAAACCACCTAACCTAGCTCACTAAACCTCACCCTAAAACCCAACCACCTAACCTAGCCTGAAACCCCTAAACCACCCTTAGCCCACGATCTTCCCAAACCCCTAGTTTTAAAATATCTGGCCCAACCCCATCCAGCCCACCTTATCTACATACTACCCTACCTAAACCACCTAACCACTGCCCATAACCCAGCCCTAACCGACCTACCCATCCCCTATTTAAACCCCCCTCATTGTGGGCGGGTTTTCCAAGTGGGAACCACTCCACCACCCAGCCGGGCCCTCTCCTTCTCCCATCTCTCACCCAGCCGTGGCCACTCCCCAGCAGTTCCAGCTCCTTCACCAGCCGCCACTTGCTCCGCCACCTTCCCTCTTCCGTCCACCACCACTGCCCCCCCCCCCCCCAGCCGGACGCCACCATATCTTCCCAACTCCACCAGCCGACAGCCACCTGCCCGCCACTCTCCCACTCCATCCGCCACTCTTCCCCATTCGGTAAGTCCCCTTAACTCCCTCAAAACCACTCTCTACCACCTCTCCACTCTTAGCCACCCATCTTCCCCTTAGCTCCACCTCTTTGCCGCCACCATCTAAGCCTAGCCGAACCTAGGATAACCCAAGTGGCTGGCCACTGCTCAGCCACCATCTCCCATTTGGCCGATCCCCCCTAGGTGTCCTATTTGGCCTTCCCACTAGCTCACCTTTTAGGGCCAGTTTCCCTTAGTACCTAACTTCCCTAGTGACCCTAAGACCCACTTAGTCAGCAACTCTAAACTCCCTACTTGGAGGCGCCGCCCACTTGCCACCGGTCCCCTTCGAGGCGTCCATCCCGCGCCCCATTTGCAGCCGGCCAGCACCCTTGGTCACACACCTTCGCGGAGCTCCCATTTGCAGCCCAAAGCCAAGGCCACGCTCAAGCAAGACCTCTACGGACCAGCTACTCGTAAGTGTCTAAACTCGGTCTTTAGTCGTATACTTGCTTGAAATTCAATTTGATACGGGGTTGTAATAACGGAGCATAGTCTCCCCCCGCTTGTAATAACGTGGCTTGGCACAACCACACACGTGCACTCTCTTAGTCGTGCACAATTTTGAACACACACGGGCCTAATCAGCCCCTAATATATAAGTGTACGTATATATTTCATTTCCGAAGGGTTTTGTTTAAGTTGGGTGTGTTGTCTTTCAATTTAAACACTCTCACACACATTGAGCTTTCGCTCTTATTTGAAAGACCCAAGTAAGGGCCGACCTATACTATTTGGGTTTCATTTCATGTCGTGTGAGTAAGTCTTTCAATTTAAACACTCTCACACACATTGAGCTTTCGCTCTTATTTGAAAGACCCAAGTAAGGGCCGACCTATACTATTTGGGTTTCATTTCTTGTCGTGTGAGTAAGTCTTTCAATTCAAGCACTTTCACACACATTGAGCCTTCGCTCTTACTCCCAAGACCTTAGTAAAGGCCTTATTGCAGTTATATTTGGGTTTCATTTATGTCGTGTGTGTAGTACTTCCATTCAAGCACTCTCACACACATTGAGCCTTCGCTCTTACTCCCAAGACCTTAGTCAAGGCCATACTGCAATTTATATTTGGGTTTAATTTCATGTCGTGTGTGTAAGTCTTTCAATTCAAGCACGCACCCACATTGAGCCTTCGCTCTTATTTACAAGACCCGAGTAAGGGCTCATATACATAAGATATATACATATTTCCCTTCGGTTATTTCCCTTCAGTTATTTCCCTTCAGTTATTTCCCTTCTGCTATTTCCCTTCAGTATTGTCTTTACATTTCGGGTTTTCCCTTTGGAGTAGCGTGAGTTTGCATTGCATCTACGCCATACCACGAGGTAGGACGCATATTGCATCGAAGCAACCCCCGCTCGAATTCGCCCATGTAGTGGAGTGTTCATAACACACAAACTAGGTGACCCAAAAAGGGATAAAAGAAAAGACTTAGGCACGTGCAAATCCACGTGATCTAAAACATGCAATCGCATCTTAAAGACCCGAAATAGACACCTCGAAACCGTTTCGTAGACTTTCTCCCCAAAACTCGATTTTTGCAAAAGCGTACAGACTGACCCTTGCGCATCGGTGCAAGAAGGTCTGCGACGACAAGAGCTCACTTGCTCACAGTCGCCACGTTTAGAAGTCAGTGTTAAAAATATCTTCGCTAGCTTAAGTAAGCTAGCTGGCACGCCCTGTTTGTATACATAGGCCTTAGACGCACGATAAGATCCACTCCAAGCCACGAAAGGGGCAAAGAGGCGGGGATTTTCGCGCGTCTACAGAGATTGGCACGCCCGGTGGGACGTGAGCCTTTTCAAAAAGTCGAGTTTACTTGTAGAAGTCTTGCGAAAATTTTATAAAGGTGTCGTTTTAACTTGTTTTCTTTGCTTTTACTTAGGAAATTTTGAAAAAGCTTGAAAAGCATGTCAAAATCCAATCCAAGTGAAGTGTCGAGCCAAGGCTCATGCGCATCAAGTTCTCACTCTAGGAGGATTTTCAAAAACAAAATAAAACTAGATGAAATCGAGGACTTGAGAAGGGAATTTGAGGCCAAAATCGATGCTCTCAGCCAAGAGGCTGAAGTAGGCGATTCGTGTTCATCAAACGGTGAACAAAGGCCTAAAAAGAAAATTGAAAAACCTCGCAAGCAAAAGAGGCCTCCGTAATGGAAGGCAACCAATACCACGAGTCCTTCACACAAAAGGACCGTAAAGCCCTACAGCAGCTGCTGAAAGGGCAAAATAAAGAGAAAAGAAGCTACGCCCTGTCTGATTTCCTTCCTATGGATTACGAAACAGACAGTGACGATGAAATACCGAACTTCCATCGGTATGATGGCATGGGAGACCCTAGGTCTCACTTACAGCTTTTCTCACGTCGAGCCCATAAGAAGAAAAAGGACTCGATGAAATGGGTGTATTGGTTCCCTCTATCCCTTAAGGGCACAGCTGCCAAATGGCTGGCTTCCTACGACTTAAGCCAGTTCGCTACTTTTGAAGAGTTAGCGAACTGCTTCATGCAAAGATTTGCACACAACGTGGAAGTCACGCCAACCCTGAATACCTTAAGGGATACAAAGCAAGGCATGAACGAAGACGTGCATGCCTTCATTATAAGATGGAGGTCTCTTTTAGGCCAAGTGCGAGAGCCTATATCCGAAGGATGCGCAGTGATGCTCATCCTGGATAATTTCAAAAGCGAGTTAAAAACCCTTCTCTCGCTCCATGAGATTTCAACTTTCCATAAGTTGATCAAAAAGGCCTCCCTTTTCGAAACCAACCTGCGAAAAGGGACATACGACCACTTATGGAAAGGAAGTGCCGTTCCCAAAACACGTATGGAAAAGCCCATCGCATATGGGCTGCCCACAACGGACAAAGGGGCAAAGCCCCATAAAATCGCCAATGTCCGGGTGGATCCAGGCATGGCGGGCACTTCTAAAAATTTTGAAAAAATAGAAAATAAGAGAGAACGCAATTTTTCAAAACCAATTGAAAAACGGGAGTACACTCCGCTGGGGCAACCTGTGTCGGAGGTCCTAGACCTCCTACTTGCCCAGGGCATGATCGAACTCCCTGAAATCCCCGAAGGAGTCACGTCCAAAGGGGGGTATTTAAACCGATTTTGCAAGTATCATCGGCTCAAAGGCCATGATACCAAACGGTGCTTCTCTCTTCTAAATAAAATTGAGAACTTGATAGCGGAGGGCCGGCTCCAGGTCACTGCGGAATCTGAGCCACCTCAAGCTATCTTCAAGGAACCCTTTCCCAAACACGCCAGTGGCAGTGGGAAAGGAAAGGAGGTATGTACCCTCACCATTTCCAAGGAACTAGCGCGAAAGCCCGAACCTGGTCGACCTGCTTGTGCGCCCATCCTTGTACTATACAAGAGGCCCGCCCAAGTCGTCATCCGGGGACCACCAAAAGTGGAAACCCCGACAAAACCAGTTTTGAAAATCCAAGGTTCTCCTCAGCTCATCCTTAGAGCCAAGTTTAGCGCGAACCCTAGGCTGGTCGTGGGGGAAGTCACTAGATCCGGGAGGATCTACCAACCCCCGCACCTTCAAGGTGCTCAAAAGGTGGTCAGTGTGCCTGGCCCCTCAAAAGCATGTATCCCTAGTGGTCTGCCAAAAGCAGATAAGGACAAAATCATCCTAAATCCTTATGATTTCGAAAACCACCTTTCAAAGATTCCTATTCACATGTCTATCCTAGAGCTTATCAAAACCTCGCCTAGGCATAGACTTGTCTTAGAGAAAATTCTAGAAAGGGCCAAGGTTGATTCGAACATAAGTCCGGAGTCCTTGTCTGCCCAAGTGGCTTTGTTAGGAGCAAAATCGCCCATCACCTTTTCGGAAGATGATGTAGATAGACCCTACGAAACCCATAACCAGGCCCTGCATATCGAGGTGGTTCTAAACAACCACTCTCTGGACAGGTGCCTAGTTGATGGTGGAGGAGGGCTCAACATCCTTCCACTTCACGTGGCGTACAAAATCGGAGTCACCTTGACTTCAGTAAACCCAAGCCCCATCGTTATCACTGGATACGATGGGAATGCGTCTAGGCCTTTAGGATCCATCGAACTCCCAATGGAAACGGGAGGGATCGAACACACGGGGGTGTTCCATGTCTTGGACATCCACCCCCATTATAACCTGTTGCTGGGAAGACCCTGGATACACAGTTTGTGCGCTGTGCCATCCACCTTCCACAAATGTGTCAAGATCCCTTTTAGGGACCAAGTCGTAGTGATCCTAGGTGAGAGTCACCCACAGCTTCAGGGGATCATAAACTCCCCTTGTTTATCGAGCTCCCAGGCCCATGAGGCTAACCTGGGGCAAATTATGGTCGAGCCACCTCGGCTCGTGTTGAACAACCCTAGGAAGGTTGTATGTGTGAAGGGGCTGCCCAAAGCAGGCCCCCTCCCGACTCTAATCCTCCTAGGAAAACCCAAGCGTTCCCTATTTCCAAAATCCCTGGACAAAAGGCCATACGAGCCTAATATGGACGATAGCATGTTCCAGGACCACGACTTATATCCCATCTTTTCAAAAAACAAAAAGTCGTGGAACATGTTATTGAACATGGGCTACACGCCCTACAAGAGTCTAGGGGCACAAAACCAGGGTCTCCTAGAGCCCATCCTTCCTAGGGCCAACCCAAGCCGATATGGGATCGGCTATACTCCCCAAATACCGCCGGAACCACCCCCTGTGACCACCTGGGTCAAGGGTGCCCCGGAGCCTGTCTTAGAAGAGACCTATGGTTTAGACCTCCTATTCCGAGTCTAACCCATAGTGTTTTCCCTTTGTAGGTATGACGGAAGATCCCTGTTTCTAAAAATACCAAAAACATTTGAAAACTTAAAATCGAAAAAAATCGAAAAACAAGAAAAACCAAAAACAATGGAAAAGCAAAAACTCGAAAAAAGTGTGCTTTGTATAGTTCCCAAAGTTCTTGTTTTACAAAAACCCAAAAAAATCGAAAATTTGGAAAATACCAAAAAGATTTTGTACATAGCTGCTCCTGGTTTAACTTTGGCGAAAGAAAAGAATTTCGAAAGAAACGTCGTCTGCATAGCCAGACCAAAAATTTCGAAATCACTTAAAAATCCAAGTACAAAACCAGGTTATTTTGAAAACCACGCATCAAGTTCCCTCGGGTCTAAAGTCCACAAGAATGATCGAAGCCCAGAAGTGGATCCCCTTGAGGAAGATCCCACTTCTGAGCTCCCAGAATTTCATAGAATTCTCGATTTTGAAAGACCTTCCCAATCAGTAGGAGGAGATTTCGTAGAGGTGAACCTAGGGGATGATTCCAATCCCAAAACCATCAAAATAGGCGCATGCTTGCATGAAACTGAAAAGTTAGCATTCATTGCATTTTTACGAACCTATTTAGATGTGTTTGCATGGACGTATGAAGACATGCCGGGCATAGATCCCAGCATAGTCGAGCATCGTCTTCCCTTAGATGTAGGTGTAAAACCAATAAAGCAGAAGCTTAGGAAAATACACCCGAATGTACACACGCAAGTCAAAGAGGGTTTAGAAGATCTGCTAAAAGCCGGATTTATAAAACCCATTGCGTATTCTGATTGGTTGTCAAATATCGTCGTAGTTCGAAAAACCAATGGGAAAATTCGAATATGCATCGATTTCAGAAACCTGAATAAAGCCACTCCAAAGGATAATTATCCTTTACCAAACATAGATTTGATAGTCGATAGTACTGCAAATCATGAAATGTTTTCATTTATGGATGGCTATTCAGGCTATAATCAAATCAAACTAAGCCCACGAGATCAGGGTAAGACCGCCTTCACAACCCCATGGGGCACGTACTGCTATACAGTCATGCCCTTTGGTTTGAAAAATGCCGGCGCAACATACCAACGAGCCATGAACACGATCTTCCATGATCAAATTCACGAGCTTGTAGAAGTGTATGTAGATGATCTCTTGGCAAAATCCAAAACCCGATGCACCCATATCGAATGTTTACAAAAAATCTTCGAAAGGCTTAGGCTTTACAAAGTAAAGCTAAACCCTCAAAAATGTGTGTTCGGGGTAGAATCAGGAAAGCTTCTAGGCTTTATGGTAAGCCAAAGGGGAATAGAAGTCGACCCCTCTAAGTGTCGAGCCATCATAGACATGGCTCCACCCTCCAATCTCACCCAAGTCCGTAGCCTCCAGGGTCGATTGCAATCTGTGCGCCGATTCATATCGAATCTGGCAACTAGATGCGAACCCTTCAACAAACTGTTGAGGAAGGGCACGAAATTCTTATGGGATGACGAATGCCAAAAGTCCTTCGAGAGACTAAAGGCATACTTGGTTAATCCCCCCGTTTTGAAACCTCCAAAGCAAGGAAAACCGCTTTTATTATACATCTCCGTGCATGTAAACGCTTTAGGAGCCCTGTTGGCTCAATACGAGGATGACACCCATAAGGAGTATGCCATCTACTATATTTCGAAAACTCTCTTGGCTTATGAACGAAATTATCAAGCCATGGAGAAGACGTGCTTGGCCCTAGTCTGGGCCTGCCAGAAATTCAGACACTACTTCCTAGATCATGAGATCTGGATAGTGTCCAAGCTTGATCCAATCAAGCACTTGTTCGAAAAACCCATTCTCACAGGTAGATTGGGCAAATGGCAACTCCTTCTAATGGAGTATGATCTAAAATACCATCACCAGATCTCCGTTAAGGGGCAAGCCCTAGCAGATTACGTGGCTGACTTCCCCTTGGAGGACGCATATCCCACTCTTGTCGAAATGCCTGATGAAGGCATATTGCAAAACCATTTTCAAAACCACATTTTGGCAAATTCTTTTGAAAACCAAGTGTGGAAGATGCACTTCGACGGGGCACGAAACCAACGAGGGGCTGGTGCCGGGATCATCCTAATCTCCCCTGAAAAGGGCGAGATTCTGTAAACACCCCAAATCTTCTATTTTTCAAAAACTCTCGAAACACCAAAAAGCTCATTTGAGCCAAAACGACGACCTGTTTTGAAATGTGAAAACAGGTACAGAAGGCAAAAGAAGCCCTAGGCCCGAAGAGGATTCAAGCCCAGAGCTTCAGAAGCCACTCCCTGATAAAAAAACAAAAGAAAGCAGAGCCCATTTGATGAAAAGCTCAACGGAGTCCAGAACGGCGAGACGGAGTCCGGACGACAAAGTTGGGGAAAACCCAGCACCAGACGGAGCATTGATGAAGCCAGTGCCCGCACAGATCGTTCGCCTTGAGAAGCCAAGAAGGACTGTCCGAAGAAATTTTGATTTGGATCTGGACCATATATATCCAGATCCAAATCCATGTAATGAATAGTGTTTGGATTTGGCCCAATCCAAATAGTGTTTGGGTCGATCCAAATAGTGTTTGGATTTGGATTGGATCCAAATAGTGTTTGGATTGGATCGGATTTGGATCAAAATATCCAGATCCGTATCCATAAAAATATTGGGTTTGGATCGGATACAGATCTCAAAATATCCGAGATCCAATATCCAGATCCAAATAGTGTTTGGATTTGGGTATGGATCCAAACCCCAAACCCAAACCCAAATCCAAGACCCACCTCAAATCTCTATAAATAGAGGTGAGGGGGTCCATGTAAAGGGTTCATGCAAATATTTGGGAGGAGAGAGAGGGAGTGATAGACCTAGCCATGTGGGCTCATTGGGTGAGGTGGGTTCAAGCCATGTGGGCTAAGTGGGTCTAGACCAAGTGGCTGCAACCAAGGTGGGCTGGACCAAGTGGCTGCAACCGTGGAGACGTGGGCTCAAGCCAAGAAGGACCGGCTCCAAGAGGTAAACCTAACCCCAACCTAGCCTAGGTTCGAACCTACCTAACCCCAACTGAACCTAACCCTAACTAAACCTAGCCCTAACCCAACCTAGGTTCGACCAAACCTAACCCTAGACTTGAACCAACCTAAACCTAACCGGACCGCGCCTGCCGTGCGCACCCTGACGCTGTCCGCGCGCCCTGACGCTATCCCGCGCCCTGACGCCATCCCGCGCCCTGACGCCATCCCGCGCCCCAGCGCCCAGCGCCAGACGCCCGCCAGCGCCCAGCGCCCAGCGCCAGACGCCCGCCAGCGCCCAGCGCCAGGCGCCCGATTGCCGACCCGACTGCCTCCCTGCCGCCCTGTCCACCTTCCTGCCGACCTAACCTGCACCCTGGTCGTGACCTGTACCCTAGGACAGACCCTAGGACAGACCTTACACAGCCCCCGTCTTGGCCGAACCTTAGTTCCCCTAAGACCCTAATCGTGCCCCATAGAACCTCCCTCAAAGCCACCTAGGATAACCCCCTCTTGGCTGCCCAAGGTGAACCGTGAGCCCACGTGCAAGCAAGTTGAACATGGACCGGCTATTTGTAAGTGTCTAAACTTGGTCTATTACATTAACTTGCTTTATATTCAATTAAATTTTGATACGGGGTTGTAGTAAAGGAGCTTCGTCTCCCCCCGATTGTAATAACGTGGTTTGACACACCCACACACACGCACTTGAGCCTTTCCGCTCTTAGTCGTACACTTCTTGCACACACACGGGCCTAACAAGCCCTTAATATATAGTTATATTTATATATTTTAAGTCAAGGGGGTTTTTAATTAAGTCGTGTGTGTTGTCTTTCCATTTTCCACACGCACACACATTGAGCCTTCGCTCTTACTCCCAAGACCTTAGTAAAGGCCTTATTGCAGTTATATTTGGGTTTCATTTATGTCGTGTGCGTAGTACTTCAATTCTACACTCACACACATTGAGCTTTCGCTCTTACTCCCAAGACCTTAGTCAAGGCATACTGCAATTTATATTTGGGTTTCATTTCATGTCGTGTGTGTAAGTCTTTCAATTCAAGCACGCACACACATTGAGCCTTCGCTCTTATTTACAAGACCCAAGTAAGGGCCCCTACATATACTCTATATAAAGTATTTCTTTCGGCTACGTCTTTAAGATTCGGGTTTTAAGGTTCAAGTCGTGTGCGTTGTCTTTCAATATATACACGACACACACTTACACAATTGAGCCTTTCCGCTCTTAAGATATAGCCATATTTCCCCTTCCGCTATTTACTTTACAAGTCATTTCCCTTCGGCTATTTACTTTACAAGTCATTTCCCTTCGGCAATTTCCCTTCGGCATTGTCTTTTAATTTCGGGTTTTCCCTTTGGAGTAGCGTGAGTTTGCATTGCATCTACGCCATACCACGAGGTAGGACGCATATTGCATCGAAGCAAGCCCCGTACTCCCGCTCAAATTCGCCCCATGTAGTGGAGTGTTCATAACACACACCTAGGTGGCCCATAAAGGGATAAAAAGAAAGACTTAGGCACGTGCAAATCCACGTGATCTAAAATCTGAGAATCGTACAAACCCGAATCAAATCGTGCAAGACTTAGGGTCGCCCAACCCTTATAAAGTCAAAATCGCCCAAATGCATGGTTTTCAAAAGGTTTTAAAACACTTCTTCATTCAAAATATATTTTGAGTTAAACTTGTTTCAAAACGAAGTCTCTAAGCGTACAGACTGACCCTTGCGCATCGGTGCAAGAAGGTCTGCGACGTAAAAATCCCGCTTGCCTACAATCGCCTTTCAAAAGTCAGATTGTTTTCAAAACATACTTTGCTAGTTAAAGTAAACTAGCTGGCACGCCCATAAAGCGAAGTAGATTGCGAAAAGGTTCACTTCAGGCCTAAGAACCCGCAAGTGAAAATTTTCGGTGTCTACAATTTGGCACGCCCGGTGGGACCCGGGACTTAAGCAGACTTCAAACAAACAAGTTATACTCAAATTTTCGGAAAAAAGTGTTTTCTTCACAAATCGTGCATACTTAGGAAAATTGCATGAAAATGGATAGAAAGCTACAAAAATCTTCGTTGAGTAAACTAAAAGAGGTTTTCAAATCAGATAAAGCCCAAAGAGAGCTCGATGAGATTGAAAAAATATTTCAAAAGATGGATGCTTTAAGCAAGGAGCTTAAAGCCCATCGAACACATAGCAGCTCTTCGAGGGCACATACAGATCGTGAATTGAAAACCGATCTCAAACTCAACGAAGGATTGGAGATTAGAGACAAATCCCGGCAAAGGGATAAGTCGTCCACTCCTACAACTTCAAGCTTTTCAAAATCCATAGAAAAAACAAAAAAAGATTTTTCTATTTCAAAAAACCAAAAAAATCTTGAAAATTTGGAAAAAGACCAAAAAATTGAAAAACAAAATTTTGGAATTTCGAAAACTTCAAGTCCTAAGTCTAGGCACACACATACAGTGGGACATGGAGTCCACACCCTACAAAGGAACGAGAGTGAAAAACAGGAAGGTTTTGAAAGGAAATGCCTCGTTAAACCCCGGGGGCTCAAAACAGAGTTACCCGGGAAATCGGCTTGCTCTCACCCTGAAAAGGTAGACAAGCCACAAAGAGGTATGCCTGAAACCCATCCTTCTCAAGACTCTCTTCTTCATGTAGGGTCATCAGATGCATTGGATAACCCCTTTGCACACACAAACCCACAAACTGTGCCAAAACTTGAGGATTTTCAAGGTGCGCCAACTATCGCGCACCATTCAAAGGAATTTCAAAAACAAAAAGAAGTTTCGAAAATGGTAGACATGGAGACCCCTAATGCATGCATCGACATCTTAGGAGCTCATAACCCTACCATAGAAAAACCCACTTCTTCGAGCCTAGTCCTGTGCCCTGGAGCCAAGGCTATGGCTTTGAAACAAAAAAATCAATCCCTAGGGGCACCACGAGTTGAACCTAGGGACCAAGTCAAAAACTTCAAGGGACCTTGCATGGCTCCCCTTGAAGTAAATTTTTCCCAAAATAGGGTATGGAACCATAAGTTTTCCATAACCCTACTATGTCCAAAACTCCTCAAGGAACCAAGCTTGGCTTTCCTTGAGGGCAAAGTCTCCCAAACCAGGTTTGTATGGAAGCCCAAGTCTTCCATCACCCCGGAATCCAAACTCCCGATATCCAAAAGGGTATATATCCCCAACATGGACGATTCCATGTTCCAAGACCATGATTTATACCAAAACTTTTCGAAAAACAAAAAGTCTTGGAACATGATTCTGAATATGGGATATAAACCCTACGCGGGCCTGGGAACCCGAAACCAAGGTAGGCTTGAGCCTGTCCTACCTAAAACCAATAGGGAACGATATGGACTGGGCTACAGCCCACCCATACCACCAGAGCCGCCACCTAAGACCATCTGGGTCAAGGGTGCCTTGTAGAACCTCTAAAACCGAAACCCATGTCTTAGACCTATCTGATTAGAGTCTGATTCATGAATGTTTTCTTTGAAGGTTCAATGGAAGATCCCTACTTTTGAAAAAGACAAAAAAAGTTGAAAACTCTCAAAATCTCAAAAACATTTGGAAAAACGAAAATTCCAAAAAGAAATTTTGTTTCAAAAGCCTTTGGCCATGTACAAAGCCCATTTTCGAAAAATTGTAAAAATGCTTTCAAAAAAATGTATATACTCCCTAAAACCAAGTATCCAAAAAGCTGGTCCTATCCACCCTTTTGCCTAGAGCTTTTTCAAAAATGAAAAGCTCGAGAATCACCAAAGCAAGGAGGAATAAACACCTCCAAGCTTCATGAACTTCGCAAAATCCTTAACTTATGGAAAATTGGGGATTTTTAGAAATAAGTTAACCCATAGTGTGTGCATAAGCATCATGCATTACACTTTGAAATCATTCATATGCATCGAGTCTAGACATCATTCTAGAAATCGAATTCAGGGTTTTGCAAAATCAAAGGGGCAATAAGAGTCGACCCCTAAGTATCGAGCCTTCATAGGCATGTCTCCATACAAATCAAAACCAACACCTTCGAGGCAAATTTTAAAAAGGAAATGAGAATCTCGAAAAAGGGTTAGCATTTCACAAAAACCTTTCATGGCTTTGAAAAGAAAGATTTTCTTCAAACTTCTGGTTTATATGAAAACCTTGATTGTGTTAGGATAAAGAACATGAATCTCACGATGAAATATGGAGACCATGTCAAAACTAACACCTGATGGCCATGACGATCACTTAGGACTGGTTATGTTTCCCATCCTTGAGCAAAAAGTATCATGATCATGTTAGAAAAACCATGGAAGTGCATGGACATGAACATACCATTGTCCATCCAAAATCCCTTTGAAAAGCCATGGCCCTTCACCATATGGCCATGCAAAATTCCCATCAAGCTAGGGGCATTTTTAAATACAACCCCTAAACACTTTCCATGGATAAGCAAATGCATCTCCTTCATTATTTGTGAGATACATTTCATGTGTTCATCGTTGCATAAAAACATGTATTTCCATTTTAAAATCACATGGAGTGCATAGCATGCATCATATCACCCCGAAGAAAGCCCAAAAGGGTGGCAAACTCGAGTAGAAATGTCCCCATGTCTTCGAAAGGGCAACAAAAATTAGAAATTTGTTGATATTGTGGATAGAAATTAGCAAAACCCCGAAAATGCCCGAATATTCAAAAGGGTTTATGCTGAATTCTTTTTCAAAAAGATTTTGAAAAATCGAACTCCTTTGAAACTTCTTGAAAGAAGGATCGAAGTAGATTGTATAACCCCGAATGGAGGAATCTATACTTTTCAAAAAGTAGAGTCTTCCAAAAATGAATTGGCTATATTTCAAAGAACCCTGGCTTACAAGATTAAGCCTTGTTCAAAATATCAAAATATTTTCGAATAGCAGATGCTATTAAGAAATAGGACGATCTCGTTTGAATCGAGTAACCAAAGGGATAAGCCCTCCCCCATCCTACTTTCTCTCCGAAAAGGAAAATTGGCTGTTTTCAAAAGAAAAACAAAAAAACGAGAATGCAAAAACTCCTCCGAAAGTGGTCTTCCCTTCATAAACAGGGAATACAAAAACTCCTCCGAAAGAGGTCTTCTCGTTTCAAAAGAAAAAGGAGATATAAAAACACTCCTCCCAAAGAGGTCTTCCCTTCATAAACAGGGAATACAAAAACTCCTCCAAAGAGCTGCTCTCCTTTAAAGAAAAGAGGGATTAATGAAAAAATACTCCCAAAGGGAGACCCTCTATGAAAAAGAAACAAAAAGCCAAAGCTCCAAAGAGCGATTTTCCGATTCTTTGCCTAAAACCACGGGACGCTTCAGAAGGGACCGTGGTATCTCTTTCCCATATCCCTACGGCTTATCCCCGAGGAAAAAGATTCAAATTTGCGAAAATCCTAAAGTACGAATAAAATCGGCTTATTTGGATTTCATTTTGTTTGAGAACTCGACTCTGTTTTGTAGGAAATGGAACTTTGAAATGTTTTCCAAGTTTTCCTACCCAAAAACCTCTACTGAGTAGCAGGTATTGAAACCCGAATGAAGGGAAGTATGAAAAATGGAAGTCCTTTTCGATACAAGTTAAAAGGAGTTCCTTTTCAAAAAGAAATTTTCGAAAAACCCACGAATGTCAAAAAGACATGGGTAAAAACCTGCTCGGAGCAACCAGCCTCAAAAGGCTCTCTTCGGGCTCAAAAACAAAAAAATAAAATTTTTCTCATGCATGCATTCAAAGAGTCATTCGTGCATGATCATACATATAGGGAAATAGCTAGGAAAAGCCCCCTTTTGCTAAAAATCCCCACCTGTGGAAAAAGAAAACAGGGTTTTTGCGAAATAAATGGTGTATTCTCGAGAAAATTTGAGGGAAAAACCAAAATGGGGTGTTTCTTCTTTGCCATTATCCAAATACATTTGGATAATGCCAAAGAGGGGCATCTGTAAACACCCCAAATCTTCTATTTTTCAAAAACTCTCGAAACACCAAAAAGCTCATTTGAGCCAAAACGACGACCTGTTTTGAAATGTGAAAACAGGTACAGAAGGCAAAAGAAGCCCTAGGCCCGAAGAGGATTCAAGCCCAGAGCTTCAGAAGCCACTCCCTGATAAAAAAACAAAAGAAAGCAGAGCCCATTTGATGAAAAGCTCAACGGAGTCCAGAACGGCGAGACGGAGTCCGGACGACAAAGTTGGGGAAAACCCAGCACCAGACGGAGCACTGATGAAGCCAGTGCCCGCACAGATCGTTCGCCTCGAGAAGCCAAGAAGGACTGTCCGAAGAAATTTTGATTTGGATCTGGACCATATATATCCAGATCCAAATCCATGTAATGAATAGTGTTTGGATTTGGCCCAATCCAAATAGTGTTTGGGTCGATCCAAATAGTGTTTGGATTTGGATTGGATCCAAATAGTGTTTGGATTGGATCGGATTTGGATCAAAATATCCAGATCCGTATCCATAAAAATATTGGGTTTGGATCGGATACAGATCTCAAAATATCCGAGATCCAATATCCAGATCCAAATAGTGTTTGGATTTGGGTATGGATCCAAACCCCAAACCCAAACCCAAATCCAAGACCCACCTCAAATCTCTATAAATAGAGGTGAGGGGGTCCATGTAAAGGGTTCATGCAAATATTTGGGAGGAGAGAGAGGGAGTGATAGACCTAGCCATGTGGGCTCATTGGGTGAGGTGGGTTCAAGCCATGTGGGCTAAGTGGGTCTAGACCAAGTGGCTGCAACCAAGGTGGGCTGGACCAAGTGGCTGCAACCGTGGAGACGTGGGCTCAAGCCAAGAAGGACCGGCTCCAAGAGGTAAACCTAACCCCAACCTAGCCTAGGTTCGAACCTACCTAACCCCAACTGAACCTAACCCTAACTAAACCTAGCCCTAACCCAACCTAGGTTCGACCAAACCTAACCCTAGACTTGAACCAACCTAAACCTAACCGGACCGCGCCTGCCGTGCGCACCCTGACGCTGTCCGCGCGCCCTGACGCTATCCCGCGCCCTGACGCCATCCCGCGCCCTGACGCCATCCCGCGCCCCAGCGCCCAGCGCCAGACGCCCGCCAGCGCCCAGCGCCCAGCGCCAGACGCCCGCCAGCGCCTAGCGCCAGGCGCCCGATTGCCGACCCGACTGCCTCCCTGCCGCCCTGTCCACCTTCCTGCCGACCTAACCTGCACCCTGGTCGTGACCTGTACCCTAGGACAGACCCTAGGACAGACCTTACACAGCCCCCGTCTTGGCCGAACCTTAGTTCCCCTAAGACCCTAATCGTGCCCCATAGAACCTCCCTCAAAGCCACCTAGGATAACCCCCTCTTGGCTGCCCAAGGTGAACCGTGAGCCCACGTGCAAGCAAGTTGAACATGGACCGGCTATTTGTAAGTGTCTAAACTTGGTCTATTACATTAACTTGCTTTATATTCAATTAAATTTTGATACGGGGTTGTAGTAAAGGAGCTTCGTCTCCCCCGATTGTAATAACGTGGTTTGACACACCCACACACACGCACTTGAGCCTTTCCGCTCTTAGTCGTACACTTCTTGCACACACACGGGCCTAACAAGCCCTTAATATATAGTTATATTTATATATTTTAAGTCAAGGGGGTTTTTAATTAAGTCGTGTGTGTTGTCTTTCCATTTTCCACACGCACACACATTGAGCCTTCGCTCTTACTCCCAAGACCTTAGTAAAGGCCTTATTGCAGTTATATTTGGGTTTCATTTATGTCGTGTGCGTAGTACTTCAATTCTACACTCACACACATTGAGCTTTCGCTCTTACTCCCAAGACCTTAGTCAAGGCATACTGCAATTTATATTTGGGTTTCATTTCATGTCGTGTGTGTAAGTCTTTCAATTCAAGCACGCACACACATTGAGCCTTCGCTCTTATTTACAAGACCCAAGTAAGGGCCCCTACATATACTCTATATAAAGTATTTCTTTCGGCTACGTCTTTAAGATTCGGGTTTTAAGGTTCAAGTCGTGTGCGTTGTCTTTCAATATATACACGACACACACTTACACAATTGAGCCTTTCCGCTCTTAAGATATAGCCATATTTCCCCTTCCGCTATTTACTTTACAAGTCATTTCCCTTCGGCTATTTACTTTACAAGTCATTTCCCTTCGGCAATTTCCCTTCGGCATTGTCTTTTAATTTCGGGTTTTCCCTTTGGAGTAGCGTGAGTTTGCATTGCATCTACGCCATACCACGAGGTAGGACGCATATTGCATCGAAGCAAGCCCCGTACTCCCGCTCAAATTCGCCCCATGTAGTGGAGTGTTCATAACACACACCTAGGTGGCCCATAAAGGGATAAAAAGAAAGACTTAGGCACGTGCAAATCCACGTGATCTAAAATCTGAGAATCGTACAAACCCGAATCAAATCGTGCAAGACTTAGGGTCGCCCAACCCTTATAAAGTCAAAATCGCCCAAATGCATGGTTTTCAAAAGGTTTTAAAACACTTCTTCATTCAAAATATATTTTGAGTTAAACTTGTTTCAAAACGAAGTCTCTAAGCGTACAGACTGACCCTTGCGCATCGGTGCAAGAAGGTCTGCGACGTAAAAATCCCGCTTGCCTACAATCGCCTTTCAAAAGTCAGATTGTTTTCAAAACATACTTTGCTAGTTAAAGTAAACTAGCTGGCACGCCCATAAAGCGAAGTAGATTGCGAAAAGGTTCACTTCAGGCCTAAGAACCCGCAAGTGAAAATTTTCGGTGTCTACAGATTCCCATAGCGGTCCGCTTAGATTTCGAATGTTCCAACAACGTAGCTGAGTATGAAGCACTCATACAAGGCTTAAGGATTTCGAAAACTCTAGGGGCATCATGCATCGAGGTCTTTGGAGATTCGCTCCTTGTCATAAATCAGATTTTAAAAATTTGGCAAGTACGTAATGAGAAACTACTTCCATATCACGAGTTGGCCACTCGATTGGTCCACTCCTTCCAGTCGTGTAAGCTCACACACGTGGGAAGAGAGGACAATGGCATCGCCGATGCCCTCTCCTCCTTGGGTTCAGCCCTGAAGGTCGATCCCATTTCAGGGACCAGATCTTTGGAAATATGGCATGCGCCCCATCCATCCACACACGACTTGGATATTTGCCAAAACAACCCAGAGTCTATTGAAAAACCTTGGTTCTATGACATAAAACAATTTTTAGAAAATGGGGGATTCACCGAGGATGCCACATCCAAAGATAGGGCATTCATTCGTAAGATTTCGACCCGATACACCATTCTGGGTGGGGTCTTATACAAAAAGAGTTTTACCGGCATTCTGCTTAGGTGTATCGACCTAGAGGAGGCTAGGATAGTGATGCACGAGTTCCACGATGGAGAATGTGGAGGTCATGTTAATGCCAACATGATGGCAATGAAAATACTTAGAGGGGGTTATTTTTGGTCCACCCTCAAAAAGGATTGTCACGATCATGTTAGGAAGTGTCATCCATGTCAAGTGCATGGGCACGCCATTCATATCCCTTCATCTGCATTGCATTCCGTGGTCAACCCCTGGCCATTTACCATGTGGGCGTTTGACATTGTAGGCCCCATATTTCCAAAGGCCTCGAATGGGCATCGTTTTATTTTAGCAGCCACGGAGTATTTCTCCAAGTGGGTGGAAGCCATTTCCCTAACGAATGTGATGGGGCAACATGTGGTGGCTTTCATCCGGAGGAATATCTTGGCTCGATTTGGGGTTCCACGAGACCTTGTGTCTGATAATGGTACCCCATTCAAGAACGAGCGGATGGTTAAGTTGTGCAACACGTATGGCATAACTCACCACTTCTCCTCGCCCTACTACCCTCAAGGCAACGGCCAAGCCGAAGCCACAAACAAGACTCTCATTGGTATCATTGAGAAGACCTTAGAGAAGGGTAGGAGGTGGCATGAGAAGCTGGATGAAGCCTTATGGGCTTATAGGACTTCCATCCGGACTCCCACGAATGCCACACCATTCGAATTGGTCTATGGCACAAACGCCATTCTTCCCATTCATACCCAACTGCATTCATTCCATACATCCATTGCACTCGACCTCCCCCTAGAGACGCTTCAACATGCTAGGATGGCCGAACTAGATTTGCTAGATGAGAGGCGACTCCTTGCTATGGATCATGCTCGTGCATACCGGCAAAGGATAGCCCGACATTATAGCAAACACATGAGACCTCGCCACTTTGAAGTGGGAGATCTGGTCTTGAAAACCATCCATCATCGTGGCCCACACCCCCTAGGCAAGTGGCGCCCCAACTGGGATGGACCCTATGTTGTACGAGCAACCACTACGAACAATTCGTATTGGTTGATCGATGTAGAAGGTAGGAATTTAGCAGATCCTATCAATATTCAATACTTAAAGAAGTATCATGTGTAGGATCTGGATTAAATTCCAGTTTTCAAAAATTTTAGAGGGATAGCTGCCCTGAGACGTGTGAATAAGGTGCAAAAGCAACTCGTGTGACCCTAAGTGAGAGAATTCGCACTTGTGAAAGAGTGGAGTTTTCAAAATCGTGGTTACATTTCAAAATCCTTCGTTTTACAAAGAAAGGCCTAGTTCAACATAGCAAGATACTTGCAAGTAGTACGTGCTATTTCTAAATAGGCTGATCTAGAATGGATCGAGTGTAGGCTTGGGATAAGTCCTCCCCTCTTCTCTTCTCCTTCCAAAAGGAAAACGAAGGCCCAAATCAAAAGGGAATTTCCCATTTAAAGTCTCTTTCCAAAAGAAAGAAACCAGACTTGAAAAAGAAAAATCGATTCTCTTATGAAAAAGAGGGATTAAAGAAAAAATACTCCCAAAGGGAGACCCTCTATGGAAAAAAAAGGAAAAAGAGGCCAAAAAGCTCAAAAAGAGCAGTTTTCCGCCTTCTGTGCCTCAAACCACAGGACGCTTCAGAAGGGACCGTGGTATCTCTTTCCCATCCCTGGCTTATCCCAAGCTAAAGCATGGTTCATTTCGAGGAATCCTAAAGTAAAAATAGGATTTACTTACTTAAATTTCATCTTGTTTGAGAATTCGACCTTTCGAGTAAGGCGTAGGAATTTGAAATAAAGCTTGTTTTCTTATAAAACCTCCGCTAGATAAGCGAGTGTTAAGACTCAAACAAAGGCAAGCACGAAGAGCTCGAGATCCTTAGGATCGAGGCTCAAGACAGTTGTCCCTTTTGTAAATAGTTTGTAAATAAGTTTTAAAAACCGAACATCGAACAGCATAGGGTTTTTTTTGCTCACTTGGAGCAGTAGGCCTTGTAAGTCTCTAGAGTTCGACCACACCTGGTCTCTGGGAGGTCGCCACTTCTTGGCACCACACCCATGTTATTTGCATCCCACACATGGTACTTGCATGAACATGATCCCATTTAGGACCAGATTCCATAGTATAACCCTTTGGCGTGATATCTCCTCCTACCAGAGTTTGTAAAATTGAGATTTTGCTAAAATGGGACGATCCCATATTCTTCGTGGCTAGATCTAGGGAGACATTAAAAGGGGTGTTTGTCATCTTTGCCCTTATCCAAATCTATTTGGACAAGGCCAAAGAGGGGCATCTGTAAACACCCCGAAATCCCACGAATTTCTTAAACAAATCTGGTTTTATACAAGCAGCCCCAAAGGGCCATTTTGAGTTTGGAAACCCAGGAGCCTTCCAAACAACCCTGTACATATGTTTTAAACTATATCTTTCAAAAACATACGAGATGGCTTTTGAAAACCCTTTTAAAACATGTTTTGAAACCCCGAAGTGGCTTGACCCGATCAAGACAGGACCAGGAGAGCCAAGAAGAGCCCGGAACCGGAGCACCTGTCGAGCCCGGCGCAGCAACTCTTGTATCTGATTCACACCCCAGGATCTCGAACGTCCAAGACCCTGTTCTTACCAAAATATCATTTGAAGTCATCTCCGGAAGGCAGAAACGGAGGCGGACGACCATGTTGGCGAAGACCCAACGCAGACGAAGTACTGATGCTGTCAGGCCCCGCACGAATCGTCCGTTTCGAACCCAGCTCGAAGGAGTCAGAGTTCAGTTTGGATTGGATCTGGACCATATATATCCAGATTCCAATCCAAACCCATATGTGGACTTGGATTTGGATTTGGATCCAGAGATCCAATCCAATATCCATATCCATGGCCCACATCACCTCCTCATAAATGGAGGTGGGGCCCACTTGAAATTCACGTGGGATATTGGGCATGAGAGAGAGTGGGGGTGATAAATATCAAGAGTGTTGTATTAAGCTTGACTTGTGTGTCAAGTTTGGGTTTAATCTTGTGGTTTAGCCTAATTGAGTGGGTTTAAGCTTGTAATTAGCTAAAACCTAACCTAGGGCTGCACCAACATGGGGTGATCAAGGTCTATGGGCCATGCTAAGGGAGCTCCTTCACCTAAACCTAACCCAAAATGCCTAAACCTAGCCTAAACCCCTAATCCACCCCTAATCTGAACCTAATCACCTAACCCACTTCCCTAATCCCGGCCTAATCCCGACCTAATCACCTAACCCACTCCCCTAATCCTTCCCTAAACCTAGATTAATTTCCCTAATCCTAGCCTAAACCTAGCCTAAACCACCTAACCTAGCTCACTAAACCTCACCCTAAAACCCAACCACCTAACCTAGCCCTAAACCCCTAAACCACCCTTAGCCCACGATCTTCCCAAACCCCTAGTTTTAAAATATCTGGCCCAACCCCATCCAGCCCACCTTATCTACATACTACCCTACCTAAACCACCTAACCACTACCCACAAACCCAGCCCTAACCGACCTACCCATCCCCTATTTAAACCCCCCTCATTGTGGGCGGGTTTTCCAAGTGGGAACCACTCCACCACCCAGCCGGGCCCTCTCCTTCTCCCATCTCTCACCCAGCCGTGGCCACTCCCCAGCAGCTCCAGCTCCTCCACCAGCCGCCACCTGCTCCGCCACCTTCCCTCTTCCGTCCACCACCACTGCCCCCCCCCAGCCGGACGCCACCATATCTTCCCAACTCCACCAGCCGACAGCCACCTGCCCGCCACTCTCCCACTCCATCCGCCACTCTTCCCCATTCGGTAAGTCCCCTTAACTCCCTCAAAACCACTCTCTACCACCTCTCCACTCTTAGCCACCCATCTTCCCCTTAGCTCCACCTCTTTGCCGCCACCATCTAAGCCTAGCCGAACCTAGGATAACCCAAGTGGCTGGCCACTGCTCAGCCACCATCTCCCATTTGGCCGATCCCCCTAGGTGTCCTATTTGGCCTTCCCACTAGCTCACCTTTTAGGGCCAGTTTCCCTTAGTACCTAACTTCCCTAGTGACCCTAAGACCCACTTAGTCAGCCACTCTAAACTCCCTACTTGGAGGCGCCGCCCACTTGCCACCGGTCCCCTTCGAGGCGTCCATCCCGCGCCCCATTTGCAGCCGGCCAGCACCCTTGGTCACACACCTTCGCGGAGCTCCCATTTGCAGCCCAAAGCCAAGGCCACGCTCAAGCAAGACCTCTACGGACCAGCTACTCGTAAGTGTCTAAACTCGGTCTTTAGTCGTATACTTGCTTGAAATTCAATTTGATACGGGGTTGTAATAACGGAGCATAGTCTCCCCCCGCTTGTAATAACGTGGCTTGGCACAACCACACACGTGCACTCTCTTAGTCATGCACAATTTTGAACACACACGGGCCTAATCAGCCCCTAATATATAAGTGTACGTATATATTTCATTTCCGAAGGGTTTTGTTTAAGTTGGGTGTGTTGTCTTTCAATTTAAACACTCTCACACACATTGAGCTTTCGCTCTTATTTGAAAGACCCAAGTAAGGGCCGACCTATACTATTTGGGTTTCATTTCATGTCGTGTGAGTAAGTCTTTCAATTTAAACACTCTCACACACATTGAGCTTTCGCTCTTATTTGAAAGACCCAAGTAAGGGCCGACCTATACTATTTGGGTTTCATTTCTTGTCGTGTGAGTAAGTCTTTCAATTCAAGCACTTTCACACACATTGAGCCTTCGCTCTTACTCCCAAGACCTTAGTAAAGGCCTTATTGCAGTTATATTTGGGTTTCATTTATGTCGTGTGTGTAGTACTTCCATTCAAGCACTCTCACACACATTGAGCCTTCGCTCTTACTCCCAAGACCTTAGTCAAGGCCATACTGCAATTTATATTTGGGTTTAATTTCATGTCGTGTGTGTAAGTCTTTCAATTCAAGCACGCACCCACATTGAGCCTTCGCTCTTATTTACAAGACCCGAGTAAGGGCTCATATACATAAGATATATACATATTTCCCTTCGGTTATTTCCCTTCAGTTATTTCCCTTCAGTTATTTCCCTTCTGCTATTTCCCTTCAGTATTGTCTTTACATTTCGGGTTTTCCCTTTGGAGTAGCGTGAGTTTGCATTGCATCTACGCCATACCACGAGGTAGGACGCATATTGCATCGAAGCAACCCCCGCTCGAATTCGCCCATGTAGTGGAGTGTTCATAACACACAAACTAGGCGACCCAAAAAGGGATAAAAGAAAAGACTTAGGCACGTGCAAATCCACGTGATCTAAAACATGCAATCGCATCTTAAAGACCTGAAATAGACACCTCGAAACCGTTTCGTAGACTTTCTCCCCAAAACTCGATTTTTGCAAAAGCGTACAGACTGACCCTTGCGCATCGGTGCAAGAAGGTCTGCGACGACAAGAGCTCACTTGCTCACAGTCGCCACGTTTAGAAGTCAGTGTTAAAAATATCTTCGCTAGCTTAAGTAAGCTAGCTGGCACGCCCTGTTTGTATACATAGGCCTTAGACGCACGATAAGATCCACTCCAAGCCACGAAAGGGGCAAAGAGGCGGGGATTTTCGCGCGTCTACACTTGGGTTTAATTTCATGTTGTGTGCGTAGTACTTCAATTCTAGCACTCACACACATTGAGCTTTCGCTCTTACTCCCAAGACCTTAGTTAAGGCCATATTGCAATTTATATTTGGGTTTAATTTCATGTTGTGTGCGTAGTACTTCAATTTTAGCACTCACACACATTGAGCTTTCGCTCTTACTTCCAAGACCTTAGTTAAGGCCATATTGCAATTTATATTTGGGTTTCATTTAAAGTCGTGTGTGTTGTCTTTATATTTTCACACGCACCCACATTGAGCCTTCGCTCTTACTTCCAAGACCCAAGTAAGGGCCCATATATATTATATACATATTTCCCTTTCGGCTATGTCTTTAAGATTTGGGTTTTAAGGTTCAGCAGTGTGCGTAGTCTTTACATATATACACGGCACACACTTGCACTATTGAGCCTTTCCGCTCTTAAGATATAGCCATATTTCCCTTTTGCAATTTCCCTTTGGCAATGTCCATTACAAGTCATTTCTCTTCGGCAATTTCCATTACAAGTCATTTCCCTTCGGCATTGTCTTTTAAATTCGGGTTTTCCCTTTGGAGTTGCGTGAGTTTGCATTGCATATACGCCATACCATGAGTTAGGACGCATATTGCATCAAAGCAAACCCCATACTCCCGCTCAAAGTCGCCCCACTTAGGCTGAGTGTTCATAACACACACCTAGTTGGCCCAAAAAGGGTTAAAAAGAAAGACTTAGGCACGTGCAAATCCACGTGAAATAAAATCTGAAAGTCATACAAAACAACCCAAATCAAACACCTCAAATCGTTTTTGTAGGTTCTTATACTCAAAAACTCGATTTTAAAAGCGTACAGACTGACCCTTGCGCATCGGTGCAAGAAGGTTTGCGATGACAAGAGCTTGCTTGCTCACAGTCGCCACGTTAGGAGTCAGGTTTAAAATATATCTTCGCTAGCTTAAGTAAGCTAGCTGGCACGTCCTTTTGCTTAATTAGGACTTAGGCACACAAAAAGGTTTGCTTCTGGCCTAAGAACCAGGAGCGGGAATTTTCTGTGTCTACAGTTATTTGGCACGCCCGGTGGGACATGAGTCTTTTAAAAATCGAGTCACTTTAGGAACCTTGCGAAAATATTTTCAAAAAGGTGTTGTTTTAACTCTTTTCTTTACTTTACTTGTACTTAAGAATTTTGAAAAGCTTGAAAGCATGTCAAAATCCAACCCAAGTGAAGTGTCGAGCCAAGGCTCATGCACATCAAGTTCTCACTCTAGGAGGGTTTTGAAAAATAAGATCAAACTAGACGAGATAGAGGACTTGAGAAGGGAATTCGAGGCCAAAATCGATGCTCTCAGCCAAGAGGCTGAAGTAGGCGATTCATGTTCATCGAATGATGAACAAAGGGCCAAGAAAAAAACTGAAAAACCTCGCAAGCACAAAGAGGCCTCCGCAATGGAAGGCAACCAATACCACGAGTCCTTCACACAAAAGGACCGTAAAGCCCTATAACAACTGTTGAAAGGGCAAAATAAAGAGAAAAGGAGTTACATCCTGTCTGATTTCCTTCCCATGGATTATGAAACAAACAGTGACAATGAAATACCGAACTTCCATCGGTATGATGGCATGGGAGACCCTAGGTCTCACTTGCAACTTTTCTTGTGACGAGCCCATAAGAAGAAAAAGGACTCGATGAAATGGGTGTATTGGTTCCCTTTATCCCTTAAAGGCACAACTGCCAAATGGCTGGCTTCCTACGATTTAAGCCAGTTCGCTACTTTTGAAGAGTTAGAGAACTGCTTCATGCAAAGATTTGCACATAACGTAGAAGTCACGCCAACTTTAAACACTTTAAGGGATACGGAGCAAGGCATGAACGAAGACGTACATGCCTTCATTATTCGATGGAGGTCCCTTTTGGGCCAAGTGTGAGAGCCCATATCCGAAGGATGCGCAGTCATGCTCATCCTGGATAATTTTAAAAGCGAGCTAAAGACCCTTCTCTCGCTCCATGAGATCTCAACTTTCCATAAGTTGATCAAAAAAGCATCCCTTTTCGAAACAAACTTGAAAAAGCGGATATACGATCATTTATGGAAAGGAAGTGTTGTTTCCAAAACCCGCTTGGAAAAGCCCATCACTTATGGGCTACCCACGACGGACAAAGGGGCAAAGCCCCATAAAATCGCCAATGTCTGAGTGGATCCAAGTTTGGCGGGCACTTCCAAAAATTTTGAAAAATTAGAAAACAAAAGGGAGAGAAATTTTCAAAAACCAATTGAAAAACGAGAGTACACACCACTGGGGCAACCTGTGTCGGAGGTCATAGACCTCCTACTTGCCCAAGGCATGATTGAACTTCCCGAAATCCCCGAGGGAGTCACTTCTTAAGGGGGATATTTAAACCGTTTTTGCAAGTATCATCGGCTCAAAGGCCATGATACAAAACGTTGTTTCTCCCTTTTGAATAAAATTGAGAACTTGATAGCGGAGGGCCGGCTCCAGGTCACTACGGAACCTGAGCCACCTCAAGCTATCTTCAAAGAACTCTTTCCCAAGCACGCCAGTAGCAATGGGAAAGGAAAGGAGGTATGTACCCTCACCTTTTCAAAAGAACTAGCGCAAACATCTGAGTCTGGTCGACCCACTTGTGCGTCCACTCTTGTACTTTACAAGAAGCCCGCCCAAGTCGTCATTCGGGGACCACCAAGAGCTGAATCCCTAGCTAAACCAGTTTTGAAACTTCAAGGTGCTCCTCAACTCGTAATTAGAGCCAATTTAAGTGCGAACCCTAGGTTGGTCATGGGGGAAGTGACTAGATCCGGGAGGATCTATCAACCCCCGCACCTACAAAGTGCTAAAAAGGTGGTCAGTGTGCTTGGCCCCTCAAAAGCATGTATTCCTAGAGTTCTGCCAAAAGCAGGCAATGGGAAAGTCGTCCTAAACCCATATGATTTCAAAAACCATCTTTCAAAGATTCCTATCTACATGTCCATCCTAGAGCTTATACAAACTTCGCCTAGGCATAGACTCGTGCTAGAGAAAATTCTAGAAAGAGCTAAGGTTAGTTCGAACATAAGTCTTGAATCCCTGTCTAACCAAGTGGCATCAATAGGAGCAAAATTGCCCATCACTTTCTCGGAAGATGATGTAGATAGACCCTACGAGTCCCATAACCAGGCCCTGCATAACGAGGTGGTTCTGAATAACCACACTCTGGACAGGTGCCTAGTCGATGGGGGAGGAGGGCTCAACATCCTTCCACTTCATGTGGCGTATCAAATTGGAGTCACCTTGACTTCTGTAAACTCAAGCCCCATCGTTATCATTGGATACGATGGGAATGCGTCTAGACCATTAGGATCGATCGAACTCCCGATGGAAACGAGAGGGATCACACACACGGGGGTGTTCCATGTCTTGGACATCCACCCCCATTATAACCTATTGTTGGGAAGGCCCTGGATACACAGCTTGTGCGTTGTGTCATCCACCTTCCACAGGTGTGTCAAGATCCCTTTCAGGGACCAAGTCGTGGTGATCCTAGGTGAGAGACACCCTCATCTTTAGGGGATCATAAACTCCCCTTGTTTATCGAGTTCCCAGGCCCATGAGGCTAACCAGGGGCAGACCATGGTCGAGCCACCAAGGCTCATGTTAAACAACCCTAGGAAGGTTGTGTATGTGAAGGGGCCGCCCAAAGTAGGCCCCCTCCCGATCCTAACCCTTCTAGGAAGACCCAAGCATCCCTTATTTCCAAAACCCCTGGACAAAAAGCCATACGAGCACGATATGGACGACAGCAAGTTCTAGGACCACGATTTGTACCATAATTTTTCAAAAAATAAAAAATCATGGAACATGTTGTTGAATATAGGCTATACGCCCTATAAAAGTCTAGGGGCACAAAACCAGGGTCTCCTAGAGTCCATCCTTCCTAGGGCCAACCCAAGCCGATACGGGATCGGCTATACTCCCAAAATACCGCCAGAGCCACCCCCTGTGACCACCTGGGTCAAGGGTGCCCTGGAACCTATCTTAGAAGAGATCTACATTTAGACCTCTTATTCCGAGTCTAACCCGTAGTGTTTTCCCTTTGTAGGTATGATGGAAGATCCCTTTCATAAAAATACAAAAACATTTGAAAAATTTAAAATAAAAAAAATCGAAAAAGGGCAAAAACCAAAAACATTAGAAAATCAAAAACTCGAAAATAGAGTGGTTTGTATAGTTCCTAAAGTTCTTGTTTTGTAAAAACCCAAAAAAATCGAAAATCTACAAAATACCAAAAAGATTTTATACATAGCTGCTCCTGGTAAGACTTTGGAAAAAGAAAAGGATTTTGAAAGGAACGTCGTCTGCATAGCCAGACCAAAAATTTCGAAATCAATTGAAAATCCAAGTACAAAACCAGATCTTTTGAAAACTCACGCATCAAATTCCCTCGGGTCTATAACCCACGAGAAAGATCGAAGCCCAGAAGTGGATCCCCTTGAGGAAGATCCCACTTCTGAGCTCCCAGAATTTCATAAAATTCTCGATTTTGAAAGACCTTCCAATTCAGTAGGAGGAGATTTCATAGAGGTAAACCTAGGGAGTGATTCCAATCCCAAACTCCTCAAGATAGGCGCATGTTTGCATGAACATGAAAAATCAGCATTCATTGCATTTCTACAAACCTATTTAGATGTGTTTGCATGGACGTATGAAGACATGCCGGGCATAGACCCCAGCATTGTCGAACATCGTCTTCCCTTAGATGCGGATGTAAAACCCATAAAGCAGAAGCTTAGGAAAATACACCCGAATGTACACACGCAAGTTAAAGAGGGTTTAGAAGATCTACTAAAAGCTGGATTTATAAAACCCATTGCGTATTCTGATTGGTTGTCAAACATCGTTGTAGTTCGAAAAACCAATGGGAAAATTCGAATATGCATCGATTTCAGAAACCTGAATAAAGCCACTCCAAAGGATAATTATCCTTTACCAAACATAGATTTGGTAGTCGATAGTACTGCAAATCATGAAATGTTTTCGTTTATGGATGGCTACTCAGGCTATAATCAAATTAAATTAAGTCCACGAGATCAGGGTAAGACCGCATTCACAACCCTGAGGGGCACGTACTGCTATAGAGTCATGCCCTTTGGTTTGAAAAATGCCGGTGCAACATACCAGAGAGCCATGACCACGATCTTCCATGATCAGATTCATGAGCTCGTAGAAGTGTATGTAGATGATCTCTTGGCAAAATCCAAAACCTGATGCACTCATATCGAATGTTTGCAAAAAAATTTCGAAAGGCTTAGGCTTTACAAATTAAAGTTAAACCCTCAAAAATGTGTATTCAGGGTAGAGTCTGGAAAGCTTCTAGGCTTTATGGTAAGCCAAAGGGGTATAGAAGTCGACTCCTCTAAGTGTCGAGCCATCATAGACATGGTTCCACCCTCCAATCTCACCCAAATTCGTAGCCTCTAGGGTCGATTACAGTCCGTTCGCCGATTTATATCAAATCTGGTGACTAGATGCGAACCCTTCAACAAGCTGTTGAGGAAGGGCACGAAATTCTTATGGGATGACGACTGCCAGAAGTCCTTCGAGAGACTAAAGGCATACTTGGTTAATCCCCCCGTTTTGAATACTCCAAAGCAAGGAAAACCGCTTTTACTTTACATTTCCGTGCATGCGAATGCTTTGGGAGCCCTATTGGCTCAATACGAGGATGACACCCATAAGGAGTATGCCATCTACTATATTTCGAAAACTCTCTTGGCTTATGAACGAAATTATCAAGCCATGGAGAAGACGTGCTTGGCCCTAGTCTGGGCCTGCCAAAAATTTCGACACTACTTCCTAGATCATGAGATCTGGATAGTGTCCAAGCTTGATCCAATCAAGCACTTGTTCGAAAAACCCATTCTCACGGGTAGATTGGGCAAATGGCAACTCCTTCTAATGGAGTATGACCTAAAATACCACCACCAAATCTCCATTAAGGGGCAAGCCCTAGCAGACTACGTGGCTGAGTTCCCCCTGGAGGACACATATCCCACACTTGATAAAATGCCCGACGAAGGCATATTGCAAAACCATTTCCAAAACCACATTTTGGCAAACTCTTTCAAAAACCAAGTGTGGAAGATGCACTTCGATGGGGCACGAAACCAACGAGGGGTTGGTGTTGGGGTCATCCTCATCTCCCCTGAAAAGGGCGAGATTCCCATAGCAATCCACCTAGATTTTGAATGTTCCAACAACATAGCTGAGTATGAAGCACTCATACAAGGCTTAAGGGTTTCGAAAACTCTAGGGGCATCATGCATCGAGGTCTTTGGAGATTCACTCCTTGTTGTAAACTAGGTTTTGAAAATTTGGCAAGTACGTAACGAAAAACTGCTTTCATATCACGAGTTGGCCACTCGATTGGTTGAGTCCTTCCAATCGTGTAAACTCACACACGTGGGAAGAGAGGACAATGGCATTGCCGATACCCTCTCCTCCTTGGGTTCAACCCTAAAGGTCGATCCCATTTCAGGGACCCGATCTTTAGAAATATGGCATGCGCCCCACCCATCCACACACGATTTGGATATTTGCCAAAATAACCCAGATTTTGTTGAAAAACCTTGGTTTTACGATATCAAGCATTTTCTAGAAAATGGGGGATTCACCGAGGATGCCACGTCCAAAGATAAGGCATTCATCCGTAAAATTTCGACCCGATACACCATTCTGGGTGGGGTTCTATATAAGAAAAGTTTTACCGGCATCCTACTTAGGTGTATCGATCTAGAGGAGGCTAGGATAGTGATGCATGAATTCCACGATTGAGAATATGGAGGTCATGTTAATGCCAACATGATGGCAATGAAAATACTTAGAGCGGGCTATTTTTGGTCCACCCTGAAAAGGGATTGTCACGATCATGTTAGGAAGTGTCATCCATGTCAAGTGCATGGGCACGCCATTCATATCCCATCATCTGCATTACATTCCGTGGTCAGCCCCTGTCCATTCACCATGTGGGCGTTTCGAAAACTCTCTTGGCTTATGAACGAAATTATCAAGCCATGGAGAAGACGTGCTTGGCACTAGTCTGGGACTGCCAGAAATTCAGACACTATTTTCTAGATCATGAGATCTGGATAGTGTCCAAGCTTGATCCAATGAAGCACTTGTTCGAAAAACCCATTCTCACGGGTAGATTGGGCAAACGGCAACTCCTTCTAATGGAGTATGACCTAAAATACCATCACCAAATCTCCATTAAGGGGCAAGCCCTAGCAGATTACGTGGCAGAGTTCCCCCTAGAGGACGCATATCCCACATTCGATGAAATGCCTGATGAAGGCATATTGCAAAACCATTTCCAAAACCACATTTTGGCAAACTCTTTCGAAAACCAAGTGTGGAAGATGCACTTCGATGGGGCACCAAACTAACGAGGGGCTGGTGCTAGGGTCATCCTCATCTCCCCTGAAAAGGGCGAGATTCCCATAGCAATCCACCTAGATTTCAAATGTTCCAACAACATAGCTGAGTATGAAGCACTCATACAAGGCTTAAGGGTTTAGAAAACTCTAGGGGCATCATGCATCGAGGTCTTTGGAGATTCGCTCCTTGTTGTCAACTAGGTTTTGAAAATTTGGCAAGTACGTAACGAAAAACTGCTTCCATATCACGAGTTGGCCACTCGATTGGTTGAGTCCTTCCAATCGTGTAAACTCACACACGTGGGAAGAGAGGACAATGGCATTGCCGATACCCTCTCCTCCTTGGGTTCAACCCTAAAGGTCGATCCCATTTCAGGTACCTGATCTTTAGAAATATGGCATGTGCCCAACCCATCCACACACGATTTGGATATTTGCCAAACTAACCCAGATTTTGTTGAAAAACCTTGGTTTTACGATATCGAGCAATTTCTAGAAAATGGGGGATTCACCGAGGATGCCACATCCAAAGATAAGGCATTCATCCTTAAAATTTCGACCCGATACACCATTCTGGGTGGGGTTCTATATAAGAAAAGTTTTACCAACATCCTACTTAGGTGTATCGATCTAGAGGAGGCTAGGATAGTGATGCATGAATTCCACGATTGACAATATGGAGGTCATGTTAATGCCAACATGATGGCAATGAAAATACTTAGAGCGGGCTATTTTTGGTCCACCCTGAAAAGGGATTGTCACGATCATGTTAGGAAGTGTCATCCATGTCAAGTGCATGGGCACGCCATTCATATCCCATCATCTGCATTACATTCCGTGGTCAGCCCCTGGCCATTCACCATGTGGGCGTTTGACAGCGTAGGCCCTATATTTCCAAAAGTCGCGAATGGGCATCGATTCATTTTAGCAGCCACTGAATATTTCTCCAAGTGGGTGGAAGCCATTTCCCTAAAGTAAAAATAGGATTTACTTACTTGAATTTCATCTTGTTTGAGAATTCGACGTTTCGAGTAAGGCGTAGAGATTTGAAATGAAGCTGGTTTTCTTATAAAACCTCCGCTAGATGAGCGAGTGTTAAGACTCAAACATGGGCAAGCACGAAGAGCTCGAGATCCTTAGGATCGAGGCTCAAGACAGTTGTCCCATTTGTAAATAGCTTTTGTAAATAAGTTTTGAAAACCGAACATCGAACAACATAGGATTTTTGCTCACTTGGAGCAGTAGGCCTTGTAAGTCTCTAGAGTTCGACCACATCTGGTCTCTGGGAGGTCGCCACTCTTGGTACCACACCCATGTCATCTGCATTCCACGCATGGTACTTACATAAACATGATCCCATTTAGGACCAGATTCCATAAGTAAACCCTTTGGCGTGATATCTCCTCCTTCCAGAGTTTGTAAAATTGAGATTTTGCTAAAATGGGACGATCCCATATTCTTCGTGGCTAGATCTAGGGAGACATTAAAAGGGGTGTTTGTCATCTTTGCCCTTATCCAAATCTATTTGGACAAGGCCAAAGAGGGGCATCTGTAAACACCCCGAAATCCCACGAATTTCTTAAACAAATCTGGTTTTATACAAGCAGCCCCCAAAGGGCCATTTTGAGTTTGGAAACCCAGGAGCCTTCCAAACAACCCTGTACATATGTTTTAAACTTTATCTTTTTAAAACATATAATATGGCTTTTGAAAACCCTTTTTAAAACACGTTTTGAAACCCCGAAGTGGCTTGGCCCGATCAAGACAGGACCAGGAGAGCCAAGAAGAGCCCGGAACCGGAGCACCTGTCAAGCCCGGCGCAGCAACTCTTGTATCTGATTCACACCCCAGGATCTCGAACGTCCAAGACCCTGTTTTTACCAAAATATCATTTGAAGTCATCTCCGGAGGGCAGAAACGGAGGCGGACGACCATGTTGGCGAAGACCCAACGCAGATGGAGTACTGATGCTGTCAGGCCCCGCACGAATCGTCCGTTTCGAACCCAACTCGAAGGAGTCAGAGTTCAGTTTGGATTGGATCTGGACCATATATATCCAGATCCCAATCCAAACCCATATGTGGACTTGGATTTGGATTTGGATCCAGAGATCCAATCCAATATCCATATCCATGGCCCACATCACCTTCTCATAAATGGAGGTGGGGCCCACTTGAGTTTCACGTGGGATATTGGGCATGAGAGAGAGTGGGGTTGAAAAATATCAAGAGTGTTGTATTAAGCTTGACTTGTGTGTCAAGTTTGGGTTAATCATGTGGGTTAGCCTAATTGAGTGGGTTTAAGCTTGTAATTGGCTAAAACCTAACCTAGGGCTGCACCAACATGGGGTGATCAAGGTCTATGGGCCATGCTAAGGGAGCTCCTTCACCTAAACCTAGCCCAAAATGCCTAAACCTAGCCTAAACCCCTAATCCACCCCTAATCTGAACCTAATCACCTAACCCACTTTCCTAATCCCGTCCTAATCCCAACCTAATCACCTAACCCACTTCCCTAATCCTTCCCTAAAACTAGATTAATTTCCCTAATCCTAGCCTAAACCTAGCCTAATCACCTAACCTAGCTCACTAAACCTCACCCTAAAACCCAACCACCTAACCTAGCCCTAAACCCCTAAACCACCCTTAGCCCACGATTTACCCAAACCCCTAGTTTTAAAAATATCTGGCCCAACCCCTTCCAGCCCACCTTATCTACATACTACCCTACCTAAACCACCTAACCACTACTCACAGCCCAGCCCTAACCGACCTACCCATCCCCTATTTAAGCCCCCCTCCTTGTGGGCGGGTTTTCCAAGTGGGAACCACCCTCTCACCCAGCCGGGCCCTCTCCTTCTCCCTTCTCTCACCCAGCCGGGACCACTCCCCACCTCTGCCTGCTCCATCTGCTCCACCAGCCGCCACCTGCTCCGCCACCTTCCCTCTTCCATCCACCACCACCACCCCTCAGCCGGACGCCATCACCTCCACCCAACCGAACCAGCCAACAGCCACCTGCTTCCCACTCCATCCGCCACCTCTCCCCATTCGGTAAGCACCCCAAACTCCCTCAAAGCCCCTCTCTTCCACCTCTCCACTCTTGGCCACCCATCCTACCTTCATCTCAGCCCTCTTGCCACCACCATTTTAACCTAGCCGAACCTAGTATAACCCAAGCTGCCGGCCACTACCTAGCCATCATCTCCCATTCGGCCTTCCCCTAGGTGTCCCATTCGGCCTTTCCCACCAGCTCACCTTTTAGGTCCAGCTTCCCTAAACTCTCAACTCCCCTAGTGACCCTAAGAACCCACTCATTCAGCCACTTTAAACCCCCTACTTGGAGCTGCCATCTACTTGCCACCGGCCACCTTCGAGGCGCCTATCCCGCGCCCCACTTGCAGCCGGCCAGCCCCTTTGATCACCTACCTTCGCGGAGCTCCCGTTTGCAGCCCAAAGCCAAGTCCACGCCCAAGCAAGACCTCTACGAACCAGCTACTCGTAAGTGTCTAAACTCGGTCCTTAGTTGTATACTTGCTTGAGATTCAATTTGATACGGGGTTGTAATAACGGAGCATAGTCTCCCCCCGCTTGTAATAACGTGGCTTGGCACAACCACACACGTGCACTCTCTTAGTCGTGCACGATTTTTAGCACACACGGGCCTAATCAGCCCCTAATATATAAGTGTACATATATACTTTCATTTTCGAAGGGTTTTGTTTAAGTTGGGTGCGTTGTCTTTCAATTCAAGCACTCACACACATTGAGCTTTCGCTCTTATTTGAAAGACCCAAGTAAGGGCCGACCTATACTATTTGGGTTTCATTTCTTGTCGTGTGAGTAAGTCTTTCAATTCAAGCACTCTCACACACATTGAGCTTTCGCTCTTATTTGAAAGACCCAAGTAAGGGCCGACCTATACTATTTGGGTTTCATTTCTTGTCGTGTGAGTAAGTCTTTCAATTCAAGCACTCTCACACACATTGAGCCTTCGCTCTTACTCCCAAGACCTTAGTAAAGGCCTTATTGCAGTTATATTTGGGTTTCATTTATGTCGTGTGGGTAGTCTTTCAATTCAAGCACTCTCACACACATTGAGCCTTCGCTCTTACTCCCAAGACCTTAGTCAAGGCCATACTGCAATTTATATTTGGGTTTAATTTCATGTCGTGTGTGTAAGTCTTTCAATTCAAGCACGCACCCACATTGAGCCTTCGCTCTTATTTGCAAGACCTGAGTAAGGGCTCATATACATAAGATATATACATATCTCCCTTCGGTTATTTCCCTTCGGTTATTTCCCTTCGGTTATTTCCCTTCGGTTATTTCCCTTCTGTTATTTCCCTTCAGTATTGTCTTTACATTTCGGGTTTTCCCTTTGGAGTAGCGTGAGTTTGCATTGCATCTACGCCATACCACGAGGTAGGACGCATATTGCATCGAAACAAGCCCCGCTCGAATTCGCCCATGTAGTGGAGTGTTCATAACACACAAACTAGGTGGCCCGAAAAGGGATAAAAGAAAAGACTTAGGCACGTGCAAATCCACGTGATCTAAAACATGCAATCGCATCTTAAAGACCCGAAATAGATACCTCGAACCGCTTCGTAGACTTTCTCTCCAAAACTCGATTTTTGCAAAAGCGTACAGACTGACCCTTGCGCATCGGTGCAAGAAGGTCTGCGACGACAAGAGCTTACTTGCTCACAGTCGCCACGTTTAGAAGTCAGTGATAAAAATATCTTCGCTAGCTTAAGTAAGCTAGCTGGCACGCCCTATTTGTATACATAGGCCTTAGACACACGAGAAGATCCACTCCAAGCCCCGGAAGAGGCGAAGAGGCGGGGATTTTCGCGCGTCTACAGAGATTGGCACGCCCGGTGGGACGTGAGCCTTTTCAAAAATCGAGTTTACTTGTAGAAATCTTGCGAAAATTTTAAAAAGGTGTCATTTTAACTTGTTTTCTTTGCTTTTACTTAGGAAATTTTGAAAAAGCTTGAAAAGCATGTCAAAATCCAATCCAAGTGAAGTATCGAGCCAAGGCTCATGCGCATCAAGTTCTCACTCTAGGAGGATTTTCAAAAACAAAATAAAACTAGATGAAATCGAGGACTTGAGAAGGGAGTTTGAGGCCAAAATCGATGCTCTCAGCCAAGAGGCTGAAGTAGGCGATTCATGTTCATCGAACGGTGAACAAAGGCCTAAAAAGAAATTTGAAAAACCTCGCAAGCAAAAAGAGGCCTCCGTAATGGAAGGCAACCAATACCACGAGTCCTTCACACAAAAGGACCGTAAAGCCCTACAGCAACTGCTGAAAGGGCAAAATAAAGAGAAAAGAAGCTACGCCCTGTCTGATTTCCTTCCTATGGATTATGAAACAGACAGTGACGATGAAATACCGAACTTCCATCGGTATGATGGCATGGGAGACCCTAGGTCTCACTTGCAGCTTTTCTCACGTCGAGCCCATAAGAAGAAAAAGGACTCGATGAAATGGGTGTATTGGTTCCCTCTATCCCTTAAAGGCACAGCTGCCAAATGGCTGGCTTCCTACGACTTAAGCCAGTTCGCTACTTTTGAAGAGTTAGCGAACTGCTTCATGCAAAGATTTGCACACAACGTGGAAGTCACTCCAACCCTGAATACCTTAAGGGATACAAAGCAAGGCATGAACGAAGACGTGCATGCCTTCATTATAAGATGGAGGTCGCTTTTGGGCCAAGTGCGAGAGCCCATATCCGAAGGATGCGCAGTAATGCTCATCCTGGATAATTTCAAAAGCGAGTTAAAAACCCTTCTCTCGCTCCATGAGATTTCAACTTTCCATAAGTTGATCAAAAAGGCCTCCCTTTTCGAAACCAACTTGCGAAAAGGGACATACGACCACTTATGGAAAGGAAGTGCCGTTCCAAAAACCCGTTTGGAAAAGCCCATCGCATATGGGCTGCCCACGACGGATAAAGGGGCAAAGCCCCATAAAATCGCCAATGTCCGGGTGGATCCAGGCATGGCGGGCACTTCTAAAAATTTTGAAAAAATAGAAAATAAGAGAGAACGCAATTATTCAAAACCGATTGAAAAACGGGAGTACACTCCACTGGGGCAACCCGTGTCGGAGGTCATAGACCTCTTACTTGCCCAGGGCATGATCGAACTCCCTGAAATCCCCGAAGGAGTCACGTCCAAAGGGGGGTATTTAAACCGATTTTGCAAGTATCATCGGCTCAAAGGCCATGATACCAAACGTTGCTTCTCTCTTCTAAATAAAATTGAGAACTTGATAGCGGAGGGCCGGCTCCAGGTCACTGCGGAACCTGAGCCACCTCAAGCTATCTTCAAAGAACCCTTTCCCAAACACGCCAGTGGCAGTGGGAAAGGAAAGGAGGTATGTACCCTCACCATTTCCAAGGAACTAGCGCAAAAACCAGAACCTGGTCGACCTGCTTGTGCGCCCATCCTTGTATTATACAAGAGGCCCGCCCAAGTCGTCATTCGGGGACCATCAAAAGTGGAAACCCCGGTAAAACCAGTTTTGAAAATCCAAGGTTCTCCTCAGCTCATCCTTAGAGCCAAGTCTAGCGCAAACCCTAGGCTGGTCGTGGGGGAAGTCACTAGATCCGGGAGGATCTACCAACCCCCGCACCTTCAAGGTGCTCAAAAGGTGGTCAGTGTACCTGGCCCCTCAAAAGCATGTATCCCTAGTGGTCTGCCAAAAGCAGATAAGGACAAAATCATCCTAAATCCTTATGATTTCGAAAACCATCTTTCAAAGATTCCTATTCACATGTCTATCCTAGAGCTTATCAAAACCTCGCCTAGGCATAGACTTGTCTTAGAGAAAATTCTAGAAAGGGCCAAGGTTGATTCGAACATAAGTCCGGAATCCTTGTCTGCCCAAGTGGCTTTATTAGGAGCAAAATCGCCCATCACCTTTTCGGAAGATGATGTAGATAGACCCTACGAAACCCATAACCAGGCCCTGCACATCGAGGTGGTTCTAAACAACCACTCTCTGGACAGGTGCCTAGTCGATGGTGGAGGAGGGCTCAACATCCTTCCACTTCACGTGGCGTACAAAATCGGAGTCACCTTGACTTCAGTGAACCCAAGCCCCATCGTTATCACTGGATACGATGGGAATGCGTCTATACCTTTAGGATCCATCGAACTCCCAATGGAAACGGGAGGGATCGAACACACGGGGGTGTTCCACGTCTTGGACATCCACCCCCATTATAACCTATTGCTGGGAAGACCCTGGATACACAGTTTGTGCGCTGTGCCATCCACCTTCCACAGGTGTGTTAAGATCCCTTTTAGGGACCAGGTCGTAGTGATCCTAGGTGAGAGTCACCCACAGCTTCAGGGGATCATAAACTCCCCTTGTTTATCGAGCTCCCAGGCCCACGAGGCTAACCTGGGGCAAATTATGGTTGAGCCACCTCGGCTCGTGTTGAACAACCCTAGGAAGGTTGTATGTGTGAAGGGGCCGCCCAAAGCAGGCCCCCTCCCGACTCTAATCCTCCTAGGAAAACCCAAACATTCCCTATTTCCAAAACCCCTGAACAAAAGGCCATACGAGCCTAATATGGACGATAGCATGTTCCAGGACCACGACTTATATCCCATCTTTTCAAAAAACAAAAGCTCGTGGAACATGTTATTGAACATGGGCTACACGCCCTACAAAAGTCTAGGGGCACAAAACCAGGGTCTCCTAGAGCCCATCCTTCCTAGGGCCAACCCAAGCCGATATGGGATCGGCTATACTCCCCGAATACCGCCGGAGCCACCCCCTGTGGCCACCTGGGTCAAGGGTGCCCTGGAGCCTGTCTTAGAAGAGACCTATGGTTTAGACCTCCTATTCCGAGCCTAACCCGTAGTGTTTTCCCTTTGTAGGTATGACGGAAGATCCCTTTTTCTAAAAAATACCAAAAACATTTGAAAAACTTAAAATCGAAAAAATCGAAAAACAAGAAAAACCAAAAACAATGGAAAAACAAAAACTCGAAAAAAGTGTGCTTTGTATAGTTCCCAAAGTTCTTGTTTTACAAAAACCCAAAAAAATCGAAAATTTAGAAAATACCAAAAAGATTTTGTACATAGCTGCTCCTGGTAGGACTTTGGCAAAAGAAAAGGATTTCGAAAGAAACGTCGTCTGCATAGCCAGACCAAAAATTTCGAAATCACTTGAAAATCCAAGTACAAAACCAGGTTATTTTAAAAACCACGCATCAAGTTCCCTCGGGTCTATATCCCACGAGAATGATCAAAGCCCGGAAGTGGATCCCCTTGAGGAAGATCCCACTTCTGAGCTCCCAGAATTTCATAGGATTCTCGATTTTGAAAGACCTTCCCAATCAGTAGGAGGAGATTTCGTAGAGGTGAACCTAGGGGATGATTCCAATCCCAAAACCATCAAAATAGGCGCATGCTTGCATGAAACTGAAAAGTTAGCATTCATTGCATTTCTACGAACCTATTTAGATGTGTTTGCATGGACGTATGAAGACATGCCGGGCATAGATCCCAGCATAGTCGAGCATCGTCTTCCCTTAGATGTAGGTGTAAAACCAATAAAGCAGAAGCTTAGGAAAATACACCCGAATGTACACACGCAAGTCAAAGAGGGTTTAGAAGATCTGCTAAAAGCCGGATTTATAAAACCCATTGCGTATTCTGATTGGTTGTCAAATATCGTTGTAGTTCGAAAAACCAATGGGAAAATTCGAATATGCATCGATTTCAGAAACCTGAATAAAGCCACTCCAAAGGATAATTATCCTTTACCAAACATAGATTTGATAGTCGATAGTACTGCAAATCATGAAATGTTTTCATTCATGGATGGTTATTCAGGCTATAATCAAATCAAACTAAGCCCACGAGATCAGGGTAAGACCGCCTTCACGACCCCATGGGGCACGTACTACTATACAGTCATGCCCTTTGGTTTGAAAAATGCCGGCGCAACATACCAACGAGCCATGAACACGATCTTCCATGATCAAATTCACGAGCTTGTAGAAGTGTATGTAGATGATCTCTTGGCAAAATCCAAAACCCGATGCACCCATATCGAATGTTTACAAAAGATTTTCGAAAGGCTTAGGCTTTACAAAGTAAAGCTAAACCCTCAAAAATGTGTGTTCGGGGTAGAATCAGGGAAGCTTCTAGGCTTTATGGTGAGCCAAAGGGGAATAGAAGTCGACCCCTCTAAGTGTCGAGCCATTATAGACATGGCTCCACCCTCCAATCTCACCCAAGTCCGTAGCCTTCAGGGTTGATTACAATCTATGCGCCGATTCATATCGAATCTGGCAACTAGATGCGAACCCTTCAACAAACTGTTGAGGAAGGGTACGAAATTCTTATGGGATGACGAATGCCAAAAGTCCTTCGAGAGACTGAAGGCATACTTGGTTAATCCCCCCGTTTTGAATCCTCCAAAACAAGGAAAACCGCTTTTATTATACATCTCCGTGCATGTAAACGCTTTAGGAGCCCTGTTGGCTCAATACGAGGATGACACCCATAAGGAGTATGCCATCTACTATATTTCGAAAACTCTCTTGGCTTATGAACGAAATTATCAAGCCATGGAGAAGACGTGCTTGGCCCTAGTTTGGGCCTGCCAGAAATTCAGACACTATTTCCTAGATCATGAGATCTGGATAGTGTCCAAGCTTGATCCAATCAAGCACTTGTTCGAAAAACCCATTCTCACGGGTAGATTGGGCAAATGGCAACTCCTTCTAATGGAGTATGATTTGAAATACCATCACCAGATCTCCATTAAAGGGCAAGCCCTAGCAGATTACGTGGTTGAATTCCCCTTAGAGGACGCATATCCCACTCTTGTCGAAATGCCTGATGAAGGCATATTGCAAAACCATTTTCAAAACCACATTTTGGCAAATTCTTTCGAAAACCAAGTGTGGAAGATGCACTTCGACGGGGCACGAAACCAACGAGGGGCTGGTGCCGGGATCATCCTAATCTCCCCTGAAAAGGGCGAGATTCCCATAGCAGTCCGCTTAGACTTCGAATGTTCCAACAACGTAGCTGAGTATGAAGCACTCATACAAGGCTTAAGGATTTCGAAAACTCTAGGGGCATCATGCATCGAGGTCTTTGGAGATTCACTCCTTGTCATAAACCAGGTTTTAAAAATTTGGCAAGTACGTAATGAGAAACTACTTCCATATCACGAGTTGGCCACTCGATTGGTCCAATCCTTCCAATCGTGTAAGCTCACACACGTAGGAAGAGAGGACAATGGCATTGCCGATGCCCTCTCCTCCTTGGGTTCAGCCCTGAAGGTCGATCCCATTTCAGGGACCAGATCTTTGGAAATATGGCATGCGCCCCATCCATCCACACACGACTTGGATATTTGCCAAAACAACCCAGAGTCTGTTGAAAAACCCTGGTTCTATGACATAAAACAATTTTTAGAAAATGGGGGATTCACAGAGGATGCCACATCCAAAGATAAGGCATTCATTCGTAAGATTTCGACCCGATACACCATTCTGGGTGGGGTCTTATACAAAAAGAGTTTTACCGGCATTCTGCTTAGGTGTATCGACCTAGAGGAGGCTAGGATAGTGATGCACGAGTTCCACGACGGAGAATGTGGAGGTCATGTTAATGCCAACATGATGGCGATGAAAATACTTAGAGGGGGTTATTTTTGGTCCACCCTGAAAAAGGATTGTCACGATCATGTTAGGAAGTGTCATCCATGTCAAGTGCATGGGCACGCCATTCATATCCCTTCATCGGCATTGCATTCCGTGGTCAGCCCCTGGCCATTTACCATGTGGGCGTTTGACATAGTAGGCCCAATATTTCCAAAGGCCTCGAATGGGCATCGTTTCATTTTAGCAGCCACGGAGTATTTCTCCAAGTGGGTGGAATCCATTTCCCTAACGAATGTAATGGGGCAACATGTGGTGGCTTTCATCCGGAGGAATATCTTGGCTCGATTTGGGGTTCCACGAGACCTTGTGTCTGATAATGGTACCCCATTCAAGAATGAGCGGATGGTCAAGTTGTGCAACACGTTTGGCATAACTCACCACTTCTCCTCGCCCTACTACCCTCAAGGCAACGGCCAAGCCGAAGCCACAAACAAGACTCTCATTGGTATCATTGAGAAAACCTTAGAGAAGGGTAGGATGTGGCACGAGAAGCTGGATGAAGCCTTATGGGCTTATAGGACTTCCATCCGGACTCCCACGAATGCCACACCATTCGAATTGGTCTATGGCACAAACGCCATTCTTCCCATTCATACCCAACTGCATTCATTCCATACATCCATTGCACTCGACCTCCCCCTAGAGACGCTTCAGCATGCTAGGATGGCCGAACTAGATTTGCTAGATGAGAGGCGACTCCTTGCCATGGATCATGCTCGTGCATACCGGCAAAGGATAGCCCGACATTATAGCAAACACATGAGACCTCGCCACTTTGAAGTGGGAGATCTGGTCTTGAAAACCATCCACCATCGTGGCCCACACCCCCTAGGCAAGTGGCGCCCCAACTGGGATGGACCCTATGTTGTACGAGCAACCACTACGAACAATTCGTATTGGTTGATCGATGTAGAAGGTAGGAATTTAGCAGATCCTATCAATATTCAATACTTAAAGAAGTATCATGTGTAGGATCTGGATTAAATTCCAGTTTTCGAAAATTTTAAAGGGATAGCTACCCTGAGACGTGTGAATAAGGTGCAGAAGCAACTCGTGTGACCCTAAGTGAGAGAATTCGCACTTGTGAAAGAGTGGAGTTTTCAAAATCGTGGTTGCATTTTCAAAGTTCTTCATCTTACAAAGAAAGGCCTAGTTCAACATAGCAAGATACTTGCAAGTGGTACGTGCTATTTCTAAATAGGCTGATCTGGAATGGATCGAGTGTAGGCTTGGGATAAGTCCTCCCCTCTTCTCTTCTCCTTCCAAAAGGAAAACAAAGGCCCAAATCAAAAGGGAATTTCCCATTTAAAATCTCTTTCCAAAAGAAAGAAACCAGACTTCAAAAAGAAAAATCGATTCTCTTATGAAAAAGAGGGATTAAAGAAAAAATACTCCCAAAGGGAGACCCTCTATGAAAAAAAGGAAAAAGAGGCCAAAAAGCTCAAAAAGAGCAGTTTTCCGCCTTCTATGCCTTAAACCACGGGACACTTCAGAAGGAACCGTGGTATCTCTTTCCCATCCCTGGCTTATCCCAAGCTAAAGCATGGTTCATTTCGAGGAATCCTAAAGTAAAAATAGGATTTACTTACTTGAATTTCATCTTGTTTGAGAATTCGACGTTTCGAGTAAGGCGTAGAGATTTGAAATGAAGTTGGTTTTCTTATAAAACCTCCGCTAGATGAGCGAGTGTTAAGACTCAAACAAGGGCAAGCACGAAGAGCTCGAGATCCTTAGGATCGAGGCTCAAGACAGTTGTCCCATTTGTAAATAGCTTTTGTAAATAAGTTTTGAAAACCGAACATCGAACAACATAGGATTTTTGCTCACTTGGAGCAGTAGGCCTTGTAAGTCTCTAGAGTTCGACCACATCTGGTCTCTGGGAGGTCGCCACTCTTGGTACCACACCCATGTCATCTGCATTCCACGCATGGTACTTGCATAAACATGATCCCATTTAGGACCAGATTCCATAAGTAAACCCTTTGGTGTGATATCTCCTCCTGCCAGAGTTTGTAAAATTGAGATTTTGCTAAAATGGGACGATCCCATATTCTTCGTGGCTAGATCTAGGGAGACATTAAAAGGGGTGTTTGTCATCTTTGCCCTTATCCAAATCTATTTGGACAAGGCCAAAGAGGGGCATCTGTAAACACCCCGAAATCCCACGAATTTCTTAAACAAATCTGGTTTTATACAAGCAGCCCCCAAAGGGCCATTTTGAGTTTGGAAACCCAGGAGCCTTCCAAACAACCCTGTACATATGTTTTAAACTTTATCTTTTTAAAACATATAATATGGCTTTTGAAAACCCTTTTTAAAACACGTTTTGAAACCCCGAAGTGGCTTGGCCCGATCAAGACAGGACCAGGAGAGCCAAGAAGAGCCCGGAACCGGAGCACCTGTCAAGCCCGGCGCAGCAACTCTTGTATCTGATTCACACCCCAGGATCTCGAACGTCCAAGACCCTGTTCTTACCAAAATATCATTTGAAGTCATCTCCGGAGGGCAGAAATGGAGGCGGACGACCATGTTGGCGAAGACCCAACGCAGACGGAGTACTGATGCTGTCAGGCCCCGCACGAATCGTCCGTTTCGAACCCAGCTCGAAGGAGTCAGAGTTCAGTTTGGATTGGATCTGGACCATATATATCCAGATCCCAATCCAAACCCATATGTGGACTTGGATTTGGATCCAGAGATCCAATCCAATATCCATATCCATGGCCCACATCACCTTCTCATAAATGGAGGTGGGGCCCACTTGAGTTTCACGTGGGATATTGGGCATGAGAGAGAGTGGGGTTGAAAAATATCAAGAGTGTTGTATTAAGCTTGACTTGTGTGTCAAGTTTGGGTTAATCATGTGGGTTAGCCTAATTGAGTGGGTTTAAGCTTGTAATTGGCTAAAACCTAACCTAGGGCTGCACCAACATGGGGTGATCAAGGTCTATGGGCCATGCTAAGGGAGCTCCTTCACCTAAACCTAGCCCAAAATGCCTAAACCTAGCCTAAACCCCTAATCCACCCCTAATCTGAACCTAATCACCTAACCCACTTCCCTAATCCCGTCCTAATCCCAACCTAATCACCTAACCCACTTCCCTAATCCTTCCCTAAAACTAGATTAATTTCCCTAATCCTAGCCTAAACCTAGCCTAATCACCTAACCTAGCTCACTAAACCTCACCCTAAAACCCAACCACCTAACCTAGCCCTAAACCCCTAAACCACCCTTAGCCCACGATTTACCCAAACCCCTAGTTTTAAAATATCTGGCCCAACCCCTTCCAGCCCACCTTATCTACATACCACCCTACCTAAACCACCTAACCACTACCCACAGCCCAGCCCTAACCGACCTACCCATCCCCTATTTAAGCCCCCCTCCTTGTGGGCGGGTTTTCCAAGTGGGAACCACCCTCTCACTCAGCCGGGCCCTCTCCTTCTCCCTTCTCTCATCCAGCCGGGACCACTCCCCACCTCTGCCTGCTCCATCTGCTCCACCAGCCGCCACCTGCTCCGCCACCTTCCCTCTTCCATCCACCACCACCACCCCTCAACCGGACGCCATCACCTCCACCCAACCGAACCAGCCAACAGCCACCTGCTTCCCACTCCATCCGCCACCTCTCCCCATTCGGTAAGCACCCCAAACTCCCTCAAAGCCCCTCTCTTCCACCTCTCCACTCTTGGCCACCCATCCTACCTTCATCTCAGCCCTCTTGCCACCACCATTTTAACCTAGCCGAACCTAGTATAACCCAAGCTGTCGGCCACTACCTAGCCATCATCTCCCATTCGGCCTTCCCCTAGGTGTCCCATTCGGCCTTTCCCACCAGCTCACCTTTTAGGTCCAGCTTCCCTAAACTCTCAACTCCCCTAGTGACCCTAAGAACCCACTCATTCAACCACTTTAAACCCCCTACTTGGAGCCGCCATCTACTTGCCACCGGCCACCTTCGAGGCGCCTATCCCGCGCCCCACTTGCAGCCGGCCAGCCCCTTTGATCACCTACCTTCGCGGAGCTCCCGTTTGCAGCCCAAAGCCAAGTCCACGCCCAAGCAAGACCTCTACGAACCAGCTACTCGTAAGTGTCTAAACTCGGTCCTTAGTTGTATACTTGCTTGAGATTCAATTTGATACGGGGTTGTAATAACGGAGCATAGTCTCCCCCCTCTTGTAATAACGTGGCTTGGCACAACCACACACGTGCACTCTCTTAGTCGTGCACGATTTTTAGCACACACGGGCCTAATCAGCCCCTAATATATAAGTGTACATATATACTTTCATTTTCGAAGGGTTTTGTTTAAGTTGGGTGCGTTGTCTTTCAATTCAAGCACTCACACACATTGAGCTTTCGCTCTTATTTGAAAGACCCAAGTAAGGGCCGACCTATACTATTTGGATTTCATTTCTTGTCGTGTGAGTAAGTCTTTCAATTCAAGCACTCTCACACACATTGAGCTTTCGCTCTTATTTGAAAGACCCAAGTAAGGGCCGACCTATACTATTTGGGTTTCATTTCTTGTCGTGTGAGTAAGTCTTTCAATTCAAGCACTCTCACACACATTGAGCCTTCGCTCTTACTCCCAAGACCTTAGTAAAGGCCTTATTGCAGTTATATTTGGGTTTCATTTATGTCGTGTGGGTAGTCTTTCAATTCAAGCACTCTCACACACATTGAGCCTTCGCTCTTACTCCCAAGACCTTAGTCAAGGCCATACTGCAATTTATATTTGGGTTTAATTTCATGTCGTGTGTGTAAGTCTTTCAATTCAAGCACGCACCCACATTGAGCCTTCGCTCTTATTTGCAAGACCCGAGTAAGGGCTCATATACATAAGATATATACATATCTCCCTTCGGTTATTTCCCTTCGGTTATTTCCCTTCGGTTATTTCCCTTCTGTTATTTCCCTTCAGTATTGTCTTTACATTTCGGGTTTTCCCTTTGGAGTAGCGTGAGTTTGCATTGCATCTACGCCATACCACGAGGTAGGACGCATATTGCATCGAAACAAGCCCCGCTCGAATTCGCCCATGTAGTGGAGTGTTCATAACACACAAATTAGGTGGCCCGAAAAGGGATAAAAGAAAAGACTTAGGCACGTGCAAATCCACGTGATCTAAAACATGCAATCGCATCTTAAAGACCCGAAATAGACACCTCGAACCGCTTCGTAGACTCTCTCCAAAACTCGATTTTTGCAAAAGCGTACAGACTGACCCTTGCGCATCGGTGCAAGAAGGTCTGCGACAACAAGAGCTTACTTGCTCACAGTCGCCACGTTTAGAAGTCAGTGATAAAAATATCTTCGCTAGCTTAAGTAAGCTAGCTAGCATGCCCTATTTGTATACATAGGCCTTAGACACACGAGAAGATCCACTCCAAGCCCCGGAAGAGGCGAAGAGGCGGGGATTTTCGCGCGTCTACAGGGTTCCACGAGACCTTGTGTCCGATAATGGCACCCCATTCAAAAATGAGCGGATGGTTAAGTTGTGCAACACGTATGGCATAACTCACCACTTCTCTTCGCCCTACTACCCTCAAGGCAACGGCCAAGCCGAAGCCACGAATAAGACTCTCATTAGTATAATTGAGAGGACTTTAGAGAAGGGTAGGACGTGGCACGAGAAGCTGGATGAAGCCTTATGAGCTTATAGGACTTCCATCCGGACTCCCACGAATGCCACACCATTCGAATTGGTCTATGGCACAAACGCCATTCTTCCCATTCATACTCAACTGCATTCATTCCATACATCCATAGCACTCGACCTCCCCCTAGAGACACTTCAACATGCTAGAATGGCCGAACTAGATTTGCTAGATGAGAGGCGACTCCTTGCTATGGATCATGCTCGTGCATACCGGCAAAGGATAACCCAACACTATGGCAAACACATGAGACCTCGCCACTTTGAAGTGGGAGATCTGGTTTTAAAAATCATCCACTATCATGGCCCACATTCCCTTGGAAAGTGGCGCTCCAAGTGGGATGGACCCTATGTTGTACGTGCAACCACCACGAACAACTCATATTGGTTGATCGATGTAGAAGGTAGAAATTTAGCAGATCCCATCAATATTCAAAACTTTAGGGATAGCTGCCCTAAGACCTGAAAATAAGGTGCAAAGGGAAAATCGTGTGACCCTGAGTGAGAGAATTCGCACTTGTGAAAGAGTGAAGTCTTCAAAATTGTGGTTACATTTCAAAATCCTTCTTCTTACAAAGAAAGGCCTAGTTCAATATAGCAAGATACTTGCAAGTAGTACGTGCTATTTCTAAATAGGCTGATCTGGAATGGATCGAGTGTGAGCTTGGGATAAGTCCTCCCCTCTTCTCTTCTCCTTCCAAAAGGAAAACGTGGCCCAAATAAAGGGAATTTCCCATCCAAAGTCTCTTTCCAAAAGAGAGAAACCAAAATTCAAAAGAAAAATCGATTCTCTTGTGAAAAAGAGGGATTAAAGAAAAAATACTCCCAAAGGGAGACCCTCTATGAAAAAAAAAAAGGAAAAAGAGGCCAAAAAGCTCAAAAAGAGCAGTTTTCCGCCTTCTATGCCTTAAACCACGGGACGCTTCAAAAGGGACCGTGGTATCTCTTTCCCATCCCTGGCTTATCCCAAGCTAAAACATGGTTCATTTCGAGGAATCCTAAAGTAAAAATAGGATTTACTTACTTGAATTTCATTTTGTTTGAGAATTCGACGTTTCAAGTAGGACGTAGGAATTTGAAATAAAGCTTGTTTTCTTACAAAACCTCTGCTAGATAAGCGAGTGTCAAGACTCAAGCAAAGGCAAACACGAAGAGCTCGAGGTCCTTAGGATTGAGACTCAAGACAGTTGTCCCTTTTGTAAATAGCTTTTGTAAATAAGTTTTGAAAAATCAAACATTGAACATCATAGGATCCGCTCACTCGGAGCAGCAGGCCTTGTAAGTCTCAAGAGTTCGACCACATCTGGTCTCTGGGAGGTTGCCACTCTTGGCACCACACCCATGTCATGCATCTACATTCCACGCATGGCACTTGCATAAACCTGATCCCATTTTAGGACCAGAAACCGTTTTATATCCCTTTGGCGTAATATCTCCTCCTACCAAGGTGTTAAAACTGAGATTTTGCTAAAGATTGGGACGATCCCATATTTTCGTGGTTAGATCTAGGGAGACATTGAAAGGAGTGTTTGTCGTCTTTGCCATTATCCAAATCGATTTGGACAATGCCAAAGAGGGGCATCTGTAAACACCCCAAAATCCCACGAACTTCTCAAATAAAACCTGGATTTGTAAAAGCAGCCCCAAAGAGCTCTTTTGAGTCTGGAAACCCAGGAGCCTTCCAGGCAACCCTGTACATATGTTTAAAACTGTATATGCTTTAAAATATGTATAATATGTTTTAAAACCTTTTAAAATACGTTTTGAAACCCCACGAAGCGGCCTGGCCTGGTGAAAGCAGGACCAGAAGAGCTAAAGAGAGCCCGGAATCGGAGCACATGTCAAGCCTGGCACAGCAACTCTCGTGTTGAATCCACCCCCAGGATCTCGAACATCCAAGTCCCTCTTATCAGCAAAAATCATAAGAAATCGTCTCCGAAATGTGAAAATAGAAACGGACGACCATGTTGGCGAAGACCCAATGCAGACGGAGTACTGATGCTGTTAGACCCCGCACAAACTGTTCATTTCGAACATACCCTGAAGGAGTCAGAATTCAGTTTGGATTGGATCTGGACCATATATATCCAGATCCCAATCCAAACGTATGTGTGGATTTGGATTTGGATTTGGATCCAGAAATCCAATCCAATATCCACATCCATGGCCCACATCACCTTCTCATAAATGGAGGTGGGGCCCACTTGAACTTCATGTGGGATTATGGGCATGAGAGAGAATGGGGAGGATAAGCATGAGGGGAATTGTATTAAGCTTGACTTGTGTGTCAAGTTTGGGGTTAATCATGTGGGTTAGCTTAATTAGTGTGGGTTTAAGCTTGTATTAGCCAAAACCTAACCTAAGGATGCACTAACATGATGCAATGAAGTCTATGGGTTATGCAAAGGGAGCTTCCTAACCCAATCCTAAGCCAAAACCTCTAATCCTAGCCTTTTACCCTAATCCCGGCCTAATCCTAGCCTAATCACCTAACCCACTTCCCTAATCCCGGCCTAATCCCAACCTAATCACCTAACCCACCTCCCTAATCCTTCCCTAAACCTAGCCTAATTCCCTTAATCCTAACCTAATCCTAGCCTAATCACCTAACCCACCTCACTAAACCTCACCCCAAAACCAACCCACCTAGCTAAGCCCTAAACCACTAAACCACCCCACCTAAAACCTAGCACACCATATCCCTAAAACCACCTAAAGCAAAATATCTCGCCCCCCCTCAAAACCAGCCCACCTTATCACCACACCACCACCACCACCTAACCACCCTCTCAAAACCACTCCCAACCGACCCTTTGAAAATCTATAAACCACCCCCCCCCCCCCCTAGTGGGCGGGTTTTCAACTCTTCCAGCCAACACTTGGGCCAGCCGAGCCCTCTCTCACCTTGCTCCCTTCTTCCACCTGCACCACCGCTACCCCAGCCGGCCTGCACCACCTCACGCCACCACTACCTCCCGGCCTACTCCACTCCACGTCTCCACCACTTCCTGGCCAAGCTCCATCCGCCTTCATCATCCGACTGCCCTCCTTGGACACCAACTTCCCTCACCCATCCGGTTAGTACCTCAACCCAATTCACCCTATCTTCTCTCCCCCTCCACTCTCAGCCACCCATACCACCACCACATAGCTCCATCGCAGCCTTCCCGCCACCCTTCCCCATTCGGCCAGACAAAATCCCCTACACCACCCGATTCTCTACTTTTTTCCTAGTGACACCCCGACCACCCTACCTTGCTCCCTAGGACCTGCCCCTTCCACTTTCAACCAACCCTTAGCTCCACCTTCCATAGCTCCCTACCTCCCTATACGTGACATCCCCTAACTACCCCAGCCGGCCACCACTTAAACCGCCCCTAGTCGGCCAGTCATAACTGACTGCACCCAAGTCACCCGGCCAACCACACCCTCTTCCTTAGACATCTTCCCTTTAGTCACCCCTTAGCGCCACCATCCCTAACACCAGCCTTACACCTTAGTGATCCTCCTTAAACACTTCAGCTTGAGGCATCACGGCAGCACCCCCCTAGCAGCCGGCAAGTCCCCAAGGCGCCACACCCGTGCTCCTTGTCACCCGGCCAGCACATCCCTTTGCCATGTCATTCCGAGGAGGTCCCTCTTGCAGCCCAAGGCGAAGCCCAAGCCCAAGCCCAAGCTCAAGCAAGTCACCTCCGGACCAGCTATAAGTAAGTGCCTAACTCAATCCTCATTTGTAGACTTGCTTAAGTTAAATTAAATTTGATATGGGGTTACAATAACGGAGCATTGTCTCCCCCTGCTTGTAATAACGTGGCTTGGCACACCCACACACACGTGCACTTGAGCCTACCTCGCTCTTAGTTGTGCACGATTTTGAACACACACGGGCCTAATCAGCCCTTAAGATATAAGTTTATTTATATACTTTAAGTTGCGTGGGGTTTTGTTTAAGTTGTGTGTGTTGTCTTTCAATTCTCGCACTCACACACATTGAGTTTTCGCTCTTATTTGCAAGACCCAAGTAAGGGCCGTGTTATACTTTCCTTGGGTTTAATTTCATGTTGTGTGCATAGTACTTCAATTCTAGCACTCACACACATTGAGCTTTCGCTCTTACTCCCAAGACCTTAGTTAAGGCCATATTGCAATTTATATTTGGGTTTAATTTCATGTTGTGTGCGTAGTACTTCAATTCTAGCACTCACACACATTGAGCTTTCGCTCTTACTCCCAAGACCTTAGTTAATGCCATATTGCAATTTATATTTGGGTTTCATTTAAAGTCGTGTGTGTTGTCTTTATATTTCCACACGCACCCACATTGAGCCTTCGCTCTTACTTCCAAGACCCAAGTAAGGGCCCATATATATTATATACGTATTTCTCTTTCGGCTATGTCTTTAAGATTTGGGTTTTAAGGTTCAGCAGTGTGCGTAGTCTTTACATATATACACGGCACACACTTGCACTATTGAGCCTTTCCGCTCTTAAGATATAGCCATATTTCCCTTTTGCAATTTCCCTTCGACAATTTCCATTACAAGTCATTTCCCTTCGGCATTGTCTTTTAAATTCGGGTTTTCCCTTTGGAGTTGCGTGAGTTTGCATTGCATATACGCCATACCACGAGTTAGGACGCATATTGCATCAAAGCAAACCCCATACTCCCGCTCAAAGTCGCCCCACTTAGGCTGAGTGTTCATAACACACACCTAGTTGGCCCAAAAAGGGTTAAAAAGAAAGACTTAGGCACGTGCAAATCCACGTAAAATAAAATCTAAAAGTCATACAAAACAACCCAAATCAAACACCTCAAACCGTTTTCGTAGGTTCTTATACTCAAAAACTCGATTTTAAAAGCGTACAGACTGACCCTTGCGCATCGGTGCAAGAAGGTCTGCGACGACAAGAGCTTGCTTGCTCACAGTCGCCACGTTAGGAGTCAGGTTTAAAATATATCTTCACTAGCTTAAGTAAGCTAGCTGGCACGCCCTTTTGCTTAATTAGGACTTAGGCACACGAAAAGGTTCGCTTCAGGCCTAAGAACCAGGAGCGAAAATTTTCTGCATCTACAGAGACCCTGGTTTTGTGCCCCTAGAATTTTATAGGGCGTATAGCCCATATTCAACAGCATGTTCCACGATTTTTTATTTTTTGAAAAATTATGATACAACTCGTGGTCCTGGAACTTGCTGTCATCCATATTGTGCTCGTATGGCTTTTTGTCCAGGGGTTTTGGAAATAAGGGATGTTTGGGTCTTCCTAGAAGGATTCGGATTGGGAGGGGGCCTGCTTTGGGCGGCCCCTTCACATACACCACCTTCCTAGGGTTGTTTAACATGAGCCTTGGTGGCTCGACCATGGTCTGCCCCAGGTTAGCCTCATGGGCCTGGGAACTCGACAAACAAGGGGCGTTTATGATCCCCTGAAGCTGAGGGTGACTCTCACCTAGGATCACCACGACTTGGTCCCTAAAAGGGATCTTGACACACCTGTGGAAGGTGGATGGCACAGCGCACAAGTTGTGTATCCAGGGCCTTCCCAGCAACAGGTTATAATGGGGGTGGATGTCCAAGACATGAAACACCCCCGTGTGTGTGATCCCTCCTGTTTTCATTGGGAGTTCGATCGATCCTAAAGGTCTAGACGCATTCCCATAATATCCAGTGATAACGATGGGGCTTGGGTCCATAGAAGTCAAGGTGACTCCGATTTGATACGCCATAAGAAGTGGAAGGATGTTGAGCCCTCCTCCCCCATCGACTAGGCACCTGTCTAGAGTTTGGTTATTCAGAACCACCTCGATATGCAGGGCCTGGTTATGGGACTCGTAGGGTCTATCTACATCATCTTCCGAGAAAGTGATGGGCGATTTTGCTCCTATTGATGCCACTTGGTTAGACAGGGATTCAAGACTTATGTTCGAACTAACCTTAGCTCTTTCTAGAATTTTCTCTAGCACGAGTCTATGCCTAGGCGAAGTTTGTATAAGCTCTAGGATGGACATGTGGATAGGAATCTTTGAAAGATGGTTTTCAAAATCATAAGGGTTTAGGACGATTTTCCCATTGTCTCCTTTCGGTAGAACTCTAGGAATACATGCTTTTGAGGGGCCAGGCACACTGACCACCTTTTTAGCACTTTGTAGGTGCGGGGGTTGATAGATCCTTCTGGATCTAGTCACTTCCCCCACGACCAACCTAGGGTTCGCACTAAGACTAGCTCTAATTGAGAGTTTTGGAGCACCTTGAAGTTTTAAAACTGGTTTAGCCGGGGATTCAGCTCTTGGTGGTCCCCGGATGACTACTTGGGCGGGCTTCTTGTAAAGTACTAGAGTAGACGCACAAGGGGGTCGACCAGACTCTGATGATTGCGCTAGATTTTTTGAAAAGGTGAGGGTACATACCTCCTTTCCTTTTTGTAAACACCCCGAAATCCCATGAATTTCTCAAATCAACCTGGTTTTATAAAAGCAGCCCCAAAGGGCTATTTTGAGTATGAAAACCCAGGAGCCTTCCAAGCAACCCTGTACATTTGTTTTAAACTTTATATGTTTTAAATATGTATAATATGGTTTTAAAAACCTTTTAAAACATGTTTTGAAACCCCGAAGCAGCTTGGCCTAATCGAGACAGGACCAGAAAAGCTAAGGAGAGCCCAGAACCGGAGCATAAGTCGAGCCCGACACAACAACTCTCGTGTTGAATCCACCCCCTGGATCTCGAACATCCAAGACCCTGTTATCAACAAAACATCACTTGAAGTCATCTCCAAAAGGTGAAAATAGAAGCGGACGATCATGTTGGCGAAGACCCAACGCAGACGGAGTACTAATGCTGTCAGACCCCGCACAAACCGTTCATTTTGAACAGAGCTTGAAGGAGTCAGAATTCAGTTTGGGTTGGATCTGGATCATATATATCCAAATCCCAATCCAAACCCATGTGTGGATTTGGATCTAGAGATCCAATCCAATATCCACATCCATGGCCCACATCACCTTCTCATAAATGGAGGTGGGGCCCACTTGAAATTCACGTGGGATTATGGGCATGAGAGAGAGTGGGGGAGGATAAGATTAGAGTGGGTTGTAATTAAGCTGGACTTGTGTGTCAAGTTTGGGGTTAATCATGTGGGTTAGCCTAATTAATGTGGGTTTAAGCTTGTAATTAGCCAAAACCTAACCTAGGGCTGCACCAACATGATGTGATTAAGGTCTATGGGTCATGCAAAGGGAGCTCCTTAACCCCACCCTAACCAAAAACACCTAATCCTAGCCTTTTACCCTAATCCTGTCCTAATCCTAGCCTAATCACCTAACCCACTTCCCTAATCCTGGCCTAATCCCAACCTAATCACCTAACCCACTTCTCTAATCCTTCCCTAAACCTAGGTTAATTTCCCTAAACCTAACCTAATCCTAGCCTAATCACCTAACCCACCTCACTAAACTTCACCCCAAAACCAACCCACCTAGCTAAACCCTAAACCTCTAAACCACCCCACCTAAACCTAGCACACCATCTACCCAAAACCCCTTGTATGAAAATATCTGGCCCTACCCCAAAACCAGCCCACCTTATCACCACACCACCCCTACCTAAACCACCTAACCACCCTCCTAATACCAGCCCCAACCGACTTTTTCAACCCTATATAAACCCCCCCCTAAGGGGCGGGTTTTCCAAGTTTTTTCCATCCCAACCAGCCCAGTCGACTCCATCCCCCATTGCCAACCGAGCCCAGCCACTCCCAGCCAGGTCTTCCACCTGCACCACAGCTGGCCACTACCTTGCTCCACCTACTCCACCGCTCCCCAGCAGGCCAACCACCTGTCGCCACCACTTCCTTCGGCCGAACCGTCCACCTCACCTGCCCGACTGCTCCTCTTCCATCCGCCGCCTTCCATCACCATTGGTTAGTACCCCATCCTTCACCCCACCTTTTCTTCGCTCCCCCTCCACTCTCAACCACCTACGCCACCACCACATCACCCTAACACTAGCCACCCTCCATCCTACCCATTCGGCCAAAACTCAGCCACTCCAACCACCTGCCATTACCTAGACACCCTAACTACACCCGGCCACTCCACTTAACTCCCTAAGACCTACCCATATCACCTCACCATAGCCGACCACCACCTTACCCCATACCCTAGCTAGCTCCCTTCCAATCTACAACAGCCCTAGCTACCTTAGCAACCACCACCACCGAATCTCCCTTAGTCGGCCACTCCAACCCACTGTCACATACCCATTTGGCCAGCCACCCGCCAGCCACATACCTCCCCTAGGCACTCCCTTAGACACTCCCTTAGGCTCCCATTTAGTGCCACATTTCCTAACACTACACCCTCCCTTAGTGACACTACTTAGTCACTTTAGCCCAACGCATAAAGCCAGCCCATTCCTAGCAGCCGACCATCTTCAAGGCGCCCCATTTCCATCCGACCAGCAGCCCCTTTACCGTTCAACTCCGCGGAGCTCCCTCTTGCAGCCCAAGGTGAAGGCCAAGCCCATGCTCAAGCAAGGCATCTTCAAACCAGTTATAAGTAAGTGCCTAACTCGGTCTATGTTGTATACTTGCTTAAATTCAATTTGATACGGGGTTGTAATAACAGAGCATAGTCTCCCCCCGCTTGTAATAACGTGGCTTGGCACACCCACACACGTGCACTCTCTTAGTCGTGCACGATTTTGAACACACACGGTCCTAATCAGCCCCTAATACATAAATATATATATATATATACTTTAACTTACGTAGGGTTTTGCTTAAGTTGGGTGTGTTGTCTTTCAATTCAAGCACTCACACACATTGAGCCTTTGCTCTTATTTGTAAGACCCGAGTAAGGGCCGTGCTATACTATTTGGGTTTAATTTCATGTTGTGTGCGTAGTACTTCAATTCAAGCACTCACACACATTGAGCTTTCGCTCTTATTCCCAAGACCTTAGTTAAGGCCATATTGCAAGTTATATTTGGGTTTTATTTCATGTCGTGTGTGTAGTCTTTTCAATTCAAGCACTCACACACATTGAGCTTTCGCACTTATTTGTAAGACCCAAGTAAGGGCCGTGCTATACTATTTGGGTTTAATTTCATGTTGTGTGCGTAGTACTTCAATTCAAGCACTCACACACATTGAGCTTTCGCTCTTATTCCCAAGACCTTAGTTAAGGCCATATTGCAAGTTATATTTGGGTTTCATTTCATGTCTTGTGTGTAAGTCTTTCAATTCAAGCACGCACCCACATTGAGCCTTCGCTCTTATTTGCAAGACCCAAGTAAGGGCCCGTATATACCCTATATACATATCTCCCTTCGGCATTTACATTACAAGTCATTTCCCTTCGGCATTGTCTTTACATTCGGGTTTTCCCTTTGGAGTAGCATGAGTTTGCATTGCATCTACACCATACCACGAGGTAGGATGCATATTGCATCGAAGCAAAACCCCGTACTCTCGCTCAAATTCACCCCAGGTAGTGGAGTGTTCATAACACACACCTAGGTGGCCCATAAAGGGATAAAAAGAAAGACTTAGGCACGTGCAAATCCACATGATCTAAAATCTGCAATCGCATTAAAAAGACCCGAATCAAACACCTCGAACCGCTTTCATAGGCTTTTCCTACCCTAAACTCGATTTTTAAAAGTGTACAGACTGACCCTTGCGCATCGGTGCAAGAAGGTCTGCGACGACAAGAGCTCACTTGCTCACAGTCACCACGTTAGAAGTCAGGATAAAATATATCTTCGCTAGCTTAGGTAAGCTAGCTGGCACGCCCTGTTTATACAAATAGGCTTTAGACACACGAGAGGATCCGCTCCAAGCCCTAAGAAGCCAAGGGAGGTGGGGATTTTCCTGCGTCTACACTTTTCCACTGCTACTGGCATGTTTGGGAAAGGGTTCTTTGAAGATAGCTTGAGTTGGCTCAGGTTCCGCAGTGACCTGGAGCTGGCCCTCCGCTATCAAGTTCTCGATTTTGTTTAAAAGGGAGAAACAACGCTTTGTATCATGGCCTTTGAGCCGATGATATTTACAAAAACGATTTAAATATCCCCCTTTAGAAGTGACTCCCTCGGAGATTTCGGGAAGTTCAATCATGCCTTGGGCAAGTAGGAGGTCTAGGACCTCCGACACAGGTTGCCCCAACGGTGTGTACTCCCGTTTTTCAATAGGCTTTTGAAAATTTCTCTCCCTTTTGTTTTTTAATTTTTTAAAATTCTTTAAAGTGCCCGCTAGACCTGGATCCACCCAGACATTGGCGATTTTATGGGGTTTTGCCCCTTTGTCCATCGTGGGTAGCCCATAAGTGATGGGCTTTTCCAAGCGGGTTTTGGAAACGGCACTTCCTTTCCATAAATGATCGTATATCCCTTTTTTCAAGTTTGTTTCGAAAAGGGATGCTTTTTTGATCAACTTATGGAAAGTTGAGATTTCATGGAGCGAGAGAAGGGTCTTTAGCTCGCTTTTAAAATTATCCAGGATGAGCATGACTGCGCATCCTTCGGATATTGGCTCTCGTATTTGGCCCAAAAGGGACCTCCATCGAATAATGAAGGCATGCACTTCTTCGTTCATGCCTTGCTTCGTATCCCTTAAAGTGCTTAAAGTTGGTGTGACTTCTACGTTATGTGCAAATCTTTGCATGAAGCAGTTCGCTAACTCTTCAAAAGTAGCGAACTGGCTTAAATCGTAGGAAGCCAGCCATTTGGCAGCTGTGCCTTTAAGGGATAGAGGGAACCAATACACCCATTTCATCGAGTCCTTTTTCTTCTTATGGGCTCGACGCGAGAAAAGTTGCAAGTGAGACCTAGGGTCTCCCATGCCATCATACCGATGGAAGTTCGGTATTTCATCGTCACTGTCTGTTTCGTGATCCATGGGAAGGAAATCAGACAGGGCGTAACTCCTTTTCTCTTTATTTTGCCCTTTCAACAACTGTTGTAGGGCTTTACAGTCCTTTTGTGTGAAGGACTCATGGTATTGGTTGCCTTCCATTACGGAGGCCTCTTTGTGCTTGCGAGGTTTTTCAATTTTTTTCTTGACCCTTTATTCACCATTCGATGAACATGAATCGCCTACTTCAGCCTCTTGGCTGAGAGCATCGATTTTGGCCTCGAATTCCCTTCTCAAGTCTTCTATCTCGTCTAGTTTGATTTTATTTTTCAAAATCCTCCTAGAGTGAGAACTTGATGCGCATGAGCCTTGGCTCGACACTTCACTTGGGTTGGATTTTGACATGCTTTCAAAAATTTCAAAATTCCTACATATGAAGTACAATAAAGAAAAAGAGTTAAAAACAAACACCTTTTGGAAAATATTTTCACAAGATTCCTAAGGTAACTCGATTTTAAAAGACTTACGTCCCACCGGGCGTGCCAAATCCTATAGACAAAGAAAGTTTCTGCTTCTGGTTTTTAGGCCTGAAGCGAATCTTTTCGTGTGTCTAAGTTCTAATTTAAGCAAAAGGGCGTGCCAGCTAGCTTACTTAAGCTAGCGAAGAGAAATTTAAATCTGACTCCTAACGTGACGACTATGAGCAAGCAAGCTCTTTTCGTTGCGGACCTTCTTGCACCGATGCGCAAGGGTCAGTCTGTACGCTTAAAAATCGAGTTTTGAAATATGAGAACCTACGAAAACGTTTTGAGGTGTTTGACTCGGGTTGTTTTTTGTATGATTTTCATATTTTATTTCACGTGGGTTTGCACGTGCCTATGTCTTTCTTTTTTATCCCTTTTCGGGACAACTAGGTGTGTGTTATAAACACGTATCCTAAGTGGGGTGATTTTGAACGGGAGTATGAGGTTTGTTTTGATGCAATATGCGTCCTAACTCGTGGTATGGCATATATGCAATGCAAACTCACGCAACTCCAAAGGAAAAACCCGAAATTGAAAGACAATGCGGAAGGGAAATGACTTGTAATGTAAATTGCTAAAGGGAAATTGCGGAAGGGAAATTGCGAAAGGGAAAATGCAAAAGGGAAATATGGCTATATCTTAAGAGCGGAAAGGCTCAATAGTGCAAGTGTGTGCCATGTATATATGTAAAGACTATGCACACTGCTGAACCTTAAAACTCAAATCTTAAAGACATAGCCGAAAGGGAAATACTTATAATATATATGGGCCCGAAGGTGGCCAATGTGTTGCGTGGGTGTTGTGTATATATTGAAAGGCAACTCACACGACTTAAATGAAACCCAAATATAAATTGCAATATGGCCTTAACTAAGGTCTTGGGAGTAAGAGCGAAAGCTCAATGTGTGTGAGTGTATAATTGAAATGCTATACACACGACATAAAATTAAACCCAAATATAAATTGCAATATGGCCTTGACTAAGGTCTTGGGAGTAAGAGCGAAAGCTCAATGTGTGTGAGTGTATAATTGAAATACTACACACACAACATGAAATTAAACCCAAGGGAAAATATAACACGGCCCTTACTTGGGTCTTGCAAATAAGAGCGAAAGCTAAATGTGTGTGGGTGTGAGAATTGAAAGACAACACACACAACTTAAGCAAAACCCCACGCAACTCAAATTATATAAATAAATTTATATCTTAAGGGCTGATTAGGCGCGTGTGTGTTCAAAATCGTGCATGACTAAGAGCGAGATAGGCTCAAGTGCACGTGTGTGTGGGTGTGCCAAGCCACGTTATTACAAGTGGGGGGAGACAATGCTCTGTTATTACAACCCCGTATCAAATTTAATTTAACTTTGTAGACACGGAAAATCCTCGACTCCGGGTTCTTAGGCCTGAAGCGAATTTTTTTCGTGTTTACGTCGCTTCTAAAAAGGGCGTGCCAGCTAGCTTTCTCAAACTAGCGAAGTAAGTTTTGAAAAATGTCTGACTTTTGGGGCGACTGTGGATAAGTAGGATCTTTTCGTCGCAGACCTTCTTGAACCGGCGCTCAAGGGTCAGTCTGTACGCTTTTCAGAAAATTTCGATTTTTGAACAAACACGACTCTTTTGAAAACGTAAAAGTGTTTTTATCAATTGGTTTTGTCAAAATTGCAAATTTTATACAAGGGATCTACACGTTCCTATTTTCTTGGATTTTTAGCCAATTCAGGCTTGTGTTTGTGTGCATCAAGTGCTCGATTTTGGCAGATTTTTACACGATTTGCCTTAAGATTGTTCGATGCAAATATGCTTCCTATCTCGAGTGTGGCGTGTATGCGATGCAACTCACACAATTTAAAGGGAAAACCCGAAATTTAAAGACATGACAAAATGGAAATTGCAAAAGGGAATTTGCAAAAGGGAAATTGCAGAAGGGAAATAAAGCTATATCTTAAGAGCGGAAAGGCTCAATTGTGCGAGTGTGTGTTGTGTATAAATTAAAAGACAACTCACACAGCGGAACCTTAAAACCCAGCAGAAAGTATATAGATACAGCTATATCTTATGGGCTGACAAGGCCCAAAATGTGCTTGTAAGTGTGGAGCAAGCGCTCATGTGAACTTGGGTGCACGTGTGAGAGCTGGAATTGAAATGCACACGACTTTGAATATAAAACCCACGCAACTGAAAGTATATAAATATGGCTATATCCTATGGACTGTCGAGGCCCAAAATGTGCGTGTGAGTGTGGAGCAAGCGCTCATGTGAACTTGGGTGCACGTGTGAGAACTTGAAATAGAACACACGCACGCAACTCCAAAGCAAAGGTGTGTGAAATGTGTACAGTTAAGAGCGGAAAGGCTCGAGTGTACGTGTGTGATTCGTGTTTCAAACCATAATATTACATCTCGGGGGGAGACTACGCTCCATTATTACAACCCCGTATCAAATTGAATTGAATTTGAAACAACGTAAAGAACTAGATTCGAGCACTTACTCGTCGTTTGCTTGGGCTTCCTTTTTCAACGAAACCTGACCTTGGATATAGCCGTTGGATGGACTTTCCTCTGCGAGACGACCAGCTGCGCAGAAGGTTGATCCTAGATCGTGACCTGGGCTAGATTGACAAGCTAATGCACTATGGGTTTTGGGCTTAGATATGATAGATCTAGGGTGAGAACTAATGGATCTAAGTTAGGTCTAGGTGGTTTGTTTTGGTCGAAGGTTAGCTCAAGGTTCTAAGGAAAAAAACCGACCAGCTAATGGTCGAGTTAGGGGATGTCTAAGGAAGTGGTTCGGGCGAGATGCGAAGGGATGCTCGTCTCACAATGGGTCGAGATTGGTTTAGGGATAGTGAGTGATCATAGGGGAAATCCTAAGGTAAGCTCTAGGGCAATGCTTGGCCAAAGGGTGGCCGAGCTTGGGCTGGTGTTGGGTGTTTGATCTCACGTGAGATCCTAAGGGAGTGGCTCGGCCAAAGGGTGGCCGAGCTGGGTAGGTTTAGGTTAGTTCTTTTGGTTAGGATCTAACTTAGGTAATGGATTTAGTTTAGGGAAAAACCTAAGATGAACTCAGCTAGCATGGGCCGAACTAGATGGGTGAAAATGGGTTCGTCCAAAGGAAGGAACCGAGTGTTTTAGACACTCGGTTTTGGCTAGGTCTCTAGGAGTAGTTTTGGTTTAGGAAATAGTTTAGGTGGTTTAGTGCTAGATGGTTTGGCTGGGAGGGATCTAAGGTGAGCTTGGCCAGCCAATGGCCGAGCTGGGTATGGTTCTAGATTAGAGTAGTCTTAGGTAGAACTAGGATCGTTCCTTTAGTGAAGTTCAGCCAGCATCTTGGCTGGACTTTTTGACGTTTTATGTTTTAGAGTTTAGGTGGTTTTGAGAGGTACGAAAAGAGGGGGCTTTGGGCAGGATTTGAGGGGCTTACCTTGACAATTGAAGAAAGCCCATCCAATGCCGCCAGGTTTCTCTTCATTTCCAGCAACATACAAGGCATGAAATGCTTCAACTTACACTTGAGTGCAGCCCACAAGATCAACCCACGATTTTACAAAACAAGAGGGGAAGGCCAGCCCCTTTTGTTGACCTTCCTCTCTCTCTCTCTCTCTCTCCCCCCCCCAAACTACCAACGTGAAATGCTGGAAATTCGTCCTCTTCAAAGCCAGCCCACTCACGTCCTTTTATAGGCCCCTTGTGTAGATATGGATCCTTTGTTGGTTTCTAAAATCCAGATCCAATCCAATCCAAGTTTCGTTTGGATATGGATCTTGGATCTTGGATCTTGGATCTGGATCTAGATTTTTGGATCCAGATTTGATCCAAATTTTTCTCTTCTTCAGTCCTTTCTGGCGTTTCAAGCCGAATGCTTCATGCGGGTCCTGAGTTCATCAAGATTTCGTCTTACGCTGGGTTTTTCCCATTTTCATCGTCCAAGCTTCTTTTCGTCTTTCTGGACTCTGTTTCGACTGTTTCTTCTTGCTTTTGACTTAGATTTTTCGTGATTTCATAGATGCTTTTGGCTTGGCCTTTGATGCTTCAGGCTTGAAACGCGTTTGTGGCCTGGGCTTCTTTTTCATCCTCGAAATTCACTTTTCATCGGGCTGGGCTTGACCTTTGAACTTTTTGAATCTTTTGCGACTGTTTTGAGCCAGGCTTCATCTGTTCGTCTGGTCTTTCGTAAAAATAGGACTTTCGTCCATTTTCAAGATTTTTCATGTTTCAAACAGGGTTGGAAAACTGAATTTTGAAATGTTTTGAGTTTGTAAGTTTTTTTCGAAAATTCCAAACTTAGCTTTTGAACTGGTTTTCGAACCAAGCATTTGGTTTTGAAAAGTATTTGGGTTTTTGGGGTGTTTACAGATGCCCCTCTTTGACATTATCCAAATTGATTTGGATAATGGCAAAGAAGATAACACCCTTGTTTGTTTTCTCCCGGATTTGATCTTGAGAATATGGGATCGTCCCAAATTTTGAGAAAAAGAACCTTTCTTTTAAAACCCGATAGGAGGGGATTTTTTGCCAAAAGGGGACTTTCTATGGATCTAGCCCTAAGTGGAGATCATATATGAAATGTTCATGCGTGGATATGCAAAGGTGCATGATATGGATGAGGTGTTAGAAAGGGCGACCTCCTAGAGACCAAATCATATGGTCGAACTTTTGAGACTTTTATGAAGACCTGCTGCTCCAAGTGAGCGGGCCTTACGTATGCTCGATGTTCGAGTTTTTGGAAAATTCATTTTTAGAAGGAAAAAACCTTTTTGAACCGTTGATCCTAAGGACCTTCAGCTCCTCGTGTTTGCCTTTACTTGAGCCTCGACACTTGCTAAACTAGCAGAGGTTTTACGAGAAAACAAGCTACATTTTTAAAATTCCTACTCCTTACTTAAAACGTCGAATTCTCAAACAAGATGAAATTCAAGTTAAGTAAATCCTATTTTTACTTTAGGATTCCCTGAAATGAACCATGTTTCACTTGAGATAAGTCGTAGGGATGGGAAAGAAGTACCACGGTCCCTTCTGAAGTGTCCCGTGGTTTGAGGCAGAGAAGGCGGAAAACTGCTCTTTTGAGCTTTTTGGCCTTTTTCTTTCTTTTTTCATAGAGGGTCTCCCTTTGGGAGTATTTTTTCTTTAATCCCTCTTTTCCATGGAAGAATCAATTTTTTCTTTTGATTCAGGTTTCTTTCTTTGGAAAGAGATTTTGGCGGGAATTTCCCTTTATTTTGGCCAAGTTTTCCTTTTGGAAGGAGAAGAGAAGAGGGGAAGACTTATCCCAAGGTCATACTCGATCCATTCCAGATCAGCCTATTTAGAAATAGCACGTACTACTTGTAAATATCTTGCTATATTGAACTAGGCCTTTCTTTGTAAAAAGAAGGATTTTGAAATGTAACCACATATTTGAAAAGCTCTACCTTTTTCACAAAATGTCAATTCTCTCATCCAGGTTTACACAACTCACCTTGAGTCCTTGATTTCGAAGTTTCAAAATAGATTTTCCCAAAAAATATTTTTTTGCAGAATGGGAATTTAACTCAGACCCTATACGTGATACTTTTTCAAATACTGAATATTTATGGGATCTGCTAAATTCCTACCCTCGACATCAGTTAACCAATAAGAATTGTTCGTGGTGGTTCCACGTACAACGTAAGGGCCATCCCACTTGGGCCACCACTTTCCGAGTGGATGTGGGCCACGATGGTGGATGATTTTTAAAACGAGATCTCCCTCTTTGAAATGGCGAGGTTTCATATGCTTCTCATAATGTCGGGCGATCCTTTGCCGGTATGCATGAGCATGATCCATAGCAAGGAGTCGACTTTCATCTAACAGATCTAATTCGGCCATCCTAGCATGCTGAAGTGTCTCTATGGGGAGGTTGAGTGCAATGGATGTGTGAAATGAATGCAGACGTGTATGAATGGGGAGAACGACATTGGTGCCGTAGACCAACTCAAAGGGCGTGGCATTTGTGGGAGTGCGGATGGAAGTCCTATAAGCCCATAAGGCTTCATCCAGCTTCTCGTGCCATGTTCTACCCTTTTCTAATGTTTTCTCAACAATGCTGATGAGAGTCTTGTTGGCGGCTTCGGCTTGGCCGTTGCCTTGAGGGTAATAAGGCGACGAGAAGTGATGATTTATGCCATACTTGTTGCACAGCTTGACCATCCGCTCATTTTTGAATGGGTTGCCATTATCGGACACGAGATCTCTTGGAACTCCAAATCGAGCCAAGATGTTTTTCCTAATAAAAGCTACCACGTGTTGCCCCTGGACGTTGGTCAGGGAGGTGGCTTCGACCCATTTGGAAAAATACTCAATGGCTGCTAAAATGAACCTGTGTCCATTCGATGCCTTTGGAGAAATTGGTCCTACGATATCAAACGCCCACATGGTGAATGGCCAGGGGCTGACTATGGAATGCAGTGATGATGAGGGGATATGGATGGCATGACCATGCACCTGACACGGATGACATTTCCTAACATGATTGTGGCAATCTTTTCTCAGGGTGGACCAAAAATAACCTGCTCTAAGTATTTTCATTGCCATCATGTTGGCATTGACATGACCCCCACATTCTCCATCGTGGAATTCGTGCATAACAGTCCTAGCCTCCTCTAGGTCGACACATCTTAGTAAGATGCCGGTAAAACTTTTTTTATACAGAACCCCGCCTAAAATCGTGTATCGGGTAGAAATTTTTCGGACGAATGCCTTATCTTTAGATGTGGCGTCTTCAGCGAATCCCCCGTTTTCTAAAAAATGCTTTATGTCATAAAACCAAGGTTTTTCCAGATCTGTGTTATTTTGGCAAATTTCCAAATCATGTATGGAAGGAGTGGGTGCGTGCCATATTTCAAGGGGTTTGGTTCCCATAGTGGGATCGACCCTCAGGGCTAAACCCAGGGATGAGAGGGCATCAGCAACGCCATTATCCTCTCTTCCCACGTGTGTGAGTGTACATGATTGGAATGACTCGACCAGTCGAGTGGCCAATTCATGATATGGAAGTAGTTTTTCATTTCGAACTTGCCAAATTTTTAAAACTTGGTTTATGACCAGGAGTGAATCTCCAAAGACCTCGATGCATGATGCCCCTAGAGTTTTCGAAACTTTTAAACCTTGTATGAGTGCTTCATACTCGACTATATTGCTGGAACATTAGAAATCTAGGCGAATTGCTATGGGGATCTCTCCCTTTTCAGGGGATACGAGGATGATCCCGGCACTGGCCCCTCGTTGGTTTCGTGCCCCGTCGAAGTGCATCTTCCACACTTGTTTTTCGAAAGAGTTTGCCAGAATGTGGTTTTGAAAATGGTTTTGCAATATGCCTTCATCAGGTATTTCATTGAGTGTGGGATACGCATCTTCTAGGGGGAAGTCAGCCACGTAGTCTGCTAGGGCTTGCCCCTTAATGGAGACCTAGTGATGGTATTTTAAATCATACTCCATTAGAAGGAGTTGCCATTTGCCCAATCTACCCGTGAGAATGGGTTTTTCGAATAAGTGCTTGATTGGGTCAAGCTTGGACACTATCCAGATCTCATGATCTAGGAAATAGTGTCGAAATTTCTGGCAGGCCCAAACTAGGGCCAAGCACGTCTTCTCCATGGCCTGATAATTCCTTTCGTAAGCCAGGAGAGTTTTTGAAAGATAGTATATGGCACATTCCTTGTGAGTGTCATCCTCGTATTGAGCTAACAGAGCTCCCAAGGCATTCGCATGCACAGAAATGTAAAGTAGAAGAGGTTTTCCTGGTTTTGGAGGGTTTTAAACAGGGGGATTAACTAAGTACGCTTTTAACCTTTCAAATGATTTTTGGCACTCGTCATCCCATAAAAATTTCGTGCCCTTCCTCAGCAACTTGTTGAAGGGTTCGCATCTAGTTGCTAGGTTTGAAATAAACCTGCGAATGGATTGTAATCGACCTTGGAGGCTACAAATCTGCGTGAGATTGGATGGTGGAGTCATGTCTATGATGGCTCTACACTTAGAGGGGTCGACTTCTATGCCCCTTTGGCTTACCATAAATCCTAAAAGCTTACCGGATTCTACATCGAATACGCACTTTTGAGGGTTTAGCTTTATGTTATAAAGTCTAAGCCTTTCGAAAATCTTTTGTAAGCATTCGAGATGAGTGCATCGAGTTTTTGACTTAGCCAGGAGATCATCTACATATACCTCTACGAGCTCATGAATCTGATCGTGAAAGATCGAGGTCATAGCTCTCTGGTACGTGGCGCCAACATTTTTCAAACCAAAGGGCATGACTGTATAGCAGTACGTGTCCCATGGGGTTGTGAAAGCTGTCTTAGCCTGATCTCGTGGGCTTAGTTTGATTTGGTTATATCCTGAATAGCCATCCATGCCATGAACGAAAACATTTCATGATTTGCAGTACTATTGACTATCAAATCAATGTTTGGTAAAGGGAAATTATCTTTTGGCGTGGCTTTATTCAGGTTTCTAAAATCGATGCATATCCGAATTTTCCCACTAGTTTTTCGAACAACAACTATATTGGACAACCAATCAGAATATGCAATGGGTTTTATAAATCCGGCTTTTAACAGATCTTCTAAACCCTCTTTGACTTGTGAATGCACATTCGGATGTATCTTCCTAAGCTTTTGTTTTACGGGTTTTGCATCTGAATCTAAGGGAAGGCGATGCTCTACAACATTCGGGTCTATACCCGGCATGTCTTCATACGTCCATGCGAACACATCAACATAGGTTTTCAAAAATTCGATGAATGATGCTCTTTCATGCTCATGCAAACATGCACCTACCTTAATGAGTTTGGGCTTTGAATCATTCCCTAAGTTTATCTCTATGAAATCCCCTCCTACTGATTTCGAAGGTTTTTCAAAATCGAGAATTTTGTGAAATTCTGGGAGTTCAGAAGTAGGATCTTCTTTGAGAGGATCTACTTCTGGTCTTTGATCATTCTCAAGAATTCTTAATCTTAGGGAATTTGGACTTGACGCATAGTTTTCGCAAACGCCTGGTTTTTGTTTTGGATTTTCTGGAGGTTTTGAAGACTTTGGTCCTCTTATGAAGAGGACTTTCTTTTCGAAATCCTTTGCTTTTTCAAAACCTTTGCTAGGAGCTGCTAAATACAGGATTTCGTTTTTGGTATTTTGCAAATTTTCGATTTTTTTAGATTTTTGCAAAGAAAGAACTTTGGGAACTATACAAATAACTGTTTTTTTGATTTTTTGATCTTTTTTAAATGTTTTTGATTTTTGGGATTTTTCAATTTTTTGAATTTCAGATTTTTCAAATGTTTTTGGGTTTTTTATTGAGGGATATTCCATCATACCTACAAAGGAAAATGCCACGGGTTAGACTCCGAACAAGAGGTCTAAATCATAGGTTTCTGCTTGGGTAGGCTCCAGGGCACCCTGGACCCAGGTGGTCACAGGGGGTGGTTCTGGTGGTATTCTGGGAGTATAGCCGATCCCATGTCTGTTTTGGTTGACCTTAGGCAAGATGGGTTCTATGAGACCCTGGTTTTGTGGCCCTAGACTTTTGTAAGGCATATACCCCATGTTCAATAACATGTTCCAGGATTTTTTGTTTTTGGAAAAGTTTTCATATAATTTGTGGTCCTGGAACTTGCTATCGTCCATGTTATGCACATAAGGTTTTCGGTCTAGGGGTTTTGAAAACAACTGACGTTTGGATTTTCCGGCTCTCACTTAGGATCACAACGACTTGATTTTCGAAAGGGACTTTTATGCACCTATGGAAGGTGGACGGCATAGCATGCAGGCTGTGTATCCAAGGCCTTCCCAGCAATAGGTTGTAGTGGGGGTGGATGTCCAAAACATGGAATACCCCCACGTGAGTTATCCCTCCCGTTTCCATGGGGAGTTCAATGGATCCTAAGGGTCTGGACGCATTTCCATCATATCCAGTGATTACGATGGGGCTTGGATTCATGGAAGTCAAGGTGACTCCGATTTGATATGCTATGTGAAGCGGAAGGATATTGAGCCCTCCTCCTCCGTCAACTAGACACCTATCCAGAGAGTGGTGATTCAATACCACCTCGATGTGTAGGGCCTGATTATGGGATTCGTACGGTCTTTCGAGATCCTCTTCCGAAAACACGATAGGCGTTTTTGCACCTATGGACGCCACTTGGTTGGACAAGGACTCTGGGGTAATATTTGAACTAACTTTTGCTCTTTCTAGGATTTTTCTAACACAAGTCTATGCCTAGGCGAGGTTTGTATTAGCTCTAGGATGGACATGTTAATGGGAATCTTCGAAAGATGGTTTTCAAAATCATACAAGTTCAAAACAATTTTTCCTTTGTCCGTTTTGGGCAGAACTCCAGGAATACATGCTTTTGAGGGGCCAGGTACACTGACCACCTTTTTAGCATTTTGCAGATGTGGGGGCTGATAGATCCTTCCGGATCTTGTCACCTCTCCCACGATCAACCTAGGATTCGTACCTACCATGGCTCTAATCGGATATTTTAGAGCACCTCGGATTTTTAAAACTGGTTTAACTGGGGACGGAACTCTTGGTGGTTCCCGAATCACTACTTGGGCGGATTTCTTATGAAGGATGAGGGTAGATGCACAAGTAGAAAAGCCAGACTTATATGTATGCGCTAAACTCTTCGAAATCGTGAGAGCACATACCTCTTTACCCTTCCCACTGGTACTTGCATGATTAGGGAAGGGTTCTTTGAAAATAGCTTGGGCAGGCTCTGGTTCCTCAGTGACCTGGAGCCGGCCCTCTACTATCAAGTTCTCGATTTTGTTTAGGAGGGAAAAACATTGGTTCGTATCATGCCCTTTGAGCCGATGATACTTGCAGAATCTGTTTAAAAATCTCCCTTTGGAAGTGATTCCCTCAGGGATTTCAGGGAGTTCGATCATTCCTTGGGCGAGTAGGAGGTCTAGGACCTCTGTCACAGGTTGCCCTAGAGGAGTGTACTCCCATTTTTCAAAGGATTTTTGTATTTTTTTGTCTTTTCTGTTTTCGAAATTATCAAAATTCTTTGAAGTGCCTGCCAACCTTGGATCTACCCGGACATTGGCGATTTTGTGGGGTTTTGCCCCTTTGTCCATGGCGGGTAACCCGAAATTGCCGGGTTTTTCTAATCGAGTTTTTGAAATTATACTTCCTTTCCACAGATGGTCGTAAATCCCTTTTTTCAAGTTTGTTTCAAAAAGAGATGCCTTTTTAATCAGTTTGTGGAAAGTAGAGATTTCGTGTAGGGAGAGAAGGGTTTTCAATTCAGTTGTAAAATTATCCAGGATGAGCATTACTGCGCATCCTTCGGATATGGGCTCTCGCACCTGCCCAAGGAGGGACCTCCATCGAACGATAAATGTATGTACATCCTCGTTCATACATTGTGAACTTCTTTTTACATGAAACAGTTCGCTAACTCTTCAAAAGTTGCGAACTGGCTCAGATCGTAGGAAGCTAGCCATTTCGAAGCTGTACCTTTGAGGGATAAAGGAAACCAATACACCCATTTCATCGAGTCCTTCTTTTTCTTGTGGGCTCGACAAGAGAAAAGTTGCAGGTGAGACCTAGGGTCTCCCATGCCATCATACCGATGGAAATTCGGTATTTCATCGTCGTTGTCTGTTTCATAATCTAACGGAAGAAAATCAGACAGGGCGTACGTCTTTTTCTCTTTATTTTGCCCTTTTAGCAGTTGCTGTAGGGCTTTATGATCCTTATGAGTGAAGGAATCGTGGTATTGGTCGCCTCCTATTGGGGAAGTCTCCTTGTTTTTGCGAGTTTTCTCAAATCTTTTTCGGGCCTTTTGTTCGCCATTTGACGAACATGAATCAGCTGCCTCAGCATCTTGGCTAAGAGCAGCGATCTTGGCCTCAAAATCTTTTCTCAATTCCTCTATTTCATCTCTTTGGTTTTGAGTTTTCAAAATTTGTTTAGATCGAGAACTTGAGGTGCATGAGGCATGGCTAGACACTTCATTGGAGTCTGATCTCGACATGACTCCGATGCTTTAAAATCCAAACTATGAAAATGCAAAAAGACAAAGAGTTAAAACACTTTTTCTTGGAATTTTTTTTTTAAAGAGACCTGTTTGTTTGTATCGATTTTCTTTAAGACCCATGTCCCACCGGGCGTGTCAAATCTGTAGACACGAAAAATCCTCGACTCCAGGTTCTTAGGCCTGAAGCGAATTTTTTTCGTGTTTACGTCACTTTTAAAAAGGGCTTGCTAGCTAGCTTTCTCAAACTAGAGAAGTAAGTTTTGAAAAATGTCTGACTTTTGGGGCGACTGTGGATAAGTGGGATCTTTTCGTCGCAGACCTTCTTGAACCGGTGCTCAAGGGTCAGTCTGTACGCTTTTCAGAAAATTTCGATTTTTGAACAAACACAACTCTTTTGAAAACGTAAAAGTGTTTTTATCAATTGGTTTTGTCAAAATTGCAAATTTTATACAAGGGATCTACACATTCCTATTTTCTTGGATTTTTAGCCAATTCAGGCTTGTGTTTGTGTGCATCAAGTGCTCGATATTGGCAGATTTTTACACGATTTGCCTTAAGATTGTTCGATGCAAATATGCTTCCTATCTCGAGTGTGGCGTGTATGCGATGCAACTCACACAATTTAAAGGGAAAACCCGAAATTTAAAGACATGACAAAATGGAAATTGCAAAAGGGAATTTGCAAACGGGAAATTGCTGAAGGGAAATTGCAGAAGGGAAGGCTCAATTGTGCGAGTGTGTGTTGTGTATAAATTAAAAGACAACTCACACAGCGGAACCTTAAAACCCAGCAGAAAGTATATAGATACAGCTATATCTTATGGGCTGACAAGGCCCAAAATGTGCTTGTAAGTGTGGAGCAAGCGCTCATGTGAACTTGGGTGCACGTGTGAGAGCTGGAATTGAAATGCACACGACTTTGAATATAAAACCCACGCAACTGAAAGTATATAAATATGGCTATATCCTATGGACTGTCGAGGCCCAAAATGTGCGTGTGAGTGTGGAGCAAGCGCTCATGTGAACTTGGGTGCACGTGTGAGAACTTGAAATAGAACACACGCACGCAACTCCAAAGCAAAGGTGTGTGAAATGTGTACAGTTAAGAGCGAAAAGGCTCGAGTGTACGTGTGTGATTCGTGTTTCAAACCATAATATTACATCTCGGGGGGAGACTACGCTCCATTATTACAACCCCGTATCAAATTGAATTGAATTTGAAACAACGTAAAGAACTAGATTCGAGCACTTACTCGTCGTTTGCTTGGGCTTCCTTTTTCAACGAAACCTGACCTTGGATATAGTCATTGGATGGACTTTCCTCTGCGAGATGACCAACTGCGTAGAAGGTTGATCCTAGACCGTGACCTGGGCTCGATTGACAAGCTAATGCACTATGGGTTTTGGGCTTAGATATGATAGATCTAGGGTGAGAACTAACGGATCTAAGTTAGGTCTAGGTTGTTTGTTTTGGTCGAAGGTTAGCTCAAGGTTCTAAGGAAAAAAACTGACCAGCTAATGGTCGAGTTAGGGGATGTCTAAGGAAGTGGTTCGGGCGAGATGCGAAGGGATACTCGTCTCACAATGGGTCGAGATTGGTTTAGGGATAGTGAGTGATCATAGGGGAAATCCTAAGGTAAGCTCTAGGGCAATGCTTGGCCAAAGGGTGGCCGAGCTTGGGCTGGTGTTGGGTGTTTGATCTCACGTGAGATCCTAAGGGAGTGGCTCGGCCAAAGGGTGGCCGAGCTGGGTAGGTTTAGGTTAGTTTTTTTGGTTAGGATCTAACTTAGGTAATGGATTTAGTTTAGGGAAAAACCTAAGATGAACTCAGCTAGCGTGGGCCGAACTAGATGGGTGAAAATGGGTTCGTCCAAAGGAAGGAACCGAGTGTTTTAGACACTCGGTTTTGGCTAGGTCTCTAGGAGTAGTTTTGGTTTAGGAAATAGTTTAGGTGGTTTAGTGCTAGATGGTTTGGCTGGGAGGGATCTAAGGTGAGCTTGGCCAGCCAATGGCCGAGCTGGGTAAGGTTCTAGATTAGAATTGTCTTAGGTAGAACTAGGATCGTTCCTTTAGTGAAGTTCGACCAGCATCTTGGCTGGACTTTTTGACATTTTATGTTTTAGAGTTTAGGTGGTTTTGAGAGGTACGAAAAGAGGGGGCTTTGGGCAGGATTTGAGGGGCTTACCTTAACAACCTATCAGCCCATTTGATCTCGTTTCCAATGCAACCAATCTCCATTGAAGAAAGCCCATCCAATGCCGCCAGGTTTCTCTTCATTTCCAGCAACATACAAGGCGTGAAATGCTTCAACTTACACTTGAGTGCAGCCCACAAGATCAACCCACGATTTTACAAAACAAGAGGGGAAGGTCAACCCCTTTTGTTGACCTTCCTCTCTCTCTCTCTCTCTCTCTCTCTCTTCCCCCCCCAAACTACCAACGTGAAATGCTGGAAATTCGTCCTCTTCAAAGCCAGCCCACTCACGTCCTTTTATAGGCCCCTTGTGTAGATATGGATCCTTTGTTGGTTTCTAAAATCCGGATCCAATCCAATCCAAGTTTTGTTTGGATATGGATCTTGGATCTGGATCTGGATTTTTGGATCCAGATTTGATCCAAAATTTTCTCTTCTTCAGTCCTTTCTGGCGTTTCAAGCCGGATGCTTTGTGCGGGTCCTGAGTTCATCAAGATTCTGTCTTACGCTGGGTTTTTCCCATTTTCATCATCTGAGCTTCTTTTCGTCTTTCTGGACTATGTTTCGACTGTTTCTTCTTGCTTTTGACTTGGATTTTTCGTGATTTCAGAGATGCTTTTGGCTTGGCCTTTGATGCTTCAGGCTTGAAACGCGTTTGTGGCCTGGGCTTCTTTTTCATCCTCGAAATTCACTTTTCATCAGGCTGGGCTTGACCTTTGAACTTTTTGAATCTTTTGCGACTGTTTTGAGCCAGGCTTCATCTGTTCATCTGGTCTTTCATAAAAATAGGACTTTCGTCCATTTTCAAGATTTTTCATGTTTCAAACAGGGTTGGAAAACAGAATTTTGAAATGTTTTGAGTTCTTGAGTTTTTTTCAAAAATTCCAAACTTAGCTTTTGAACTGGTTTTCGAATCAGGCATTTGGTTTTGAAAAGTATTTGGGTTTTTGGGGTGTTTACAAACTTAAGCAAGTCTACAAATAATGATCGAGTTAGGCACTTACGTATAGCTGGTCCGGAGGTGACTTGCTTGAGCTTGGGCTTGGGCGTCGCCTTGGGCTACAAGAGGGAGCTCCTCGGAATGACACGGCAAGGGAGTGACTGGCCAGGTGACAAGGAAGCGGTTGTGGCGCCTTGGGGGTAGCCGGCTGATAGGAGGGTGCTGCTGTGGTGTCTTGGTGTTGAGGTAGTTAGGGAGTGTCACTAAGGTGCAGGGCAGGTACTAGGGAAGGTGGAGCTAAGGGGTGACTAGGGGGCTGGTTTAAAGGAGAGGATGGAAGGCTGCGGTTGTGACAAGGTGCAGTTGGCTGTGGCTGGCCGACTAGGGGTAGGTTAGGTGGTGGCCAGTTGGGGTAGCTAGGGGTGTTTAGGAATGGCGAGGGGGAGCTAGCTAGGGTGTTAGCTAAGGGATGGTTAAAGGGGAGGAAGGGCAGGTCCTAGGGAAAGAGGTAAGGTGGCTGGGGTAGTTAGGGGGTGTCACTAATGGGAAGGTAGGGCAGTGGGTGGTATAATGGGTTGTGTCTGGCCGAATGGGGAAGGGTGGTAGGGCGGTTGTGTTGGTGTGGGGTTGTGGTGGTATGGGTGGCTGAGAGTGGAGGGGGAAGTGAAGATAGGGTGGAGTTAGGATAGGGTACTAACCAAATAGGAAGAGGAAGGTGGCGTGTGTCCAAGGAAGGCAGCCGGGTGGAAGGAGTGGAGCTGGCCGGGCAGTTGAGGTGGTGTGGAATGATACAGGCCGGGAGGTGGAGGAGGCGTGGAGTGGAGCAGGCCGAGAAGTGGTGGTGGAGCAGGTGAGAGAAGAGAGCAAAGGGGTGAGAGAGGGCTCGGCTGGCCCAAGGTAGGATGAGAAAAGCTTCCAAAAACCCGCCCACTAGGGGGGCGGGTTTATAGGATTTGAAGAGGTCGGTTGGGCTGGTTTTAGGGGGGTGGTTTAGTGGTTAGGTGGTGGTGGTTTAGGGATAAGGTGGGCTAGATATTTAGGGGGGGCCAGATATTTTGTTTTAGGTGGTTTTAGGGATATGGTGTGCTAGGGTTAGGTGGGATGGTTTAGTGGTTTAGGGCTTAGCTAGGTGGGTTGGTTTTGGGGTGAGGTTTAGTGAGGTGGGTTAGGTGTTTAGGCTAGGATTAGGTTAGGATTAAGGGAATTAGGCTAGGTTTAGGGAAGGATTAGGGAGGTGGGTTAGGTGATTAGGTTTGGATTAGGCCGGGATTAGGGAAGTGGGTTAGGTGATTAGGCTAGGATTAGGCCGGGATTAGGGTAAATGGCTAGGATTAGGGTTTTGGCTTAGGATGGGGTTAGGAGTCTCCCTTTGCATAACCCATGGACTTCATTGCATCATGTTGGTGCAGCCCTAGGTTAGGTGTAGGCTCATACAAGCTTAAACCCACACTAATTAGGCTAACCCACATGATTAACCCAAACTTGACACACAAGTCAAGCTTAATACATTTCCCTCATGCTTATCCTCCCCATTCTCTCTCATGCCCATAATCCCACGTGAATTTCAAGTGGGCCCCACCTCCATTTATGAGAAGGTGATGTGGACCATGGATGTGGATATTGGATTGGATCTTTAGATCCAAATCCAAATCCAAATCCACACATACGTTTGGATTGGGATCTAGATATATATGGTCCAGATCCAATCCAAACTGAATTCTGACTCCTTCAGGGTATGTTCGAAATGAACGGTTTGTGCGAGGTCTGACAGCATCAGTACTCCGTCTTGCGTTGGGTCTTCGCCAACATGGTCATCCGCTTCTGTTTTCACCTTTCGGAGATGATTTCACATGATTTTTGTTGATGACAGGGACTTGGACGTTCGAGATCCTGGGGATGGATCCAACACGAGAGTTGTTGTGCCGGGCTCGACATGTGCTCCGGTTCCGGGCTCTCTTTAGATCTTCTCGTCCTGCTTGCATCAGGCCAAGCCGCTTCGTGGGGTTTCAAAATATATTTTAAAAGGTTTTAAAAGCATATTATACATATTTTGAAACATATATAGTTTAAACATATGTACAGGGTTGCCTGGAAGGCTCCTGGGTTTCCAGACTCAAAATAGCCCTTTGGGGCTGCTTTTACAAAACCATATTTTATTTGAGAAGTTCGTGGGATTTCGGGGTGTTTACAAACCTCACCTAGCCGACCTCACCTATCTAGACCACCTAGACCCTAACCAGCTAAGCCTAAACCCACCTTAGCGCACCTAATTAAACCCCTAACCACTAAGTCCCAGCCCACCTAACCGACCTACCCTAAACCACTAACCAACCCCCCCCCCCTAACCGACCTACCCCAAACCATGTCCCATGCCCACCTTATTACAAATATCTAGCCCATACCCCCCAACCGACCCAACCTATTCCTAGCCTATAAATACCCCCCTTTCTTGCGGGTTCCAGTCTCTCTCCTCCACTCTCAACCCCCACTCCCTCCAAGCTCCAAGGACCTGCCATTTCCACTGCCAATCCTTCCACCCGGCCACCACCTCTCCACTTCAACCGATTCCACTGCCACAACACCACCCGGCTGCCATTCTTCTTCCACTTCCACCCGGCCGCCACACTCCACCACCACCAGCACCACCTCCTTCACTGTTAGTACCCCACCTCAACCTTATCTAACCTTCATCTTCTCTTCACCCCCTTCTTCCCCGCTGCACAACCCATCCATCCGCCACCTAGCTCATCCATCCCCTCTCCCTTACACCCGGTCGACCTACACTATATCCCATTCACCCACTTCAACACCATGCCTTAGCTCCTAGCTGAACCTCCTCCCTTAATCCCCCTTCTTCCCAGCCAAATACCACACTAACCATGCCCATCCACCTGCCACTTCACCCACCGGCCAGCACCCCTACTTGTCGCGCCTTCCACTCAGCCAACATCAAGACGCCACTCGGCCAGCACCCCTACATGTCCTCCACATCCACCTAAAGAGCTCCCCTTCGGCTGCCCAAGGCGACTCACGAGGCTAAAGCCAAGCAAGTTGAACACGAACCAGCTACACGTAAGTGCCTAACTCGGTCCATTATATGAACTTGCTTACATTCAATTAAATTTGATACGGGGTTGTAATAATGGAGTGTTGTCTCCCCCCGATTGTAATAATGTGGTTTTGACACACCAACACACACGTACACTTGAGCCTTTCCGCTCTTAGCTGCACACCATTTTGGCACACACACGGGCCTTGACAACCCCTAAGATATAGTTATACTTATATATATTCAGCTGCGTGGGTTTTAATTTAAGTTGTGTGCGTGGTATTTCAATTCTACACTCACACACATTGAGCTTTCGCTCTTACTCCCAAGACCCTAGTAAGGGCCATATTGCAATTCTAATTGGATTTTACATTGCAAGTCATGTGAGTTGTCTTTACATATATACACAACACCCACGCACACGTTGGCGACCTTCGGGCCCATATATATTATAAGTATTTTCCTTCCGCTATGTCTTTAAGATTTGGGTTTTAAAGTTCAGCTGTGTAAGTAGTCTTTCCATATATACACGACACACACTTGCACAATTGAGCCTTTCCGCTCTTAAGATATAGCCATATTTCCCTTTTGCAATTTACATTACGTCATTCCCCTTAAGCATTGTCTTTCAATTCGGGTTTTCCCTTTGGAGTTGTGTGAGTTTGCATTGCATATTCGCCATGCCACGAGTTAGGACGCATATTGCATCAAAGCAAGCCCTACACTCCCGTGCAAAAATTGCCCAACTTAGGTCACTTGCGCACACACCTAGTTGGCCCTAAAAAGCATAAAAGAGAAAGACATAGGCACGTGCAAATCCCATGTGAAATAAAACTTGCAATCATACAAACAAAGCCCAAACACTTCGGGTATTTTTCAAAGAGGTTTGTTTAAAACGACTTTGCCAAGGGTACAAATTGACCCTTGCGCATCGGTGTAAGAAAGTCTGCGACTAAAAGAGCTCACTTGCTCACAGTTGCCCCGATAGAGTCAGATTTCAAAACTTACTTTGCTAGCTCGAGTAAGCTAGCTGGCATGCCCTTGTTATAAAAATGACTTAGACACACGAAAAGGTTCACTTCGTGCCTAAGAACTGGAAGTGAGAAATTTTCCATGTCTACAGGTTTGGCACACCCGGTGGGACCTGGGCCTTGTGTAGAGTCAGTTCATGTAGAAAAACCTCATGAAAAATTTTCAAAGAAAGTGTTTTTCACTTTGTTTGTTGCAGTTTCATACTTACGATTTTGAAAAAGCATATTAAAGCAGTCGAGTCCAGGCTCCCAAGAGGTATCTAGCCACGGCTCATGCGCATCAAGTTCTCACTCTAGGAGGTTTTCGAAAAAACAAAACAAACTAGAAGAGATTGAGGACTTGAGAAGGGATTTTGAGGTCAAGATCGTTGCTCTTAGCCAAGAGGCTAAAGCAGGCGACTCATGTTCGTCAAATGGCGAACCAAAGGCCAAGAAAAAATTTGAAAAACCTCGCAAACATAAAGAGACTTCCGCAATGGAAGGTAACCAATACCATGAGTCCTTCACACAAAAGGACCGTAAAGCCCTACAGCAGCTGTTGAGAGGGCAAAATAAAGAGAAAAGGAGTTACGCCCTGTCTGATTTCTTGCCTGTGGACTACAAAACAGACAATGACGATGAAATACCGAACTTCCATCGGTATGATGGCATGGGAGACCTTAGGTCTCACTTGCAACTTTTCTCTCGTCGAGCCCATAAGAAAAAGAAGAACTCGATGAAATGGGTGTATTGGTTTCCTTTGTCCCTCAAGGGCATAGCTGCCAAATGGTTGGCTTCCTACGACCTTAGCCAATTCGCAACTTTTGAAGAGTTAGCGAACTGCTTTATGCAGAGATTCTTGCATAACGTAGAAGTCATGCCGACTTTAAACACCTTGAGGGATACAAAACAAGGTGTGAATGAAGACTGTAAACACCCCGAAATCCCACGAATTTCTCAAAATCCATCTAGTTTTATACAAGCAGCCCCAAAGGGCCATTTTGAGTTTGGAAACCCAGGAGCCTTCCAAACAACCCTGTATATATGTTTAAAACTTTATCTTTCAAAAACATATGATATAGCTTTTGAAAACCCTTTTTAGAACCTGTTTTGAAACCCCGAAGTGGCTTGGCCCGATCAAGACAGGACCAGGAGAGCCAAGAAGAGCCCGGAACCGGAGCACCTGTCGAGCCCGGCGCAGCAACTCTTGTATCTGATTCACACCCCAGGATCTCGAACGTCCAAGACCCTGTTCTTACCAAAATATCATTTGAAGTCATCTCCGGAAGGCAGAAACGGAGGCGGACGACTATGTTGGCGAAGACCCAACGCAGACGGAGTACTGATGCTGTCAGGCCCCGCACAAATCGTCCGTCTCGAACCCAGCTCGAAGGAGTCAGAATTCAGTTTGGATTGGATCTGGACCATATATATCCAGATTCCAATCCAAACCCATATGTGGATTTGGATTTGGATTTGGATCCAGAAATCCAATCCAATATCCATATCCATGGCCCACATCACCTTCTCATAAATGGAGGTGGGGCCCACTTGAAATTCACGTGGGATATTGGGCATGAGAGAGAGTGGGGGTGATAAATATCAAGAGTGTTGTATTAAGCTTGACTTGTGTGTCAAGTTTGGGTTTAATCTTGTGGTTTAGCCTAATTGAGTGGGTTTAAGCTTGTAATTAGCTAAAACCTAACCTAGGGCTGCACCAACATGGGGTGATCAAGGTCTATGGGCCATGCTAAGGGAGCTCCTTCACCTAAACCTAACCCAAAATGCCTAAACCTAGCCTAAACCCCTAATCCACCCCTAATCTGAACCTAATCACCTAACCCACTTCCCTAATCCCGGCCTAATCCCGACCTAATCACCTAACCCACTCCCCTAATCCTTCCCTAAACCTAGATTAATTTCCCTAATCCTAGCCTAAACCTAGCCTAAACCACCTAACCTAGCTCACTAAACCTCACCCTAAAACCCAACCACCTAACCTAGCCCTAAACCACCCTTAGCCCACGATTTTCCCAAACCCCTAGTTTTAAAATATCTGGCCCAACCCCATCCAGCCCACCTTATCTACATACTACCCTACCTAAACCACCTAACCACTACCCATAACCCAGCCCTAACCGACCTACCCATCCCCTATTTAAACCCCCCTCATTGTGGGCGGGTTTTCCAAGTGGGAACCACTCTCCACTCCCAGCCGGGCCCTCTCATTCTCCCATCTCTCATCCGTCTTCCCAGCAGCTCCAGCTCCTCCACCAGCCGCCACCTGCTCCGCCACCTTCCCTCTTCCGTCCACCACCACTGCCCCCCATCCGGACGCCACTATCTTCCACCAACTCCACCAGCCGACAGCTACCTGCCCGCCACTCTCTCGCTCCATCCGCCACTCTTTCCCATTCGGTAAGTCCCCCTAACTCCCTCACAGCCACTCTCTACCACCCCTCCACTCTTAGCCACCCATCTTCCCCTTAGCTCCACCTCTTTGCCGCCACCATCTAAGCCTAGCCGAACCTAGGATAACCCAAGTGGCTGGCCACTGCTCAGCCAACCCCCCTAGGTGTCCTATTTGGCCTTCCCACTAGCTCACCTTTTAGGGCCAGTTTCCCTTAGTACCTAACTTCCCTAGTGACCCTAAGACCCACTTAGTCAGCCACTCTAAACTCCCTACTTGGAGGCGCCGCCCACTTGCCACCGGTCCCCTTCGAGGCGTCCATCCCGCGCCCCATTTGCAGCCGGCCAGCACCCTTGGTCACACACCTTCGCGGAGCTCCCATTTGCAGCCCAAAGCCAAGGCCACGCTCAAGCAAGACCTCTACGGACCAGCTACTTGTAAGTTTCTAAACTCGGTCTTTGATCATACACTTGCTTGAAATTCAATTTGATACGGGGTTGTAATAACGGAGCATAGTCTCCCCCCGCTTGTAATAACGTGGCTTGGCACAACCACACACGTGCACTCTCTTAGTCGTGCACAATTTTGAACACACACGGGCCTAATCAGCCCCTAATATATAAGTGTACGTATATATTTCATTTCCGAAGGGTTTTGTTTAAGTTGGGTGTGTTGTCTTTCAATTTAAACACTCTCACACACATTGAGCTTTCGCTCTTATTTGAAAGACCCAAGTAAGGGCCGACCTATACTATTTGGGTTTCATTTCATGTCGTGTGAGTAAGTCTTTCAATTTAAACACTCTCACACACATTGAGCTTTCGCTCTTATTTGAAAGACCCAAGTAAGGGCCGACCTATACTATTTGGGTTTCATTTCTTGTCGTGTGAGTAAGTCTTTCAATTCAAGCACTTTCACACACATTGAGCCTTCGCTCTTACTCCCAAGACCTTAGTAAAGGCCTTATTGCAGTTATATTTGGGTTTCATTTATGTCGTGTGTGTAGTACTTCCATTCAAGCACTCTCACACACATTGAGCCTTCGCTCTTACTCCCAAGACCTTAGTCAAGGCCATACTGCAATTTATATTTGGGTTTAATTTCATGTCGTGTGTGTAAGTCTTTCAATTCAAGCACGCACCCACATTGAGCCTTCGCTCTTATTTGCAAGACCCGAGTAAGGGCTCATATACATAAGATATATACATATTTCCCTTCGGTTATTTCCCTTCGGTTATTTTCCTTCGGTTATTTCCCTTCTGTTATTTCCCTTCAGCATTGTCTTTACATTTCGGGTTTTCCCTTTGGAGTAGCGTGAGTTTGCATTGCATCTACGCCATACCACGAGGTAGGACGCATATTGCATCGAAGCAACCCCCGCTCGAATTCGCCCATGTAGTGGAGTGTTCATAACACACAAACTAGGCGACCCAAAAAGGGATAAAAGAAAAGACTTAGGCACGTGCAAATCCACGTGATCTAAAACATGCAATCGCATCTTCCAAATATTTATTTGGGTTTGGATCTCGAATCACGGATCTCGGATATTTTGAGATCCAGATCCAATCCAAACACAATTTGGATTTGGATCTGGATATTTTTGGGTCCAAACCCAATCCAGACTTTTCTTCTACTCCTTGGTTTTCTGGTCCTTTCTAGTGCTTTTCACCATCGGTTTCAAGCGGGCTTCGATTCATCGGACGCCCAACTCTAGCCTGGGTCTTCCCCAAGTCTTTCTTCCAACCGGTGTTCTGCTTTTTAGGACTTTTTCGGCATTCATTTCGGTCCGCCATTTTGGTTTCTGGCCGGTTCCTGTTGATATCGAACTAAGATTGCCGCACGGATTCCGTTCTTCATTCTGACGGGACGTGTCTCGGACTTCTATTGACTTCCTCAGGTACTGGGCTTCTTTCTGCATTTTGGAGCTTGCTTTGCGCTTTTTCTTTGACCCAAATTACATTTTTACCCTTCTGTCGAGCTTTTCTCCAAACGGACTCTTTTTTCTTCCGTTTTCGAACAGAGGGTGGCTTTTGAGACTCCGGGTTTGATTTCTCTTCTTGTCGGGGGTCTCCTTTTGCCTTTTGTACCTGTTTTCACATTTCAAAACAGGTTGTCGTTTTGGCTCAAACGAGCTTTTTGTGTTTTTGAGAGTTTTTGATTTTTGGAAAATTTAGGGTGTTTACAGATGCCCCTCTTTGGCATTATCCAAATTGATTTGGATAATGGTGAAGAAGATAACATCCCATTTTGGTTTTCCTCTTGTAAACACCCCGAAATCCCACGAATTTCTTAAACGAATCTGGTTTTATACAAGCAGCCCCAAAGGGCCATTTTGAGTTTGGAAACCCAGGAGCCTTCCAAACAACCCTGTATATATGTTTTAAACTTTATCTTTCAAAAACATATGATATAGCTTTTGAAAACCCTTTTAAAACATGTTTTGAAACCCCGAAGTGGCTTGGCCCGATCAAGACAAGACCAGGAGAGCCAAGAAGAGCCCGGAACCGGAGCACCTGTCGAGCCCGGCGCAGCAACTCTTGTATCTGATTCACACCCCAGGATCTCGAACGTCCAAGACCCTGTTCTTATCAAAATAACATTTGAAGTCATCTCCGGAAGGCAGAAACGGAGGCGGACGACTATGTTGGCGAAGACCCAACGCAGACGGAGTACTGATGTTGTCAGGCCCCGCACGAATCATCCGTTTCGAACCCAGCTCAAAGGAGTCAGAGTTCAGTTTGGATTGGATCTGGACCATATATATCCAGATTCCAACCCAAACCCATATGTGGACTTGGATTCGGATTTGGATCCAGAGATCCAATCCAATATCCATATCCATGGCCCACATCACCTTCTCATAAATGGAGGTGGGGCCCACTTGAAATTCACGTGGGATATTGGGCATGAGAGAGAGTGGGGGTGAAAAATATCAAGAGTGTTGTATTAAGCTTGACTTGTGTGTCAAGTTTGGGTTTAATCTTGTGGGTTAGCCTAATTGAGTGGGTTTAAGCTTGTAATTAGCTAAAACCTAACCTAGGGCTGCACCAACATGGGGTGATCAAGGTCTATGGGCCATGCTAGGGGAGCTCCTTTACCTAAACCTAACCCAAAATGCCTAAACCAAGCCTAAACCCCTAATCCACCCCTAATCTGAACCTAATCACCTAACCCACTTCCCTAATCCCGGCCTAATCCCAACCTAATCACCTAACCCACTCCCCTAATCCTTCCCTAAACCTAGATTAGTTTCCCTAATCCTAGCCTAAACCTAGCCTAATCACCTAACCTAGCTCACTAAACCTCACCCTAAAACCCAACCACCTAACCTAGCCCTAAACCCCTAAACCACCCTTAGCCCACGATTTATCAAAACACCTAGTTTTAAAATATCTGGCCCAACCCCATCCAGCCCACCTTATCTACATACTACCCTACCTAAACCACCTAACCACTACCCACAACCCAGCCCTAACCGACCTACCCATCCCCTATTTAAACCCCCCTCATTGTGGGCGGGTTTTCCAAGTGGGAACCACCCCTTCCATCCAGCCGGGCCCTCTCCTTCTCCCATTTCTCATCCAGCCGTGACCACTCCCCAGCAGCTCCAGCTCCTCCACCAGCCGCCACCTGCTCCGCCACCTTCCCTCTTCCGTCCACCACCACTGCCCCCCAGCCGGACACCACCACCTCACTCAGCCGAACTCCCATCAACACTCGGCTTCCCTCTTCATCCACTCGCCACTCCACCCCATCCGGTAAGCCTTCTTTAACCCTACTTAAACCCTTCTCTACCACCTCTCCACTCCCAGCCACCCACCACACCATCACCTTACTCACCCAACAGCCCTTCACCGCCACCACTCCCACTCGGCCAAACCTTAGCCGCCTCAACCGTTTGCTTCCTACCTAACTCACATTAACTATACCCGGCCACCCTATCAGATTTCCTAAGACTTGCCCATGGCACTACCTTAAACCCACTATTCCCACTATTACCTAGTCCCATCCCCTAACTGGCCACCTTCCCATACTCCAGCCTTAGTCACCCTAGCAGCCCGCCACCACCATTTTAACTTAGCCGAACCTAGCACAACCCAAACCGCCGGCCACTACTCCCCCCCCCCTAGGTGTCCTATTTGGCCTTCCCACTAGCTCACCTTTTAGGTCCAGTTTCCCTAAGTACCTAACTTCCCTAGTGACCCTAAGACTCACTTATTCAGCCACTCTAAACTCCCTACTTGGAGGCGCCGCCTACTTGCCACCGGCCCCCTTCGAGGCGTCTATCCCGCGCCCCACTTGCAGCCGGCCAACACCCTTGATCACCTACCTTCGCGGAGCTCCCACTTGCAGCCCAAGGCCAAGCCTACGCTCAAGCAAGACCTCTACGGACCAGCTACTCGTAAGTGTCTAAACTCGGTCTTTAGTCATACACTTGCTTGAAATTCAATTTGATACGGGGTTGTAATAACGGAGCATAGTCTCCCCCCGCTTGTAATAACGTGGCTTGGCACAACCACACACGTGCACTCTCTTAGTCGTGCACAATTTTGAACACACACGGGCCTAATCAACCCCTAATATATAAGTGTACGTATATATTTCATTTCCGAAGGGTTTTGTTTAAGTTGGGTGCGTTGTCTTTCAATTCGAACACTCTCACACACATTGAGCTTTCGCTCTTATTTTGAAAGACCCAAGTAAGGGCCGACCTATACTATTTGGGTTTCATTTCATGTCGTGTGAGTAAGTCTTTCAATTCAAACACTCTCACACACATTGAGCTTTCGCTCTTATTTGAAAGACCCAAGTAAGGGCCGACCTATACTATTTGGGTTTCATTTCATGTCGTGTGAGTAAGTCTTTCAATTTAAACACTCTCACACACATTGAGCTTTCGCTCTTATTTGAAAGACCCAAGTAAGGGCCGACCTATACTATTTGGGTTTCATTTCTTGTCGTGTGAGTAAGTCTTTCAATTCAAGCACTTTCACACACATTGAGCCTTCGCTCTTACTCCCAAGACCCTAGTAAAGGCCTTATTGCAGTTATATTTGGGTTTCATTTATGTCGTGTGTGTAGTACTTCAATTCAAGCACTCTCACACACATTGAGCCTTCGCTCTTACTCCCAAGACCTTAGTCAAGGCCATACTGCAATTTATATTTGGGTTTTATTTCATGTCGTGTGTGTAAGTCTTTCGATTCAAGCACGCACCCACATTGAGCCTTCGCTCTTATTTGCAAGACCCGAGTAAGGGCTCATATACATAAGATATATACGTATTTCCCTTCGGTTATTTCCCTTCTGTTATTTCCCTTCAGTATTGTCTTTACATTTCGGGTTTTCCCTTTGGAGTAGCGTGAGTTTGCATTGCATCTACGCCATACCACGAGGTAGGACGCATATTGCATCGAAGCAACCCCCCGCTCGAATTCGCCCATGTAGTGGAGTGTTCATAACACACAAACTAGGCGACCCAAAAAGGTATAAAAGAAAAGACTTAGGCACGTGCAAATCCACGTGATCTAAAACATGCAATCGCATCTTAAAGACCCGAAATAGACGCCTCGAACCGTTTCGTAGACTTTCTCCCCAAAACTCGATTTTTGCAAAAGCGTACAAACTGACCCTTGCGCATCGGTGCAAGAAGGTCTGCGACGACAAGAGCTCACTTGCTCACAGTCGCCACGTTTAGAAGTCAGTGTTAAATATATCTTCGCTAGCTTAAGTAAGCTAGCTGGCACGCCCTGTTTGTATACATAGGCCTTAGACGCACGATAAGATCCACTCCAAGCCACGAAAGAGGCGAAGAGGCGGGGATTTTCGCGCGTCTACAGAGATTGGCACGCCCGGTGGGACGTGAGCCTTTTCAAAAAATCGAGTTTACTTGTAGAAGTCTTGCGAAAATTTTATAAAGGTGTCGTTTTAACTTGTTTTCTTTGCTTTTACTTAGGAAATTTTGAAAAAGCTTGAAAAGAATGTCAAAATCCAATCCAAGTGAAGTGTCGAGCCAAGGCTCATGCGCATCAAGTTCTCACTCTAGGAGGATTTTCAAAAACAAAATAAAACTAGATGAAATCGAGGACTTGAGAAGGGAATTTGAGGCCAAAATCGATGCTCTCAGCCAAGAGGCTGAAGTAGGCGATTCGTGTTCATCAAACGGTGAACAAAGGCCTAAAAAGAAAATTGAAAAACCTCGCAAGCAAAAAGAGGCCTCCGTAATAAAAGGCAACCAATACCACGAGTCCTTCACACAAAAGGACCGTAAAGCCCTACAGCAACTGCTGAAAGGGCAAAATAAAGAGAAAAGAAGCTACGCCCTGTCTGATTTCCTTCCTATGGATTACGAAACAGACAGTGACGATGAAATACCGAACTTCCATCGGTATGATGGCATGGGAGACCCTAGGTCTCACTTGCAGCTTTTCTCACGTCGAGCCCATAAGAAGAAAAAGGACTCGATGAAATGGGTGTATTGGTTCCCCCTATCCCTTAAAGGCACAGCTGCCAAATGGCTGGCTTCCTACGACTTAAGCCAGTTCGCTACTTTTGAAGAGTTAGCGAACTGCTTCATGCAAAGATTTGCACACAACGTGGAAGTCACGCCAACCCTGAATACCTTAAGGGATACAAAGCAAGGCATGAACGAAGACGTGCATGCCTTCATTATAAGATGGAGGTCTCTTTTTGGCCAAGTACGAGAGCCTATATCCGAAGGATGCGCAGTAATGCTCATCCTGGATAATTTCAAAAGCGAGTTAAAAACCCTTCTCTCGCTCCATGAGATTTCAACTTTCCATAAGTTGATCAAAAAGGCCTCCCTTTTTGAAACCAACTTGCGAAAAGGGACATACGACCACTTATGGAAAGGAAGTGTCGTTCCCAAAACACGTGTGGAAAAACCCATCGCATATGGGCTACCCACAACGGACAAAGGGGCAAAGCCCCATAAAATCGCCAATGTCCGGGTGGATCCAGGCATGGCGGGCACTTCCAAAAATTTTGAAAAAATAGAAAATAAGAGAGAACGCAATTTTTCAAAACCAATTGAAAAACGGGAGTACACTCCGCTGGGGCAACCTGTGTCGGAGGTCCTAGACCTCTTACTTGCCCAGGGCATGATCGAACTCCCTGAAATCCCCGAAGGAGTCACGTCCAAAGGGGGGTATTTAAACCGATTTTGCAAGTATCATCGGCTCAAAGGCCATGATACCAAACGGTGCTTCTCTCTTCTAAATAAAATTGAGAACTTGATAGCGGAGGGCCGGCTCCAGGTCACTGCGGAATCTGAGCCACCTCAAGCTATCTTCAAGGAACCCTTTCCCAAACACGCCAGTGGCAGTGGGAAAGGAAAGGAGGTATGTACCCTCACCATTTCCAAGGAACTAGCGCGAAAGCCCGAACCTGGTCGACCTGCTTGTGCGCCCATCCTTGTATTATACAAGAGGCCCGCCCAAGTCGTCATTCGGGGACCATCAAAAGTGGAAACCCCGGCAAAGCCAGTTTTTAAAATCCAAGGTTCTCCTCAGCTCATCCTTAGAGCCAAGTCTAGCGCAAACCCTAGGCTGGTCGTGGGGGAAGTCACTAGATCCGGGAGGATCTACCAACCCCCGCACCTTCAAGGTGCTCAAAAGGTGGTCAGTGTGCCTGGCCCCTCAAAAGCATGTATCCCTAGTGGTCTGCCGAAAGCAGATAAGGACAAAATCATCCTAAATCCTTATGATTTCGAAAACCACCTTTCAAAGATTCCTATTCACATGTCTATCCTAGAGCTTATCAAAACCTCGCCTAGGCATAGACTTGTCTTAGAGAAAATTCTAGAAAGGGCCAAGGTTGATTCGAACATAAGTCCGGAATCCTTGTCTGCCCAAGTGGCTTTATTAGGAGCAAAATCACCCATCACCTTTTCGGAAGATGATGTAGATAGACCCTACGAAACCCATAACCAGGCCCTGCATATCGAGGTGGTTCTAAACAACCACTCTCTAGACAGGTGCCTAGTCGATGGTGGAGGAGGGCTCAACATCCTTCCACTTCACGTGGCGTATAAAATTGGAGTCACCTTGACTTCAGTGAACCCAAGCCCCATCGTTATCACTGGATACGATGGGAATGCGTCTAGGCCTTTAGGATCCATCGAACTCCCAATGGAAACGGGAGGGATCGAACACACGGGGGTATTCCATGTCTTGGACATCCACCCCCATTATAACCTGTTGCTGGGAAGACCCTGGATACACAGTTTGTGCGTTGTGCCATCCACCTTCCACAAGTGTGTCAAGATCCCTTTTAGGGACCAAGTCGTAGTGATCCTAGGTGAGAGTCACCCACAGCTTCAGGGGATCATAAACTCCCCTTGTTTATCGAGCTCCCAGGCCCATGAGGCTAACCTGGGGCAAATTATGGTTGAGCCACCTCGGCTCGTGTTGAACAACCCTAGGAAGGTTGTATGTGTGAAGGGGCCGCCCAAAGCAGGCCCCCTCCCGACTCTAATCCTCCTAGGAAAACCCAAGCGTTCCCTATTTTCAAAACCCCTGGACAAAAGGCCATACGAGCCTAATATGGACGATAGCATGTTCCAGGGCCACGACTTGTATCCCATCTTTTCAAAAAACAAAAGGTCGTGGAACATGTTATTGAACATGGGCTACACGCCCTACAAAAGTCTAGGGGCACAAAACCAGGGTCTCCTAGAGCCCATCCTTCCTAGGGCCAACCCAAGCCGATATGGGATCGGCTATACTCCCCGAATACCGCCGGAGCCACCCCCTGTGACCACCTGGGTCAAGGGTGCCCCGGAGCCTGTCTTAGAAGAAACCTATGGTTTAGACCTCCTGTTCCAAGTCTAACCCATAGTGTTTTCCCTTTGTAGGTATGACGGAAGATCCCTTTTTCTAAAAATACCAAAAACATTTGAAAACTTAAAATAAAAAAAAATCGAAAAACAAGAAAAACCAAAAACAATGGAAAAGCAAAAACTCGAAAAAAGTGTGCTTTGTATAGTTCCCAAAGTTCTTGTTTTACAAAAACCCAAAAAAATCGAAAATTTGGAAAATACCAAAAAGATTTTGTACATAGCCGCTCCTGGTATGACTTTGGCGAAAGAAAAGGATTTCGAAAGAAACGTTGTCTGCAAAGCCAGACCAAAAATTTCAAAATCACTTGAAAATCCAAGTACAAAACCAGGTTATTTTGAAAACCACGCATCAAGTTCCCTCGGGTCTAAAGCCCACGAGAATGATCAAAGCCCAGAAGTGGATCCCCTTGAGGAAGATCCCACTTCTGAGCTCCCAGAATTTCATAGAATTCTCGATTTTGAAAGACCTTCCCAATCAGTAGGAGGAGATTTCGTAGAGGTGAACCTAGGGGATGATTCCAATCCCAAAACCATCAAAATAGGCGCATGCTTGCATGAAACTGAAAAGTTAGCATTCATTGCATTTCTACGGACCTATTTAGATGTGTTTGCATGGACGTATGAAGACATGCCGGGCATAGATCCCAGCATAGTCGAGCATCGTCTTCCCTTAGATGTAGGTGTAAAACCAATAAAGCAGAAGCTTAGGAAAATACACCCGAATGTACACACGCAAGTCAAAGAGGGTTTAGAAGATCTGCTAAAAGCCGGATTTATAAAACCCATTGCGTATTCTGATTGGTTGTCAAATATCGTTGTAGTTCGAAAAACCAATGGGAAAATTCGAATATGCATCGATTTCAGAAACTTGAATAAAGCCACTCCAAAGGATAATTATCCTTTACCAAACATAGATTTGATAGTCGATAGTACTGCAAATCATGAAATGTTTTCATTTATGGATGGCTATTCAGGCTATAATCAAATCAAACTAAGTCCACGAGATCAGGGTAAGACCGCCTTCACAACCCCATGGGGCACGTACTGCTATACAGTCATGCCCTTTGGTTTGAAAAATGCCGGCGCAACATACCAACGAGCCATGAACACGATCTTCCATGATCAAATTCACGAGCTTGTAGAAGTGTATGTAGATGATCTCTTGGCCAAATCCAAAACCCGATGCACCCATATCGAATGTTTACAAAAGATTTTCGAAAGGCTTAGGCTTTACAAAGTAAAGCTAAACCCTCAGAAATGTGTGTTCGGGGTAGAATCAGGAAAGCTTCTAGGCTTTATGGTGAGCCAAAGGGGAATAGAAGTCGACCCCTCTAAGTGTCGAGCCATCATAGACATGGCTCCACCCTCCAATCTCACCCAAGTCCGCAGCCTTCAAGGTCGATTACAATCTGTGCGCCGATTCATATCGAATCTGGCAACTAGATGCGAACCCTTCAACAAACTGTTGAGGAAGGGTACGAAATTCTTATGGGATGACGAATGCCAAAAGTCCTTCGAGAGACTAAAGGCATACTTGGTTAATCCCCCCGTTTTGAATCCTCCAAAACAAGGAAAACCACTTTTATTATACATCTCCGTGCATGTAAACGCTCTAGGAGCCCTGTTGGCTCAATATGAGGATGACACCCATAAGGAGTATGCCATCTACTATATTTCGAAAACTCTCTTGGCTTATGAACGAAATTATCAAGCCATGGAGAAGACGTGCTTGGCCCTAGTCTGGGCCTGCCAGAAATTCAGACACTACTTCCTAGATCATGAAATCTGGATAGTGTCCAAGCTTGATCCAATCAAGCACTTGTTCGAAAAACCCATTCTCACGGGTAGATTGGGCAAATGGCAACTCCTTCTAATGGAGTATGATCTGAAATACCATCACCAGATCTCCGTTAAGGGGCAAGCCCTAGCAGATTACGTGGCTGACTTCCCCTTGGAGGACGCATATCCCACTCTTGTCGAAATGCCTGATGAAGGCATATTGCAAAACCATTTTCAAAACCACATTTTGGCAAATTCTTTCGAAAACCAAGTGTGGAAGATGCACTTCGACGGTGCACGAAACCAACGAGGGGCTGGTGCCGGGATCATCCTAATCTCCCCTGAAAAGGGCGAGATTCCCATAGCAGTCCGCTTAGATTTCGAATGTTCCAACAACGTAGCTGAGTATGAAGCACTCATACAAGGCTTGAGGATTTCGAAAACTCTAGGGGCATCATGCATCGAGGTCTTTGGAGATTCGCTCCTTGTCATAAACCAGGTTTTAAAAATTTGGCAAGTACGTAATGAGAAACTACTTCCATATCACGAGTTGGCCACTCGATTGGTCCAAACCTTCCAGTCGTGTAAGCTCACACACGTGGGAAGAGAGGACAATGGCATCGCCGATGCCCTCTCTTCCTTGGGTTCAGCCCTGAAGGTCGATCCCATTTCAGGGACCAGATCTTTGGAAATATGGCATGCGCCCCATCCATCCACACACGACTTGGATATTTGCCAAAACAACCCAGAGTCTATTGAAAAACCCTGGTTCTATGACATAAAACAATTTTTAGAAAATGGGGGATTCACCGAGGATGCCACATCCAAAGATAAGGCATTCATTCGTAAGATTTCGACCCGATACACCATTTTGGGTGGGGTCTTATACAAAAAGAGTTTTACCGGCATTCTGCTTAGGTGTATCGACCTAGAGGAGGCTAGGATAGTGATGCACGAGTTCCACGACGGAGAATGTGGAGGTCATGTTAATGCCAACATGATGGCGATGAAAATACTTAGAGGGGGTTATTTTTGGTCCACCCTGAAAAGGGATTGTCACGATCATGTTAGGAAGTGTCATCCATGTCAAGTGCATGGGCACGCCATTCATATCCCTTCATCTGCATTACATTCCGTGGTCAGCCCCTGGCCATTTACCATGTGGGCGTTTGACATTGTAGGCCCCATATTTCCAAAGGCCTCGAATGGGCATCGTTTTATTTTAGCAGCCACGGAGTATTTCTCCAAGTGGGTGGAAGCCATTTCCCTAACGAATGTAATGGGGCAACATGTGGTGGCTTTCATCCGGAGGAATATCTTGGCTCGATTTGGGGTTCCACGAGACCTTGTGTCTGATAATGGTACCCATTCAAGAACGAGCGGATGGTTAAGTTGTGCAACACGTATGGCATAACTCACCACTTCTCCTCGCCCTACTACCCTCAAGGCAACGGCCAAGCCGAAGCCACAAACAAGACTCTCATTGGTATCATTGAGAAAACCTTAGAGAAGGGTAGGATGTGGCATGAGAAGCTGGATGAAGCCTTATGGGCTTATAGGACTTCCATCCGGACTCCCACGAATGCCACACCATTCGAATTGGTCTATGGCACAAACGCCATTCTTCCCATTCATACCCAACTGCATTCATTCCATACATCCATTGCACTCGACCTCCCCCTAGAGACACTTCAGCATGCTAGGATGGCCGAACTAGATTTGCTAGATGAGAGGCGACTCCTTGCCATAGATCATGCTCGTGCATACCGGCAAAGGATAGCCCGACATTATGGCAAACACATGAGACCTCGCCACTTTGAAGTGGGAGATCTGGTCTTAAAAACCATCCACCATCGTGGCCCACACCCCCTAGGCAAGTGGCGCCCCAACTGGGATGGACCCTATGTTGTACGAGCAACCACTACGAACAATTCGTATTGGTTGATCGATGTAGAAGGTAGGAATTTAGCAGATCCTATCAATATTCAATACTTAAAGAAATATCATGTGTAGGATCTGGATTAAATTCCATTTTTCGAAAATTTTATAGGGATAGCTGCCCTGAGACGTGTGAATAAGGTGCAAAGGCGAACTCGTGTGACCCTAAGTGAGAGAATTCACACTTGTGAAAAAGTGGAGTTTTCAAAATCGTGGTTGCATTTCAAAATCCTTCTTCTTACAAAGAAAGGCCTAGTTCAACATAGCAAGATACTTGCAAGTAGTACGTGCTATTTCTAAATAGGCTGATCTGGAATGGATCGAGTGTAGGCTTGGGATAAGTCCTCCCCTCTTCTCTTCTCCTTCCAAAAGGAAAACAAAGGCCCAAATCAAAAGGGAATTTCCCATTTAAAGTCTCTTTCCAAAAGAAAGAAACCAGACTTGAAAAAGATAAATCGATTCTCTTATGAAAAAGAGGGATTAAAGAAAAAAATACTCCCAAAGGGAGACCCTCTATGAAAAAAGGAAAAAGAGGCCAAAAAGCTCAAAAAGAGCAGTTTTCCGCCTTCTATGCCTTAAACCACGGGACGCTTCAGAAGGGACCGTGGTATCTCTTTCCCATCCCTGGCTTATCCCAAGCTAAAGCATGGTTCATTTCGAGGAATCCTAAAGTAAAAATAGGATTTACTTACTTGAATTTCATCTTGTTTGAGAATTCGACGTTTCGAGTAAGTCGTAGGAATTTGAAATGAAGCTTGTTTTCTTATAAAACCTCCGCTAGATAAGCAAGTGTTAAGACTCAAACAAGGGCAAGCACGAAGAGCTCGAGATCCTTAGGATCGAGGCTCAAGACAGTTGTCCCTTTTGTAAATAGCTTTTGTAAATAAGTTTTAAAAACCGAACATCGAACAGCATAGGGTTTTTGCTCACTTGGAGCAGTAGGCCTTGTAAGTCTCTAGAGTTCGACCACACCTGGTCTCTGGGAGGTCGCCACTCTTGGCACCACACCCATGTCATTTGCATTCCACGCATGGCACTTGCATGAACATGATCCCATTTAGGACCAGATTCCATAGTAAAACCCTTTGGCGCGATATCTCCTCCTACCAGAGTTTGTAAAATTGAGATTTTTGCTAAAATGGGACGATCCCATATTCTTCGTGGCTAGATCTAGGGAGACATTAAAAGGGGTGTTTGTCATCTTTGCCCTTATCCAAATCTATTTGGACAAGGCCAAAGAGGGGCATCTGTAAACACCCCGAAATCCCACGAATTTCTTAAACGAATCTGGTTTTATACAAGCAGCCCCAAAGGGCCATTTTGAGTTTGGAAACCCAGGAGCCTTCCAAACAACCCTGTATATATGTTTTAAACTTTATCTTTCAAAAACATATGATATAGCTTTTGAAAACCCTTTTAAAACATGTTTTGAAACCCCGAAGTGGCTTGGCCCGATCAAGACAAGACCAGGAGAGCCAAGAAGAGCCCGGAACCGGAGCACCTGTCGAGCCCGGCGCAGCAACTCTTGTATCTGATTCACACCCCAGGATCTCGAACGTCCAAGACCCTGTTCTTATCAAAATAACATTTGAAGTCATCTCCGGAAGGCAGAAACGGAGGCGGACGACTATGTTGGCGAAGACCCAACGCAGACGGAGTACTGATGCTGTCAGGCCCCGCACGAATCGTCCGTTTCGAACCCAGCTCAAAGGAGTCAGAGTTCAGTTTGGATTGGATTTGGACCATATATATCCAGATTCCAACCCAAACCCATATGTGGACTTGGATTCGGATTTGGATCCAGAGATCCAATCCAATATCCATATCCATGGCCCACATCACCTTCTCATAAATGGAGGTGGGGCCCACTTGAAATTCACGTGGGATATTGGGCATGAGAGAGAGTGGGGGTGAAAAATATCAAGAGTGTTGTATTAAGCTTGACTTGTGTGTCAAGTTTGGGTTTAATCTTGTGGGTTAGCCTAATTGAGTGGGTTTAAGCTTGTAATTAGCTAAAACCTAACCTAGGGCTGCACCAACATGGGGTGATCAAGGTCTATGGGCCATGCTAGGGGAGCTCCTTTACCTAAACCTAACCCAAAATGCCTAAACCAAGCCTAAACCCCTAATCCACCCCTAATCTGAACCTAATCACCTAACCCACTTCCCTAATCCCGGCCTAATCCCAACCTAATCACCTAACCCACTCCCCTAATCCTTCCCTAAACCTAGATTAGTTTCCCTAATCCTAGCCTAAACCTAGCCTAATCACCTAACCTAGCTCACTAAACCTCACCCTAAAACCCAACCACCTAACCTAGCCCTAAACCCCTAAACCAGCCTTAGCCCACGATTTATCAAAACACCTAGTTTTAAAATATCTGGCCCAACCCCATCCAGCCCACCTTATCTACATACTACCCTACCTAAACCACCTAACCACTACCCACAACCCAGCCCTAACCGACCTACCCATCCCCTATTTAAACCCCCCTCATTGTGGGCCGGTTTTCCAAGTGGGAACCACCCCTTCCATCCAGCCAGGCCCTCTCCTTCTCCCATTTCTCATCCAGCCGTGACCACTCCCCAGCAGCTCCAGCTCCTCCACCAGCCGCCACCTGCTCTGCCACCTTCCCTCTTCCGTCCACCACCACTGCCCCCCAGCCGGACACCACCACCTCACTCAGCCGAACTCCCATCAACACTCGGCTTCCCTCTTCATCCACTCGCCACTCCACCCCATCCGGTAAGCCTTCTTTAACCCTACTTAAACCCTTCTCTACCACCTCTCCACTCCCAGCCACCCACCACACCATCACCTTACTCACCCAACAGCCCTTCACCGCCACCACTCCCACTCGGCCAAACCTTAGCCGCCTCAACCGTTTGCTTCCTACCTAACTCACATTAACTATACCCGGCCACCCTATCAGATTTCCTAAGACTTGCCCGTGGCACTACCTTAAACCCACTATTCCCACTATTACCAAGTCCCATCCCCTAACTGGCCACCTTCCCATACTCCAGCCTTAGTCACCCTAGCAGCCCGCCACCACCATTTTAACTTAGCCGAACCTAGCACAACCCAAACCGCCGGCCACTACTCCCCCCCCTAGGTGTCCTATTTGGCCTTCCCACTAGCTCACCTTTTAGGTCCAGTTTCCCTAAGTACCTAACTTCCCTAGTGACCCTAAGACTCACTTATTCAGCCACTCTAAACTCCCTACTTGGAGGCGCCGCCTACGTGCCACCGGCCCCCTTCGAGGCGTCTATCCCGCGCCCCACTTGCAGCCGGCCAGCACCCTTGATCACCTACCTTCGCGGAGCTCCCACTTGCAGCCCAAGGCCAAGCCTACGCTCAAGCAAGACCTCTACGGACCAGCTACTCGTAAGTGTCTAAACTCGGTCTTTAGTCATACACTTGCTTGAAATTCAATTTGATACGGGGTTGTAATAACGGAGCATAGTCTCCCCCCGCTTGTAATAACGTGGCTTGGCACAACCACACACGTGCACTCTCTTAGTCGTGCACAATTTTGAACACACACGGGCCTAATCAGCCCCTTATATAAGTGTACGTATATATTTCATTTCCGAAGGGTTTTGTTTAAGTTGGGTGCGTTGTCTTTCAATTCGAACACTCTCACACACATTGAGCTTTCGCTCTTATTTTGAAAGACCCAAGTAAGGGCCGACCTATACTATTTGGGTTTCATTTCATGTCGTGTGAGTAAGTCTTTCAATTCAAACACTCTCACACACATTGAGCTTTCGCTCTTATTTGAAAGACCCAAGTAAGGGCCGACCTATACTATTTGGGTTTCATTTCATGTCGTGTGAGTAAGTCTTTCAATTTAAACACTCTCACACACATTGAGCTTTCACTCTTATTTGAAAGACCCAAGTAAGGGCCGACCTATACTATTTGGGTTTCATTTCTTGTCGTGTGAGTAAGTCTTTCAATTCAAGCACTTTCACACACATTGAGCCTTCGCTCTTACTCCCAAGACCCTAGTAAAGGCCTTATTGCAGTTATATTTGGGTTTCATTTATGTCGTGTGTGTAGTACTTCAATTCAAGCACTCTCACACACATTGAGCCTTCGCTCTTACTCCCAAGACCTTAGTCAAGGCCATACTGCAATTTATATTTGGGTTTTATTTCATGTCGTGTGTGTAAGTCTTTCGATTCAAGCACGCACCCACATTGAGCCTTCGCTCTTATTTGCAAGACCCGAGTAAGGGCTCATATACATAAGATATATACGTATTTCCCTTCGGTTATTTCCCTTCTGTTATTTCCCTTCAGTATTGTCTTTACATTTCGGGTTTTCCCTTTGGAGTAGCGTGAGTTTGCATTGCATCTACGCCATACCACGAGGTAGGACGCATATTGCATCGAAGCAACCCCCCGCTCGAATTCGCCCATGTAGTGGAGTGTTCATAACACACAAACTAGGCGACCCAAAAAGGTATAAAAGAAAAGACTTAGGCACGTGCAAATCCACGTGATCTAAAACATGCAATCGCATCTTAAAGACCCGAAATAGACGTCTCGAACCGTTTCGTAGACTTTCTCCCCAAAACTCGATTTTTGCAAAAGCGTATAGACTGACCCTTGCGCATCGGTGCAAGAAGGTCTGCGACGACAAGAGCTCACTTGCTCACAGTCGCCACGTTTAGAAGTCAGTGTTAAATATATCTTCGCTAGCTTAAGTAAGCTAGCTGGCACGCCCTGTTTGTATACATAGGCCTTAGACGCACGATAAGATCCACTCCAAGCCACGAAAGAGGCGAAGAGGCGGGGATTTTCGCGCGTCTACACCTCTCAAATTTTCTCGAGAATACACCATTTTTATTTCGCAAAACCCTGTTTTTTACCACAGGTGGGGATTTTTAACAAAAGGGGACTTTTCCTAAGTTTCCCTATGTATGATCATGCATGGAAGATTTTTTGGATGCATGCATGAGAAAAATGTTTTTGTTTTTGGGGTTTTGAGCCCGAAGCGTGCCTTTTGAGGCAGGTTGCTTCGAGCAGGTTTTACCCATGTCTTCTAGACATTTTCGGGTTTTCGAGCTTTGGAGAGAGAGCCTTTTGAGGCTGTCTGCTCTAAGCAGGTTCTACCCTTGTCTTTTTGACATTCGTGGGTTTTTTGAAAATTTTCTTTTTGAAAACGAATTCCTTTTAGCTTGTATCGAAAAGGATTTCCGTTTTTCATACTTCCCTTCATTCAGGTTTCAATACCTGCTACTCAGTAGAGGTTTATGGGTAGGAAAACTTGAAAAACATTTCAAAGTTCCATTTCCTACAAAACAAAGTCGAGTTCTCAAACAAAATGAAATCCAAATAAGTCGATTTTATTCGTACTTTAGGATTTTCGCAAATTTGAACCTTTTTCCTTGGGGATAAGCTGTAGGGATATGGGAAAGAGATACCATGATCCCTTTAAGCGTCCCGTGGTTTTAGGCAAAGAGTCGGAAAATCGCTCTTTGAGCTTTGGCTTTTTATTTCTTTTTTTCACAGAGGGTCTCCCTTTGGGAGTATTTTTTCATTAATCCCTCTTTTCTTTAAAGGAGAGCTGCTCTTTGGAGGAGTTTTTGTATTCCCTGTTTATGAAGGGAAGACCTCTTTGGGAGGAGTGTTTTTATATCTCCTTTTTCTTTTGAAACGAGAAGACCTCTTTCGGAGGAGCTTTTGTATTCTCGATTTTTTTCTTTCTTTTGAACACAACCAATTTTCCTTTTTGGAGAGAAAGTAGAATGGGGGAAGGCTTATTCCTTTGGTTACTCGATTCAAACGAGATCGTCCTATTTCTTAATAGCATCTGCTATTCGAAAATATTTTGATATTTTGAACAGGGCTTAATCTTGTAAGCCAGGGTTCTTTGAAATATTGCCAATTTGTTTTTGGAAGACTCTACCTTTCGAAAGGTATAAATTCCTCCATTCAGGGTTATACAATCAACTTCGATCCTTCTTTCAAGAAGTTTCAAAGGAGTTCGATTTTTCAAAATCTTTTCGAAAAAGGAATTTAACATAAACCCTTATAAATATTCGGGCATTTTTCAGGTTTTGCTAATTTCTACCCACAACATCAACAAATTTTCAATTTTTGTTGCCCTTTTTGAAGACATGGGGACATTCCTACTCAGGTTTGCCCACCTCTTGGGCTTTCTTTGGGGTGGTATGATATGAATATGATGCATGCTATGCACTCCATGTAATTCAAAATGGAAATACACGATTTTATGCAAGAGTGAACATATGAAATGTATCTCACAAGTCAAGAAGGAGATGCATTCTATGAAATTCGTTTCTTCATGGAAGGTGTCTAGGGGCTATATTTAAAAATGCCCCTAGCTTGAGGGAAATTTCGCATGGCCACATGATGAAGGGCCATGGCTTTTCAAAAGGATTATGGATGGACAATGGTATGTTCATGTCCTTGCACTTCGACGATTTTCCTAACATGATCATGCTACTTTTTGCTCAAGGATGGAAAACACAACCAACCCTAAGTGATCATCATGGTCATCGGGCTTTGATTTTGACATGGTCTCCATATTTCATCGTGAGATTCATGTTCTTATCCCAACATAATCAAGGTTTTCATATAAACCTGAAGTTTTGAAAAATCTTTCTTTTCAAAGTATATGTAGGGTTAAATTTTTGAAATTTTGATCCCTTTTTGAGAAAGCAATTTTGGGAAATCCTCCCTTTCTATATGAAGATGGTTTTATACCAGCCCTTTTGATTGAAATATGTTTTCCATACTTGGTTTTGGTCAAGCATGGTTTTTGGAATTCATTTTGAAGATTCATGCCTTCATGGGGCATTTGATCAAGTATGGGAGTGTGTCTCAAAGAGGCACTTCAGCCACACGATAGAGGGCTTGTCCCTTAATTGAGTCTTGAGTTTCAAAACTCATACTCTGTTGAAAGGGGCTGCCATTTTGCCTACCTGTTTAAGATAGGTTTTTCAAATGAGTGCTTTAATGAATCATTCCCCTTTCCATGGGAGATGATGTCTTGAATTTTTAGGGCCTACAGCAAGGCCAAGCACGAATTTTCTTTTGGCTTAGTGATTCCTTTCACATGCCAAAAGAGTTTTCGAAAATGTATGGCACATTTAGTATGAACAACATCTTCATTTGATCAAGTCAAGCAAACAATGCATGAATTGCAATGTATGGAAGGTTTTTATCAAAAAGAATTTTGAAAAGGCTTTTGTGAAATGCTAACCCTTTTTCAAGATTTTCATTTCTTTTGAAATTTGCCTTGAAGCTGTTGGATTTGATTCATACGGAGACCTGCTTATGAAGGCTCGATACTTAGGGGGTTGACTTTCATTGCCCCTTTGGTTTTACAAAAAAACCTAGAATTTGAGTTCTAAGATGATATCTAGACTCGATGCACATGTATGATTTCAAGATGTGATGCATGATGCTTCTGCACACACTATGGGTCAGGCTTATTTCTAAAAATCCCTAATCTTTGCATAAGTCAAGGATCTTGCAAATTTCAAGAAGTTCGGAGGTTTTTATTCCTCCTGGCTTTGATGATTCTTGAGCTTTTCATTTTGAAAAAACTCTAGACAAAAGGGTGTTAAAGATCAACTTTTTGGATTTTTTTTGGTTTTTGGGACTTACATACAATTTTCGAAAAGCATTTTTTTACAATTTTCAAAAAATGGACTTTGTACATGGCCAAAGGTTTTAAAACAAATTTCTTTTTGGAATTTTCATTTTTCCAAATGTTTTTGAGGTTTTGTTTTGGGTTTTCAATTTTTTTTGGTTTTTGACAAATATCTAATTTTTTTGGCTTTTTCAAAAGGAGGGATCTTCCCATGAACCTACAAAGAAAACATTCATGAATCAGACTCTAATCAATAGGTCTAAGACATGGGTTTTGGGTTTTAGAGGTTCTACAGGGCACCCTTGACCCATATGGTCTTAGGTGGCAGCTCTGGGGGTATGGGTGGGTTGTAGCCCAATCCATACTTTTATCGATTGACCTGAGGTAGGACAGGTTCAAGCCTACATTGGTTTTGGGTTCCCAGGCCCTGGTAGGGCTTATATCCCATATTCAGAATCATGTTCCAAGACTTCTTGTTTTTTGAAAAGTTTTTGTATAAATCATGGCCTTGGAACATGGAATCGTCCATGTTAGGGATATATACCCTTTTGGATTTTGGATTCTGGGGCAATGGAAGACTTGGGCTTCCATACAACCCTGGTTTGGGAGATTTGTTTCTCAAAGAAAACCATGCTTGGTCCTTTGAGAAGTTTTGGATATTTCGGGATGTTTTTGTCTTCAAGGGAAACCGTGCTTGGTCCCTCGATAGACTTTGGATATTTTGGGGTGATGGAAGACTTGTGTTTCCATATGTAGACGCGCGAAAATCCCCGCCTCTTCGCCTCTTTCGTGGCTTGGAGTGGATCTTATCGTGCGTCTAAGGCCTTGATATACAAACAGGGCGTGCCAGCTAGCTTACTTAAGCTAGCGAAGATATATTAACACTGACTTCTAAACGTGGCGACTGTGAGCAAGTGAGCTCTTGTCGTCGCAGACCTTCTTGCACCGATGCGCAAGGGTCAGTCTGTACGCTTTTGCAAAAATCGAGTTTTTGGGGAGAAAGTCTACGAAACGGTTCGAGGTGTCTATTTCGGGTTTTTAAGATGCGATTGCATGTTTTAGATCACGTGGATTTGCACATGCCTAAGTCTTTTCTTTTATCCCTTTTTGGGTCGCCTAGTTTGTGTGTTATGAACACTCCACTACATGGGCGAATTCGAGCGGGGGGTTGCTTCGATGCAATATGCGTCCTACCTCGTGGTATGGCGTAGATGCAATGCAAACTCACGCTACTCCAAAGGGAAAACCCGAAATGTAAAGACAATACTGAAGGGAAATAACCGAAGGGAAATAACAGAAGGGAAATAACAGAAGGGAAATAACAGAAGGGAAATAACAGAAGGGAAATAACCGAAGGGAAATATGTATATATCTTATGTATATGAGCCCTTACTCGGTTCTTGTAAATAAGAGCGAAGGCTCAATGTGGGTGCGTGCTTGAATTGAAAGACTTACACACACGACATGAAATTAAACCCAAATATAAATTGCAGTATGGCCTTGACTAAGGTCTTGGGAGTAAGAGCGAAGGCTCAATGTGTGTGAGAGTGCTTGAATTGAAGTACTACACACACGACATAAATGAAACCCAAATATAACTGCAATAAGGCCTTTACTAAGGTCTTGGGAGTAAGAGCGAAGGCTCAATGTGTGTGAAAGTGCTTGAATTGAAAGACTACTCACACGACAAGAAATGAAACCCAAATAGTATAGGTCGGCCCTTACTTGGGTCTTTCAAATAAGAGCGAAAGCTTAATGTGTGTGAGAGTGTTTAAATTGAAAGACTTACTCACACGACATGAAATGAAACCCAAATAGTATAGGTCGGCCCTTACTTGGGTCTTTCAAATAAGAGCGAAAGCTCAATGTGTGTGAGAGTGTTTTAATCGAAAGACAACGCACCCAACTTAAACAAAACCCTTCGGAAATGAAATATATACATACACTTATATATTAGGGGCTGATTAGGCCCGTGTGTGTTCAAAGTTGTGCACGACTAAGAGAGTGCACGTGTGTGGTTGTGCCAAGCCACGTTATTACAAGCGGGGGGAGACTAGGCTCCGTTATTACAACCCCGTATCAAATTGAATTTCAAGCAAGCGTATGACTAAAGACCGAGTTTAGACACTTACGAGTAGCTGGTCCGTAGAGGTCTTGCTTGAGCGTAGGCTTGGCTTTGGGCTGCAAACGGGAGCTCCGCGAAGGTATGTGCTCAAGGGTGCTGGCCGGCTGCAAATGGGGCGCGGGATGGACGCCTCGAAGGGGGCCGGTGGCAAGTAGGTGGCGCCTCCACGTAGGGAGTTTAGAGTGGCTGACTAAGTGGGTCTTAGGGTCACTAGGGAAGTTAGGTACTTAGGGAAACTGGCCCTAAAAGGTGAGCTAGTGGGAAGGCCAAATAGGACACCTAGGGGGGGGTCGGCCGAATGGGAGATGGTGGCTAAGCAGTGGCCAGCCACTTGGGTTATCCTAGGTTCGGCTAGGCTTAGATGGTGGCGGCAAAGAGGTGGAGCTAAGGGGAAGATGGGTGGCTAAGAGTGGAGAGGTGGTAGAGAGTGGTTTTGAGGGAGTTAGGGGGACTTACCGAATGGGAAGGAGTGGCGGATGGAGTGGGAGAGTGGCGGCCAGGTAGCTGTCGGCTGGTGGAGTTGGGGGGAAGGTGGTGACGTCCAGCTGGGGGGGCAGTGGTGGTGGACGGAAGAGGGAAGGTGGCGGAGCAGGTGGCGGCTGGTGGAGGAGCTGGAGCTGCTGGGAAGACGGGTGAGAGATGGGAGAAGGAGAGGGCCCGGCTGGGTGGTGGAGTGGTTCCCACTTTTGAAAAACCCGCCCACAATGAGGGGGGTTTAAATAGGGGATGGGTAGGTCGGTTAGGGCTGGGTTGTGGGTAGTGGTTAGGTGGTTTAGGTAGGGTAGTATGTAGATAAGGTGGGCTGGATGGGGTTGGGCCAGATATTTTAAAACTAGGTGTTTGGGAAAATCGTGGGCTAAGGGTGGTTTAGGGCTAGGTTAGGTGGTTGGGTTTTAGGGTGAGGTTTAGTGAGCTAGGTTAGGTGGTTTAGGCTAGGTTTAGGCTAGGATTAGGGAAATTAATCTAGGTTTAGGGAAGGATTAGGGGAGTGGGTTAGGTGATTAGGTTGGGATTAGGCCGGGATTAGGGAAGTGGGTTAGGTGATTAGGTTCAGATTAGGGGTGGATTAGGGGTTTAGGCTAGGTTTAGGCATTTTGGGTTAGGTTTAGGTGAAGGAGCTCCCTTAGCATGGCCCATAGACCTTGATCACCCCATGTTGGTGCAGCCCTAGGTTAGGTTTTAGCTAATTACAAGCTTAAACCCACTCAATTAGGCTAACCCACATGATTAACCCCAAACTTGACACACAAGTCAAGCTTAATACAACACTCTTGATATTTTTCACCCCCACTCTCTCTCATGCCCAATATCCCACGTGAATTTCAAGTGGGCCCCACCTCCATTTATGAGAAGGTGATGTGGGCCATGGATATGGATATTGGATTGGATCTCTGGATCCAAATCCAAATCCAAGTCCACATATGGGTTTGGGTTGGAATCTGGATATATATGGTCCAGATCCAATCCAAACTGAACTCTGACTCCTTCGAGCTGGGTTCGAAACGGACGATTCGTGCGGGGCTAGACAGCATCAGTACTCCGTCTACGTTGGGTCTTCGCCAATCATAGTCGTCCGCCTCCGTTTCTGCCTTCCGGAGATGAATTCAAATGCTATTTTGATAAGAACAGGGTCTTGGACGTTCGAGATCCTGGGGTGTGAATCAGATGCAAGAGTTGTTGCGCCGGGCTCGACAGGTGCTCCGGTTCCGGGCTCTTCTTGGCTCTCCTGGTCCTGTCTTGATCGGGCCAAGCCACTTCGGGGTTTCAAAACATGTCTTAAAAGGGTTTTCCAAAGCTATATCATATGTTTTTGAAAGATAAAGTTTAAAACATATACACAGGGTTTGTTTGGAAGACTCCTGGGTTTCCAAACTCAAAAATGGCCCTTTGGGGCTGCTTGTATAAAACCAGATTCGTTTAAGAAATTCGTGGGATTTCGGGGTGTTTACAGATGCCCCTCTTTGGCCTTGTCCAAATAGATTTGGATAAGGGCAAAGATGACAAACACCCCTTTTAATGTCTCCCTAGATCTAGCCACGAAGAATATGGGATCGTCCCATTTTTAGCAAAAATCTCAATTTTACAAACTCTGGTAGGAGGAGATATCACGCCAAAGGGTTATACTATGGAATCTGGTCCTAAATGGGATCATGTTCATGCAAGTACCATGCGTGGAATGCAGATGACATGGGTGTGGTGCCAAGAGTGGCGACCTCCCAGAGACCAGGTGTGGTCGGACTCTAGAGACTTACAAGGCCTTCTGCTCCAAGTGAGCAAAAACCCTATGCTGTTCGATGTTCGGTTTTTAAAACTTATTTACAAAAGCTATTTACAAAAGGGACAACTGTCTTGAGTCTCGATCCTAAGGATCTCAAACTCTTCGTGCTTGCCCCTGTTTGAGTCTTAACACTCGCTTATCTAGCGGAGGTTTTATAAGAAAACAAGCTTCATTTCAAATTCCTACGCCTTACTCGAAACGTCGAATTCTCAAACAAGATGAAATTCAAGTAAGTAAATCCTATTTTTACTTTAGGATTCCTTGAAATGAACCATGCTTTAGCTTGGGATAAGCCAGGGATGGGAAAGAGATACCACGGTCCCTTCTGAAGCGTCCCGTGGTTTAAGGCATAGAAGGCAGAAAACTGCTCTTTTTGAGCTTTTTGGCCTCTTTTTCCTTTTTTTCATAGAGGGTCTCCCTTTGGGAGTATTTTTTCTTTAATCCCTCTTTTCATAAGAGAATCGATTTTTCTTTTTCAAGTCTGGTTTCTTTCTTTTGGAAAGAGACTTTAAATGGGAAATTCCCTTTTGATTTGGGCCTTTGTTTTCCTTTTGGAAGGAGAAGAGAAGAGGGGAGGACTTATCCCAAGCCTACACTCGATCCATTCCAGATCAGCCTATTTAGAAATAGCACGTACTACTTGCAAGTATCTTGCTATGTTGAACTAGGCCCTTCTTTGTAAGATGAAGGATTTTGAAATGCAACCACGATTTTGAAAACTCCACTCTTTCACAAGTGCGAATTCTCTCACTTAGGGTCACACGAGTTCGCCTTTGCACCTTATTTACACGTCTCAGGGCAGCTATCCCTCTCAAATTTTCGAAAAACTGGAATTTAATCCAGATCCTACACATGATATTTCTTTAAGTATTGAATATTGATAGGATCTGCTAAATTCCTACCTTCTACATCGATCAACCAATACGAATTGTTCGTAGTGGTTGCTCGTACAACATAGGGTCCATCCCAGTTGGGGCGCCACTTGCCTAGGGGGTGTGGGCCACGATGGTGGATGGTTCTCAAGACCAGATCTCCCACTTCAAAGTGGCGAGGTCTCATGTGTTTGCTATAATGTCGGGCTATCCTTTGCCGGTATGCACGAGCATGATCCATGGCAAGGAGTCGCCTCTCATCTAGCAAATCTAGCTCGGCCATCCTAGCATGCTGGAGCGTCTCTAGGGGGAGGTCGAGTGCAATGGATGTATGGAATGAATGCAGTTGGGTATGAATGGGAAGAATGGCGTTTGTGCCATAGACCAATTCGAATGGCGTTGCATTCGTGGGAGTCCGGATGGAAGTCCTATAAGCCCATAAGGCTTCATCCAGCTTCTCATGCCACCTCCTACCCTTCTCTAAGGTCTTCTCAATGATACCAATGAGAGTCTTGTTTGTGGCTTCGGCTTGGCCGTTGCCTTGAGGGTAGTAGGGCGAGGAGAAGTGGTGAGTTATGCCATACGTGTTGCACAACTTAACCATCCGCTCGTTCTTGAATGGGGTACCATTATCAGACACAAGGTCTCGTGGAACCCCAAATCGAGCCAAGATATTCCTCCGGATGAAAGCCCCCACATGTTGCCCCATTACGTTCGTTAGGGAAATGGCTTCCACCCACTTGGAGAAATACTCCGTGGCTGCTAAAATAAAACGATGCCCATTCGAGGCCTTCGGAAATATGGGGCCTACAATGTCAAACGCCCACATGGTAAATGGCCAGGGGCTGACCACAGAATGCAATGCAGATGAAGGGATATGAATGGCGTGCCCATGCACTTGACATGGATGACACTTTCTAACATGATTGTGACAATCCTTTTTCAGGGTGGACCAAAAATAACCCCCTCTAAGTATTTTCATCGCCATCATGTTGGCATTAACATGACCTCCACATTCTCCGTCGTGGAACTCGTGCATCACTATCCTAGCCTCCTCTAGGTCGATACACCTAAGCAGAATGCCGGTAAAACTCTTTTTGTATAAGACCCCACCCAGAATGGTGTATCGGGTCGAAATCTTACGAATGAATGCCCTATCTTTGGATGTGGCATCCTCGGTGAATCCCCATTTTCTAAAAATTGTTTTATGTCATAGAACCAGGGTTTTTCAATAGACTCTGGGTTGTTTTGGCAAATATCCAAGTCGTGTGTGGATGGATGGGGCGCATGCCATATTTCCAAAGATCTGGTCCCTGAAATGGGATCGACCTTCAGGGCTGAACCCAAGGAGGAGAGGGCATCGGCGATGCCATTGTCCTCTCTTCCCACGTGTGTGAGCTTACACGACTGGAAGGATTGGACCAATCGAGTGGCCAACTCGTGATATGGAAGTAGTTTCTCATTACGTACTTGCCACAGTTTTAAAACCTGATTTATGACAAGGAGCGAATCTCCAAAGACCTCGATGCATGATGCCCCTAGAGTTTTCGAAATCCTTAAGCCTTGTATGAGTGCTTCATACTCAGCTATGTTGTTGGAACATTCAAAATCTAAGCGGACTGCTATGGGAATCTCGCCCTTTTCAGGGGAGATTAGGATGATCCCGGCACCAGCCCCTCGTTGGTTTCGTGCCCCGTCGAAGTGCATCTTCCACACTTGGTTTTCGAAAGAATTTGCCAAAATGTGGTTTTGAAAATGGTTTTGCAATATGCCTTCATCAGGCATTTCGACAAGAGTGGGATATGTGTCCTCCAAGGGGAAGTCAGCCACGTAATCTGCTAGGGCTTGTCCCTTAACGGAGATCTGGTGATGGTATTTTAGATCATACTCCATTAGAAGGAGTTGCCATTTGCCCAATCTACCCGTGAGAATGGGTTTTTCGAACAAGTGCTTGATTGGATCAAGCTTGGACACTATCCAGATCTCATGATCTAGGAAGTAGTGTCTGAATTTCTGGCAGGCCCAGACTAGGGCCAAGCACGTCTTCTCCATGGCTTGATAATTTCGTTCATAAGCCAAGAGAGTTTTCGAAATATAGTAGATGGCATACTCCTTATGGGTGTCATCCTCGTATTGAGCCAACAGGGCTCCTAAAGCGTTTACATGCACGGAGATGTATAATAAAAGCGGTTTTCCTTGTTTTGGAGGATTCAAAACGGGGGGATTAACCAAGTATGCCTTTAGTCTCCCGAAGGACTTTTGGCATTCGTCATCCCATAAGAATTTCGTACCCTTCCTCAACAGTTTGTTGAAGGGTTCGCATCTAGTTGCCAGATTCGATATGAATCGGCGCACAGATTGTAATCGACCTTGAAGGCTACGGACTTGGGTGAGATTGGAGGGTGGAGCCATGTCTATGATGGCTCGACACTTAGAGGGGTCGACTTCTATTCCCCTTTGGCTCACCATAAAGCCTAGAAGCTTTCCTGATTCTACCCCGAACACACATTTTTGAGGGTTTAGCTTTACTTTGTAAAGCCTAAGCCTTTCGAAAATCTTTTGTAAACATTCGATATGGGTGCATCGGGTTTTGGATTTTGCCAAGAGATCATCTACATACACTTCTACAAGCTCGTGAATTTGATCATGGAAGATCGTGTTCATGGCTCGTTGGTATGTTGCGCCGGCATTTTTCAAACCAAAGGGCATGACTGTATAGCAGTACGTGCCCCATGGGGTTGTGAAGGCGGTCTTACCCTGATCTCGTGGACTTAGTTTGATTTGATTATAGCCTGAATAGCCATCCATAAATGAAAACATTTCATGATTTGCAGTACTATCGACTATCAAATCTATGTTTGGTAAAGGATAATTATCCTTTGGAGTGGCTTTATTCAGGTTTCTGAAATCGATGCATATTCGAATTTTCCCATTGGTTTTTCGAACTACAACGATATTTGACAACCAATCAGAATACGCAATGGGTTTTATAAATCCGGCTTTTAGCAGATCTTCTAAACCCTCTTTGACTTGCGTGTGTACATTCGGGTGTATTTTCCTAAGCTTCTGCTTTATTGGTTTTACACCTACATCTAAGGGAAGACGATGCTCGACTATGCTGGGATCTATGCCCGGCATGTCTTCATACGTCCATGCAAACACATCTAAATAGGTTCGTAGAAATGCAATGAATGCTAACTTTTCAGTTTCATGCAAGCATGCGCCTATTTTGATGGTTTTGGGATTGGAATCATCCCCTAGGTTCACCTCTACGAAATCTCCTCCTACTGATTGGGAAGGACTTTCAAAATCGAGAATTCCATGAAATTCTGGGAGCTCAGAAGTGGGATCTTCCTCAAGGGGATCCACTTCTGGGCTTTGATCATTCTCGTGGGCTTTAGACCCGAGGGAATTTGATGCGTGGTTTTCAAAATAACCTGGTTTTGTACTTGGATTTTCAAGTGATTTCGAAATTTTTGGTCTGGCTAGGCAGACAACGTTTCTTTCGAAATCCTTTTCTTTCGCCAAAGTCATACCAGGAGCGGCTATGTACAAAATCTTTTTGGTATTTTCCAAATTTTCGATTTTTTTGGGTTTTTGTAAAACAAGAACTTTGGGAACTATACAAAGCACACTTTTTTCGAGTTTTTGTTTTTCCATTGTTTTTGGTTTTTCTTGTTTTTCGATTTTTTTTATTTTAAGTTTTCAAATGTTTTTGGTATTTTTAGAAAAAGGGATCTTCCGTCATACCTACAAAGGGAAAACACTATGGGTTAGACTCGGAACAGGAGGTCAAAACCATAGGTCTCTTCTAAGATAGGCTCCGGGGCACCCTTGACCCAGGTGGTTACAGGGGGTGGCTCCGGCGGTATTCGGGGAGTATAGCCGATCCCATATCGGCTTGGATTGGCCCTAGGAAGGATGGGCTCTAGGAGACCCTGGTTTTGTGCCCCTAGACTCTTGTAGGGCGTGTAGCCCATGTTCAATAACATGTTCCACGACCTTTTGTTTTTTGAAAAGATGGGATATAAGTCGTGGTCCTGGAACATGCTATCGTCCATATTAGGCTCGTAGGGCCTTTTGTCCAGGGGTTTTGGAAATAGGGAACGCTTGGGTTTTCCTAGGAGGATTAGAGTCGGGAGGGGGCCTGTTTTGGGCGGCCCCTTCACACATACAACCTTCCTAGGGTTGTTCAACACGAGCCGAGGTGGCTCGACCATAATTTGCCCCAGGTTAGCCTCGTGGGCCTGGGAGCTCAATAAACAAGGGGAGTTTATGATCCCCTGAAGCTGTGGGTGACTCTCACCTAGGATCACTACGACTTGGTCCCTAAAAGGGATCTTGACACACTTGTGGAAGGTGGATGGCACAGCGCACAAACTGTGTATCCAGGGTCTTCCCAGCAACAGGTTATAATGGGGGTGGATGTCCAAGACATGGAACACCCCCGTGTGTTCGATCCCTCCCGTTTCCATTGGGAGTTCGATGGATCCTAAAGGCCTAGACGCATTCCCATCGTATCCAGTGATAACGATGGGGCTTGGGTTCACTGAAGTCAAGGTGACTCCGATTTTGTACGCCACGTGAAGTGGAAGGATGTTGAGCCCTCCTCCACCATCGACTAGGCACCTGTCCAGAGAGTGGTTGTTTAGAACCACCTCGATATGCAGGGCCTGGTTATGGGTTTCGTAGGGTCTATCTACATCATCTTCCGAAAAGGTGATGGGCGATTTTGCTCCTAATAAAGCCACTTGGGCAGACAAGGACTCCGGACTTATGTTCGAATCAACCTTGGCCCTTTCTAGAATTTTCTCTAAGACAAGTCTATGCCTAGGCGATGTTTTGATAAGCTCTAGGATAGACATGTGAATAGGAATCTTTGAAAGGTGGTTTTCGAAATCATAAGGATTTAGGATGATTTTGTCCTTATCTGCTTTTGGCAGACCACTAGGGATACATGCTTTTGAGGGGCCAGGCACACTGACCACCTTTGAGCACCTTGAAGGTGCGGGGGTTGGTAGATCCTCCCGGATCTAGTGACTTCCCCCACGACCAGCCTAGGGTTCGCGCTAAACTTGGCTCTAAGGATGAGCTGAGGAGAACCTTGGATTTTCAAAACTGGTTTTGTCGGGGTTTCCACTTTTGGTGGTCCCCGGATGATGACTTGGGCGGGCCTCTTGTATAGTACAAGGATGGGCGCACAAGCAGGTCGACCAGGTTCGGGCTTTCGCGCTAGTTCCTTGGAAATGGTGAGGGTACATACCTCCTTTCCTTTCCCACTGCCACTGGCGTGTTTGGGAAAGGGTTCCTTGAAAATAGCTTGAGGTGGCTCAGATTCCGCAGTGACCTGGAGCCGGCCCTCCGCTATCAAGTTCTCAATTTTATTTAGAAGAGAGAAGCACCGTTTGGTATCATGGCCTTTGAGCCGATGATACTTGCAAAATCGGTTTAAATACCCCCCTTTGGACGTGACTCCTTCGGGGATTTCAGGGAGTTCGATCATGCCCTGGGCAAGTAGGAGGTCTAGGACCTCCGACACAGGTTGCCCCAGCGGAGTGTACTCCCGTTTTTCAATTGGTTTTGAAAAATTGCGTTCTCTCTTATTTTCTATTTTTTCAAAATTTTTAGAAGTGCCCGCCATGCCTGGATCCACCCGGACATTGGCGATTTTATGGGGCTTTGCCCCTTTGTCCGTTGTGGGTAGCCCATATGCGATGGGCTTTTCCACACGTGTTTTGGGAACGGCACTTCCTTTCCATAAGTGGTCGTATGTCCCTTTTCGCAAGTTGGTTTCGAAAAGGGAGGCCTTTTTGATCAACTTATGGAAAGTTGAAATCTCATGGAGCGAGAGAAGGGTTTTTAACTCGCTTTTGAAATTATCCAGGATGAGCATCACTGCGCATCCTTCGGATATAGGCTCTCGCACTTGGCCTAAAAGAGACCTCCATCTTATAATGAAGGCATGCACGTCTTCGTTCATGCCTTGCTTTGTATCCCTTAAGGTATTCAGGGTTGGCGTGACTTCCACGTTGTGTGCAAATCTTTGCATGAAGCAGTTCGCTAACTCTTCAAAAGTAGCGAACTGGCTTAAGTCGTAGGAAGCCAGCCATTTGGCAGCTGTGCCTTTAAGGGATAGGGGGAACCAATACACCCATTTCATCGAGTCCTTTTTCTTCTTATGGGCTCGACGTGAGAAAAGCTGCAAGTGAGACCTAGGGTCTCCCATGCCATCATACCGATGGAAGTTCGGTATTTCATCGTCACTGTCTGTTTCGTAATCCATAGGAAGGAAATCAGACAGGGCGTAGCTTCTTTTCTCTTTATTTTGCCCTTTCAGCAGCTGCTGTAGGGCTTTACGGTCCTTTTGTGTGAAGGACTCGTGGTATTGGTTGCCTTCTATTACGGAGGCCTCTTTTTGCTTGCGAGGCTTTTCAATTTTCTTTTTAGGCCTTTGTTCACCGTTTGATGAACACGAATCGCCTACTTCAGCCTCTTGGCTGAGAGCATCGATTTTGGCCTCAAATTCCGTTCTCAAGTCCTCGATTTCATCTAGTTTTATTTTGTTTTTGAAAATCCTCCTAGAGTGAGAACTTGATGCGCATGAGCCTTGGCTCGACACTTCACTTGGATTGGATTTTGACATGCTTTTCAAGCTTTTTCAAAATTTCCTAAGTAAAAGCAAAGAAAACAAGTTTAAAACGACACCTTTATAAAATTTTCGCAAGACTTCTACAAGTAAACTCGACTTTTTGAAAAGGCTCACGTCCCACCGGGCGTGCCAATCCCTGTAGACGCGCGAAAATCTCCGCCTCTTCGCCTCTTTCGTGGCTTGGAGTGGATCTTATCGTGCGTCTAAGGCCTTGATATACAAACAGGGCGTGCCAGCTAGCTTACTTAAGCTAGCGAAGATATATTAACACTGACTTCTAAACGTGGCGACTGTGAGCAAGTGAGCTCTTGTCGTCGCAGACCTTCTTGCACCGATGCGCAAGGGTCAGTCTGTACGCTTTTGCAAAAATCAAGTTTTTGGGGAGAAAGTCTACGAAACGGTTCGAGGTGTCTATTTCGGGTTTTTAAGATGCGATTGCATGTTTTAGATCACGTGGATTTGCACGTGCCTAAGTCTTTTCTTTTATCCCTTTTTGGGTCACCTAGTTTGTGTGTTATGAACACTCCACTACATGGGCGAATTCGAGCGGGGGTTGCTTCGATGCAATATGCGTCCTACCTCGTGGTATGGCGTAGATGCAATGCAAACTCACGCTACTCCAAAGGGAAAACCCGAAATGTAAAGACAATACTGAAGGGAAATAACCGAAGGGAAATAACAGAAGGGAAATAACAGAAGGGAAATAACAGAAGGGAAATAACAGAAGGGAAATAACCGAAGGGAAATATGTATATATCTTATGTATATGAGCCCTTACTCGGATCTTGTAAATAAGAGCGAAGGCTCAATGTGGGTGCGTGCTTGAATTGAAAGACTTACACACACGACATGAAATTAAACCCAAATATAAATTGCAGTATGGCCTTGACTAAGGTCTTGGGAGTAAGAGCGAAGGCTCAATGTGTGTGAGAGTGCTTGAATTGAAGTACTACACACACGACATAAATGAAACCCAAATATAACTGCAATAAGGCCTTTACTAAGGTCTTGGGAGTAAGAGCGAAGGCTCAATGTGTGTGAAAGTGCTTGAATTGAAAGACTACTCACACGACAAGAAATGAAACCCAAATAGTATAGGTCGGCCCTTACTTGGGTCTTTCAAATAAGAGCGAAAGCTCAATGTGTGTGAGAGTGTTTAAATTGAAAGACTTACTCACACGACATGAAATGAAACCCAAATAGTATAGGTCGGCCCTTACTTGGGTCTTTCAAATAAGAGCGAAAGCTCAATGTGTGTGAGAGTGTTTTAATCGAAAGACAACGCACCCAACTTAAACAAAACCCTTCGGAAATGAAATATATACGTACACTTATATATTAGGGGCTGATTAGGCCCGTGTGTGTTCAAAGTTGTGCACGACTAAGAGAGTGCACGTGTGTGGTTGTGCCAAGCCACGTTATTACAAGCGGGGGGAGACTAGGCTCCGTTATTACAACCCCGTATCAAATTGAATTTCAAGCAAGCGTATGACTAAAGACCGAGTTTAGACACTTACGAGTAGCTGGTCCGTAGAGGTCTTGCTTGAGCGTAGGCTTGGCTTTGGGCTGCAAACGGGAGCTCCGCGAAGGTATGTGCTCAAGGGTGCTGGCCGGCTGCAAATGGGGCGCGGGATGGACGCCTCGAAGGGGGCCGGTGGCAAGTAGGTGGCGCCTCCACGTAGGGAGTTTAGAGTGGCTGACTAAGTGGGTCTTAGGGTCACTAGGGAAGTTAGGTACTTAGGGAAACTGGCCCTAAAAGGTGAGCTAGTGGGAAGGCCAAATAGGACACCTAGGGGGGGGTCGGCCGAATGGGAGATGGTGGCTAAGCAGTGGCCAGCCACTTGGGTTATCCTAGGTTCGGCTAGGCTTAGATGGTGGCGGCAAAGAGGTGGAGCTAAGGGGAAGATGGGTGGCTAAGAGTGGAGAGGTGGTAGAGAGTGGTTTTGAGGGAGTTAGGGGGACTTACCGAATGGGAAGGAGTGGCGGATGGAGTGGGAGAGTGGCGGCCAGGTAGCTGTCGGCTGGTGGAGTTGGGGGGAAGGTGGTGACGTCCAGCTGGGGGGGCAGTGGTGGTGGACGGAAGAGGGAAGGTGGCGGAGCAGGTGGCGGCTGGTGGAGGAGCTGGAGCTGCTGGGAAGACGGGTGAGAGATGGGAGAAGGAGAGGGCCCGGCTGGGTGGTGGAGTGGTTCCCACTTTTGAAAACCCGCCCACAATGAGGGGGGTTTAAATAGGGGATGGGTAGGTCGGTTAGGGCTGGGTTGTGGGTAGTGGTTAGGTGGTTTAGGTAGGGTAGTATGTAGATAAGGTGGGCTGGATGGGGTTGGGCCAGATATTTTAAAACTAGGTGTTTGGGAAAATCGTGGGCTAAGGGTGGTTTAGGGCTAGGTTAGGTGGTTGGGTTTTAGGGTGAGGTTTAGTGAGCTAGGTTAGGTGGTTTAGGCTAGGTTTAGGCTAGGATTAGGGAAATTAATCTAGGTTTAGGGAAGGATTAGGGGAGTGGGTTAGGTGATTAGGTTGGGATTAGGCCGGGATTAGGGAAGTGGGTTAGGTGATTAGGTTCAGATTAGGGGTGGATTAGGGGTTTAGGCTAGGTTTAGGCATTTTGGGTTAGGTTTAGGTGAAGGAGCTCCCTTAGCATGGCCCATAGACCTTGATCACCCCATGTTGGTGCAGCCCTAGGTTAGGTTTTAGCTAATTACAAGCTTAAACCCACTCAATTAGGCTAACCCACATGATTAACCCCAAACTTGACACACAAGTCAAGCTTAATACAACACTCTTGATATTTTTCACCCCCACTCTCTCTCATGCCCAATATCCCACGTGAATTTCAAGTGGGCCCCACCTCCATTTATGAGAAGGTGATGTGGGCCATGGATATGGATATTGGATTGGATCTCTGGATCCAAATCCAAATCCAAGTCCACATATGGGTTTGGGTTGGAATCTGGATATATATGGTCCAGATCCAATCCAAACTGAACTCTGACTCCTTCGAGCTGGGTTCGAAACGGACGATTCGTGCGGGGCGTGACAGCATCAGTACTCCGTCTGCGTTGGGTCTTCGCCAATCATAGTCGTCCGCCTCCGTTTCTGCCTTCCGGAGATGACTTCAAATGCTATTTTGATAAGAACAGGGTCTTGGACGTTCGAGATCTTGGGGTGTGAATCAGATGCAAGAGTTGCTGCGCCGGGCTCGACAGGTGCTCCGGTTCTGGGCTCTTCTTGGCTCTCCTGGTCCTGTCTTGATCGGGCCAAGCCACTTCAGGGTTTCAAAACATGTCTTAAAAGGGTTTTCCAAAGCTATATCATATGTTTTTGAAAGATAAAGTTTAAAACATATACACAGGGTTTGTTTGGAAGACTCCTGGGTTTCCAAACTCAAAAATGGCCCTTTGGAGCTGCTTGTATAAAACCAGATTCGTTTAAGAAATTCGTGGGATTTCGGGGTGTTTACACCATACAACCCCGAATTGGGAGATTTTGTCCTCAAGGAAAGCCATGCTTGGTTCCTTGAGGAACTTTGGATATTGCAGGGTGATGGAAGGCTTGAGCTTCCACACAACCTATATTTGGGAGAATTTTTCTTCGAGGGAAGACAAGCTTGCTCCCTCGAATTTTTTGACTTGCTCCCTAGGTTCAACTCGTGGTGCCCTTAGGGATGGATTTTTTTGTTTCAAAGCTCTAATCTTGGTTCCAGGGTACAAGACTAGGCTCGAAGAAGTGGGTTTTTCTATGGCAGGGTTATGAGCTCCTAAGATGTCGATGCATGCATTAGGGGTCTCCATGTCTACCATTTTTTCAACTTCTTTTTGTTTTTGTTTTTGAAATTCTTTTGGCTAGTGCGGGATATTTGGCGCACCTTGAAAATTCTCTAACTTAGGCACATTTCGTGGGTTTGTGTGTGCAGAGGGGTTATCCAATGCATCTGATGACCCTATATGAAGAAGAGAGTTTTGAGAATGATAGGTTTCAGGCATACCTCTTTGTGGCTTGTCTACCTTTTCAGGGTAAGAGCAGGCCATTTTCCCGAATAACTCTGTTTTGAGCCCCCAAGGTTTCACGAGGCGTTCCTTTTCGAAACATACCGGTTTTTCACTCTCGTCTCTTTGTGGGGTGTGGGTTTTGTTTTCCACTTTGTGTGTGTGCCTAGATTTAGGATTTGTACTTGAATTTTTCAAAATTTCAAAGTTTATTTTTTTAATTTTTTTGTCTTTTTGAAAGTTTTCAAGATTTTTTTGATTTTTTGAAACAAAAACAACTTTTTTCAAATTTTCTTTGGAATTTTTGAATTTTGGATTTGTGGGAGTGGAAGTCTCGCCCTTTTCTAGGGTTTGGCCTTTTACCTTAATTCCTTCGTCGATTTTGAAATTGGTTTTCTTTTCACAATTTTTGTGCGCCCGAGAAGAGCTGCTACGGGATTTATGGGTTTTAAGCTCCTTGCTTAAAACTTCCATTCTTTTGAAAATCGCCCGTATATCAGCTAGAGCTTCTCGTTCTTTGGCTATTTTGAAAACCTCTTTTGATTTACTCGATGAGGATTTTGGTTTTCGCTCCATTTTCTGCAACTTTTCTAAGTATGCACGATTTTTGGAAAACACCTTTTTTTCGAATTTGAAATCAATTTAAGTCCCGAGTCCCACGGGGCGTGCCAATTTTGTAGACATAGAAAATCTTCGACTCCGGGTTTCTTAGGCCTGGAGTGAACCTATTCGCAATCTACGTTCGCTTTTAGGGCGTGCCAGCTAGCTTACTCAAACTAGCGAAGTATGTTTTGAAATATCTGACTTTTGAAAGGCAATTGTAGGCAAGCGAGATCTTTTCATCGCAGACCTTCTTGCACTGACGCGCAAGGGTCAGTCTGTACGCTTAGAGACTTCGTTTGAACAAGTTAAACTCAAATTCGATTTTTGAATAAGAAAAAAATCCTTTTGAAATCATGCACTTGGTGAGTTTTTGATTTGGGTGACCTTAAGTCTTTCGATTTTATCCACTTAGGTGTGTTTGCACGTTTTGTTCGGGTTTGTTCGATGCAGGTATGCACTCTAGCTCGAGTATGGCGAGTATGCAATGCAACTCACACAACTTGAATGTAAAACCCGAAATTTAAAGACTTAGCAGAAGGGAAAACCCAAATTGAATGCAACTCATATAACTTGAATGTAAATTGCAGAAATTTAAATATATCTATATCTTAAGAGCAGAAAGGCTCAATGTGTGCATGGGTGTTGTGTATAAATTGAAATGCAACACACGCAACTGAACTGTAGAACGCAGCAGAAGGGAGATATAGATATATATAAGAGCGAGAAGGCTCAATGTGAGTGAGTGCTTTGAGTGTATAAATTGAAAGGTAACTCACGCAACTTGAATTTAAAACCCAGCTGAAAGGGAAACACGTATATATACATAAGAGTGGAAAGGCTCAATGTGAGTGAGTGTTTTGAGTGTATAAAATGAAAGACAACTCACACGACTTGAACCTTAAAACCTAGTTGAATGTATATAAATAGAGCTATATCCTATGGGTTGTTAAGGCCCGTTTGTGTGCAAAAGTGTGCAGATAAGAGCGAAAAGGCTCGAGTGTACGTGTGTGTGTTTTGCATCAAGCACATATATTACATCCGGGGGGAGACAAGCTCCGTTATTACAACCCCATATGACGAATTGAATTGAATGGAAAGGGATTTGATATATATCGAAATCAACTTACACTTTCCAGCCTTTTGAGTTAGGATTGTACAAGGGGCGAGTCCAACATCATCTCATGACATCCGATGCATGTGGGAGCGAAGCTGGAGAGCTTGAGAGCTTGGGGAGACTTGGAGTTCCGGGAGCTGCAAGCTACAATGGGTTTGGGGCTACTTGGGGCCGGTTTGGGCAAGGTAAGACTCGAGTCACCTTGGCTCGAGTGAATAGGTTTTTGTATGAGATTCGGCCAACACTTGGCCTTGGTTTAGGTGTGGTTTAGACTTGGTATTAGGCCAGCTTTTGGCCTTGGTTTAGGTATAGTTTAGGCTTAGGATTCGGCCAACATTTGGCCTTGGGTTTTAGTTAGGTTGACTTGGGATTAGGCCCGCATTTGGCCTTGGTTTAGGTATAGGATAGAGTTGGTTGGTCCTAGGTTAGGTGTTGGTTCAAGTTTTGAGATTTCGGCCAAGGTTCATGGACTTTGTTTGGTCTTGTGAGACTCGAGCCAAGGTGGCTCGAGTGGCATGGTTTTAGCATGGAATACGGCCAGCACTTTGGCCTTGGGTTTGGCTTGTGTGACTCGAGCCAAAGGTGGCTCGAGTGAACTTGGTTTAAAGGGACCTTGGTGGTGGTCCTAGCTAGGTTTTGTGTAGGTTAGGGTGGCTCTAGAAGGTGTGACTTTAGGGTGTGGTTGGGGCTGATCCTAGGCAAACCACGACTAGGTTAAGGGCTGGCTAACTAAGATGGGCCAAGGTGAGCTTAGGTAAGGGACCACGGCCAGTATGACCGAGTGGTTTCAAGGTGAATGGCCTGCCATTATGGCAGGCCTGGTATGGTTTCAAAGAGGATAGCACATCGCCTGGCTTGGCCATGTGTTAGGTTTAGGTGGCCTGCCCAATGGCAGGCCAAGTCTTGGTGAAAAAGTATGGACGCCCGACCAACTTTGGCCGGGCTATTTTGGGTGTGTGGGAAAGGGAAACCAGCCAAAGGTTGGGCTGGTTTTTAGGTAGTTGGCCTGCCTTTAGGGCAGGCCACTTTGGGTAGAAAATGAGACACGACCTGTTGGTGCAGGACATGGCTTTTTGGGGAGAAAGGACTCGAGCCAAGGTGGCTCGAGTTAGGCTTGTTTCTAGGTTGAAGTCCGGGTAAAATAGGTGGCTCAGCCAGCAAGTGGCCGAGCTAGGTTAGGTTTTTCTTTGGTTCTAGGTAGGGCTTAGCTAGGTGGTGGTTTTGGGTGGAAGACTTGGTGAAAAACGGCCAGCACTTGGCTGGTTTGGTGGTGGTTTTAGGGGACGTTTGGGTAGGATGGGTGGTCTAGAGTGGTTAGGGAAGAAGGTGTCTAGTTTAGGTCTTAGGGGCTTACCTAGTTGCAGCACCACTCCAAGCCACCACTCAAGCAGCCAAGCTCCACCACGCCATGCTCCCAGCCAGCTTGTAGGGGATGTTTCTTGGTTGGTGCAGCCCTTGGCTCCATGAGCCAATCCCAAGCACTCAAACAAACGAACTTGGCCTATGGGCCTTTTTCTCTCTCGTCCCCCCCCCTTTATTCACGTGAGGAGCTTCCTTGGAGCCTCACTCGTGCCTTTTTTTTCAAGCCCAGCACCTCTATTTATAGAGGTTTTAAATGGGTCTTGGATATTGGGTCTTGGATTTGAGTCTGGCTATCCGGATCCAATCCAAACTCTATATGGATCTGGATCGCAGATCTCAGATATTTTGAGATCCAGATCCAATCCAGACTTTTCTTCTGCTCCTTGGTTTTCTGTTCCTTTCTAGTGCTTTTCACCGTTGGTTTCAAGCGGGCTTCGATTCATTGGATGCCTAACTCTGGCTTGGGTCTTCCCCAAGTCTTTCTTCCAACCGGTGTTCTGCTTTTCAGGACTTTTTTTGGCATTCGTTTCGGTCCGCCATTTTGGTTTATGGCCGGTTCCTCTTGATATCGAACTCAGATTGCCGCACAGATTCTGTTCTTTATTCTGACGGGACGTGTCTCGGACTTCTATCGACTTCCTCAAGTACTGGGCTTCTTTCTGCATTTTGGAGCTTGCTTTGCGCTTTTTCTTTGACCCAAATTACATTTTTACCCTTTTATCGGGCTTTTCTCCAAACGGGCTCTTTTTTCTTCCATTTTTGAACAGGGGGTGGCTTTTGAGACTCCGGGCTTGATTTCTCTTCATGCCGGGGGTCTCCCTTTTCCTTTTGTACCTGTTTTCACATTTTAAAATAAGTTGTCGTTTTGGCTCAAACGAGCTTTTTGTGTTTTTGAGAGTTTTTGATTTTTGGAAAATTCGGGGTGTTTACAGATGCCCCTCTTTGGCATTATCCAAATTGATTTGGATAATGGCGAAGAAGATAACACCCCATTTTGGTTTTCCTCTCAAATTTTCTCGAGAATACACCATTTTTATTTCGCAAAACCCTATTTTTTACCACAAGTGTTTACAGTTTGGCACACCAACACACACGTGCACTTGAGCCATTTCGCTCTTAGCTGCACACAATTTTGGCACACACACGGGCCTAATCAGCCCTTAAGATATAGTTATACTTATGTATATTAAGCTGCGTGGGTTTTAACTTAAGTCGTGGGTGTTGTCTTTCAATTTCCACACTCACACACATTGAGCTTTCGCTCTTACTCCCAAGACCTTAGTAAAGGCCGTATTGCAATTTCCCTTGGGTGTTTTAATCCAAGTTGTGTGCGTGGTCTTTCAATTTCCACACTCACACACATTGAGCTTTCGCTCTTACTCCCAAGACCTTAGTAAAGGCCGTATTGCAATTTCCCTTGGGTGTTTTAAATTCAAGTTGTGTGCGTAGCATTTCAATTCTACACTCACACACATTGAGCTTTCGCTCTTACTCCCAAGACCTTAGTCAAGGCCATATTGCAATTATATTTGGGTTTACATTACAAGTCGTGTGAGTTGTCTTTACATATACACACAACACCCACGCACACGTTGGCGACCTTCGGGCCCATATATATTATAAGTATTTCCCTTCGGCTATGTCTTTAAGATTTGGGTTTTAAGGTTCAACTGTGTGTGTAGTCTTTCCATATATACACGACACACACTTGCACAATTGAGCCTTTCCGCTCTTAAGATATAGGCATATTTCCCTTTTGCAATTTCCCTTTTGCAATTTCCATTAAGTCATTTCCCTTCCGCATTGTCTTTTAATTCGGGTTTTCCCTTTGGAGTTGTGTGAGTTTGCATTGCATATTCACCATACCATGAGTTAGGACGCATATTGCATCAAAGCACAACCCCACACTCCCGTGCAAAAATTGCCCAACTTAGGTCACTTGTGCACACACCTAGTTGGCCCTAAAAAGCATAAAAAGAAAGACATAGGCATGGGCAAATCCCACGTGTAATAAAATTTGCAATCATACAAACAAAGCCCAAACACTTCGGGTATTTTTCAAAGAGGTTTAAATTTTAAAGACTTTGCCAAGCATATAGACTGACCCTTGTGCATCGGTGCAAGAAGGTCTGCAATGAAAAGAGCTCACTTGCTCATAGTCGCCCCGATAGAGTCAGATTTCAAAACTTTCTTCACTAGCTTAAGCAAGCTAGCTGGCACACCCTTTTGTTAAAAATGACTTAGACACAAAAAAAGGTTCACTTCAGGCCTAAGAACCAGAAGTGGGAATTTTTCGTGTCTACAATGTGAAACCCATAAAGCAAAAGCTTAGGAAAATACATCCGAATGTACACGCACAAGTCAAAGAGGGTTTAGAAGATCTGTTAAAAGCCGGATTTATAAAACCCATTGTGTATTCTGATTGGTTATCCAATATCGTTGTTGTTCGAAAAACCAGTGGGAAGATTCGAATATGCATCGATTTTAGAAACCTGAATAAAGCCACTCCAAAGGATAATTATCCTTTGCCAAACATAGATTTGATAGTCGATAGTACTGCAAATCATGAAATGTTTTCATTTATGGATGGCTATTCAGGGTATAATCAAATCAAACTAAGCCCACGAGATCAGGGTAAGACCGCTTTCACAACCCCATGGGGCACGTACTGCTATACAGTCATGCCCTTTGGTTTGAAAAATGCCGGTGCCACATACCAGAGAGCTATGACCACGATCTTCCATGATCAGATTCATGAGCTCGTAGAGGTATATGTGGATGATCTCTTGGCGAAATCCAAAACTCGATGCACTCATATCGAATGCTTACAAAAGATTTTCGAAAGGCTTAGACTTTACAAAGTAAAGCAAAACCCTCAGAAGTGTGTGTTCGGAGTAGAGTCCGGAAAGCTCTTAGGCTTTATGGTGAGCCAAAGGGGCATAGAAGTCGACCCATCTAAGTGTCGAGCCATCATAGACATGGCTCCACCCTCCAATCTCACGCAGATTCGTAGCCTCCAAGGTCGATTGCAATCCATTCGCAGGTTTATCCCAAACTTGGCGACTAGATGCGAACCCTTCAACAAATTGTTGAGAAAGGGCACGAAATTTTCATGGGATGACGACTGCCAAAAGTCATTTGAAAGACTAAAGGCATACTTAGTTAATCCCCCTGTTTTAAATACTCCAAAGCAAGAAAACCTCTTCTGCTTTACCTTTCCGTGCATGCGAATGCCTTGGGAGCTTTGTTAGCTCAATACGAGGATGACACCCATAAGGAGTATGCCATCTAATATATTTCGAAAACTCTCTTGGCTTACGAAAGGAATTATCAAGCCATGGAGAAGACGTGCTTGGCCCTAGTTTGGGCCTGCCAGAAATTTTGACACTACTTCCTAGATCATGAGATTTGGATAGTGTCCAAGCTTGATCTAATCAAGCATTTGTTCGAAAAACCCATTCTCACTGGTAGATTAGGCAAATGGCAACTCCTTATAATGGAGTATGACCTGAAATACCATCATCAGATCTCCGTTAAGGGGCAAGCCCTAGCTGACTACGTGGCTGAGTTCTCCCTAGAGGATGCATATCCCACACTTGATGAAATGCCTGATGAAGGCATATTACAAAACCAATTTCAAAACCACATTTTGGCAAACTCTTTCGAAAACCAAGTGTGGAAAATGCACTTCGATGGGGCACGAAACCAACGAGGGGCTGGTGCCGGGGTCATCCTCATATCCTCTGAAAAGGGCGAGATATCCATAGCAATTCGCCTAGATTTCGAATGTTCCAACAACATAGCTGAGTATAAAGCGCTCATACAAGGCTTAAGGATTTCGAAAACTCTAGGGGCATCATGCATCGAGGTCTTTGGAGAATCCCTCCTTGTTATAAACCAAGTTTTGAAAATTTGGCAAGTGCGAAATGAAAAGCTTCTTCCATATCACGAGTTGGCCACTCGATTGGTTGAATCATTCCAATCGTGTACACTCACACATGTAGGAAGAGAGGATAATGGCATTGCCGATGCCCTCTCATCCTTGGGTTCAGCCCTAAAGGTCGATCCCACTTTGGGAACCCGATCCTTAGAGATATGGCGTGCACCCACTCCATTTACACACGATTTGGATATTTGCCAAAACAATTCAGATACTGTTGAAAAACCTTGGTTTTATGACATCATATGTTTTCTAGAAAATGGAGGATTCGCTGAGGATGCCACATCCAAAGATAAGGCATTCATTTAGAAAATTTCTACCCGATACACAATTTTGGGTGGGGTTTTGTATAAAAGAAGTTTTACCGGCATCTTACTAAGATGTGTCGACCTAGAGGAAGCTAGGATTGTTATGCATGAATTCCACGATGGAGAATGTGGAGGTCATGTCAATGCCAACATAATGGCAATGAAAATACTTAGAGCGGGTTATTTTTGGTCCACCCTGAGAAAAGATTGCCATGATCATGTTAGGAAGTGTCATCCATGTCAAGTGCATGGGCATGCCATTCATACCCCCTCATCATCATTGCATTCCATGGTCAGCCCATGGCCATTTACCATGTGGGCGTTTGATATTGTAGGCCCCATATTTCCAAAGGCATCGAATGGGCATAGGTTCATTTTAACAGCCACTGAATACTTCTCCAAGTGGGTCAAAGCCATCTCCCTGACCAACGTACAGGGGCAACATGTGGTGGCTTTCATTAGGAGGAATATCTTGGCTCGATTTGGAGTTCCAAGAGACCTTGTGTCCGATAACGGCACCCCATTAAAAAATGAGCGGATGGTTAAGTTGTGCAACACTTATGGCATAACTCACCACTTCTCCTCGCACTACTACCCTCAAGGCAACGGCCAAGCCGAAGCCACAAATAAGACTCTCATTAGCATAATTGAGAAGACTTTAGAAAAGGGTAGAACGTGGCACGAGAAGTTGGATGAAGCCTTATGGGCTTATAGGACTTCCATCCGGACTCCCACAAATGCCACACCATTCGAATTGGTCTATGGCACAAACGTCATTCTTCCCATTCATACACAATTGCATTCATTCCATACATCCATTGCACTCGACCTCCCCCTAGAGACGCTTCAGCATGCTAGGATGGCTGAACTAGATTTGTTAGATGAGAGGCGATTCCTTGCTATGGATCATGCTCATGCATACCGGCAAAAGATAGCCCGACACTATGACAAACATATGAGACCTCGCCACTTTGAAGTGGGAAATCTGGTTTTGAAAATCATCCACTATCGTGGCCCACATCCACTTGGAAAGTGGCGCCCCAAATGGGATGGACCCTATGTTGTGTGTGCAACCACCACGAACAACTGATATTGGTTGATCGATGTCGAAGGTAGAAATTTAGCAGATCCTATCAATATTAAATACTTGAAGAAGTATTATGTGTAAGGTTTGGATTAAATTCCCATTTTCGAAAATCCTTAGGGATAGCTGCTTTGAAACTTCGAAAGTAGGGTTCAAAGGCAAATTGTGTGACCCTGAGCGAGAGAATTCGCACTTGTGAAAGAGTGGATTTTTCCAAATACATGGTTATATTTCAAAATCCTTCTTCTAACAAAGAAAGGCCTAGTTCAATATAGCAAGATACTTGCAAGTAGTACGTGCTATTTCTAAATAGGCTAATCTGGAATGGATCGAGTATGACCTTGGGATAAGTCCTCCCCTCTTCTCTTCTCCTTCCAAAAGGAAAATGTAGCCAAAACAAAGGGAAATCCCCACCAAAGATCTCTTTCCCAAAGAAAGAAACATGAATCAAAAAGAAAATTTGATTCTTTTATGGAAAAGGGGGATCAAAGAAAAAATACTCCCAAAGGGAGACCCTCTATGAAAAAAGGAAGAAAATGCCAAAAAGCTCAAAAAAGAGCAGTTTTCCGCCTTCTATGCCTAAAACCACAAGACACTTCAGAAGGGACCGTGGTATCTCTTTTCCATCCCCCTGGCTTATCCCAAGTAAAACATGGTTCATTTCAAGGAATCCTAAAGTAAAAATAGGATTTACTTACTTGAATTTCATTTTGTTTGAGAATTCGACGTTTCGAGTAAGGCGTAGGAATTTTGAAATTTAGCTTGTTTTCTTATAAAACCTCCGCTAGATTAGCGAGTGTCAAGACTCAAGCAAAGGCAAATGTGAAGAGCTCGAGATCCTTAGGATTGAGGCTAAAAGCAGTTTTCCCTTGTAGACGCGCGAAAATCCCCGCCTCTTTGCCTTTTTTAGGGCTCGGAGCGGATCCTCTCGTGTGTCTAAGGCCTATGTATGCAAACAGGGCGTGCCAGCTAGGTTACCTAAGCTAGCGAAGATATTTTTAACACTGACTTCTAAACGTGGCGATTGTGAGCAAGTAAGCTCTTGTCGTCGCAGACCTTCTTGCATCGATGCGCAAGGGTCAGTCTGTACGCTTTGCAAAAATCGAGTTTTTTTGGAGAGAAAGTCTACGAAGCGGTTCGAGGTGTCTATTTCGGGTTTTTAAAATGCGATTGCATGTTTTAGATCACGTGGATTTGCACGTGCCTAAGTCTTTTTCTTTTATCCCTTTTCAGGCCACCTAGTTTGTGTGTTATGAACACTCCACTACGTGGGCGAATTCGAGTGGGGCTTGCTTTGATGCAATATGCGTCCTACCTCGTGGTATGGCGTAGATGCAATGCAAACTCACGCTTCTCCAAAGGGAAAACCCGAAATGTAAAGACAATACTGAAGGGAAATAACCGAAGGGAAATAACCGAAGGGAAATAACCGAAGGGAAATAACCGAAGGGAGATATGTATATAGATTATGTATATGAGCCCTTACTCGGGTCTTGCAAATAAGAGCGAAGGCTCAATGTGGGTGCGTGCTGGAATTGAAAGACTTACACACACGACATGAAATTAAACCCAAATATAAATTGCAGTATGGCCTTGACTAAGGTCTTGGGAGTAAGAGCGAAGGCTCAATGTGTGTGAGAGTGCTTGAATTGAAGTACTACACACACGACATAAATGAAACCCAAATATAACTGCAATAAGGCCTTTACTAAGGTCTTGGGAATAAGAGCGAAGGCTCAATGTGTGTGAGAGTGCTTGAATTGAAAGACTTACACACACGACATGAAATGAAACCCAAATAGTATAGGTCGGCCCTTACTTGGGTCTTTCAAATAAGAGCGAAAGCTCAATGTGTGTGAGAGTGCTTGAATTGAAAGACTTACTCACACGACATGAAATGAAACCCAAATAGTATAGGTCGGCCCTTACTTGGGTCTTTCAAATAAGAGTGAAAGCTCAATGTGTGTGAGTGCTTGAATTGAAAGACAACGCACCCAACTTAAGCAAAACCCTTCGAAAATGAAAATATATATACTTATGTATTGGGGGCTGATTAGGCCCGTGTGTGTTCAAAATCGTGCACGACTAAGAGAGTGCACGTGTGTGGGTGTGCCAAGCCACGTTATTACAAGTGGGGGGAGACTATGCTCCATTATTACAACCCCGTATCAAATTGAATCTCAAGCAAGTACACAACTAAAGACCGAGTTTAGGCACTTACGAGTAGCTGGTCCGTAGAGGCCTTGCTTGAGCGTGGGCTTGGCCTTCGCCTTGGGCTGCAAACAGGAGCTCCGCGAGGGTGGGTGACAAAAGGTGCTGGCCGACTGCAAGTGGGGCGCGGGATAGGCGCCTCGAAGGTGGCCGGCTGCAAATGGGTGTCGCCTTGATGTGGGCGATCAAAGGGCTGGGCCAAATAAGTGTGTAGGGTCACGAATGGAGAGTATAGAGTGTTAGGGAATATGAACCTAAGGGGAGTTTAAGGGAAGGCCGAATGGGAGTCTAAGGGGAAAAGAGATGGCTGGCCGGGTATAGTTAGGGTAGTTAGGTAGTGGCCGATGGTTTAGGTTGTGCTAGGTTCGGCTAAGGGAGAATGGTGGCAGCAAAGGGCTGATGTGTAGGTGAGATGATAGTATGGTGGGTGGCTAGGAATGGAGAGGGAGTAGAGAAGGAGTTAGGTAGCGTTAGGGGGGGGTACTTACCGAATGGGGAGATGCGGTGGATGGAAGAGAGAAATCGGGTGGTTGGGATGGAGAGCAAGTGGTGGCATCCGGCTGGGAGATGGTGGTGGCGTCCGGCTGGGAGATGGTGGTGGATGGAAGAGAGAAGGAGGCGGTGCAGGTGGAGTAGGTGGAGCAGGAGGGAGATGATGGGACTCGGCTGGACTTGGGTGTAAACACCCCGAAATCCCACGAATTTCTTAAACAAATCTGGTTTTATACAAGCAGCCCCCAAAGGGCCATTTTGAGTTTGGAAACCCAGGAGCCTTCCAAACAACCCTGTATATATGTTTTAAACTTTATCTTTCTAAAACATATAATATGGCTTTTGAAAACCCTTTTAAAACACGTTTTGAAACCCCGAAGTGGCTTGGCCCGATCAAGACAGGACCAGGAGAGCCAAGAAGAGCCCGGAACCGGAGCACCTGTCGAGCCCGGCGCAGCAACTCTTGTATCTGATTCACATCCCAGGATCTCGAATGTCCAAGACCCTGTTCTTATCAAAATAGCATTTGAAGTCATCTCCGGAAGGCAGAAACGGAGGCGGACGACTATGTTGGCGAAGACCCAACGCAGACGGAGTACTGATGCTGTCAGGCCCCGCACGAATCGTCCGTTTCGAACCCAGCTCGAAGGAGTCAGAGTTCAGTTTGGATTGGATCTGGACCATATATATCCAGATTCAAATCCAAACCCATATGTGGACTTGGATTTGGATTTGGATCCAGAGATCCAATCCAATATCCATATCCATGGCCCACATCACCTTCTCATAAATGGAGGTAGGGCCCACTTGAAATTCACGTGGGATATTGGGCATGAGAGAGGGTGGGGTTGAAAAATATCAAGAGTGTTGTATTAAGCTTGACTTGTGTGTCAAGTTTGGGTTAATCATGTGGGTTAGCCTAATTGAGGGGGGGTTTAAGCTTGTAATTAGCTAAAACCTAACCTAGGGTTGCACCAACATGGGGTGATCAAGGTCTATGGGCCATGCTAAGGGAGCTCCTTCACCTAAACCTAGCCCAAAATGCCTAAACCTAGCCTAAACCCCTAATCCACCCCTAATCTGAACCTAATCACCTAACCCACTTCCCTAATCCCGTCCTAATCCCAACCTAATCACCTAACCCACTTCCCTAATCCTTCCCTAAACCTAGATTAATTTCCCTAATCCTAGCCTAAACCTAGCCTAATCACCTAACCTAGCTCACTAAACCTCACCCTAAAACCCAACCACCTAACCTAGCCCTAAACCCCTAAACCACCCTTAGCCCACGATTTACCCAAACCCCTAGTTTTAAAATATCTGGCCCAACCCCTTCCAGCCCACCTTATCTACATACCACCCTACCTAAACCACCTAACCACTACCCACAGCCCAGCCCTAACCGACCTACCCATCCCCTATTTAAACCCCCCTCCTTGTGGGCGGGTTTTCCAAGGGGGAACCACCATTCCACCCAGCCGGGCCCTCTCCTTCTCCCATCTCGCACCCAGCCGGGACCACTCCCCACCTCCGCCTGCTCCATCTGCTCCACCAGCCCCCACCTGCTCCGCCACCTTCCCTCTTCCATCCATCACCACCATCCCTCAGCCGGACGCCATCACCTCCACCCAACCGAACCAGCCGACAGCCACCTGCCCGCCACCTTCCCACTTCATCCGCCACCTCTCCCCATTCGGTAAGTACCCTACACCTTACCTAGCCCCCTTCTCTACCATCTCTCCACTCTTAGCCACCCATCCTACCTTCATCTCAGCTCCTTTTGCCACCACCATTTTAACCTAGCCGAACCTAGTATAACCCAAGCTGCCGGCCAGTACCTAGCCATCATCTCCCCTTCGGCCCTCCCCTAGGTGTCCTATTCGGCCTTCCCACCAGCTCACCCTTTTAGGTCCAGCTTCCCTAAACTCTCAACTCCCCTAGTGACCCTAAGAGTCCACTCATTCAGCCACTTTAAACCCCTACTTGGAGCCGCCAGCTACTTGCCACCGGCCACCTCCGAGGAGCCTATCCCGCGCCCCACTTGCAGCCGGCCAGCACCCTTGACCAGCTTACCTTCGCAGAGCTCCCGTTTGCAGCCCAAGGCCAAGTCCACGCTCAAGCAAGACCTCTACGGACCAGCTACTCGTAAGTGTCTAAACTCGGTCTTTAGTTGTATACTTGCTTGAGATTCAATTTGATACGGGGTTGTAATAACGGAGCATAGTCTCCCCCCGCTTGTAATAACGTGGCTTGGCACAACCACACACGTGCACTCTCTTAGTCGTGCACGATTTTTAGCACACACGGGCCTAATCAGCCCCTAATATATAAGTGTACATATATACTTTCATTTTCGAAGGGTTTTGTTTAAGTTGGGTGCGTTGTCTTTCAATTCAAGCACTCTCACACACATTGAGCTTTCGCTCTTAGTTGCAAGACCCAAGTAAGGGCCGACCTATACTATTTGGGTTTCATTTCATGTCGTGTGAGTAAGTCTTTCAATTCAAGCACTCTCACACACATTGAGCTTTCGCTCTTAGTTGCAAGACCCAAGTAAGGGCCGACCTATACTATTTGGGTTTCATTTCATGTCGTGTGAGTAAGTCTTTCAATTCAAGCACTCTCACACACATTGAGCTTTCGCTCTTAGTTGCAAGACCCAAGTAAGGGCCGACCTATACTATTTGGGTTTCATTTCATGTCGTGTGAGTAAGTCTTTCAATTCAAGCACTCTCACACACATTGAGCTTTCGCTCTTATTTGAAAGACCCAAGTAAGGGCCGACCTATACTATTTGGGTTTCATTTCATGTCGTGTGAGTAAGTCTTTCAATTCAAGCACTCTCACACACATTGAGCTTTCGCTCTTAGTTGCAAGACTCAAGTAAGGGCCGACCTATACTATTTGGGTTTCATTTCTTGTCGTGTGAGTAAGTCTTTCAATTCAAGCACGCACCCACATTGAGCCTTCGCTCTTATTTGCAAGACCCGAGTAAGGGCTCATATACATAAGATATATACATATCTCCCTTCGGTTATTTCCCTTCAGTTATTTCCCTTCTGTTATTTCCCTTCAGTATTGTCTTTACATTTCGGGTTTTCCCTTTGGAGTAGCGTGAGTTTGCATTGCATCTACGCCATACCATGAGGTAGGACGCATATTGCATCGAAACAAGCCCCGCTCGAATTCGCCCACGTAGTGGAGTGTTCATAACACACAAACTAGGCGACCCAAAAAGGGATAAAAGAAAAGACTTAGGCACGTGCAAATCCACGTGATCTAAAATATGCAATCGCATCTTAAAGACCCGAAATAGACACCTCGAACCGCTTCGTAGACTTTCTCTCCAAAACTCGATTTTTGCAAAAGCGTACAGACTGACCCTTGCGCATCGGTGCAAGAAGGTTTGCGACGACAAGAGCTTACTTGCTCACAGTCGCCACGTTTAGAAGTCAGTGATAAAAATATCTTCGCTAGCTTAAGTAAGCTAGCTGGCACGCCCTATTTGTATACATAGGCCTTAGACACACGAGAAGATCCACTCCAAGCCCCGAAAGAGGTGAAGAGGCGGGGATTTTCGCGCGTGTACATTGGGGAAGAAGGGGACCCGGCTGGGATTGGTGAGGGCTGCTAGCTAGCAAAACCCGCCCCCAAGGGGGGGGGGTTTAAATAGGGATGGGTAGGTCAGTTAGGGCTGGGCTTGGGGTAGTGGTTAGGTGGTTTAGGTAGGGTGGTATGTAGATACGGTGGGATGGAAAGGGTTGGGCCAGATATTTAGAAAACTAGGGGTTTGGGTAGATTGTGGGCTAGGGGTGGTTTAGGGGTTTAGGGCTAGGTTAGGTGGTTGGGTTTTAGGGTGAGGTTTAGTGAGCTAGGTTAGGTGATTAGGCTAGGTTTAGGCTAGGTTTAGGGAAATTAACCTAGGTTTAGGGAAGGATTAGGGAAGTGGGTTAGGTGATTAGGTTGGGATTAGGCCGGGATTAGGGAAGTGGGTTAGGTGATTAGGCTCAGATTAGGGGTGGATTAGGGGGGTAGGCTTGGATTAGGTGTTTTGGGATTGGTTTAGGTGAAGGATCTCCCTTTGCATGGCCCATAGACCTTAACCACCTCATGTTGGTGCAGCCCTAGGTTAGGTTTCGGCTAATTACAAGCTTAAACCCACTCAATTAGGCAAACCTACATGATTAACCCCAAACTTGACACACAAGTCAAGCTTAATTACAACCCTCTTGATATTTTCCATCCCCACTCTCTCTCATGCCCATGATCCCACGTGAATTTCAAGTGGGCCCCACCTCCATTTATGAGAAGGTGATGTGGGCCATGGATATGGATATTGGATTGGATCTCTGGATCCAAATCCACATATGGGTTTGGATTGGGATCTGGATATATATGGTCCAGATCCAATCCAAACTGAACTCTGACTCCTTCGAACTGGGTTCGAAACGGACGATTTGTGCGGGGCCTGACAGCATCAGTACTCCGTCTGCGTTGGGTCTTCGCCAACATGGTCGTCCGTCTCCGTTTCTACCTTCCGGAGCTGACTTCAAATGATATTTTGATAAGAACAGGGTCTTGGACGTTCGAGATCCTAGGGGTGTGAATCAGATACAAGAGTTGTTGTGCCGGGCTTGACATGTGCTTCGGTTCCGGGCTCTTCTTAGCTCTCCTGGTCCTGTCTTGATCGGGCCAAGCCGCTTTGGGGTTTCAAAACGTGTTTAAAAGGTTTTCAAAATCTATATTATATATTTTTGAAATATAGAGTTTAAAACATATATACAGGGTTGTTTGGAAGGCTCCTGGGTTTTCAGACTCAAAAATGGCCCTTTGGGGCTGCTTTTACAAAACCAGGTTTGTTTAAGGAATTCGTGGGATTTCGGGGTGTTTACATCCCTTTTGTAAATAAATTTTGAAAAATCGAACATCGAGCAACATAGGACCCACTCACTTGGAGCAGTAGGTCTTCATAAGTCTTAAGAGTTTGACCATGCCATCTGGTCTCTGGGAGGTCGCCCTACTTGGCGTCTCATCCATGTCATGCATGTGCATATCCACGCATGGACACTTGCATAGCATGATTCCTATTTAGGACCAGAAACCATAGAAGTCCCCTTTGGCGTGATATCTCCTCCTACCAGGTTTAAAAGAGAGATTTTGCTCAAAAATTGGGACGATCCAATATTTTTGTGGATAGATCTAGGGAGACATTGAAACTGGTGTTATTGTCTTTGCCATTATCCAAATAAATTTGGATAATGCCAAAGAGGGGCATCTGTAAACACCTCGAAATCCCACGATTTTCTCAAATATGCCTGGTTTTGCAAAATCAGCCCCAAAGGGCTATTTTGAGTCTGGAAGCCCAAGAGCCTTCCAAACAACCCTGTACATAGGTTAAAACCATATATACGTTTTTAAAACTGTATACATATAGTTTTAGACCTTAAAAGGTGTTTTGATACCGCGAAAGTAGCCTGGCCTAACAAAAGCAGGAACAAAGAGGCAAAGGAGAGCCCAAACCCAGAGCATACTTCAAGCCCGGCACATAAACTCTCATATCAAAATCATCCCCAAATTCTCGGACATCCAAGCCCGAGATATCAGAAATTTGTTCAAAATGAACTCCTGAAGGTGAGAAGAAGATCGGACGACAATGTTGGCGAAGACCCAACGCAAGACGGAGTACTGATGCAGTCAGGCCCTGCTGTAAACACCCCGAAATCCCACGAATTTCTCAAAATCCATCTGGTTTTATACAAGCAGCCCCAAAGGGCCATTTTGAGTTTGGAAACCCAGGAGCCTTCCAAACAACCCTGTATATATGTTTTAAACTTTATCTTTCAAAAACATATGATATAGCTTTTGAAAACCCTTTTAAAACATGTTTTGAAACCCCGAAGTGGCTTGGCCTGATCAAGACAGGACCAGGAGAGCCAAGAAGAGCCCGGAACCGGAGCACCTGTCGAGCCCGGCGCAGCAACTCTTGTATCTGATTCACACCCCAGGATCTCGAACGTCCAAGACCCTGTTCTTATCAAAATAGCCTTTAAAGTCATCTCCGGAAGGCAGAAACGGAGGCGGACGACCATGTTGGCGAAGACCCAACGCAGACGGAGTACTGATGCTGTCAGGCCCCGCACGAATCGTCCGTTTCGAACCCAGCTCGAGGGAGTCAGAGTTCAGTTTGGATTGGATCTGGACCATATATATCCAGATTCCAATCCAAACCCATATGTGGACTTGGATTTGGATTTGGATCCAGAGATCCAATCCAATATCCATATCCATGGCCCACATCACCTTCTCATAAATGGAGGTGGGGCCCACTTGAAATTCACGTGGGATATTGGGCATGAGAGAGAGTGGGGGTGAAAAATATCAAGAGTGTTGTATTAAGCTTGACTTGTGTGTCAAGTTTGGGTTAATCATGTGGGTTAGCCTAATTGAGTGGGTTTAAGCTTGTAATTAGCTAAAACCTAACCTAGGGCTGCACCAACATGGGGTGATCAAGGTCTATGGGCCATGCTAAGGGAGCTCCTTCACCTAAACCTAACCCAAAATGCCTAAACCTAGCCTAAACCCCTAATCCACCCCTAATCTGAACCTAATCACCTAACCCACTTCCCTAATCCCGGCCTAATCCCAACCTAATCACCTAACCCACTCCCCTAATCCTTCCCTAAACCTAGATTAATTTCCTTAATCCTAGCCTAAACCTAGCCTAAACCACCTAACCTAGCTCACTAAACCTCACCCTAAAACCCAACCACCTAGCCTAGCCCTAAACCACCCTTAGCCCACGATTTTCCCAAACACCTAGTTTTAAAATATCTGGCCCAACCCCATCCAGCCCACCTTATCTACATACTACCCTACCTAAACCACCTAACCACTACCCACAACCCAGCCCTAACCGACCTACCCATCCCCTATTTAAACCCCCCTCATTGTGGGCGGGTTTTCCAAGTGGGAACCACTCTCCACACTCAGCCGGGCCCTCTCCTTCTCCCATCTTCCACCAGCCGACAGCCAGCAGCTCCAGCTCCTCCACCAGCCGCCACCTGCTCCGCCACCTTCCCTCTTCCGTCCACCACCACTGCCCCCCAGCCGGACACCACCATCTTTCCCCAACTCCACCAGCCGACAGCCACCTACCCGCCACTCTCCCACTCCATCCGCCACTCCTCCCCATTCGGTAAGTTCCCCTAACTCCCTCAAAGCCACTCTCTACCACCTCTCCACTCTTAGCCACCCATCTTCCCTTCAGCTCAGCCCCTTTGTCGCCACCACCTAAGCCTAGCCGAACCTAGGATAACCCAAGTGGCTGGCCACTACTTAGCCACCATCTCCCATTCGGCCAACCCCCCCCCTAGGTGTCTTTTTTGGCCTTCCCACTAGCTCACCTTTTAGGTCCAGTTTCCCTAAGTACCTAACTTCCCTAGTGACCCTAAGACCCACTTGCTCAGCCACTCTAAACTCCCTACTTGGAGGCGCCGCCCACTTGCCACCGGTCCCCTTCGAGGCGTCCATCCCGCGCCCCATTTGCAGCCGGCCAGCACCCTTGGTCACATACCTTCGCGGAGCTCCCGTTTGCAGCCCAAAGCCAAGGCCACGCTCAAGCAAGACCTCTACGGACCAGCTACTCGTAAGTGTCTAAACTCGGTCTTTAGTCATACACTTGCTTGAAATTCAATTTGATACGGGGTTGTAATAACGGAGCATAGTCTCCCCCCGCTTGTAATAACGTGGCTTGGCACAACCACACACGTGCACTCTCTTAGTTGTGCACAATTTTGAACACACACGGGCCTAATCAGCCCCTAATATATATAAGTGTACGTATATATTTCATTTCCGAAGGGTTTTATTTAAGTTGGGTGCGTTGTTTTTCAATTCAATCACTCTCACACACATTGAGCTTTCGCTCTTATTTGAAAGACCCAAGTAAGGGCCGACCTATACTATTTGGGTTTCATTTCATGTCGTGTGAGTTAGTCTTTCAATTTAAACACTCTCACACACATTGAGCTTTCGCTCTTATTTGAAAGACCCAAGTAAGGGCCGACCTATACTATTTGGGTTTCATTTCATGTCGTGTGAGTAAGTCTTTCAATTTAAACACTCTCACACACATTGAGCTTTCGCTCTTATTTGAAAGACCCAAGTAAGGGCCGACCTATACTATTTGGGTTTTATTTCTTGTCGTGTGAGTAAGTCTTTCAATTCGAGCACTTTCACACACATTGAGCCTTCGCTCTTACTCCCAAGACCTTAGTCAAGGCCATACTGCAATTTATATTTGGGATTAATTTCATGTCGTGTGTGTAAGTCTTTCAATTCAAGCACGCACCCACATTGAGCCTTCGCTCTTATTTGCAAGACCCGAGTAAGGGCTCATATACATAAGATATATACATATCTCCCTTCGGTTATTTCCCTTCGGTTATTTCCCTTCGGTTATTTCCCTTCCGCTATTTCCCTTCAGTATTGTCTTTACATTTCGGGTTTTCCCTTTGGAGTAGCGTGAGTTTGCATTGCATCTACGCCATACCACGAGGTAGGATGCATATTGCATCGAAGCAACCCCCGCTCGAATTCGCCCATGTAGTGGAGTGTTCATAACACACAAACTAGGCGACCCAAAAAGGGATAAAAGAAAAGACTTAGGCACATACAAATCCACGTGATCTAAAACATGCAATCGCATCTTAAAGACCCGAAATAGACACCTCGAAACCGTTTCGTAGATTTTCTCCCCAAAAACTCGATTTTTTGCAAAAGCGTACAGACTGACCCTTGCGCATCGGTGCAAGAAGGTCTGCGACGACAAGAGCTCACTTGCTCACAGTCGCCACGTTTAGAAGTCAGTGTTAAGTATATCTTCGCTAGCTTAAGTAAGCTAGCTGGCACGCCCTATTTGTATACATAGGCCTTAGACGCACGATAAGATCCACTCCAAGCCACGAAAGAGGCGAAGAGGCGGGGATTTTCGCGCGTCTACAGAGATTTGGCACGCCCGGTGGGACGTGAGCCTTTTCAAAAATCGAGTTTACTTGTAGAAGTCTTGCGAAAATTTTATAAAGGTGTCGTTTTAACTTGTTTTCTTTGCTTTTACTTAGGAAATTTTGAAAAAGCTTGAAAAGCATGTCAAAATCCAATCCAAGTGAAGTGTCGAGCCAAGGCTCATGCGCATCAAGTTCTCACTCTAGGAGGATTTTCAAAAACAAAATAAAACTAGATGAAATCGAGGACTTGAGAAGGGAATTTGAGGCCAAAATCGATGCTCTCAGCCAAGAGGCTGAAGTAGGCGATTCATGTTCATCAAACGGTGAACAAAGGCCTAAAAAGAAAAATGAAAAACCTCGCAAGCAAAAAGAGGCCTCCGTAATGGAAGGCAACCAATACCACGAGTCCTTCACACAAAAGGACCGTAAAGCCCTACAGCAACTGCTGAAAGGGCAAAATAAAGAGAAAAGAAGCTACGCCCTATCTGATTTCCTTCATATGGATTACGAAACAGACAGTGACGATGAAATACCAAACTTCCATCGGTATGATGGCATGGGAGACCCTAGGTCTCACTTGCAGCTTTTCTCACGTCGAGCCCACAAGAAGAAAAAGGACTCGATGAAATGGGTGTATTGGTTCCCTCTATCCCTTAAAGGCACAGCTGCCAAATGGCTGGCTTCCTACGACTTAAGCCAGTTCGCTACTTTTGAAGAGTTAGCGAACTGCTTCATGCAAAGATTTGCACACAACGTGGAAGTCACGCCAACCCTGAATACCTTAAGGGATACAAAGCAAGGCATGAACGAAGACGTGCATGCCTTCATTATAAGATGGAGGTCTCTTTTAGGCCAAGTGCGAGAGCCTATATCCGAAGGATGCGCAGTAATGCTCATCCTGGATAATTTCAAAAGCGAGTTAAAAACCCTTCTCTCGCTCCATGAGATTTCAACTTTCCATAAGTTGATCAAAAAGGCCTCCCTTTTCGAAACCAACTTGCGAAAAGGGACATACGACCACTTATGGAAAGGAAGTGCCGTTCCCAAAACACGTGTGGAAAAGCCCATCGCATATGGGCTCCCCACAACGGACAAAGGGGCAAAGCCCCATAAAATCGCCAATGTCCGGGTGGATCCAGGCATGGCGGGCACTTCTAAAAATTTTGAAAAAATAGAAAATAAGAGAGAACGCAATTTTTCAAAACCAATTGAAAAACGGGAGTACACTCCGCTGGGGCAACCTGTGTCGGAGGTCCTAGACCTCTTACTTGCCCAGGGCATGATCGAACTCCCTGAAATCCCCGAAGGAGTCACGTCCAAAGGGGGGTATTTAAACCGATTTTGCAAGTATCATCGGCTCAAAGGCCATGATACCAAACGGTGCTTCTCTCTTCTAAATAAAATTGAGAACTTGATAGCGGAGGGCCGGCTCCAGGTCACTGCGGAATCTGAGCCACCTCAAGCTATCTTCAAGGAACCCTTTCCCAAACACGCCAGTGGCAGTGGGAAAGGAAAGGAGGTATGTACCCTCACCATTTCCAAGGAACTAGCGCGAAAGCCCGAACCTGGTCGACCTGCTTGTGCGCCCATCCTTGTACTATACAAGAGGCCCGCCCAAGTCGTCATTCGGGACCATCAAAAGTGGAAACCCCGGCAAAACCAGTTTTGAAAATCCAAGGTTCTCCTCAGCTCATCCTTAGAGCCAAGTTTAGCGCGAACCCTAGGCTGGTCGTGGGGGAAGTCACTAGATCCGGGAGGATCTACCAACCCCCGCACCTTCAAGGTGCTCAAAGGTGGTCAGTGTGCCTGGCCCCTCAAAAGCATGTATCCCTAGTGGTCTGCCAAAAGCAGATAAGGACAAAATCATCCTGAATCCTTATGATTTCGAAAACCACCTTTCAAAGATTCCTATTCACATGTCTATCCTAGAGCTTATCAAAACCTCACCTAGGCATAGACTTGTCTTAGAGAAAATTCTAGAAAGGGCCAAGGTTGATTCGAACATAAGTCCGGAATCCTTGTCTGCCCAAGTGGCTTTATTAGGAGCAAAATCGCCCATCACCTTTTCAGAAGATGATGTAGATAGACCCTACGAAACCCATAACCAGGCCCTGCATATCGAGGTGGTTCTAAACAACCACTCTCTGGACAGGTACCTAGTCGATGGTGGAGGAGGGCTCAACATCCTTCCACTTCACGTGGCGTACAAAATCGGAGTCACCTTGACTTCAGTGAACCCAAGCCCCATCGTTATCACTGGATACGATGGGAATGCGTCTAGGCCTTTAGGATCCATCGAACTCCCAATGGAAACGGGAGGGATCGAACACACGGGGGTGTTCCATGTCTTGGACATCCACCCCCATTATAACCTGTTGCTGGGAAGACCCTGGATACACAGTTTGTGCGCTGTGCCATCCACCTTCCACAAGTGTGTCAAGATCCCTTTTAGGGACCAAGTCGTAGTGATCCTAGGTGAGAGTCACCCACAGCTTCAGGGGATCATAAACTCCCCTTGTTTATCGAGCTCCCAGGCCCACGAGGCTAACCTGGGGCAAATTATGGTCGAGCCACCTCGGCTCGTGTTGAACAACCCTAGGAAGGTTGTATGTGTGAAGGGGCCGCCCAAAACAGGCCCCCTCCCGACTCTAATCCTCCTAGGAAAACCCAAGCGTTCCCTATTTCCAAAACCCCTAGACAAAAGGCCCTACGAGCCTAATATGGACGATAGCATGTTCCAGGACCACGACTTATATCCCATCTTTTCAAAAAACAAAAGGTCGTGGAACATGTTATTGAACATGGGCTACACGCCCTACAAGAGTCTAGGGGCACAAAACCAGGGTCTCCTAGAGCCCATCCTTCCTAGGGCCAATCCAAGCCGATATGGGATCGGCTATACTCCCCGAATACCGCTGGAGCCACCCCCTGTAACCACCTGGGTCAAGGGTGCCCCGGAGCCTATCTTAGAAGAGACCTATGGTTTTGACCTCCTGTTCCGAGTCTAACCCATAGTGTTTTCCCTTTGTAGGTATGACGGAAGATCCCTGTTTCTAAAAATACCAAAAACATTTGAAAACTTAAAATGAAAAAAATCGAAAAACAAGAAAAACCAAAAACAATGGAAAAGCAAAAACTCGAAAAAAGTGTGCTTTGTATAGTTCCCAAAGTTCTTGTTTTACAAAAACCCAAAAAAATCGAAAATTTGGAAAATACCAAAAAGATTTTGTACATAGCTGCTCTTGGTATAACTTTGGCGAAAGAAAAGGATTTCGAAAGAAACGTCGTCTGCATAGCCAGACCAAAAATTTCGAAATCACTTGAAAATCCAAGTACAAAACCAGGTTATTTTGAAAACCACGCATCAAGTTCCCTCGGGTCTAAAGTCCACGAGAATGATCGAAGCCCAGAAGTGGATCCCCTTGAGGAAGATCCCACTTCTGAGCTCCCAGAATTTCATAGAATTCTCGATTTTGAAAAACCTTCCCAATCAGTAGGAGGAGATTTCGTAGAGGTGAACCTAGGGGATGATTCCAATCCCAAAACCATCAAAATAGGCGCATGCTTGCATGAAACTGAAAAGTTAGCATTCATTGCATTTCTACGGACCTATTTGGATGTGTTTGCATGGACGTATGAAGACATGCCGGGCATAGATCCCAGCATAGTCGAGCATCGTCTTCCCTTAGATGTAGGTGTAAAACCAATAAAGCAGAAGCTTAGGAAAATACACCCGAATGTACACACGCAAGTCAAAGAGGGTTTAGAAGATCTGCTAAAAGCCGGATTTATAAAACCCATTGCGTATTCTGATTGGTTGTCAAATATCGTTGTAGTTCGAAAAACCAATGGGAAAATTCGAATATGCATCGATTTCAGAAACTTGAATAAAGCCACTCCAAAGGATAATTATCCTTTACCAAACATAGATTTGATAGTCGATAGTACTGCAAATCATGAAATGTTTTCATTTATGGATGGCTATTCAGGCTATAATCAAATCAAACTAAGCCCACGAGATCAGGGTAAGACCGTCTTCACAACCCCATGGGGCACGTACTGCTATACAGTCATGCCCTTTGGTTTGAAAAATGTCGGCGCAACATACCAACGAGCCATGAACACGATCTTCCATGATCAAATTCACGACCTTGTAGAAGTGTATGTAGATGATCTCTTGGCAAAATCCAAAACCCGATGCACCCATATCGAATGTTTACAAAAAATTTTCGAAAGGCTTAGGCTTTACAAAGTAAAGCTAAACCCTCAAAAATGTGTGTTCGGGGTAGAATCAGGAAAGCTTCTAGGCTTTATGGTGAGCCAAAGGGGAATAGAAGTCGACCCCTCTAAGTGTCGAGCCATCATAGACATGGCTCCACCCTCCAATCTCACCCAAGTCCGTAGCCTCCAGGGTCGATTACAATCTGTGCGCCGATTCATATCGAATCTGGCAACTAGATGCGAACCCTTCAACAAACTGTTGAGGAAGGGTACGAAATTCTTATGGGATGACGAATGCCAAAAGTCCTTCGAGAGACTAAAGGCATACTTAGTTAATCCCCCCGTTTTGAATCCTCCAAAACAAGGAAAACCGCTTTTATTGTACATCTCCGTGCATGTAAACGCTTTAGGAGCCCTATTGGCTCAATACGAGGATGACACCCATAAGGAGTATGCCATCTACTATATTTCGAAAACTCTCTTGGCTTATGAACGAAATTATCAAGCCATGGAGAAGACATGCTTGGCCCTAGTCTGGGCCTGCCAGAAATTCAGACACTACTTCCTAGATCATGAGATCTGGATAGTGTCCAAGCTTGATCCAATCAAGCACTTGTTCGAAAAACCCATTCTCACAGGTAGATTGGGCAAATGGCAACTCCTTCTAATGGAGTATGATCTAAAATACCATCACCAGATCTCCGTTAAGGGGCAAGCCCTAGCAGATTACGTGGCTGACTTCCCCTTGGAGGACGCATATCCCACTCTTGTCGAAATGCCTGATGAAGGCATATTGCAAAACCATTTTCAAAACCACATTTTGGCAAATTCTTTTGAAAACCAAGTGTGGAAGATGCACTTCGACGGGGCACGAAACCAACGAGGGGCTGGTGCCGGGATCATCCTAATCTCCCCTGAAAAGGGCGAGATTCCCATAGCGGTCCGCTTAGATTTCGAATGTTCCAACAACGTAGCTGAGTATGAAGCACTCATACAAGGCTTAAGGATTTCGAAAACTCTAGGGGCATCATGCATCGAGGTCTTTGGAGATTCGCTCCTTGTCATAAACCAGGTTTTAAAAATTTGGCAAGTACGTAATGAGAAACTACTTCCATATCACGAGTTGGCCACTCGATTGGTCCACTCCTTCCAGTCGTGTAAGCTCACACACGTGGGAAGAGAGGACAATGGCATCGCCGATGCCCTCTCTTCCTTGGGTTCAGCCCTGAAGGTCGATCCCATTTCAGGGACCAGATCTTTGGAAATATGGCATGCGCCCCATCCATCCACACACGACTTGGATATTTGCCAAAACAACCCAGAGTCTATTGAAAAACCCTGGTTCTATGACATAAAACAATTTTTAGAAAATGGGGATTCACCGAGGATGCCACATCCAAAGATAGGGCATTCATTCGTAAGATTTCGACCCGATACACCATTCTGGGTGGGGTCTTATACAAAAAGAGTTTTACCGGCATTCTGCTTAGGTGTATCGACCTAGAGGAGGCTAGGATAGTGATGCACGAGTTCCACGACGGAGAATGTGGAGGTCATGTTAATGCCAACATGATGGCGATGAAAATACTTAGAGGGGGTTATTTTTGGTCCACCCTGAAAAAGGATTGTCACGATCATGTTAGAAAGTGTCATCCATGTCAAGTGCATGGGCACGCCATTCATATCCCTTCATTTGCATTGCATTCTGTGGTCAGCCCCTGGCCATTTACCATGTGGGCGTTTGACATTGTAGGCCCCATATTTCCAAAGGCCTCGAATGGGCATCGTTTTATTTTAGCAGCCACGGAGTATTTCTCCAAGTGGGTGGAAGCCATTTCCCTAACGAATGTAATGGGGCAACATGTGGTGGCTTTCATCCGGAGGAATATCTTGGCTCGATTTGGGGTTCCACGAGACCTTGTGTCTGATAATGGTACCCCATTCAAGAACGAGCGGATGGTTAAGTTGTACAGCACGTATGGCATAACTCACCACTTCTCCTCGCCCTACTACCCTCAAGGCAACGGCCAAGCCGAAGCCACAAACAAGACTCTCATTGGTATCATTGAGAAGACCTTAGAGAAGGGTAGGAGGTGGCATGAGAAGCTGGATGAAGCCTTATGGGCTTATAGGACTTCCATCCGGACTCCCACGAATGCCACACCATTCGAATTGGTCTATGGCACAAACGCCATTCTTCCCATTCATACCCAACTGCATTCATTCCATACATCCATTGCACTCGACCTCCCCCTAGAGACGCTTCAGCATGCTAGGATGGCCGAACTAGATTTGCTAGATGAGAGGCGACTCCTTGCTATGGATCATGCTCGTGCATACCGGCAAAGGATAGCCCGACATTATAGCAAACACATGAGACCTCGCCACTTTGAAGTGGGAGATCTGGTCTTGAAAACCATCCACCATCGTGGCCCACACCCCCTAGGCAAGTGGCGCCCCAACTGGGATGGACCCTATGTTGTGCGAGCAACCACTACGAACAATTCGTATTGGTTGATCGATGTAGAAGGTAGGAATTTAGCAGATCCTATCAATATTCAATACTTAAAGAAGTATCATGTGTAGGATCTGGATTAAATTCCAGTTTTCGAAAATTTGAGAGGGATAGCTGCCCTGAGACATGTGAATAAGGTGCAAAGGCGAACTCGTGTGACCCTAAGTGAGAGAATTCACACTTGTGAAAGAGTGGAGTTTTCAAAATCGTGGTTGCATTGCAAAATCCTTCATCTTACAAAGAAGGGCCTAGTTCAACATAGCAAGATACTTGCAAGTAGTACGTGCTATTTCTAAATAGGCTGATCTGGAATGGATCGAGTGTAGGCTTGGGATAAGTCCTCTCCTCTTCTCTTCTCCTTCCAAAAGGAAAACAAAGGCCCAAAACAAAAGGGAATTTCCCATTTAGAGTCTCTTTCCAAAAGAAAGAAACCAGACTTCAAAAAGAAAAATCGATTCTCTTATAAAAAAAGAGGGATTAAAGAAAAAATACTCCCAAAGGGAGACCCTCTATGGAAAAAAAGGAAAAAGAGGCCAAAAAGCTCAAAAAGAGCAGTTTTCCGCCTTCTATGCCTTAAACCACGGGACGCTTCAGAAGGGACCGTGGTATCTCTTTCCCATCCCTGGCTTATCCCAAGCTAAAGCATGGTTCATTTCAAGGAATCCTAAAGTAAAAATAGGATTTACTTACTTGAATTTCATCTTGTTTGAGAATTCGACGTTTCGAGTAAGGCGTAGGAATTTGAAATGAAGCTTGTTTTCTTACAAAACCTCCGCTAGATAAGCGAGTGTTAAGACTCAAACAAGGGCAAGCACGAAGAGCTCGAGATCCTTAGGATCGAGACTCAAGACAGTTGTCCCTTTTGTAAATAGCTTTTGTAAATAAGTTTTAAAACCGAACATCGAACAGCATAGGGTTTTTGCTCACTTGGAGCAAGAGACCTTGTAAGTCTCTAGAGTTCGACTACATCTGGTCTCTGGGAGGTCGCCACTTTTGGCACCACACCCATGTCATCTGCATTCCACGCATGGTACTTGCATGAACATGATCCCATTTAGGACCAGATTCCATAAGTGAACCCTTTGGCGTGATATCTCCTCCTACCAGAGTTTGTAAAATTGAGATTTTGTTAAAATGGGACGATCCCATATTCTTCGTGGCTAGATCTAGGGAGACATTAAAAGGGGTGTTTGTCATCTTTGCCCTTATCCAAATCTATTTGGACAAGGCCAAAGAGGGGCATCTGTAAACACCCCGAAATCCCACGAATTTCTCAAAATCCATCTGGTTTTATACAAGCAGCCCCAAAGGGCCATTTTGAGTTTGGAAACCCAGGAGCCTTCCAAACAACCCTGTATATATGTTTTAAACTTTATCTTTCAAAAACATATGATATAGCTTTTGAAAACCCTTTTAAAACATGTTTTGAAACCCCGAAGTGGCTTGGCCTGATCAAGACAGGACCAGGAGAGCCAAGAAGAGCCCGGAACCGGAGCACCTGTCGAGCCCGGCGCAGCAACTCTTGTATCTGATTCACACCCCAGGATCTCGAACGTCCAAGACCCTGTTCTTATCAAAATAGCCTTTAAAGTCATCTCCGGAAGGCAGAAACGGAGGCGGACGACCATGTTGGCGAAGACCCAACGCAGACGGAGTACTGATGCTGTCAGGCCCCGCACGAATCGTCCGTTTCGAACCCAGCTCGAGGGAGTCAGAGTTCAGTTTGGATTGGATCTGGACCATATATATCCAGATTCCAATCCAAACCCATATGTGGACTTGGATTTGGATTTGGATCCAGAGATCCAATCCAATATCCATATCCATGGCCCACATCACCTTCTCATAAATGGAGGTGGGGCCCACTTGAAATTCACGTGGGATATTGGGCATGAGAGAGAGTGGGGGTGAAAAATATCAAGAGTGTTGTATTAAGCTTGACTTGTGTGTCAAGTTTGGGTTAATCATGTGGGTTAGCCTAATTGAGTGGGTTTAAGCTTGTAATTAGCTAAAACCTAACCTAGGGCTGCACCAACATGGGGTGATCAAGGTCTATGGGCCATGCTAAGGGAGCTCCTTCACCTAAACCTAACCCAAAATGCCTAAACCTAGCCTAAACCCCTAATCCACCCCTAATCTGAACCTAATCACCTAACCCACTTCCCTAATCCCGGCCTAATCCCAACCTAATCACCTAACCCACTCCCCTAATCCTTCCCTAAACCTAGATTAATTTCCTTAATCCTAGCCTAAACCTAGCCTAAACCACCTAACCTAGCTCACTAAACCTCACCCTAAAACCCAACCACCTAGCCTAGCCCTAAACCACCCTTAGCCCACGATTTTCCCAAACACCTAGTTTTAAAATATCTGGCCCAACCCCATCCAGCCCACCTTATCTACATACTACCCTACCTAAACCACCTAACCACTACCCACAACCCAGCCCTAACCGACCTACCCATCCCCTATTTAAACCCCCCTCATTGTGGGCGGGTTTTCCAAGTGGGAACCACTCTCCACACTCAGCCGGGCCCTCTCCTTCTCCCATCTTCCACCAGCCGACAGCCAGCAGCTCCAGCTCCTCCACCAGCCGCCACCTGCTCCGCCACCTTCCCTCTTCCGTCCACCACCACTGCCCCCCAGCCGGACACCACCATCTTTCCCCAACTCCACCAGCCGACAGCCACCTACCCGCCACTCTCCCACTCCATCCGCCACTCCTCCCCATTCGGTAAGTTCCCCTAACTCCCTCAAAGCCACTCTCTACCACCTCTCCACTCTTAGCCACCCATCTTCCCTTCAGCTCAGCCCCTTTGTCGCCACCACCTAAGCCTAGCCGAACCTAGGATAACCCAAGTGGCTGGCCACTACTTAGCCACCATCTCCCATTCGGCCAACCCCCCCCCTAGGTGTCTTTTTTGGCCTTCCCACTAGCTCACCTTTTAGGTCCAGTTTCCCTAAGTACCTAACTTCCCTAGTGACCCTAAGACCCACTTGCTCAGCCACTCTAAACTCCCTACTTGGAGGCGCCGCCCACTTGCCACCGGTCCCCTTCGAGGCGTCCATCCCGCGCCCCATTTGCAGCCGGCCAGCACCCTTGGTCACATACCTTCGCGGAGCTCCCGTTTGCAGCCCAAAGCCAAGGCCACGCTCAAGCAAGACCTCTACGGACCAGCTACTCGTAAGTGTCTAAACTCGGTCTTTAGTCATACACTTGCTTGAAATTCAATTTGATACGGGGTTGTAATAACGGAGCATAGTCTCCCCCCGCTTGTAATAACGTGGCTTGGCACAACCACACACGTGCACTCTCTTAGTCGTGCACAATTTTGAACACACACGGGCCTAATCAGCCCCTAATATATATAAGTGTACGTATATATTTCATTTCCGAAGGGTTTTATTTAAGTTGGGTGCGTTGTTTTTCAATTCAATCACTCTCACACACATTGAGCTTTCGCTCTTATTTGAAAGACCCAAGTAAGGGCCGACCTATACTATTTGGGTTTCATTTCATGTCGTGTGAGTAAGTCTTTCAATTTAAACACTCTCACACACATTGAGCTTTCGCTCTTATTTGAAAGACCCAAGTAAGGGCCGACCTATACTATTTGGGTTTCATTTCATGTCGTGTGAGTAAGTCTTTCAATTTAAACACTCTCACACACATTGAGCTTTCGCTCTTATTTGAAAGACCCAAGTAAGGGCCGACCTATACTATTTGGGTTTTATTTCTTGTCGTGTGAGTAAGTCTTTCAATTCGAGCACTTTCACACACATTGAGCCTTCGCTCTTACTCCCAAGACCTTAGTCAAGGCCATACTGCAATTTATATTTGGGAATAATTTCATGTCGTGTGTGTAAGTCTTTCAATTCAAGCACGCACCCACATTGAGCCTTCGCTCTTATTTGCAAGACCCGAGTAAGGGCTCATATACATAAGATATATACATATCTCCCTTTGGTTATTTCCCTTCGGTTATTTCCCTTCGGTTATTTCCCTTCCGCTATTTCCCTTCAGTATTGTCTTTACATTTCGGGTTTTCCCTTTGGAGTAGCGTGAGTTTGCATTGCATCTACGCCATACCACGAGGTAGGACGCATATTGCATCGAAGCAACCCCCACTCGAATTCGCCCATGTAGTGGAGTGTTCATAACACACAAACTAGGCGACCCAAAAAGGGATAAAAGAAAAGACTTAGGCACGTACAAATCCACGTGATCTAAAACATGCAATCGCATCTTAAAGACCCGAAATAGACACCTCGAAACCGTTTCGTAGATTTTCTCCCCAAAAACTCGATTTTTTGCAAAAGCGTACAGACTGACCCTTGCGCATCGGTGCAAGAAGGTCTGCGACGACAAGAGCTCACTTGCTCACAGTCGCCACGTTTAGAAGTCAGTGTTAAGTATATCTTCGCTAGCTTAAGTAAGCTAGCTGGCACGCCCTATTTGTATACATAGGCCTTAGACGCACGATAAGATCCACTCCAAGCCACGAAAGAGGCGAAGAGGCGGGGATTTTCGCGCGTCTACACCTGCACAAACCGTCCGTTTCGAAACGCCATGAAGGAATAAAAAAATCAGATTTGGGTCGGATCTGGACCATATATATCCAAAGATCCAAATCCAATATCTACATCCATGGCCCACATCACCTTCTCATAAATGGAGGTGGGGCCCACAAATATTTCACCTGAAAAGCTTGGGTAGAGAGAGAAAGGGGGGTGATAAAGTATGAGTGAGAATGTTGGTAGGCTTGACTTTTGGTCAAGGGTGGGTTAACCTTGTGGGTTTAGCCTAGAGTGTGGGTTTAAGCTTGTATGCACCTACACCTAACGTGGGGCTGCACCAACTTGGACATGGCTGCAAAGGGATCAATGGACCGGCGCCAAGGGAGGTTCCTAAACCTAGCCCTAAGCTAGCCCACCTCACCTAGCCATTTCCCCTAAACCTAACCCAAACCTAGCCATCCTCACCCAAAACCGCCCCCAACCTCAGCTAGCCGACCTCACCTAGCTAGACCACCTAGACCCTAACCAACTAAGCCTAAACCCACCTTAGTGCACCTAATTAAACCCCTAACCACTAAGTCCCAACCCACCTAACTGACCTATCCTAAACCACTAACCAGCCCCCCCCTAACCGACCTACCCCAAACCATGTCCCATGCCCACCTTATTACAAATATCTAGCACATACCCCCCAACCGACCCAGCCCATTCCTAGCCTATAAATACCCCCTTTCTTGCGGGTTCCAGTCTCTCTCCTCCACTCTCACCCCCCACTCCCTCCAAGCTCCAAGGACCTGCCATTTCCACAGCCAATCCTTCCACCCGGCCACCACCTCTCCACTTCAACCGATTCCACTGCCACTCCACCACCCGGCTGCCATTCTTCTTCCACTTCCATCCGGCCACCACACTCCACCACCACCTCCTTCACGGTTAGTACCCTACCTCAACCTTATCTAACCTTTATCTTCTCTTCACCCCCTTCTTCCGAGCTGCATAGCCCATCCATCCGCCACCTAGCTCATCCATTCTCTCTCCCTTACACCCGGCTGACCTACACCATATCTCATTCACCCTCTTCAACACCACGCCTTAGCTCCTAGCTGAACCTCCTCCCTTAATCCCCCTTCTTTCCAGCCAAACACCACACCAACCTAGCCCATCCACCTGCCACTTCACCCCCTGGCCAGCACCCCTACCTGTCGTGCCTTCCACTCGGCCAGCATCAAGACGCCATACCATGAGTTAGGATGCAATTTCCCTTTTGCAATTTCCCTTTTGCAATTTACATTACGTCATTTCCCTTATGCATTGTCTTTCAATTCGGGTTTTCCCTTTGGAGTTGTGTGAGTTTGCATTGCATATTCGCCATACCACGAGTTAGGATGCATATTGCATCAAAGCAAGCCCCACACTCCTGTGCAAAAATCGCCCAACTTAGGTCAATTGCGCACACACCTAGTTGGCCCTAAAAAGCATAAAAGAGAAAGACATAGGCACGTGCAAATCCCATGTGAAATAAAACTTGCAATCATACAAACAAAGCCCAAACACTTTGGGTATTTTTCAAAGAGGTTTGTTTAAAACGACTTTTCCAAGCGTACAGACTGACCCTTGCACATCGGTGCAAGAAGGTCTGCGACGAAAAGAGCTCACTTGCTCACAGTCGCCCCGATAGAGTCAGATTTCAAAACTTACTTCGCTAGCTCGAGTAAGCTAGCTAGCGCCCTTGTCATAAAAATGACTTAGACACACGAAAAGGTTCACTTCGGGCATAAGAACCAGAAGTGAGAAATTTTCCGTGTCTACAATACTCACACAGTTGAACCTTAAAACCCAAATCTAAAAGACATAGCGGAAGGGAAATACAACTATATATATATGGGCCCAAAGGTCGCCAACGTGTGCGTGTGTGTTGTGTGTATATGTAAAGACAACTCACATGACTTGGAATGTAAAACCCAAATTGAATTGCAATACGGCTATTATTAGAGTCTTGGGAGTAAGAGCGAAGGCTCAATGTGTGTGATTGTGGAATTGAAAGACCACACACACGACTTGAATATAAACACACGCAGCTGAACCTATATAAATAAAGCTATATCTTAGGGGCTGTCAAGGCCTGTGTGTGTGCTTGTGTGTCATACATCAATATTACATCTTGGGGGGAGACTACGCTCCATTATTACAACCCCATACCAAAATTTAATTGAATATAAAGCAAGTTAATGTAATAGACCAAGTTTAGACACTTACATGTAGCTGGTCCATCTTCAACTTGCTTGGATTTGGACTTGTGATTCGCCTTAGGCAGCCATGAGGAGCTCCTTGGGTAGCTTGAGAGAGGCTGGGATTCGGGTATGTTTTGGGACAGGTAGGGGTGCTGGATGGCTAGTTTATGGGTGCTTTAGGGAAGGTAGGTTGGGTGTTAAGGTGCTAAGGTGATAGGCCGGGTGGAGTTGGAGTGGGGTATGGTGATGGGGTGCTGCTGCTTTGGGGAAGCCGGGTGGAAGGAAGGATGACAAGTGGTGCTGTTGGCTGGGAAGGAGGCAGCAGGTGGTGTTGGTGCTGGGGCAGGTGTTGGGTGGTGCTCAATTGGGAGGGAGAGAGGTGCTGGCCAGCTTAGGGGAGCTGGATGGAAGGGAGAGATGGAGCTGTCTCGGTCCTGGCCGAATGGGAATGGAGGGAGGATGATGAAGTGAGATGGAGCTCCTCACCAAATGTGAGAGGGGTTCCCATGAGTGCTGGCCGAATGGGAAGGGAGGATGAGTACTGGGGGGATAAGGGAGCTAGGTTGGTTGGGTTGGGGGCCAAATATTTTTATTTAGGTGGGCTGGGATATATTATGGGCTAGATATTTTATGGTTTAGGATGGGGTGGCTGTAGCTAGGCTAGGCCGGTTTAGGGAAATATGGTGGGCTGGGCTAGTGGTTTGGGGAAGGTCGGTTAGGTGGGTTGGGTTTAGTTGGTTAGGGACTTAGTTAGGTGAACTAAGGTTAGCTTAGGGCTAGTTGGTTAGGGTCTAGGTGGTCCAGCTAGGTGAGGTCGGCTAGGTGAAGTGGGTGTGGTTTTGGGTGAGAAGGGCTAGGTCTAGGCTAGGTTTGGGTTAGGTTTAGGAAAGATGGCTAGGTGAGATAGGCTAACTTAGGGCTAGGTTTAGGAACCACCTCTTGGAGTCGGTCCACTACTTTAGTTGCAGCCATATCCAAGTTGGTGCAGCCCTAGGTCAAGTGTAGGTGCATACAAGCTTGAACCCACACTCTTGGTTAAACCCACAAGGCTAACCCACTTTGACCAAAAAAAGTCAAGCCTACCAACTTTCTCACTCTTACTTTATGGCCCTTTTCTCTCTCTACCCAAGCCTTCCAAGAGCATCCAGGTGAACTTTTGTGGGCCCCCCACCCCCATTTATGGGGAGGTGAAGTGGGCCATGGATATAGATATTGGATTTGGATCTTGGGATCCAAATCCAAATCCAAATATATTTTGGGTTTGGGTTTGGATCTGGATATATATGGTCCAAATCCGATCCAAATTTGATTTTTTTTATTTCTTCATGGTGTTTCGAAACGGACGGTTTGTGCGGGGCCTGACTTCATCAGTACTCCATCTTGCATTGGGTCTTCGCCAACATTTTCGTCCAATCTACTTCTCACCTTCGGGATTTCATTTTGATCATATTTTTTATATTTGGGGCTTGGATGTCTGAGAATTTGGGGATGCTTTTGACATGAGAGTTGATATGTCGGGCTTGAAGTATGCTTTGGGTCTGGGCTCTCCTTTGCCTTTTCGATCTGCTTTTATCAGGCCAGGAGGCTTTTGGGGCTTTTTCACCCGTTTTTGTGGTTGCTTTTGATCAAGCTGTACCTGTTGGATTCAGCTCTTTACAAAATTGGGACTTGGCCCAAGTATAAGATATTTTATATCAAAATGGGGTTTTATACAAAATTTGGAGCTTTTACAACTCCTGGGTTTTCGAAAACTAAAAATCTTGTCTTGAAAAGGGGATTTTAAAACTAGGTGTGTTTTATGAAAATCATAGAATTTTGGGGTGTTTACACACGCCATCCATACCCCATCATCCTCATTGCATTCCGTGGTCAATCCCTGGCCATTCACCATGTGGGCGTTTGACATCATAGGACCAATATTTCCTCATGCATCAAATGGGCATAGGTTCATACTCGCAGCCACCGAATACTTTTCCAAGTGGGTTGAAGCTACCTCCCAGACCAATGTTCAGGGGCAACATGTAGTAGCATTCATTAGGAAAAATATTCTGGCTCGCTTTGGGGTTCCAAAGGACTTAGTGTCCGACAATGGTACCCCCTTCAAAAACGAGAGGAGGGTTAAGTTATGTAACACGTATGGCATAACTCACCACTTCTCATCACCCTACTACCCTCAAGGCAATGGCCAAGCCGAAGTCACAAATAACACTCTCATAAGCATTATTAAGAAGACTTTAGAGAAGGGTAGGACGTGGCATGAGAAGCTGGATGAAGCCTTATGGGCTTATAGGACTTCCATCCGAACTCCCACAAATGCCACGCCATTTGAGTTGGTCTATGGCACAAATGCCATTCTCTCCATTCATACCAAAATTCATTCATTTCATACATCCATTGCACTTGACCTTCCCCTAGAGATGCTTCAACATGCTAGGATGGCCGAACTTGACTTATTAGATGAGCGAAGGCTCCTTGCCATGGATCATGCACATGCATACCGGCAAAGGATAGCCCGACATTATGAGAAGCATATGAGACCTCGCCACTTCAAAGTGGGAGACCTTGTGCTCAAAATCATCTAATATCGTGGCCCACATCCACTTGGAAAGTGGCGGCCCAAGTGGGATGGCCCTTATGTTGTGCATTGAACCACCACAAACAATGCATATTGGCTAATCGATGTTGAGGGTAGGAACTTAGCCCACCCTATGAATGCTCAATTTTTGAAAAAATACCATGTGTAGGGTCTAAGCTAAGCCCTATATTTCAATAATATTTTAAAAACCTCCTTTTTGAAACTTCGTGAGTGAGGATCAAAGCAAATCATACAACCCTGAATGAGAGACTCGATTGCTTGTGAAAGAGCAGAGTTTTCCAAAACCAATGAGTCATGTTTCAAAAATCCTTCTTCTTACAAACGAAGGCCTGATTCAAAATAGCAAGATACTTGCAAGTAATACGTGCTATTTCTAATTAGGCTGATCTGGGATGAATCGAGTAGATCCTTGGGATAAGTCCTCCCCCGTTTCTCTTCTCTTTCCCAAAAGGAAAACTTGGCCAAAAAGAAAAGGGAAATCCCTGTAAAGTCTCTTTCCCAAGAGAAAGGCCAATTAAAAGAAAAATCATGTATTCTATGGAAAAGAGGGAATAAAGAAAAAATACTCCCAAAGGGAGACCCTCTACGAAAAAAACAAAAAAACTGCCAAAAAGCTCAAAAAGAGCAGTTTTTCGCCTCTATGTCTTAAACCACGGGACACTCCAAAAGGGACTGTAGACACGCGGAAATTTCTGACCCCGGGCTTCTTAGGGCCTAGAGCGAACCTTTCTGCATCTACGTTCGTTTTTATGAAAAAGGGTGTGCCAACTAGCTTACTCAAACTAGCGAAGTAAGTTTTCGTAATATCTGACTTGTTTGGGGTGATTGTGGGCAAGTGGGTTCTTTTCGTCGTAGACCTTCTTGGACCGATGCGCAAGGGTCAGTCTGTACGCTTTAAAAAAGTCGATTTTGAGCAAACATAACTGTAGACGCGCGAAAATCCCCGCCTCTTCACCTCTTTCGTGGCTTGGAGTGGATCTTATCGTGCGTCTAAGGCCTATGTATACAAATAGGGCGTGCCAGCTAGCTTACTTAAGCTAGCGAAGATATACTTAACACTGACTTCTAAACGTGGCGACTGTGAGCAAGTGAGCTCTTGTCGTCGCAGACCTTCTTGCACCGATGCGCAAGGGTCAGTCTGTACGCTTTTGCAAAAAATCGAGTTTTTGGGGAGAAAATCTACGAAACGGTTTCGAGGTGTCTATTTCGGGTCTTTAAGATGCGATTGCATGTTTTAGATCACGTGGATTTGTACGTGCCTAAGTCTTTTCTTTTATCCCTTTTTGGGTCGCCTAGTTTGTGTGTTATGAACACTCCACTACATGGGCGAATTCGAGCGGGGGTTGCTTCGATGCAATATGCGTCCTACCTCGTGGTATGGCGTAGATGCAATGCAAACTCACGCTACTCCAAAGGGAAAACCCGAAATGTAAAGACAATACTGAAGGGAAATAGCGGAAGGGAAATAACCGAAGGGAAATAACCGAAGGGAAATAACCGAAGGGAGATATGTATATATCTTATGTATATGAGCCCTTACTCGGGTCTTGCAAATAAGAGCGAAGGCTCAATGTGGGTGCGTGCTTGAATTGAAAGACTTACACACACGACATGAAATTAAACCCAAATATAAATTGCAGTATGGCCTTGACTAAGGTCTTGGGAGTAAGAGCGAAGGCTCAATGTGTGTGAAAGTACTCGAATTGAAAGACTTACTCACACGACAAGAAATAAAACCCAAATAGTATAGGTCGGCCCTTACTTGGGTCTTTCAAATAAGAGCGAAAGCTCAATGTGTGTGAGAGTGTTTAAATTGAAAGACTTACTCACACGACATGAAATGAAACCCAAATAGTATAGGTCGGCCCTTACTTGGGTCTTTCAAATAAGAGCGAAAGCTCAATGTGTGTGAGAGTGTTTAAATTGAAAGACTAACTCACACGACATGAAATGAAACCCAAATAGTATAGGTCGGCCCTTACTTGGGTCTTTCAAATAAGAGCGAAAGCTCAATGTGTGTGAGAGTGATTGAATTGAAAAACAACGCACCCAACTTAAATAAAACCCTTCGGAAATGAAATATATACGTACACTTATATATATTAGGGGCTGATTAGGCCCGTGTGTGTTCAAAATTGTGCACAACTAAGAGAGTGCACGTGTGTGGTTGTGCCAAGCCACGTTATTACAAGCGGGGGGAGACTATGCTCCGTTATTACAACCCCGTATCAAATTGAATTTCAAGCAAGTGTATGACTAAAGACCGAGTTTAGACACTTACGAGTAGCTGGTCCGTAGAGGTCTTGCTTGAGCGTGGCCTTGGCTTTGGGCTGCAAACGGGAGCTCCGCGAAGGTATGTGACCAAGGGTGCTGGCCGGCTGCAAATGGGGCGCGGGATGGACGCCTCGAAGGGGACCGGTGGCAAGTGGGCGGCGCCTCCAAGTAGGGAGTTTAGAGTGGCTGAGCAAGTGGGTCTTAGGGTCACTAGGGAAGTTAGGTACTTAGGGAAACTGGACCTAAAAGGTGAGCTAGTGGGAAGGCCAAAAAAGACACCTAGGGGGGGGGTTGGCCGAATGGGAGATGGTGGCTAAGTAGTGGCCAGCCACTTGGGTTATCCTAGGTTCGGCTAGGCTTAGGTGGTGGCGACAAAGGGGCTGAGCTGAAGGGAAGATGGGTGGCTAAGAGTGGAGAGGTGGTAGAGAGTGGCTTTGAGGGAGTTAGGGGAACTTACCGAATGGGGAGGAGTGGCGGATGGAGTGGGAGAGTGGCGGGTAGGTGGCTGTCGGCTGGTGGAGTTGGGGAAAGATGGTGGTGTCCGGCTGGGGGGCAGTGGTGGTGGACGGAAGAGGGAAGGTGGCGGAGCAGGTGGCGGTTGGTGGAGGAGCTGGAGCTGCTGGCTGTCGGCTGGTGGAAGATGGGAGAAGGAGAGGGCCCGGCTGAGTGTGGAGAGTGGTTCCCACTTGGAAAACCCGCCCACAATGAGGGGGGTTTAAATAGGGGATGGGTAGGTCGTTTAGGGCTGGGTTGTGGGTAGTGGTTAGGTGGTTTAGGTAGGGTAGTATGTAGATAAGGTGGGCTGGATGGGGTTGGGCCAGATATTTTAAAACTAGGTGTTTGGGAAAATCGTGGGCTAAGGGTGGTTTAGGGCTAGGCTAGGTGGTTGGGTTTTAGGGTGAGGTTTAGTGAGCTAGGTTAGGTGGTTTAGGCTAGGTTTAGGCTAGGATTAAGGAAATTAATCTAGGTTTAGGGAAGGATTAGGGGAGTGGGTTAGGTGATTAGGTTGGGATTAGGCCGAGATTAGGGAAGTGGGTTAGGTGATTAGGTTCAGATTAGGGGTGGATTAGGGGTTTAGGCTAGGTTTAGGCATTTTGGGTTAGGTTTAGGTGAAGGAGCTCCCTTAGCATGGCCCATAGACCTTGATCACCCCATGTTGGTGCAGCCCTAGGTTAGGTTTTAGCTAATTACAAGCTTAAACCCACTCAATTAGGCTAACCCACATGATTAACCCAAACTTGACACACAAGTCAAGCTTAATACAACACTCTTGATATTTTTCACCCCCACTCTCTCTCATGCCCAATATCCCACGTGAATTTCAAGTGGGCCCCACCTCCATTTATGAGAAGGTGATGTGGGCCATGGATATGGATATTGGATTGGATCTCTAGATCCAAATCCAAATCCAAGTCCACATATGGGTTTGGATTGGAATCTGGATATATATGGTCCAGATCCAATCCAAACTGAACTCTGACTCCCTCGAGCTGGGTTCGAAACGGACGATTCGTGCGGGGCCTGACAGCATCAGTACTCCGTCTGCGTTGGGTCTTCGCCAACATGGTCGTCCGCCTCCGTTTCTGCCTTCCGGAGATGACTTCAAAGGCTATTTTGATAAGAACAGGGTCTTGGACGTTCGAGATCCTGGGGTGTGAATCAGATACAAGAGTTGCTGCACCGGGCTCGACAGGTGCTCCGGTTCCGGGCTCTTCTTGGCTCTCCTGGTCCTGTCTTGATCAGGCCAAGCCACTTCGGGGTTTCAAAACATGTTTTAAAAGGGTTTTCAAAAGCTAGATCATATGTTTTTGAAAGATAAAGTTTAAAACATATATACAGGGTTGTTTGGAAGGCTCCTGGGTTTCCAAACTCAAAATGGCCCTTTGGGGCTGCTTGTATAAAACCAGATGGATTTTGAGAAATTCGTGGGATTTCGGGGTGTTTACAGATGCCCCTCTTTGGCCTTGTCCAAATAGATTTGGATAAGGGCAAAGATGACAAACACCCCTTTTAATGTCTCCCTAGATCTAGCCACGAAGAATATGGGATCGTCCCATTTTAACAAAATCTCAATTTTACAAACACTGGTAGGAGGAGATATCACGCCAAAGGGTTCACTTATGGAATCTGGTCCTAAATGGGATCATGTTCATGCAAGTACCATGCGTGGAATGCAGATGACATGGGTGTGGTGCCAAAAGTGGCGACCTCCCAGAGACCAGATGTAGTCGAACTCTAGAGACTTACAAGGTCTCTTGCTCCAAGTGAGCAAAAACCCTATGTTGTTCGATGTTCGGTTTTAAAACTTATTTACAAAAGCTATTTACAAAAGGGACAACTGTCTTGAGTCTCGATCCTAAGGATCTCGAGCTCTTCGTGCTTGCCCTTGTTTGAGTCTTAACACTCGCTTATCTAGCGGAGGTTTTGTAAGAAAACAAGCTTCATTTCAAATTCCTACGCCTTACTCGAAACGTCGAATTCTCAAACAAGATGAAATTCAAGTAAGTAAATCCTATTTTTACTTTAGGATTCCTTGAAATGAACCATGCTTTAGCTTGGGATAAGCCAGGGATGGGAAAGAGATACCACGGTCCCTTCTGAAGCGTCCCGTGGTTTAAGGCATAGAAGGCGGAAAACTGCTCTTTTTGAGCTTTTTGGCCTCTTTTTCCTTTTTTTTCCATAGAGGGTCTCCCTTTGGGAGTATTTTTTCTTTAATCCCTCTTTTTTTATAAGAGAATCGATTTTTCTTTTTGAAGTCTGGTTTCTTTCTTTTGGAAAGAGACTCTAAATGGGAAATTCCCTTTTGTTTTGGGCCTTTGTTTTCCTTTTGGAAGGAGAAGAGAAGAGGAGAGGACTTATCCCAAGCCTACACTCGATCCATTCCAGATCAGCCTATTTAGAAATAGCACGTACTACTTGCAAGTATCTTGCTATGTTGAACTAGGCCCTTCTTTGTAAGATGAAGGATTTTGAAATGCAACCACGATTTTGAAAACTCCACTCTTTCACAAGTGTGAATTCTCTCACTTAGGGTCACACGAGTTCGCCTTTGCACCTTATTCACATGTCTCAGGGCAGCTATCCCTCTAAAATTTTCGAAAACTGGAATTTAATCCAGATCCTACACATGATACTTCTTTAAGTATTGAATATTGATAGGATCTGCTAAATTCCTACCTTCTACATCGATCAACCAATATGAATTGTTCGTAGTGGTTGCTCGTACAACATAGGGTCCATCCCAGTTGGGGCGCCACTTGCCTAGGGGGTGTGGGCCACGATGGTGGATGGTTTTCAGGACCAGATCTCCCACTTCAAAGTGGCGAGGTCTCATGTGTTTGCTATAATGTCGGGCTATCCTTTGCCGGTATGCACGAGCATGATCCATGGCAAGGAGTCGCCTCTCATCTAGCAAATCTAGTTCGGCCATCCTAGCATGTTGAAGCGTCTCTAGGGGGAGGTCGAGTGCAATGGATGTATGGAATGAATGCAGTTGGGTATGAATGGGAAGAATGGCGTTTGTGCCATAGACTAATTCGAATGGTGTGGCATTCGTGGGAGTCCGGATGGAAGTCCTATAAGCCCATAAGGCTTCATCCAGCTTCTCATGCCACCTCCTACCCTTCTCTAAGGTCTTCTCAATGATACCAATGAGAGTCTTGTTTGTGGCTTAGGCTTGGCCGTTGCCTTGAGGGTAGTAGGGCGAGGAGAAGTGGTGAGTTATGCCATACGTGTTGCACAACTTAACCATCCGCTCGTTCTTGAATGGGGTACCATTATCAGACACAAGGTCTCGTGGAACCCCAAATCGAGCCAAGATATTCCTCCGGATGAAAGCCACCACATGTTGCCCCATTACATTCGTTAGGGAAATGGCTTCCACCCACTTGGAGAAATACTCCGTGGCTGCTAAAATAAAACGATGCCCATTCGAGGCCTTTGGAAATATGGGGCCTACAATGTCAAACGCCCACATGGTAAATGGCCAGGGGCTGACCACAGAATGCAATGCAGATGAAGGGATATGAATGGCGTGCCCATGCACTTGACATGGATGACACTTTCTAACATGATCGTGACAATCCTTTTTCAGGGTGGACCAAAAATAACCCCCTCTAAGTATTTTCATCGCCATCATGTTGGCATTAACATGACCTCCACATTCTCCGTCGTGGAACTCGTGCATCACTATCCTAGCCTCCTCTAGGTCGATACACCTAAGCAGAATGCCGGTAAAACTCTTTTTGTATAAGACCCCACCCAGAATGGTGTATCGGGTCGAAATCTTACGAATGAATGCCCTATCTTTGGATGTGGCATCCTCGGTGAATCCCCCATTTTCTAAAAATTGTTTTATGTCATAGAACCAGGGTTTTTCAATAGACTCTGGGTTGTTTTGGCAAATATCCAAGTCGTGTGTGGATGGATGGGGCGCATGCCATATTTCCAAAGATCTGGTCCCTGAAATGGGATCGACCTTCAGGGCTGAACCCAAGGAAGAGAGGGCATCGGCGATGCCATTGTCCTCTCTTCCCACGTGTGTGAGCTTACACGACTGGAAGGAGTGGACCAATCGAGTGGCCAACTCGTGATATGGAAGTAGTTTCTCATTACGTACTTGCCAAATTTTTAAAACCTGGTTTATGACAAGGAGCGAATCTCCAAAGACCTCGATGCATGATGCCCCTAGAGTTTTCGAAATCCTTAAGCCTTGTATGAGTGCTTCATACTCAGCTATGTTGTTGGAACATTCGAAATCTAAGCGGACCGCTATGGGAATCTCGCCCTTTTCAGGGGAGATTAGGATGATCCCGGCACCAGCCCCTCGTTGGTTTCGTGCCCCGTCGAAGTGCATCTTCCACACTTGGTTTTCAAAAGAATTTGCCAAAATGTGGTTTTGAAAATGGTTTTGCAATATGCCTTCATCAGGCATTTCGACAAGAGTGGGATATGCGTCCTCCAAGGGGAAGTCAGCCACGTAATCTGCTAGGGCTTGCCCCTTAACGGAGATCTGGTGATGGTATTTTAGATCATACTCCATTAGAAGGAGTTGCCATTTGCCCAATCTACCTGTGAGAATGGGTTTTTCGAACAAGTGCTTGATTGGATCAAGCTTGGACACTATCCAGATCTCATGATCTAGGAAGTAGTGTCTGAATTTCTGGCAGGCCCAGACTAGGGCCAAGCATGTCTTCTCCATGGCTTGATAATTTCGTTCATAAGCCAAGAGAGTTTTCGAAATATAGTAGATGGCATACTCCTTATGGGTGTCATCCTCGTATTGAGCCAATAGGGCTCCTAAAGCGTTTACATGCACGGAGATGTACAATAAAAGCGGTTTTCCTTGTTTTGGAGGATTCAAAACGGGGGGATTAACTAAGTATGCCTTTAGTCTCTCGAAGGACTTTTGGCATTCGTCATCCCATAAGAATTTCGTACCCTTCCTCAACAGTTTGTTGAAGGGTTCGCATCTAGTTGCCAGATTCGATATGAATCGGCGCACAGATTGTAATCGACCCTGGAGGCTACGGACTTGGGTGAGATTGGAGGGTGGAGCCATGTCTATGATGGCTCGACACTTAGAGGGGTCGACTTCTATTCCCCTTTGGCTCACCATAAAGCCTAGAAGCTTTCCTGATTCTACCCCGAACACACATTTTTGAGGGTTTAGCTTTACTTTGTAAAGCCTAAGCCTTTCGAAAATTTTTTGTAAACATTCGATATGGGTGCATCGGGTTTTGGATTTTGCCAAGAGATCATCTACATACACTTCTACAAGCTCGTGAATTTGATCATGGAAGATCGTGTTCATGGCTCGTTGGTATGTTGCGCCGACATTTTTCAAACCAAAGGGCATGACTGTATAGCAGTACGTGCCCCATGGGGTTGTGAAGACGGTCTTACCCTGATCTCGTGGGCTTAGTTTGATTTGATTATAGCCTGAATAGCCATCCATAAATGAAAACATTTCATGATTTGCAGTACTATCGACTATCAAATCTATGTTTGGTAAAGGATAATTATCCTTTGGAGTGGCTTTATTCAAGTTTCTGAAATCGATGCATATTCGAATTTTCCCATTGGTTTTTCGAACTACAACGATATTTGACAACCAATCAGAATACGCAATGGGTTTTATAAATCCGGCTTTTAGCAGATCTTCTAAACCCTCTTTGACTTGCGTGTGTACATTCGGGTGTATTTTCCTAAGCTTCTGCTTTATTGGTTTTACACCTACATCTAAGGGAAGACGATGCTCGACTATGCTGGGATCTATGCCCGGCATGTCTTCATACGTCCATGCAAACACATCCAAATAGGTCCGTAGAAATGCAATGAATGCTAACTTTTCAGTTTCATGCAAGCATGCGCCTATTTTGATGGTTTTGGGATTGGAATCATCCCCTAGGTTCACCTCTACGAAATCTCCTCCTACTGATTGGGAAGGTTTTTCAAAATCGAGAATTCTATGAAATTCTGGGAGCTCAGAAGTGGGATCTTCCTCAAGGGGATCCACTTCTGGGCTTCGATCATTCTCGTGGACTTTAGACCCGAGGGAACTTGATGCGTGGTTTTCAAAATAACCTGGTTTTGTACTTGGATTTTCAAGTGATTTCGAAATTTTTGGTCTGGCTATGCAGACGACGTTTCTTTCGAAATCCTTTTCTTTCGCCAAAGTTATACCAGGAGCAGCTATGTACAAAATCTTTTTGGTATTTTCCAAATTTTCGATTTTTTTGGGTTTTTGTAAAACAAGAACTTTGGGAACTATACAAAGCACACTTTTTTCGAGTTTTTGCTTTTCCATTGTTTTTGGTTTTTCTTGTTTTTCGATTTTTTTCATTTTAAGTTTTCAAATGTTTTTGGTATTTTTAGAAACAGGGATCTTCCGTCATACCTACAAAGGGAAAACACTATGGGTTAGACTCGGAACAGGAGGTCAAAACCATAGGTCTCTTCTAAGACAGGCTCCGGGGCACCCTTGACCCAGGTGGTCACAGGGGGTGGCTCCGGCGGTATTCGGGGAGTATAGCCGATCCCATATCGGCTTGGGTTGGCCCTAGGAAGGATGGGCTCTAGGAGACCCTGGTTTTGTGCCCCTAGACTCTGGTAGGGCGTGTAGCCCATGTTCAATAACATGTTCCACGACCTTTTGTTTTTTGAAAAGATGGGATATAAGTCGTGGTCCTGGAACATGCTATCGTCCATATTAGGCTCGTAGGGCCTTTTGTCCAGGGGTTTTGGAAATAGGGAACGCTTGGGTTTTCCTAGGAGGATTAGAGTCGGGAGGGGGCCTGTTTTGGGCGGCCCCTTCACACATACAACCTTCCTAGGGTTGTTCAACACGAGCCGAGGTGGCTCGACCATAATTTGCCCCAGGTTAGCCTCGTGGGCCTAGGAGCTCGATAAACAAGGGGAGTTTATGATCCCCTGAAGCTGTGGGTGACTCTCACCTAGGATCACTACGACTTGGTCCCTAAAAGGGATCTTGACACACTTGTGGAAGGTGGATGGCACAGCGCACAAACTGTGTATCCAGGGTCTTCCCAGCAACAGGTTATAATGGGGGTGGATGTCCAAGACATGGAACACCCCCGTGTGTTCGATCCCTCCCGTTTCCATTGGGAGTTCGATGGATCCTAAAGGCCTAGACGCATTCCCATCGTATCCAGTGATAACGATGGGGCTTGGGTTCACTGAAGTCAAGGTGACTCCGATTTTGTACGCCACGTGAAGTGGAAGGATGTTGAGCCCTCCTCCACCATCGACTAGGCACCTGTCCAGAGAGTGGTTGTTTAGAACCACCTCGATATGCAGGGCCTGGTTATGGGTTTCGTAGGGTCTATCTACATCATCTTCCGAAAAGGTGATGGGCGATTTTGCTCCTAATAAAGCCACTTGGGCAGACAAGGACTCCGGACTTATGTTCGAATCAACCTTGGCCCTTTCTAGAATTTTCTCTAAGACAAGTCTATGCCTAGGCGAGGTTTTGATAAGCTCTAGGATAGACATGTGAATAGGAATCTTTGAAAGGTGGTTTTCGAAATCATAAGGATTTAGGATGATTTTGTCCTTATCTGCTTTTGGCAGACCACTAGGGATACATGCTTTTGAGGGGCCAGGCACACTGACCACCTTTTGAGCACCTTGAAGGTGCGGGGGTTGGTAGATCCTCCCGGATCTAGTGACTTCCCCCACGACCAGCCTAGGGTTCGCGCTAAACTTGGCTCTAAGGATGAGCTGAGGAGAACCTTGGATTTTCAAAACTGGTTTTGTCGGGGTTTCCACTTTTGGTGGTCCCCGAATGACGACTTGGGCGGGCCTCTTGTATAATACAAGGATGGGCGCACAAGCAGGTCGACCAGGTTCGGGCTTTCGCGCTAGTTCCTTGGAAATGGTGAGGGTACATACCTCCTTTCCTTTCCCACTGCCACTGGCGTGTTTGGGAAAGGGTTCCTTGAAGATAGCTTGAGGTGGCTCAGATTCCGCAGTGACCTGGAGCCGGCCCTCCGCTATCAAGTTCTCAATTTTATTTAGAAGAGAGAAGCACCGTTTGGTATCATGGCCTTTGAGCCGATGATACTTGCAAAATCGGTTTAAATACCCCCCTTTGGACGTGACTCCTTCGGGGATTTCAGGGAGTTCAATCATGCCCTGGGCAAGTAAGAGGTCTAGGACCTCCGACACAGGTTGCCCCAGCGGAGTGTACTCCCGTTTTTCAATTGGTTTTGAAAAATTGCGTTCTCTCTTATTTTCTATTTTTTCAAAATTTTTAGAAGTGCCCGCCATGCCTGGATCCACCCGGACATTGGCGATTTTATGGGGCTTTGCCCCTTTGTCCGTTGTGGGCAGCCCATATGCGATGGGCTTTTCCACACGTGTTTTGGGAACGGCACTTCCTTTCCATAAGTGGTCGTATGTCCCTTTTCGCAAGTTGGTTTCGAAAAGGGAGGCCTTTTTGATCAACTTATGGAAAGTTGAAATCTCATGGAGCGAGAGAAGGGTTTTTAACTCGCTTTTGAAATTATCCAGGATGAGCATTACTGCGCATCCTTCGGATATAGGCTCTCGCACTTGGCCTAAAAGAGACCTCCATCTTATAATGAAGGCATGCACGTCTTCGTTCATGCCTTGCTTTGTATCCCTTAAGGTATTCAGGGTTGGCGTGACTTCCACGTTGTGTACAAATCTTTGCATGAAGCAGTTCGCTAACTCTTCAAAAGTAGCGAACTGGCTTAAGTCGTAGGAAGCCAGCCATTTGGCAGCTGTGCCTTTAAGGGATAGAGGGAACCAATACACCCATTTCATCGAGTCCTTTTTCTTCTTATGGGCTCGATGTGAGAAAAGCTGCAAGTGAGACCTATGGTCTCCCATGCCATCATACCGATGGAAGTTCGGTATTTCATCGTCACTGTCTGTTTCGTAATCCATAGGAAGGAAATCAGACAGGGCGTAGCTTCTTTTCTCTTTATTTTGCCCTTTCAGCAGTTGCTGTAGGGCTTTACGGTCCTTTTGTGTGAAGGACTCGTGGTATTGGTTGCCTTCCATTACGGAGGCCTCTTTTTGCTTGCGAGGTTTTTCATTTTTCTTTTTAGGCCTTTGTTCACCGTTTGATGAACATGAATCGCCTACTTCAGCCTCTTGGCTGAGAGCATCGATTTTGGCCTCAAATTCCCTTCTCAAGTCCTCGATTTCATCTAGTTTTATTTTGTTTTTGAAAATCCTCCTAGAGTGAGAACTTGATGCGCATGAGCCTTGGCTCGACACTTCACTTGGATTGGATTTTGACATGCTTTTCAAGCTTTTTCAAAATTTCCTAAGTAAAAGCAAAGAAAACAAGTTAAAACGACACCTTTATAAAATTTTCGCAAGACTTCTACAAGTAAACTCGATTTTTGAAAAGGCTCACGTCCCACCGGGCGTGCCAATCTCTGTAGACGCGCGAAAATCCCCGCCTCTTCGCCTCTTTCGTGGCTTGGAGTGGATCTTATCCTGCGTCTAAGGCCTATGTATACAAATAGGGCGTGCCAGCTAGCTTACTTAAGCTAGCGAAGATATACTTAACACTGACTTCTAAACGTGGCGACTGTGAGCAAGTGAGCTCTTGTCGTCGCAGACCTTCTTGCACCGATGCGCAAGGGTCAGTCTGTACGCTTTTGCAAAAAATCGAGTTTTTGGGGAGAAAATCTACGAAACGGTTTCGAGGTGTCTATTTCATGTTTTAGATCACGTGGATTTGTACGTGCCTAAGTCTTTTCTTTTATCCCTTTTTGGGTCGCCTAGTTTGTGTGTTATGAACACTCCACTACATGGGCGAATTCGAGCGGGGGTTGCTTCGATGCAATATGCGTCCTACCTCGTGGTATGGCGTAGATGCAATGCAAACTCACGCTACTCCAAAGGGAAAACCCGAAATGTAAAGACAATACTGAAGGGAAATAGCGGAAGGGAAATAACCGAAGGGAAATAACCGAAGGGAGATATGTATATATCTTATGTATATGAGCCCTTACTCGGGTCTTGCAAATAAGAGCGAAGGCTCAATGTGGGTGCGTGCTTGAATTGAAAGACTTACACACACGACATGAAATTAAACCCAAATATAAATTGCAGTATGGCCTTGACTAAGGTCTTGGGAGTAAGAGCGAAGGCTCAATGTGTGTGAAAGTGCTCGAATTGAAAGACTTACTCACACGACAAGAAATAAAACCCAAATAGTATAGGTCGGCCCTTACTTGGGTCTTTCAAATAAGAGCGAAAGCTCAATGTGTGTGAGAGTGTTTAAATTGAAAGACTTACTCACACGACATGAAATGAAACCCAAATAGTATAGGTCGGCCCTTACTTGGGTCTTTCAAATAAGAGCGAAAGCTCAATGTGTGTGAGAGTGTTTAAATTGAAAGACTTACTCACACGACATGAAATGAAACCCAAATAGTATAGGTCGGCCCTTACTTGGGTCTTTCAAATAAGAGCGAAAGCTCAATGTGTGTGAGAGTGATTGAATTGAAAAACAACGCACCCAACTTAAATAAAACCCTTCGGAAATGAAATATATACGTACACTTATATATATTAGGGGCTTATTAGGCCCGTGTGTGTTCAAAATTGTGCACGACTAAGAGAGTGCACGTGTGTGGTTGTGCCAAGCCACGTTATTACAAGCGGGGGGAGACTATGCTCCGTTATTACAACCCCGTATCAAATTGAATTTCAAGCAAGTGTATGACTAAAGACCGAGTTTAGACACTTACGAGTAGCTGGTCCGTAGAGGTCTTGCTTGAGCGTGGCCTTGGCTTTGGGCTGCAAACGGGAGCTCCGCGAAGGTATGTGACCAAGGGTGCTGGCCGGCTGCAAATGGGGCGCAGGATGGACGCCTCGAAGGGGACCGGTGGCAAGTGGGCGGCGCCTCCAAGTAGGGAGTTTAGAGTGGCTGAGCAAGTGGGTCTTAGGGTCACTAGGGAAGTTAGGTACTTAGGGAAACTGGACCTAAAAGGTGAGCTAGTGGGAAGGCCAAAAAAGACACCTAGGGGGGGGGTTGGCCGAATGGGAGATGGTGGCTAAGTAGTGGCCAGCCACTTGGGTTATCCTAGGTTCGGCTAGGCTTAGGTGGTGGCGACAAAGGGGCTGAGCTGAAGGGAAGATGGGTGGCTAAGAGTGGAGAGGTGGTAGAGAGTGGCTTTGAGGGAGTTAGGGGAACTTACCGAATGGGGAGGAGTGGCGGATGGAGTGGGAGAGTGGCGGGTAGGTGGCTGTTGGCTGGTGGAGTTGGGGAAAGATGGTGGTGTCCGGCTGGGGGGCAGTGGTGGTGGACGGAAGAGGGAAGGTGGCGGAGCAGGTGGCGGCTGGTGGAGGAGCTGGAGCTGCTGGCTGTCGGCTGGTGGAAGATGGGAGAAGGAGAGGGCCCGACTGAGTGTGGAGAGTGGTTCCCACTTGGAAAACCCGCCCACAATGAGGGGGGTTTAAATAGGGGATGGGTAGGTCGGTTAGGGCTGGGTTGTGGGTAGTGGTTAGGTGGTTTAGGTAGGGTAGTATGTAGATAAGGTGGGCTGGATGGGGTTGGGCCAGATATTTTAAAACTAGGTGTTTGGGAAAATCGTGGGCTAAGGGTGGTTTAGGGCTAGGCTAGGTGGTTGGGTTTTAGGGTGAGGTTTAGTGAGCTAGGTTAGGTGGTTTAGGCTAGGTTTAGGCTAGGATTAAGGAAATTAATCTAGGTTTAGGGAAGGATTAGGGGAGTGGGTTAGGTGATTAGGTTGGGATTAGGCCGGGATTAGGGAAGTGGGTTAGGTGATTAGGTTCAGATTAGGGGTGGATTAGGGGTTTAGGCTAGGTTTAGGCATTTTGGGTTAGGTTTAGGTGAAGGAGCTCCCTTAGCATGGCCCATAGACCTTGATCACCCCATGTTGGTGCAGCCCTAGGTTAGGTTTTAGCTAATTACAAGCTTAAACCCACTCAATTAGGCTAACCCACATGATTAACCCAAACTTGACACACAAGTCAAGCTTAATACAACACTCTTGATATTTTTCACCCCCACTCTCTCTCATGCCCAATATCCCACGTGAATTTCAAGTGGGCCCCACCTCCATTTATGAGAAGGTGATGTGGGCCATGGATATGGATATTGGATTGGATCTCTGGATCCAAATCCAAATCCAAGTCCACATATGGGTTTGGATTGGAATCTGGATATATATGGTCCAGATCCAATCCAAACTGAACTCTGACTCCCTCGAGCTGGGTTCGAAACGGACGATTCGTGCGGGGCCTGACAGCATCAGTACTCCGTCTGCGTTGGGTCTTCGCCAACATGGTCGTCCGCCTCCGTTTCTGCCTTCCGGAGATGACTTCAAAGGCTATTTTGATAAGAACAGGGTCTTGGACGTTCGAGATCCTGGGGTGTGAATCAGATACAAGAGTTGCTGCGCCGGGCTCGACAGGTGCTCCGGTTCCGGGCTCTTCTTGGCTCTCCTGGTCCTGTCTTGATCAGGCCAAGCCACTTCGGGGTTTCAAAACATGTTTTAAAAGGGTTTTCAAAAGCTAGATCATATGTTTTTGAAAGATAAAGTTTAAAACATATATACAGGGTTGTTTGGAAGGCTCTTGGGTTTCCAAACTCAAAATGGCCCTTTGGGGCTGCTTGTATAAAACCAGATGGATTTTGAGAAATTCGTGGGATTTCGGGGTGTTTACAATAACCTTTTTGAAAAGAATGCAAAGTGTTTGATCGGTTTTACTTGTCTTATTGCAGATTTTATTAACATGGGATTTGCACGTTTCCTATGTATTGGGTTTTAGCCAATTTTAGGCGTGAAATGTGTGCCTCAAGTGCCTAAGTATGGGCGATTTTTGCACGGGTGTATGGGGTTTGCTTTGATGCAAGTATGCACCCTAACTCGTGGTATGGCGAATATGCAATGCAAACTCACACAATTGAACGGGAAAACCCAGAATTGAAAGACATAGCCGAAGGGAAATTGCAAAAGGAAAATTGCAAAAGGGAAATATAGCTATATCTTAAGAGCGGAAAGGCTCAATTGTGTAAGTGTATGCCATGTATAAATGAAAATGCAACTCACACAACTGAACCTTAAAACCCGAAATTTAAAGACATAGCGGAAGGGAACTACAACTATATATATATGGGCCCGAAGGTTGCCAACGTGCACGTGTTGTGTTGGTGTGTAAATGGAAAGACAAACACACGTAGCTGAACCGGGAAAACGCAGCAGAAAGTATAGAAATAGGACTATATCTTAGCGGCTGCCAAGGCCAAAATGGTGCGTGAGGTGCGTGAGCAAGCGCTCGGGTGTTCTTTGTGTGTGAGTGTGTAAATGAAAGACAAACTCACACGACTTAATGTAACAACCCAGCTGAATTAAAATACATATATAGAATAAGAGCGAAAGCTCAATGCACATGTGTGTGAGTATAAATTTAAAGACAACTCACGTAGCTCTTACTAGAGTCTTAGGAGTAAGAGCGAAGACTCAATGGTGCACGTGGGTGCTTGTGTACAAGTAAGAGCTAAGGCTCAAGTGCTCGTGGGTGCTTGTGTATGAGTAAGAGCTAAGGCTCAAGTGTTCGTGTGTGCTTCGTGACAAGGGAGCTCCTTAACCCAACCCTAATAAAAAAGCCCTAATCCTAGCCTTTTACCCTAATCCTGTCCTAAACCTAGCCTAATCACCTAACCCACTTCCCTAATCCCGACCTAATCCCAACCTAATCACCTAACCCACTTCCCTAAACCTAGTTTAATTTCCCTAAACCTAACCTAATCCTAGCCTAATCACCTAACCCACCTCACTAAACCTCACCCCAAAACCAACCCACCTAGCTAAACCCTAAACCTCTAAACCACCCCACCTAAACCTAGTACACCATCTACCCAAAACCCCTTGTATGAAAATATCTGGCCCCTCCCCAAAACCAGCCCACCTTATCACCACACCACCACCCCTAGACCACCTTACCACCCTCCTAATACCAGCCCCAACCGCCCTCTTCAGCCCTATATAAAACCCCCCCAAGTGGCGGGTTTTTCATCTTCTTCCAGCCCAGCCGATCCCAGCCGACTCCAGCCGAGTCTTCCACCTGCACCATCGCCACTCACCACCTTGCTCCACCTGCACCACCACACCCCAGCCGGCCAGCCATCCGTCGCCACCATTTCCATCCGGCCGAACCATCCACTTCAACCACCCGGTTGCTCCTCTTCCATCCACCGCCTTCTTCCCCTTTCGATTAGTACCCTAGCCCTAAACTCCACCTTTTCTTCACTCCCCCTCCACTCTCAACCACCTACACCACCACCACCTCACCCTAACACCACCTATCCGTCACCCTACCCATTCGGCCAGACCTTAGCCATCTCGACTAACCACCTAGAACCACTTCCCCTAGCAACACCCGGTCACTCCACTTAGCTCCCTAAGACCTACCCACATTACCTCCCATCAGCCCCTAACACCACCTTACCCCATACCTTAGCTAGCTCCCTTCCCATCCTCGCCATTACCTAGCCACCCTAGCAGCCGGCCACCACCAAGTCTCCCTTAGTCGGCCACTCCAACCGATTGTACCTAAACCATTCAGCCCAGCCACCCGCCAGCCTTAGGGACTCCCTTAGACACTCCCTTAGGCTCCCACTTAGTGCCATCTTTCCTAATACTATACCCTCCCTTAGTGACCCTACTTAGTCACTTCAGCCCAACATGCCAAGGCAGCCCCCTTCATAACAGCCGGCCACCTTCAAGGCGCCCTTCCCGTGCACCCAAAGCATCCGGCCAGCAGCCCCCCTTGCTGTTCAACTCCGCGGAGCTCCCTCTTGCAGCCCAAGGCAAAGGCCAAGCCCATGCTCAAGCAAGGCATCTTTAGACCAGCTATAAGTAAGTGCCTAACTCGGTCCTTAGTTGTAGACTTGCTTGAATTCAATTTGATACGGGGTTGTAATAACGGAGCATAGTCTCCCCCCGCTTGTAATAACGTTGCTTGGCACACCCACACACACGTGCACTCTCTTAGTCGTGCACGATTTTCAACACACACGGGCCTAATCAGCCCCTAAGATATAAATATATGTATATACTTTAAATTACGTAGGGTTTTGCTTAAGTTGAGTGTGTTGTCTTTCAATTCAAGCACGCACACACATTGAGCCTTCGCTCTTATTTGTAAGACCCAAGTAAGGCCCGTGTTATACTATTTGGGTTTAATTTCATGTTGTGTGCGTAGTACTTCAATTCAAGCACTCACACACATTGAGCTTCCGCTCTTATTCCCAAGACCCAAGTAAGGGCTGTGTTATACTATTTGGGTTTAATTTCACGTTGTGTGCGTAGTACTTCAATTCAAGCACTCACACACATTGAGCTTTCGCTCTTATTCCCAAGACCTTAGTTAAGGCCATATTGCAAGTTATATTTGGGTTTCATTTCATGTCGTGTGTGTAGTCTTTCAATTCAAGCATGCACCCACATTGAGCTTTCGCTCTTATTTGCAAGACCTGAGTAAGGGCCCATATATACCTTATATACATATCTCCCTTCGGCATTTACATTACAAGTCATTTCCCTTCGGTTATTTCCCTTCGGCATTGTCTTTACATTCGGGTTTTCCCTTTGGAGTAGCGTGAGTTTGCATTGCATCTACGCCATACCACGAGTTAGGGTGCATATTGCATCAAAGCAAACCCCATACTCCCGCTCAAATTCGCCCCATGTAGTGGATTGTTCATAACACACACCTAGGTGGCCCATAAAGGGATAAAAAGAAAGACTTAGGCACGTGCAAATCCACGTGATCTAAAATCTGCAATCGCACTAAAAAGACTCGAATCAAATACCTCGAACCGTTTTCGTAGGCTTCTTCTACCCCAAACTCGATTTTTAAAGCATACAGACTAACCCTTGCGCATCGGTGCAAGAAGGTCTGCGACGACAAGAGCTTGCTTGCTCACAGTCGCCACGTTAGAAGTCAGGTTAAAATATATCTTCGCTAGCTTAGGTAAGCTAGCTGGCATGCCCTGTTTACTCAAATAGGACTTAGACACACGAAAAGGTCCGCCCCAGGCTTGAGAAACTAGGGAGGCGGAGGTTTTCCGTGTCTACACCTAGGACCTGCCCATTCCACTCTCAACCGACCCTTAACTCCACCTTCCCCCAACACCCTACCTTCCCATCCGTGACATCCCCTAGCTACCCCAGCCGGCCACCATTTAAACCACCCCTAGTTGGCCAGTCATAGCCGACTGCACCCAAGTCACCCGTCCAGCCACACCCTCTTCCTTAGACATCTTCCCTTTAATCATCCCTTAGCGCCACCTTCCCTAGCACCAACCCTATACCTTAGTGACCTTCCTTAATCACTTCAGCCCGAGACACCACTGCAGCACCCCCATAGCAGCCAGCAAGCTCCAAGGCGCCACACCCGCGCTCCCTTGTCACCCGGCCAGCACACCCCTTTGTCGTGCCATTTCGAGGAGCTCCCTCTTGCAACCCAAGGTGAAGCCCAAGCCCACGCTCAAGCAAGTCACCTCCGGACCAGCTATAAGTAAGTGCCTAACTCGGTCCTTAGTTGTAGACTTGCTTAAGTTAAATTAAATTTGATATGGGGTTGTAATAACGGAGCATTGTCTCCCCCCGCTTGTAATAACGTGGCTTGGCACACCCACACACACGTGCACTTGAGCCTACCTCGCTCTTAGTTGTGCACGATTTTGAACACACACGGGCCTAATCAGCCCTTAAGATATAAGTTTATTTACATACTTTAAGTTGCGTGGGGTTTTGCTTGAGTTGTGTGTGTTGTCTTTCAATTCTCGCACTCACACAAATTGAGCTTTCGCTCTTATTTGCAAGACCCAAGTAAGGGTCGTGTTATACTCTCCTTGGGTTTAATTTCATGTCGTGTGTGTAGTACTTCAATTCTAGCACTCACACACATTGAGCTTTCGCTCTTACTCCCAAGACCTTAGTTAAGGCCATATTGCAATTTATATTTGGGTTTAATTTCATGTTGTGTGCGTAGTACTTCAATTCTAGCACTCACACACATTGAGCTTTCGCTCTTACTCCCAAGACCTTAGTTAAGGCCATATTGCAATTTATATTTGAGTTTCATTTCATGTCGTGTGTGTAGTACTTCAATTCTCGCACGCACCCACAATGAGCCTTCGCTCTTATTTGCAAGACCCAAGTAAGGGCCCATATATATTATATACGTATTTCCCTTTTGGCTATGTCTTTAAGATTTGGGTTTTAAGGTTCAGTAGTGTGCCTAGTCTTTACATATATACACGGCACACACTTGCACTATTGAGCCTTTCCGCTCTTAAGATATAGCCATATTTCCCTTTTGCAATTTCCCTTCGGCAATTTACATCACAAGTCATTTCCCTTCGGCAATTTCCATTACAAGTCATTTCCCTTCGGCATTGTCTTTTAAATTCAGGTTTTCCCTTTGGAGTTGCGTGAGTTTGCATTGCATATACGCCATACCACGAGTTAGGACGCATATTGCATCAAAGCAAACCCCATACTCCCGCTCAAAATCGCCCCACTTAGGCCGAGTGTTCATAACACACACCTAGTTGGCCCAAAAAGGGATAAAAAGGAAAGACTTAGGCACGTGCAAATCCACGTGAAATAAAATCTGAAAGTCATACCAAAAACAACCCGAATCAAACACCTCAAACCGCTTTCGTAGGTTCTTATACTCAAAACTCAATTTTTAAAAGCATACAGACTGACCCTTGCGCATCGGTGCAAGAAGGTCTGCGACGACAAGAGCTTGCTTGCTCACAGTCGCCACGTTAGGAGTCAGGTTTAAAATATATCTTCGCTAGCTTAAGTAAGCTAGCTGGCACGCCCTTTTTGCTTAATTAGGACTTAGGCACACGAAAAGGTTCACTTTAGGCCTAAGAATCAGGAGCGGGAATTTTCTGCGTCTACAACCTTCCTTAATCACTTCAGCCCGAGACACCATGGCAGCACCCCCCTAGCAGCCGACAAGCTCCAAGGCACCACACCCATGCTCCCTTGTCACCCGGCCAGCACACCCCTTTGTCGTGGCATTCCGAGGAGCTCCCTCTTGCAGCCCAAGGCAACGCCCAAGCCCACGCTCAAGCAAGTCACCTCTGGACTAGCTATACGTAAGTGCCTAACTCGGTCCTTATTGGTAGACTTGCTTAAGTTAAATTAAATTTGATACGGGGTTGTAATAACGGAGCATTGTCTCCCCCGGCTTGTAATAACGTGGCTTGGCACACCCACATACACGTGCACTTGAGCCTACCTCGCTCTTAGTTGTGCACGATTTTGAACAGACACGGGCCTAATCAACCCTTAAGATATAAATTTATTTATATACTTTAAGTTGCGTGGGGTTTTGCTTAAGTTGTGTGTGTTGTCTTTCAATTCTCGCACTCACACACATTGAGCCTTCGCTCTTATTTGCAAGACCCAAGTAAGGTCCGTGTTATATTTCCCTTGGGTTTAAATTCATGTCGTGTGTGTAGTATTTCAATTATAAACTCACACACATTGAGCTTTCGCTCTTACTCCCAAGACCTTAGTTAAGGCCATATTGCAATTTATATTTGGGTTTTATTTCATGTCGTGTGTGTTGTCTTTACATTTTCACACGCACCCACATTGAGCCTTCGCACTTATTTGCAAGACCCAAGTAAGGGCCATGTTATACTCTCCTTGGGTTTAATTTCATGTTGTGTGCGTAGTACTTCAATTCTCGCACTCACACACATTGAGCTTTCGCTCTTATTCCCAAGACCTTAGTTAAGGCCATATTGCAATTTATATTTGGGTTTCATTTAAAGTCGTGTGTGTTGTCTTTACATTTTCACACGCACCCACATTGAGCCTTCGCTCTTATTTGCAAGACCCAAGTAAGGGCCCATATATATTATATACATATTTCCCTTTCGGCTATGTCTTTAAGATTTGGGTTTTAAGGTTCAGCAGTGTGCATAGTCTTTACATATATACACGGCACACACTTGCACAATTGAGCCTTTCCGCTCTTAAGATATAGCCATATTTCCCTTTTGCAATTTCCCTTTGGCAATTTACATTACAAGTCATTTCCCTTCGGCAATTTCCATTACAAGTCATTTCCCTTCGGCATTGTCTTTTAAATTCGGGTTTTCCCTTTGGAGTTGCATGAGTTTGCATTGCATATACGCCATACCACGAGTTAGGACGCATATTGCATCAAAGCAAACCCCATACTCCCGCTCAAAAGTCGCCCCACTTAGGCTGAGTGTTCATAACACACACCTAGTTGGCCCAAAAAAGGGTTAAAAAGAAAGACTTAGGAACGTGCAAATCCACATGAAATAAAATCTAAAAGTCATACAAAACAACCCGAATCAAACACCTCAAACTGCTTTCGTAGGTTCTTATACTCAAAAACTCGATTTTAAAAGCGTACAGATGCATTGGTGCAAGAAGGTCTGCGACGACAAGAGATTGCTTGCTTACAGTCGCCACGTTAGGAGTCAGGTTTTAAAATATATCTTCGCTAGCTTGAGTAAGCTAGATGGCATGCCTTTTTTGCTTAAATAGGACTTAGGCACACGAAAAGGTTCGCTTAAGGCCTAAGAACCAGGAGCGGGAATTTTCTGCGTCTACAATCTTCCATGCTCGGTTTTCATTTAAACAGTTTGATAAAATATGATTTTGAAATTGGTTTTGAAATATGCCTTCATCGGGCATTTTGTCAAGTGTGGGATACGCATCCTCCAAGGGGAAGTCGGCCACATAGTCGGCTAGGGCCTACCCCTTGATGGATGTTTGATGGTGGAATTTCAGGTCATACTCCATCAATAGGCGCTGCCATTTACCTAGCCTATCCATGAGGATAGGTTTTTCAAACAGGTGCTTGATTGGATCAAGCCTAAACACTATCCAGATCTCATGATCTAGGAAATAGTGTCAAAATTTCTAGCAGGCCCACACCAAGGCCAAGCAAGTCTTCTCGATGGCTTGACAATTTCGTTCATAAGCCAATAGAGTTTTCGAAATATAGTAGATGGCATACTCTTTGTGGGTATCATCCTCATATTGAGCTAACAATGCACCCAAAGCATTCGCATGAACAAAAATATAGAGTAAAAGAGGTTTTTCTTGCTTTTTAAAATAGGAGGATTAACCAAATACGCCTTTAGTCTTTCAAAAGCCTTTTGGCAATCATCGTCCCATGCGAATTTCACCCCTTTTCTCAAAAGTTTGTTGAAGGGTTCGCATCTTGTAGCGAGGTTTGAAATAAACCTACGAATTGATTGGAGGCGACCTTGGAGGCTACGAATTTGCATGAGATTGGAGGGTGGAGCCATGTCTATGATGGCTCTACACTTAGAGGGGTTGACTTCAATGCCCCTTTGGCTTACCATAAAGCCTAAGAGCTTACCAGATTCGACTCCGAACATGCACTTTTGAGGGTTTAGCTTTACTTTGTAAAGCCTAAGCCTTTCGAAAATTTGTTGTAAGCATTCGATATGAGTGCATTGAGTTTTTGATTTAGCCAAGAGATCCTCCACATATACCTCTACGAGCTCATGAATCTGATCGTGAAAGATCGTAGTCATAGCTCTTTGGTAGGTGGCGTCGGCATTTTTCAAACCAAAGGGCATGACTGTATAACAGTACGTGCCCCAGGGTGTTGTGAAAGCAGTTTTAGCCTAATCTCTTGGGGCTAATTTGATTTGGTTATATCCTGAATAGACATCCATGAATGAAAACATTTCATGATTTGCAATACTATCGACTATCAAATCAATATTGGGTAAAGGAAAGTTATCCTTTGGAGTGGCTTTGTTCAGGTTTCTGAAATAGATGCATATTCAAATTTTTCCATTGGATTTTCGAACTATAATAATATTTGACAACTAATCAGAATATGCAATGGGTTTTATAAAATTGGCTTTTAGCAGATCTTCTAAACCCTCTTTAACTTGCGCATGTACGTTCAGATGAATCTTTCTAACCTTTTGCTTTATGGGTTTCGAATCCGAATCTAGGGGAAGACAATGCTCTATGACTCTTGGGTCTATACCCGGCATGTCTTCATATGTCCATGCAAACACATCGATGTAGGTTTTCAAAAATGCAATGAATGATGATGCTTCATGCTCATGCAAACATGTGCCTATCTTAATGTGTTTGGGCTTTGTTTCACTCCCTAGGTTGATCTCTATGAAATCCCCTCCTACAGAATTCAAAGTTTTTTCAAAATCGAGAATTTTATGAAACTCGGGGAGCTCGGAGGTTGGATCTTCCTCCGGGCTTTGATTATTCTCGAGAGTATTGAATCCTAGGGAATTTGAACTTGATGTTTGGGTTTTGAAAACACCTGGTTTTTGACTTGGAATTTCAATGGGTTTTGAAGCTTTTGGTCTTATTATGAAGACAACTTTCTTTTCGAAATCCTTAGGTTTTTCCAAATTTTTACCAGGAGTTGGTATATACAGGATTTTGTTTTTGGGTATTTCTGAATTTTTTATTTTTTTGGGTTTTTGTAAAGCAAAGACACTTGGAGCTATACAAACAATAGTTTTTTTGGTTTTTCCATCTTTTTCGAATGTTTTTTATTTTTTGGATTTTCCAATTTGTTTTTGAATTTCGAGTTTTTCCAAATTTTTTTGATTTTTGGTTTAAGAAGGGATCTTCCATCATACCTACAAAGGAAAATGCCACAAGTTAGACTCTAAACAAGAGGTCTAAATCGTAGGTTTCTGCTTCACTAGGCTCCATGGCACCCTTGACCCAGGTGGTCACAGGTGGTGGTTCTAGTGGTATTTTGGGAGTATAGCCGATCCCATATCAGCTTGGCTTGGCCTTTGGCACTATGGGCTCTAGGAGACCCTAGTTTTGTGCCCCTAGACTTTTGTATGGCAAATATCCCATATTCAATAGCATGTTCCATGATTTTTTGTTTTTTGAAAAGTTTTGGTATAAGTCGGATGCTGGAACTTGCTATCGTCCATGTTATGCTCATATGGCTTTTTGTTTAGGGGTTTTGGGAATGGACGATGCTTGGTCTTTCCTAGGATTGTGATGGTTTTGAGTGGGCAAGCCTTAGGCTGCCCCTTGATACACAACACTTTCCTAGGGTTTTGAAGGACGAGCTTGGGTGGCTCGACCAATACTTGCCCCAGGTTGGCCTCGTAGGCTTGAGAGCTTGACAAACATGGGAAATTATGTATTCCCTGAAGCTGAGGGTGACTCTCACCTAGAATTATCACGACTTGGTCTTCAAAAGGGATTTTGACACACCTATGGAAGGTGGACGGCACAACACGCAAGCTGTGTATCTAGGGCCTTCCCAGCAATAGGTTATAGTGGGGATGGATGTCCAAGACATGGAACACCCCCATGTGAGTTATCCCTCCCGTCTCCATGGGTAATTCTATGGATCCTGTAGACGCAGGAAAATCCCCGCCTCCCTTTGGCTTCTCAGGGCCTGGAGCGGATCCTTTCGTGTGTCTAAGTCCTATTTGTACAAACAGGGCATGCCAGCTAGCTTACCTAAGCTAGCGAAGATATATTTTAATCTGACTTCTAACGTGGCGACTGTGAGCAAGTGAGCTCTTGTCGTCGCAGACCTTCTTGCACCGATGCATAAGGGTCAGTCTGTATGCTTTAAAAATCGAGTTTAGGGTAGGAAAAAGCCTACGAAAGTGGTTTGAGGTGTTTGATTCGGGTCTTTTTAATGCGATTGCAGATTTTAGATCACGTGGATTTGCACGTGCCTAAGTATTTCTTTTTATCCCTTTATGGGCCACCTAGGTGTGTGTTATAAACACTCCACTCATGCTACTCCAAAGGAAAAACCCGAATGTAAAGACAATGCTGAAGGGAAATGACTTGTAATGTAAATGCCGAAGGGAGATATGTATATAAGGTATATATGGGCCCTTACTCGGGTCTTGCAAATAAGAGCGAAGGCTCAATGTGGGTGCGTGCTTGAATTGAAAGACTACACACACGACATGAAATGAAACCCAAATATAACTTGCAATATGGCCTTGATTAAGGTCTTGGGAATAAGAGCGAAAGCTCAATGTGTGTGAGTGCTTGAATTGAAGTACTACGCACACAACATGAAATTAAACCCAAATAGTATAGCACGGCCCTTACTTGGGTCTTACAAATAAGAGCGAAGGCTCAATGTGTGTGAGTGCTTGAATTGAAAGACTACACACACGACATGAAATAAAACCCAAATATAAATTGCAGTATGGCCTTAACTAAGGTCTTGAGAATAAGAGCGAAAGCTCAATGTGTGTGAGTGCTTGAATTGAAGTACTATGCACACAACATGAAATTAAACCCAAATAGTATAGCACGGCCCTTACTTGGGTCTTACAAATAAGAGCGAAGGCTCAATGTGTGTGAGTGCTTGAATTGAAAGACGACACACTCAACTCAAGCAAAACCCTACGTAAGTTAAAGTATATATATATATATTTATATCTTAGGGGCTGATTAGGCCCGTGTGTGTTCAAAATCGTGCACAACTAAGAGAGTGCACGTGTGTGTGGGTGTGCCAAGCCACGTTATTACAAGCGGGGGGAGACTATGCTTCGTTATTACAACCCCGTATCGAATTAAATTTAAGCAAGTATACAACTAAGGACCGAGTTAGGCACTTACATATAGCTGGTCCGAAGATGCCTTGCTTGAGCGTGGGCTTGGCCTTCGCCTTGGGCTGCAAGAGGGAGCTCCGCGGAGTTGAACGGCAAAGGGGCTGCTGGCTGGATGCCTTGGGTGCGCGGGAAGGGCGCCTTAGAGGTGGCCGGATGCTTAGCAAAGGGGCTGGCTTTGTGTGTTGGGCTAAAGTGACTAAGTAGGGTCACTAAGGGAGGGTGTAGTGTTAGGAAATGTGGCACTAAATGGGAGCCTTAGGGAGTGTCTAAGGGAGTGCCTAGGGGAAGTATGTGGCTGGCGAGTGGCTGGCCGAATGGATATGGGACAGTCGGTTGGAGTGGCCGGCTAAGGGAGACTCGGTGGTGGTGGTTGCTAAGGTGGCTATGGGTGGTTTGGATGGGAAGGAAACTAACTAGGGTATGGGGTAAGGTGGAGTTAGGGACTGAGTGGAATGATATGGGTAGGTCTTAGGGAGTTAAGTGGAGTGGCCGGGTGTAGCTAGGGTGGCTAGGTAATGGCGGGTGTTTGAAGTGGCTGAGGTTTGGCCGAATGGGTAGGATCGAAGGTGGCTGGTGTTAGGGTGATGTGGTGGTGGTGTAGGTGGCTGGGAGTGGAGGGGAAGCGAAGAAGAGGTGGAGTAAAGTGAAGATACTAATCGGTGGTGATGGGAGGCGGCGGATGGAAGAGGAGCCCCTCTTGCCGTTCAACTCCGCGGAGCTCCCTCTTGCAGCCCAAGGCGAAGGCCAAGCCCACGCTCAAGCAAGGCATCTTTGGACCAGCTATTAGTAAGTGCCTAACTCGGTCCTTAGTTGTATACTTGCTTAAAATTCAATTCAATACGGGGTTGTAATAATGGAGCATAGTCTCCCCCCGCTTGTAATAACGTGGCTTGGCACACCCACACACACGTGCACTCTCTTAGTTGTGCACGATTTTGAACACACACGGGCCTAATCAACCCCTAGTATATAAATATATATATATTTTAACTTACGTAGGGTTTTGCTTAAGTTGGGTGTGTTGTCTTTCAATTCAAGCAATCACACACATTGAGCCTTCACTCTTATTTGAAAGACCCAAGTAAGGGCCGAGCTATACTATTTGGGTTTCATTTCATGTCGTGTGTGTAAGTCTTTCAATTCAAGCACGCACCCACATTGAGCCTTCGCTCTTATTTGAAAGACCCAAGTAAGGGCCGTGTTATTTTAAATTGACTTCTAATCGTGGCGACTATGAGTAAGTGAGCTCTTGTCGTCGTAGACCTTCTTGCACCGATGCGCAAGGGTCAGTCTGTACACTTTCAAAAATAGAGTTTTTGGGTGTAGAAAGCCTACGAAGCGGTTCGAGGTGTCTAATTCGGGTCTTTTAGATACGATTGCAGATTTTAGATCACGTGGATTTGCACGTGCCTAAGTCTTTCCTTTTTTCCCTTTATGGGCCACCTAGTTTGTGTGTTATGAACACTCCACTACATGGGCGAATTTGAGCGGGGCTTGCTTTGACGTAATATGCGTCCTACCTCGTGGTATGGCGTAGATGCAATGCAAAGTCACGCTACTCCAAAGGGAAAACCCTAATGTAAAGACAATGCCGAAGGGAAATAACCGAAGGGAAATGGCTTGTAATGTAAATGCCGAAGGGAGATATGTATATAGAGTATGTATATGGGCCCTTACTCGGGTCTTGCAAATAAGAGCGAAGGCTCAATGTGGGTGCGTGCTTGAATTGAAAGACTTATACACACGACATGAAATGAAAACCCAAATAGTATAGGTCAGCCCTTACTTGGGTCTTTCAAATAAGAGCGAAGGCTCAATGTGTGTGAGTGCTTGAATTGAAAGACAACACACACGACATGAAATGAAAGCCCAAATAGTATAACACGGCCCTTACTTGGGTCTTTCAAAGCGAAGGCTCAGTGTGTGTGAGTGCTTGAATTGGAAGACAACACACCCAACTTAAGCAGAACCCTATAAAAAATTAAAGTATATGTATATATTTATGTATTAGGGGCTGATTAGGCCTGTGTGTGTTCAAAATCGTGCACAACTAAGAGAGTGCACGTGTGTGGGTGTGCCAAGCCACGTTATTACAAGCGGGGGGAGACTATGCTCCGTTATTACAACCCCTTATCGAATTGAATCTCAAGCAAGTATACAACTAAAGACCGAGTTAGGCACTTACTAATAGCTGGTCCGAAGATGCCTTGCTTGAGCGTGGGCTTGGCCTTCGCCTTGGGCTGCAAAAGAGAGCTCCGCGAGGTTGAACGGCAAGGGGTGCTGGCCGGGTGCCTTGAAGGTGGTCGGCTGCTAGCAAGGCTACCGCCTTGACGTGTGGGATTAAAGGGGCTGAGTAGGGTCACTAAGGGAGTATGGCACTAAGGGGAAACTTAAGGGGAGATCCAATGGGTCGCCTAAGGTTGGCGGGTTGCTAGGGTGGCCGAATGAGATGACAGTCGGTTGGAATGGCCGACTAGGAGAACTTGATGGTGGCGGGTTGCTAGAGTGGCTAGGAGTGGTGTAAGGGAAGGTAACTAGCTAGGAGATGGGGCCAGGTGGTTGTGGGTGTAGTAGGTGTATTGGGGTGATATGGACAGGTTTTAGGGAGTCGGATAGGGTGGCCGAATGGAGCTAGGGTGTCTAGGTGGTGGCGGGTAGTTAGGGTGATTATGTGCCTGGCCGAGGGGGAGTGGTGGCAGCAAGTGGAGTGGCTGATGTTAGGGTGATACGGTAGTGGGTTAGGTGGCTGAGAGTGGAGAGGGAGTGAAGAAGGAGTAAGGTGGAGTGTAGGGTACTAACCGGATGGTGGAAGGCGGCGGGTGGTTGAGGAGCAGCCGGATGTGGGGGCTCGCCTGGTTCGGTCGGGTGAAGAGGATGGCGAGGGGGACTTCGGCTGGAATGGTGGTGGCGGTGGTGGTGCTCGGCTGGGAGGTAGTGGCGCAGGAGGAGGCGGGCTGTGAGGCAAGTGGAGCAAGGATGGGAGTCGGTTGAGCTGGGAAATGGGAGGACCCGGTTGGTGGAAGGGGGTTTCTCGATGGGAAAACCAGCCCCTAAGGGGGGGGGTTTATATAGGGCTGGGCTAGGTCGGTTAGGGCTGGTTTTGGGATAGTAGTTAGGTGGTTTAGGTAGGGTGGTGTGGTGATAAGGTGGGCTGGAAAGGGTAGGGCCAGATATTTTAAATACAATTGGTTTGGGTAGGTTGTGGGCTAGGGGTGGTTTAGAGGTTTAGGGTTTAGCTAGGTGGGTTGGTTCTAGGGTGAGGTTTAGTGTGGTAGGTTAGGTGATTAGGCTAGGATTAGGATAGGTTTAGGGAAATTAACCTAGGTTTAGGGGAGGATTAGGGAAGTGGGTTAGATGATTAGGTTGGGATTAGGCCGGGATTAGGGAAGTGGGTCAGGTGATTAGGCTCAGATTAGGATGGGATTAGGGTAGAAGGCTAGGATTAGGTGTTTTTGGTTAGGTTTAGGTGAAGGAGCTCCCTTTGCATGGCCCATAGACCTTAACCACATCATGTTGGTGCAGCCCTAGGTTAGGTTTTGGCTAATTACAAGCTTAAACCCACTTAATTAGGCTAACCCACATGATTAACCCCAAACTTGACACACAAGTCAAGCTTAATTACAACACACATTTGATCTTATCCACCCCCACTCTCTCTCATGCCCATAATCCCACGTGAAATTCAAGTGGGCCCCACCTCCATTTATGAGAAGGTGATGTGGGCCATGGATATGGATATTGGATTGGATTTTTGAATCCAAATCCAAATCCAAATCCAAGTCCATACATGGGTTTGGATTGGGATCTGGATATATATGGTCTAGATCCGATCCAAACTGAACTCTAACTCCTTCGAGATGTGTTCGAAACAAACGGTTTGTGTGGGGCCTGACAGCATCAGTACTCCGTCTTCGTTGGGTCTTCGCCAACATGATCGTTCGCCTCTGTTTTCGCCTTCCGGAGATGACTTCAAACAATGTTTTGATGATAACAGGGTCTTGGACGTTTGAGATCCTGGGGGTGTGGATTTGATACGAGAGTTGCTGTGCCGGGCTCGATAGGTGCTCCGGTTCCAGGCTCTTCTTAGCTTTCCTGGTCCTGTCTAGATTAGGCCAAGCTGCTTCGGGGTTTCAAAACGTGTGTTTTAAAAGGTTTTTAAAAAGCTATATGATACATTTTTGAAATATGTAAAGTTCAAAACATGTACAGGGTTGTTTGGAAGGCTCCTGGGTTTCCAGACTCAAAATGGCCCTTTGGGGCTACTTTTACAAAACCAAGTGGATTTGAGAAATTCGTGGGATTTCGGGGTGTTTACAGTTAGGTGGTGGCCGGCTGGGTGGAGTGGAAACTAGGCTAAGGTAAGGTGCTATGGGGTGGCTGAGAGTGGAGGGGGAGAGAAGAGATGGTGGAATTAGGGGAGTGTACTAACCGGATGGGTGAGGGAGGTCGGCGTGTGGAAGGAGGGCAGCCGGGTGGAAGGAGTGGTGGCGTGGTCGGGCGACTGTGATGTCTTGGAAGGGATGCAGGCTAGGAGGTAGTGGTGGAGCAGGTGAGAGAAGGGAGCAAGGTGAGAGAGGGCTCGGCTGGCCCAAGTGTTGGCTGGAAAAGATTAAAAACCCGCCCACTAGGGGGGGGTTTATAGGTTTCAAAGGGGCAGTTGGGGCTGGTTTTGAGAGGGCGGTTTGGTGGTTTAGGTGGTGGTGGTGTGGTGATAAGGTGGGCTGCTTTTGAGGGGGGGGCAAATATTTTGTTTTAGGTGGTTTTAGGGATATGGTGTGCTAAGTTTTAGATGGGGTGGTTTAGTGGTTTAGGGCTTAGCTAGGTGGGTTGGTTTTGGGGTGAGGTTTAGTGAGGTGGGTGTAGACGCGTGAAAATCTCCCCCCCTTTCCTGGGCTTGGAGTGAATCCTCTCATGCGTCTAAGGCCTATTTATGTAAACAGGGCATGCCAACTAGCTTACCTTAAGCTAGCGAAGATGTATTTTAAACTGACTTCTAATCGTGGCGACTGTGAGCAAGTGAGCTCTTGTCGTCGCAGACCTTCTTGCACCGATGCGCAAGGGTCAGTCTGTATGCTTTGCAAACTCACGCTACTCCAAAGGGAAAACCCGAAATGTAAAGACAATGCCGAAGGGAAATAACCGAAGGGAAATGACTTGAAATGTAAATGCCGAAGGGAGATATGTATATAGAGTATGTATATGGGCCCTTACTCGGGTCTTGCAAATAAGAGCGAAGGCTCAATGTGTGTGTGTGCTTGAATTGAAAGACTTACACACACAACATGAAATTAAACCCAAATATAACTTGCAGTATGGCCTTGATTAAGGTCTTGGGAATAAGAGCGAAAGCTCAATGTGTGTGAGTGCTTGAATTGAAGTACTACACACACAACATGAAATTAAACCCAAATAGTATAACACGGCCCTTACTTGGGTCTTTCAAATAAGAGCGAAAGCTCAATGTGTGTGAGTGCTTGAATTGAAAGACTTACACACACGACATGAAATGAAACCCAAATAGTATAAGTCGGCCCTTACTTGGGTCTTTCAAATAAGAGCGAAGGCTCAATGTGTGTGAGTGCTTGAATTGAAAGACTTACACACACGACATGAAATGAAACCCAAATATAACTTGCAGTATGGCCTTGATTAAGGTCTTGGGAATAAGAGCGAAAGCTCAATGTGTGTGAGTGCTTGAATTGAAGTACTACGCACACAACATGAAATTAAACCCAAATAGTATAACACGGCCCTTACTTGGGTCTTTCAAATAAGAGCGAAAGCTCAATGTGTGTGAGTGCTTGAATTGAAAGACAACACACCCAACTTAAGCAAAACCCTACAAAATGAAAGTATATGTATATACTTATGTATTAGGGGCTGATTAGGCCCGTGTGTGTTCAAAATCGTGCACAAATAAGAGAGTGCACGTGTGTGGGTGTGCCAAGCCACGTTATTACAAGCGGGGGGAGACTATGCTCCGTTATTACAACCCCGTATCGAATTGAATCTCAACCAAGTATACAATTAAAGACCGAGTTAGGCACTTACTAATAGCTGGTCCGAAGATGCCTTGCTTGAGCGTGGGCTTGGCCTTCTCCTTGGGCTGCAAAAGGGAGCTCCGCGAGGTTGAACGGCAAGAGGAGGTGCTTGCCGGAGGTCCTTGGTGCGCAAAAGAGGCGCCTTGAAGGTGGCTGGCTACTAGAGATGGGCTGTTTTTTTGGTGTGTTGGGTTAAAGGACCTAAGTAGGGTCACTAAGGGAGTATGGCACTAAGGGAAGCTCAAAGGAAGACCTAATGGGGCAACTAAGGTTGGCGGGTTGCTGGCCGAGCGAAGGAGCAATAGTCGGTTGTAGTGGCCGACTAGGGGAGTTTGGTGGTGGTGGGCTGCTAGGAGTGGTGTAAGGGAAGGGAGCTAGCTAGGAGATGGGACCAGGTGGTAGTGGGTATGGTAGGTGTCTTAGGGTGATGTGGGCAGGTTTTAGGGAGTCGGATAGGGTGGCCGAATGGGACTAAAAGGGCTAGGTGGTGACGGGTAGTTAGGGAGCTATGGGTTCGGCTGAGTGAGAAGGGTGGTAGCTAGTGGAAGGGCTGATGTTAGGGTGATAGGGGAGTGGATTAGGTGGCTGAGAGTGGAGAGGGAGTGAAGAAGGAATAAGGCAAGATGTAGGGTACTTACCGAGTGAAGAAGTGGTGGCGGGTGAAGGGAATCAGCCGGATGATGGTGGCGATGGTGGTGGCGTTCGGCTGAAAGGCAGTGGTGTAGGTGGTGGCGGGATGTGGAGCAGGCGGTGGTGGGATGTGGAGCAGGTGGAGCAGGTGGGATTCGGCTGGACTTGGGGAAGTAGAGGACCCGACTTGGAATGGGTGGGCTGCTAAGTGATGAAAATCTGCCCCCAAGGGGGGGGGGTTTATATAGGGCTGGGTTAGGTCGGTTAGGGCTGGGTTTGGGGTAGTGGTTAGGTGGTTTAGATAGGGTGGTATGATGATAAGGTGGGCTGGAAAGGGTAGGGCTAGATATTTTAGATACAAGTGGTTTGGGTAGGTTGTGGGCTAGGGGTGGTTTAGAGGTTTAGGGTTTAGTTAGGTGGGTTGGTTCTAGGGTGAGGTTTAGTGAGCTAGGTTAGGTGATTAGGCTAGGATTAGGCTAGGTTTAGGGTAATTAACCTAGGTTTAGGGAAGGATTAGGGAAGTGGGTTAGGTGATTAGGTTGGGATTAGGCCGGGATTAGGGAAGTAGGTTAGGTGATTAGGCTCAGATTAGGGGCAGATTAGGGTGGAAGGTTAGGATTAGGTATTTTTGGTTAGGTTTAGGTGAAGGAGCTCCCTTTGCATGACCCATAAACCTTAACCACATCATGTTGGTGCAGCCCTAGGTTAGGTTTTGGCTAATTACAAGCTTAAACCTACTTAATTAGGCTAACCCACATGAAGCTTAATTACAACACTCTTTGATCTTATCCACCCCCACTCTCTCTCATGCCCATAATCCCACGTGAAATTCAAGTGGGCCCCACCTCCATTTATGAGAAGGTGATGTGGGCCATGGATATGGATATTGGATTGGATTTTTGAATCCAAATCCAAATCCAAGTCCATATATGGGTTTGGATTGGGATCTAGATATATATGGTCCAGATCCAATCCAAACTGAACTCTAACTCCTTCGAGCTGTGTTCGAAACGAACGATTTGTGCGGGGCCTGACAGCATCAGTGCTCCGTCTGCGTTGGGTCTTCGCCAACATGATCGTCCGCCTCTGTTTTCGCCTTCCGGAGATGACTTCAAACGATGTTTCGATGATAACAAGGTCTTGGACGTTCGAGATCCTGGGGGTGTGGATTTGAACGAGAGTTGCTGTGCCGGGCTTGACATGTGCTCCGGTTCCGGGCTCTCCTTAGCTCTCCTGGTCCTGTCTGGATTAGGCCGAAGCTGCTTCGGGGTTTCAAAACATGTTTTAAAAAGGTTTTAAAAGCCATATTGTATATTTTTGAAATATAGAGTTCAAAACATATGTACAGGGTTGCTTGGAAGGCTCTTGGGTTTCCAAACTCAAAATAGCCCTTTGGGGCTGCTATTACAAAACCAGATGGATTTGAGAAATTCGTGGGATTTCGGGGTGTTTACAGATGCCCCACTTTGGCCTTGTCCAAATCGATTTGGATAAGGGCAAAGATGATAAACACCCCTTTCAATGTCTCCCTAGATCTATCCACGAAGAATATGGGATTGCCCCAATCTTTAGCAAAATCTCAATTTACAAACTCTGGTAGGAGGAGATATCACGCCAAAGGGTTTTTACTATGGAATATGGTCCTAAACGGGATCATGTTTATGCAAGTACCATGCGTGGAATGCAGATGACATGGGTGTGGTGCCAAGAGTGGCGACCTCCCAGAGACCAGATGTGGTCGAACTCTAGAGACTTACAAGGTCTGTTGCTCCAAGTGAGCAGATCCTATGCTGTTCGATGTTCGGTTTTTAGAACTTATTTACAAAAGCTATTTACAAAAGGGACAACTGTCTTGAGTCTCGATCCTAAGGATCTCGAGCGCTCCGTGCTTGCCCTTGTTTGAGTCTTAACACTCGCTTATCTAGCGGAGGTTTTATAAGAAAACCAGTTGTATTTCAAATTCCTACGCCTTACTCGAAACGTCGAATTCTCAAACAAGATGAAATTCAAGTAAGTAGATCCTATTTTTACTTTAGGATTCCTCGAAATGAACCATGTTTTAGCTTTGGGATAAGCCAGGGATGGGAGAGAGATACCACGGTCCCTTCTGAAGCGTCCCGTGGTTTAAGGCATAGAAGGCGGAAAACTGCTTTTTTTGAGCTTTTTGGCCTCTTTTTCCTTTTTTTCATCGAGGGTCTCTCTTTGGGAGTATTTTTTCTTTAATCCCTCTTTTTCACAAGAGAATCGATTTTTTTTTGGAATTCTGGTTTCTTTTTTTTTGGAAAGAGACTTTGAATGGGAAATTCCCTTTGTTTGGGCTTTTGTTTTCCTTTTGGAAGGGGAAGAGAAGAGGGAAGGACTTATCCCAAGCCTACACTTGATCCATTCCAGATCAGCCTATTTAGAAATAGCACGTACTACTTGCAAGTATCTTGCTATATTGAACTAGGCCTTTCTTTGTAAGAAGAAGGATTTTGAAATGTAACCACGATTTGGAAAACTCCACTCTTTCACAAGTGCGAATTCTCTCACTCAGGGTCACACGACTTTGCCTTTGCACCTTATTTTCATGTCTCAGGGCAGCTATCCCTAAAATTTTCGAAAATTGGAATTTAATCCAAATCCTACACATGATACTTCTTTAAGTATTGAATATTGATAGGATCTGCTAAATTCCTACCTTCTACATCGATCAACCAATACGAGTTGTTCGTAGTGGTTGCTCGTACAACATAGGGTCCATCCCAGTTGGGGCGCCACTTTCCTAGGGGGTGTGGGCCACGATGATGGATGGTTTTTAAGACCAGATCCCCCACTTCAAAGTGGCGAGGTCTCATGTGTTTGCTATAATGTCGGGCTATTCTTTGCCGGTATGCACAAGCATGATCCATGGCAAGGAGTCACCTCTCATCTAGCAAGTCTAGTTCGGCCATCCTAGCATGCTGAAGCGTCTCTATGGGGAGGTCGAGTGCTATGGATGTATGGAATGAATGCAGTTGAGTATGAATGGGAAGAATGGCGTTTGTGCCATAGACCAATTCGAATGGTGTGGCATTTGTGGGAGTCCGGATGGAAGTCCTATAAGCCCATAAGGCTTCATCCAGCTTCTCGTGCCACGTCCTACCCTTCTCTAAGGTTTTCTCAATTATGCTAATGAGAGTCTTGTTTGTGGCTTCAGCTTGGCCGTTGCCTTGAGGGTAGTAGGGCGAGGAGAAGTGGTGAGTTATGCCATACGTGTTGCACAACTTAACCATCCGCTCATTCTTGAATGGGGTGCCATTATCAGACACAAGGTCTCGTGGAACCCCAAATCGAGCCAAGATATTCCTCCAGATGAAAGCCACCACATGTTGCCCCATTATGTTGGTTAGGGAAATGGCTTCCACCCACTTGGAGAAATACTCCGTGGCTGCTAAAATAAATCGATGCCCATTCGAGGCCTTTGGAAATATTGGGCCTACGATGTCAAACGCCCACATGGTAAATGGCCAGGGGCTGACCACGGAATGCAATGCAGATGAAGGGATATAAATGGCATACCCATGCACTTGACATGGATGACACTTCCAAACATGATCGTGGCAATCCTTTTTCAGGGTGGACCAAAAATAGCCCCCTCTAAGTATTTTCATTGCCATCATGTTGGTATTAACATGACATCCACATTCTCCATCGTGGAACTCGTGCATCACTATCCTAGCCTCCTCTAGGTCGATACACCTAAGCAGAATGTCGGTAAAACTTTTTTTGTATAAGACCCCACCCAGAATGGTGTATCGGGTCAAAATCTTACAGATGAATGCCTTATCTTTGGATGTGGCATCCTCGGCGAATCCCCCATTTTCTAAAAACTGTTTGATGTCATAAAACCAGGGTTTTTCAATAGACTCTGAGTTATTTTGGCAAATATCCAAGTCGTGTGTGGATGGGTGGGGCGCATGCCATATTTCCAAAGATCTGGTCCCTGAAATTGGATCGACCCTAAGGGCTGACCCCAAGGAGGAGAGGGCATCAGCGATGCCATTGTCCTCTCTTCCTACGTGTGTAAGTTTACACGATTGGAAGGACTGGACCAATCGAGTGGCCAACTCGTGATATGGAAGTAGTTTCTCATTACGTACTTGCCAAATTTTTAAAACCTGGTTTATGACAAGGAGCGAATCTCCAAAGACCTCAATGCATGATGCCCCTAGAGTTTTCAAAATTCTTAAGTCTTGTATGAGTGCTTCATACTCAGCTACGTTGTTGGAACATTCGAAATCTAAACGGACTGCTATGGGAATCTCGCCCTTTTCAGGGGAGATTAGGATGACCCCAGCACCAGCCCCTCGTTGGTTTCGTGCCCCATCGAAGTGCATCTTCCACACTTGGTTTTCGAAAGAATTTGCCAAAATGTGGTTTTGAAAATGATTTTGCAATATGCCTTCATCAGGCATTTCAACAAGAGTGGGATATGCGTCCTCTAAGGGAAACTCAGCCACGTAATCTGCTAGGGCTTGCCCCTTAATGGAGATCTGGTGATGGTATTTCAGATCATACTCCATTAGAAGGAGTTGCCATTTGCCCAATCTACCCGTGAGAATGGGTTTTTCGAACAAGTGCATTGGATCAAGTTTGGACACTATCCAGATCTCATGATCTAGGAAATAGTGTCTGAATTTCTGGCAGGCCCAGACTAGGGCCAAGCACGTCTTCTCCATGGCTTGATAATTTCGTTCATAAGCCAAGAGAGTTTTTGAAATGTAGTAGATGGCATACTCCTTATGGGTGTCATCCTCGTATTGAGCCAACAGGGCTCCTAAAGCATTCGCATGCACGGAGATGTATAATAAAAGCAGTTTTCCTTGCTTTGGAGGGTTCAAAACGGGGGGATTAACCAAGTATGCCGTCAGTCTTTTGAAGGACTTCTGGCATTCGTCATCCCATAAGAATTTCGTGCCCTTCCTCAACAGTTTGTTGAAGGGTTCGCATCTAGTGGCCAGATTCGATATGAATCGGCGAACGGATTGTAAACGACCCTGGAGGCTACGGATTTGGGTGAGATTGGAGGGTGGAGCCATATCTATGATGGCTCGACACTTAGAGGGGTCGACTTCTATTCCCCTTTGGCTCACCATAAAGCCCAGAAGCTTCCCTGATTCTACCCCGAACACACATTTTTGAGGGTTTAGCTTTATTTTGTAAAGCCTAAGCCTTTTGAAAATCTTTTGCAAACATTCGATATGAGTGCATCGGATTTTGGATTTCGCCAAGAGATCATCTACATACACTTCTACGAGCTCATGAATTTGATCATGGAAGACCGTGGTCATGGCTCGTTGGTATGTTGCGCCAGCATCTTTCAAACCAAAGGGCATGACTGTATAGCAGTACGTGCCCCATGGGGTTGTGAAGGCGGTCTTACCCTGATCCCGTGGACTTAGTTTGATTTGATTATAGCCTGAATAGCCGTCCATAAATGAAAACATTTCATGATTTGCAGTACTATCGACTATCAAATCTATGTTTGGTAAAGGATAATTATCCTTTGGAGTGGCTTTATTCAGGTTTCTGAAATCGATGCATATTCGAATTTTCTCATTGGTTTTTCGAACCACAACGATATTTGATAACCAATCAGAATACGCAATGGGTTTTATAAATCCGGCTTTTAGCAGATCTTCTAAACCCTCTTTGACTTGCGTGTGCACGTTCGGGTGTATTTTCCTAAGCTTCTGCTTTATGGGTTTTACACCTGCATCTAAGGGAAGACGATGCTCGACAATGCTGGGATCTATGCCCGGCATGTCTTCATACGTCCATGCAAATACATCTAAATAGGTTCGTAGAAATGCAATGAATGCTAACCTTTCAGTTTCATGCAAGCATGCGCCTATTTTGATGGTTTTGGGATTGGAATCATCCCCTAGGTTCACCTCTATGAAATCTCCTCCTACTAATTGGGAAGGTTTTTCAAAATCGAGAATTTTATGAAATTCTGGGAGCTCAGAAGTGCGATCTTCCTCGAGGGGATCCACTTCCGGGCTTTGATCATTCTCGTGGGCTATAGACCCGAGGGAGTTTGATGCGTGGTTTTCAAAATGACCTGGTTTTGTACTTGGATTTTCAAGTGATTTCGAAACTTTTGGTCTGGTTATGCAGACGACGTTTCCTTCGAAATCCTTTTCTTTTGTCAAAGTCCTACCAGGAGCAGCTATATACAAAATCTTTTTGGTATTTTCTAAATTTTTTATTTTTTTGGGTTTTTGTAAAACAAGAACTTTGGGAACTATACAAAGTACTCTATTTTCGAGTTTTTGTTTTTCCATTGTTTTTGGTTTTTCTTGTTTTTCGATTTTTTTGATTTTAAGCTTTTTAAATGTTTTTGTGTTTTTAGAAAAGGGATCTTCCGTCATACCTATAAAGGGAAAACACTACGGGTTAGACTCGAAATAGGAGATCTAAATCGTAGGTTTCTTCTAAGGCAGGTTCCGGGGCACCCTTGACCCAGGTGGTCACAGGGGGTGGCTCCGGTGGTATTCGGGGAGTATAGCCGATCCCATATCGGCTTGGATTGGCCCTAGGAAGGATGGGCTCTAGGAGACCCTGGTTCTGTGCCCCTAGACTCTTGTAGGGCATGTAGCCCATGTTCAACAACATGTTCCACGACTTTTTATTTTTTGAAAAAGCTTGATACAAGTCGTGGTCCTGGAACATGCTATCGTCCATATTGTGCTCATATGGCCTCTTGTCTAGGGGCTTTGGGAATAGGGAACACTTGGATCGTCCTAGAAGGGTTAAGATCAGGAGGGGGCCAGCTTTGGGCGGCCCCTTCACACATACAACCTTCCTAGGGTTGTTTAACACGAGCCGAGGTGGCTCAACCATAATTTGCCCCAGGTTAGCCTCATGGGCCTGGGAGCTTGATAAACACGGGGAGTTTATGATCCCCTGAAGCTGTGGGTGACTCTTGTAGACGCGCGAAAATCCCCGTCTCTTCGCCTCTTTTGGGGCTTGGAGTGGATCTTATCGTGCGTCTAAGGCCTATGTATACAAATAGGGCATGCCAGCTAGCTTACTTAAGCTAGCGAAGATATATTTAACACTGACTTCTAAACGTGGCGACTGTGAGCAAGTAAGCTCTTGTCGTCGCAGACCTTCTTGCACCGATGCGCAAGGGTCAGTCTGTACGCTTTTGCAAAAATCGAGTTTTGGAGAGAAAGTCTACGAAACGGTTCGAGGTATCTATTTCGGGTCTTTAAGATGCGATTGCATGTTTTAGATCACGTGAATTTGCACGTGCCTAAGTCTTTTCTTTTATCCCTTTTTGGGTCGCCTAGTTTGTGTGTTATGAACACTCCACTACATGGGCGAATTCGAGCGGGGCTTGCTTCGATGCAATATGCGTCCTACCTCGTGGTATGGCGTAGATGCAATGCAAACTCACGCTACTCCAAAGGGAAAACCCGAAATGTAAAGACAATACTGAAGGGAAATAACAGAAGGGAAATAACCGAAGGGAAATAACCGAAGGGAAATAACCGAAGGGAAATATGTATATATCTTATGTATATGAGCCCTTACTCGGGTCTTGCAAATAAGAGCGAAGGCTCAATGTGGGTGCGTGCTTGAATTGAAAGACTTACACACACGACATGAATTTAAACCCAAATATAAATTGCAGTATGGCCTTGACTAAGGTCTTGGGAATAAGAGCGAAGGCTCAATGTGTGTGAGAGTGCTTGAATTGAAAGACTACCCACACAACATAAATGAAACCCAAATATAACTGCAATAAGGCCTTTACTAAGGTCTTGGGAGTAAGAGCGAAGGCTCAATGTGTGTGAAAGTGCTTGAATTGAAAGACTTACTCACACGACATGAAATGAAACCCAAATAGTATAGGTCGGCCCTTACTTGGGTCTTTCAAATAAGAGCGAAAGCTCAATGTGTGTGAGAGTGCTTGAATTGGAAGACTTACTCACACGACAAGAAATGAAACCCAAATAGTATAGGTCGGCCCTTACTTGGGTCTTTCAAATAAGAGCGAAAGCTCAATGTGTGTGAGAGTGCTTGAATTGAAAGACAACGCACCCAACTTAAACAAAACCCTTCGAAAATGAAATATATATGTACACTTATATATTAGGGACTGATTAGGCCCGTGTGTGTTCAAAATTGTGCACGACTAAGAGAGTGCACGTGTGTGGTTGTGCCAAGCCACGTTATTACAAGCGGGGGGAGACTATGCTCCGTTATTACAACCCCGTATCAAATTGAATTTCAAGCAAGTGTACGACTAAAGATCGAGTTTAGACACTTACGAGTAGCTGGTCCGTAGAGGTCTTGCTTGAGCGTGGGCTTGGCCTTGGGCTACAAGTGGGAGCTCCGCGAAGGTAGGTGATCAAGGGTGCTGGCCGGCTGCAAGTGGGGCGCGGGATAGGAGCCTCGGAGGTGGTCGGTGGCAGGTAGATGGCGCCTCCAAGTAGGGGGTTTAAAGTGGCTGAAGAAGTGGGTCTTAAGATCACTAGGGGAGTTGGGTACTTAGGGAAACTGGACCTAAAAGGTGAGCTAGTGGGAAGGCCAAATAGGACACCTAGGGGGGTTGGCCGAATGGGAGATGGTGGCTAAGTAGTGGCCAGCAACTTGGGTTATACTAGGTTCGGCTAGGTTTAGGTGGTGGCGGCAAAGGGGCTGAGCTGAAGGGAGGATGGGTGGCTAAGAGTGGAGAGGAGGTAGAGAAGGGGGCTAGGTAAGGTGGAGGGTACTTATCGAATGGGGAGAAGTGGCGGATGGAGTGGGAAAGTGGCGGGTAGGTGGCTGTCGGCTGGTTCGGTTGGGGGAAGATGATGGCGTCCGGCTGAGGGGTGGTGGAGGTGGATGGAAGAGGGAAGGTGGCGGAGCAGGTGGCGGCTGGTGGAGTAGCTGGAGCAGGCCAAGGTGGGGAGTTGTCCCGGCTGAATGAGAGAAGGGAGATGGGGAGGGCCCGGCTGGGTGAGGTAGAGTGGTTTCCCCTTTTTTCAGAACCCGCCCACAAGGAGGGGGGTTTAAATAGGGGATGGGTAGGTCGGTTAGGGCTGGGCTGTGGGTAGTGGTTAGGTGGTTTAGGTAGGGTGGTATGTAGATAAGGTGGGCTGGATGGGGTTGGGCCAGATATTTTAAAACTAGGGGTTTGGGTAAATCGTGGGCTAAGGGTGGTTTAGGGGTTTTGGGCTAGGTTAGGTGGTTGGGTTTTAGGGTGAGGTTTAGTGAGCTAGGTTAGGTGATTAGGCTAGGTTTAGGCTAGGATTAGGGAAATTAATCTAGGTTTAGGGAAGGATTAGGGAAGTGGGTTAGGTGATTAGGTTGGGATTAGGCCGGGATTAGGGAAGTGGGTTAGGTGATTAGGTTCAGATTAGGGGTGGATTAGGGGTTTAGGCTAGGTTTAGGCATTTTGGGCTAGGTTTAGGTGAAGGAGCTCCCTTAGCATGGCCCATAGACCTTGATCACCCCATGTTGGTGCAGCCCTAGGTTAGGTTTTAGCTAATTACAAGCTTAAACCCACTCAATTAGGCTAACCCACAAGATTAAACCCAAACTTGACACACAAGTCAAGCTTAATACAACACTCTTGATATTTTTCACCCCCCACTCTCTCTCATGCCCAATATCCCACGTGAATTTCAAGTGGGCCCCACCTCCATTTATGAGAAGGTGATGTGGGCCATGGATATGGATATTGGATTGGATCTCTGGATCCAAATCCAAATCCAAGTCCACATATGGGTTTGGATTGGAATCTGGATATATATGGTCCAGATCCAATCCAAACTGAACTCTGACTCCTTCGAGCTGGGTTCGAGACGGATGATTTGTGCGGGGCCTGACAGCATCAGTACTCCGTCTGCGTTGGGTCTTCGCCAACATAGTCGTCCGCCTCTGTTTCTGCCTTCCGGAGATGACTTCAAATGCTATTTTGGTAAGAACAGGGTCTTGGACGTTCGAGATCCTGGGGTGTGAATCAGATACAAGAGTTGCTGCGCCGGGCTCGACAGGTGCTCCGGTTCCGGGCTCTTCTTGGCTCTCCTGGTCCTGTCTTGATCGGGCCAAGCCACTTCGGGGTTTCAAAACATGTCTTAAAAGAGTTTTCAAAAGCTATATCATATGTTTTTGAAAGATAAAGTTTTAAACATATATACAGGGTTGTTTGGAAGGCTCCTGGGTTTCCAAACTCAAAATGGCCCTTTGGGGCTACTTGTATAAAACCAGATTCGTTTAAGAAATTCGTGGGATTTCGGGGTGTTTACAGATGCCCCTCTTTGGCCTTGTCCAAATAGATTTGGATAAGGGCAAAGATGACAAACACCCCTTTTAATGTCTCCCTAGATCTAGCCACGAAGAATATGGGATCGTCCCATTTTAGCAAAAATCTCAATTTTACAAACTCTGGTAGGAGGAGAAATCACGCCAAAGGGTTATACTATGGAATCTGGTCCTAAAATGGGGTCATGTTCATGCAAGTATCATGCGTGGAATGCAGATGACATGGGTGTGGTGCCAAGAGTGGCGACCTCCCAGAGACCAGATGTAGTCAAACTCTAGAGACTTACAAGGTCTCTTGCTCCAAGTGAGCAAATCCTATGTTGTTCGATGTTCGGTTTTCAAAACTTATTTACAAAACTATTTACAAAAGGGACAACTGTCTTGAGTCTCGATCCTAAGGATCTCGAGCTCTTCATGCTTGCCCTTGTTTGAGTCTTAACACTCGCTTATCTAGCGGAGGTTTTATAAGAAAGCAAGCTTCATTTCAAATTCCTACGCCTTACTCGAAACGTCGAATTCTCAAACAAGATGAAATTCAAGTAAGTAAATCCTATTTTTACTTTAGGATTCCTCGAAATGAACCATGCTTTAGCTTGGGATAAGCCAAGGATGGGAAAGAGATACCACGGTCCCTTCTGAAGCGTCTCGTGGTTTAAGGCATAGAAGGCGGAAAACTGCTCTTTTTGAGCTTTTTGGCCTCTTTTTCCTTTTTTTCATAGAGGGTCTCCCTTTGGGAGTATTTTTTCTTTAATCCCTCTTTTTCATAAGAGAATCGATTTTTCTTTTTGAAGTCTGGTTTCTTTCTTTTGGAAAGAGACTTTAAATGGGAAATTCCCTTTTGATTTGGGCCTTTGTTTTCCTTTTGGAAGGAGAAGAGAAGAGGGGAGGACTTATCCCAAGCCTACACTCGATCCATTCCAGATCAGCCTATTTAGAAATAGCACGTACTACTTGCAAGTATCTTGCTATGTTGAACTAGGCCCTTCTTGGTAAGATGAAGGATTTTGAAATGCAACCACGATTTTGAAAACTCCACTCTTTCACAAGTGCGAATTCTCTTACTTAGGGTCACACGAGTTGCCTTTGCACCTTATTCACACGTCTCAGGGCAGCTATCCCTATCAAATTTTCGAAAACTGGAATTTAATCCAGATCCTACACATGATACTTCTTTAAGTATTGAATATTGATAGGATCTGCTAAACTCCTACCTTCTACATCGATCAACCAATACGAATTGTTCGTAGTGGTTGCTCGTACAACATAGGGTCCATCCCAGTTGAAGCGCCACTTGCCTAGGGGGTGTGGGCCATGATGGTGGATGGTTTTCAAGACCAGATCTCCCACTTCAAAGTGGCGAGGTCTCATGTGTTTGCTATAATGTCGGGCTATCCTTTGCCGGTATGCACGAGCATGATCCATGGCAAGGAGTCGCCTCTCATCTAGCAAATCTAGCTCGGCCATCCTAGCATGCTGAAGCGTCTCTAGGGGGAGGTCGAGTGCAATGGATGTATGGAATGAATGCAGTTGGGTATGAATGGGAAGAATGGCGTTTGTGCCATAGACCAATTCGAATGGTGTGGCATTCGTGGGAGTCCGGATGGAAGTCCTATAAGCCCACAAGGCTTCATCTAGCTTCTCATGCCACCTCCTACCCTTCTCTAAGGTTTTCTCAATGATACCAATGAGAGTCTTGTTTGTGGCTTCGGCTTGGCCGTTGCCTTGAGGGTAGTAGGGCGAGGAGAAGTGGTGAGTTATGCCATACGTGTTGCACAACTTAACCATCCGCTCGTTCTTGAATGGGGTACCATTATCAGACACAAGGTCTCGTGGAACCCCAAATCGAGCCAAGATATTCCTCCGGATGAAAGCCACCACATGTTGCCCCATTACATTCGTTAGGGAAATGGCTTCCACCCACTTGGAGAAATACTCCGTGGCTGCTAAAATAAAACGATGCCCATTCGAGGCCTTTGGAAATATGGGGCCTACAATGTCAAACGCCCACATGGTAAATGGCCAGGGGCTGACCACGGAATGCAATGCAGATGAAGGGATATGAATGGCGTGCCCATGCACTTGACATGGATGACACTTCCTAACATGATCGTGACAATCTTTTTTCAGGGTGGTCCAAAAATAACCCCCTCTTAGTATTTTCATCGCCATCATGTTGGCATTAACATGACCTCCACATTCTCCATCATGGAACTCGTGCATCACTATCCTAGCTTCCTCTAGGTCGATACATCTAAGCAGAATGCCGGTAAAACTCTTTTTGTATAAGACCCCACCCAGAATGGTGTATCGGGTCGAAATCTTACGAATGAATGCCCTATCTTTGGATGTGGCATCCTCGGTGAATCCCCCATTTTCTAAAAATCGTTTTATGTCATGGAACCAGGGTTTTTCAATAGACTCTGGGTTGTTTTGGCAAATATCCAAGTCGTGTGTGGATGGATGGGGCGCATGCCATATTTCCAAAGATCTGGTCCCTGAAATGGGATCGACCTTCAGGGCTGAACCCAAGGAAGAGAGGGCATCGGCGATGCCATTGTCCTCTCTTCCCACGTGTGTGAGCTTACACGACTGGAAGGATTGGACCAATCGAGTGGCCAACTCGTGATATGGAAGTAGTTTCTCATTACGTACTTGCCAAATTTTTAAAACCTGGTTTATGACAAGGAGCGAATCTCCAAAGACCTCGATGCATGATGCCCCTAGAGTTTTCGAAATCCTTAAGCCTTGTATGAGTGCTTCATACTCAGCTACGTTGTTGGAACATTCGAAATCTAAGCGGACTGCTATGGGAATCTCGCCCTTTTCAGGGGAGATTAGGATGATCCCGGCACCAACCCCTCGTTGGTTTCGTGCCCCGTCGAAGTGCATCTTCCACTCTTGGTTTTCGAAAGAATTGGCCAAAATGTGGTTTTGAAAATGGTTTTGCAATATGCCTTCATCAGGCATTTCGACAAGAGTGGGATATGCGTCCTCCAAGGGGAAGTCAGCCACGTAATCTGCTAGGGCTTGCCCCTTAACGGAGATCTGGTGATGGTATTTCAGATCATACTCCATTAGAAGGAGTTGCCATTTGCCCAATCTACCCGTGAAAATGGGTTTTTCGAACAAGTGCTTGATTGGATCAAGCTTGGACACTATCCAGATCTCATGATCTAGGAAGTAGTGTCTGAATTTCTGGCAGGCCCAGACTAGGGCCAAGCACGTCTTCTCTATGGCTTGATAATTTCGTTCATAAGCCAAGAGAGTTTTCGAAATATAGTAGATGGCATACTCCTTATGGGTGTCATCCTCGTATTGAGCCAACAGGGCTCCTAAAGCGTTTACATGCACGGAGATGTATAATAAAAGCGGTTTTCCTTGTTTTGGAGGATTCAAAACGGGGGGATTAACCAAGTATGCCTTTAGTCTCTCGAAGGACTTTTGGCATTCGTCATCCCATAAGAATTTCGTACCCTTCCTCAACAGTTTGTTGAAGGGTTCGCATCTAGTTGCCAGATTCGATATGAATCGGCGCACAGATTGTAATCGACCCTGGAGGCTACGGACTTGGGTGAGATTGGAGGGTGGAGCCATGTCTATGATGGCTCGACACTTAGAGGGGTCGACTTCTATTCCCCTTTGGCTCACCATAAAGCCTAGAAGCTTCCCTGATTCTACCCCGAACACACATTTTTGAGGGTTTAGCTTTACTTTGTAAAGCCTAAGCCTTTCGAAAATCTTTTGTAAACATTCGATATGGGTGCATCGGGTTTTGGATTTTGCCAAGAGATCATCTACATACACTTCTACAAGCTCATGAATTTGATCATGGAAGATCGTGTTCATGGCTCGTTGGTATGTTGCGCCGGCATTTTTCAAACCAAAGGGCATGACTGTATAGCAGTACGTGCCCCATGGGGTTGTGAAGGCGGTCTTACCCTGATCTCGTGGACTTAGTTTGATTTGATTATAGCCTGAATAGCCATCCATAAATGAAAACATTTCATGATTTGCAGTACTATCGACTATCAAATCTATGTTTGGTAAAGGATAATTATCCTTTGGAGTGGCTTTATTCAGGTTTCTGAAATCGATGCATATTCGAATTTTCCCATTGGTTTTTCGAACTACAACGATATTTGACAACCAATCAGAATACGCAATGGGTTTTATAAATCCGGCTTTTAGCAGATCTTCTAAACCCTCTTTGACTTGCGTGTGTACATTCGGGTGTATTTTCCTAAGCTTCTGCTTTATTGGTTTTACACCTATATCTAAGGGAAGACGATGCTCGACTATGCTGGGATCTATGCCCGGCATGTCTTCATACGTCCATGCAAACACATCTAAATAGGTTCATAGAAATGCAATGAATGCTAACTTTTCAGTTTCATGCAAGCATGCGCCTATTTTGATGGTTTTGGGATTGGAATCATCCCCTAGGTTCACCTCTACGAAATCTCCTCCTACTGTTTGGGAAGGTCTTTCAAAATCGAGAATTCTATGAAACTCTAGGAGCTCAGAAGTGGGATCTTCCTCAAGGGGATCCACTTCTGGGCTTTGATCATTCTCATGGGATATAGACCCGAGGGAACTTGATGCGTGGTTTTCAAAATAACCTGGTTTTGTACTTGGATTTTCAAGTGATTTCGAAATTTTTGGTCTGGCTATGCAGACGACACTTCTTTCGAAATCCTTTTCTTTTGCCAAAGGCCTACCAGGAGCAGCTATGTACAAAATCTTTTTGGTATTTTCCAAATTTTCGATTTTTTTGGGTTTTTGTAAAACAAGAACTTTGGGAACTATACAAAGCATACTTTTTTCGAGTTTTTGTTTTTCCATTGTTTTTGGTTTTTCTTGTTTTTCTATTTTTTTTGATTTTAAGTTTTCAAATGTTTTTGGTATTTTTAGAAAAAGGGATCTTCCGTCATACCTACAAAGGGAAAACACTACGGGTTAGACTCGGAATAGGAGGTCTAAACCGTAGGTCTCTTCTAAGACAGGCTCCGGGGCACCCTTGACCCAGGTGGTCACAGGGGGTGGCTCCAGCGGTATTTGAGGAGTATAGCCGATCCCATATTGGCTTGGGTTGGCCCTAGGAAGGATGGGCTCTAGGAGACCCTGGTTTTGTGCCCCTAGACTTTTGTAGGGCGTGTAGCCCATGTTTAATAACATGTTCCACGACCTTTTGTTTTTTGAAAAGATGGGATACAAGTCATGGTCTTGGAACATGCTATCGTCCATATTAGGCTCGTATGGCCTTTTGTCCAGGGGTTTTGGAAATAGGGAACGCTTGGGTTTTCCTAGGAGGATTAGAGTCGGGAGGGGGCCTGCTTTGGGCGGCCCCTTCACACATACAACCTTCCTAGGGTTGTTCAACACGAGCCGAGGTGGCTCAACCATAATTTGCCCCAGGTTAGCCTCATGGGCCTGGGAGCTCGATAAACAAGGGGAGTTTATGATCCCCTGAAGCTGTGGGTGACTCTCACCTAGGATCACTACGACCTGGTCCCTAAAAGGGATCTTGACACACCTGTGGAAGGTGGATGGCACAGCGCACAAACTGTGTATCCAGGGTCTTCCCAACAAAAGGTTATAATGGGGGTGAATGTCCAAGATATGGAACACCCCCGTGTGTTCGATCCCTCCCGTTTCCATTGGGAGTTCGATGGATCCTAAAGGCCTAGACGCATTCCCATCGTATCCAGTGATAACGATGGGGCTTGGGTTCACTGAAGTCAAGGTGACTCCGATTTTGTATGCCATGTGAAGTGGAAGGATGTTGAGCCCTCCTCCACCATCGACTAGGCACCTGTCAAGAGAGTGGTTGTTTAGAACCACCTCGATATGCAGGGCCTGGTTATGGGTTTCGTAGGGTCTATCTACATCATCTTCCGAAAAGGTGATGGGCGATTTTGCTCCTAATAAAGCCACTTGGGCAGACAAGGATTCCGGACTTATGTTCGAATCAACCTTGGCCCTTTCTAGAATTTTCTCTAAGACAAGTCTATGCCTAGGCGAGGTTTTGATAAGCTCTAGGATAGACATGTGAATAGGAATCTTTGAAAGGTGGTTTTCGAAATCATAAGGATTTAGGATGATTTTGTCCTTATCTGCTTTTGGCAGACCACTAGGGATACATGCTTTTGAGGGGCCAGGCACACTGACCACCTTTTGAGCACCTTGAAGGTGCGGGGGTTGGTAGATCCTCCCGGATCTAGTGACTTCCCCCACGACCAGCCTAGGGTTCGCGCTAAACTTGGCTCTAAGGATGAGCTGAGGAGAACCTTGGATTTTCAAAACTGGTCTTGTCGGGGTTTCCACTTTTGGTGGTCCCCGAATGATGACTTGGGCGGGCCTCTTGTATAATACAAGGATGGGCGCACAAGCAGGTCGACCAGGTTCGGGCTTTCGCGCTAGTTCCTTGGAAATGGTGAGGGTACATACCTCCTTTCCTTTCCCACTGCCACTGGCGTGTTTGGGAAAGGGTTCCTTGAAGATAGCTTGAGGTGGCTCAGGTTCCGCAGTGACCTGGAGCCGGCCCTCCGCTATCAAGTTCTCAATTTTATTTAGAAGAGAGAAGCACCGTTTGGTATCATGGCCTTTGAGCCGATGATACTTGCAAAATCGGTTTAAATACCCCCCTTTGGACGTGACTCCTTCGGGGATTTCAGGGAGTTCGATCATGCCTTGGGCAAGTAAGAGGTCTAGGACCTCCGACACAGGTTGCCCCAGCGGAGTGTACTCCCGTTTTTCAATTGGTTTTGAAAAATTGCGTTCTCTCTTATTTTCTATTTTTTCAAAATTTTTAGAAGTGCCCGCCATGCCTGGATCCACCCGGACATTGGCGATTTTATGGGGCTTTGCCCCTTTGTCCGTTGTGGGCAGCCCATATGCGATGGGCTTTTCCACACGTGTTTTGGGAACGGCACTTCCTTTCCATAAGTGGTCGTATGTCCCTTTTCGCAAGTTGGTTTCGAAAAGGGAGGCCTTTTTGATCAACTTATGGAAAGTTGAAATCTCATGGAGCGAGAGAAGGGTTTTTAACTCGCTTTTGAAATTATCCAGGATGAGCATTACTGCGCATCCTTCGGATATAGGCTCTCGCACTTGGCCCAAAAGAGACCTCCACCTTATAATGAAGGCATGCACGTCCTCGTTCATGCCTTGCTTTGTATCCCTTAAGGTATTCAGGGTTGGCGTGACTTCCACGTTGTGTGCAAACCTTTGCATGAAGCAGTTCGCTAACTCTTCAAAAGTAGCGAACTGGCTTAAGTCGTAGGAAGCCAGCCATTTGGCAGCTGTGCCCTTAAGGGATAGAGGGAACCAATACACCCATTTCATCGAGTCCTTTTTCTTCTTATGGGCTCGACGTGAGAAAAGCTGCAAGTGAGACCTAGGGTCTCCCATGCCATCATACCGATGGAAGTTCGGTATTTCATCGTCACTGTCTGTTTCGTAATCCATAGGAAGGAAATCAGACAGGGCGTAGCTTCTTTTCTCTTTATTTTGCCCTTTCAGCAGCTGCTGTAGGGCTTTACGGTCCTTTTGTGTGAAGGACTCGTGGTATTGGTTGCCTTCCATTACGGAGGCCTCTTTTGCTTGCGAGGTTTTTCAAATTTCTTTTTACGCCTTTGTTCACCGTTTGATGAACATGAATCGCCTACTTCAGCCTCTTGGCTGAGAGCATCGATTTTGGCCTCAAATTCCCTTCTCAAGTCCTCGATTTCATCTAGTTTTATTTTGTTTTTGAAAATCCTCCTAGAGTGAGAACTTGATGCGCATGAGCCCTGGCTCGATACTTCACTTGGATTGGATTTTGACATGCTTTTCAAGCTTTTTCAAAATTTCCTAAGTAAAAGCAAAGAAAACAGGTTAAAAATGACACCTTTATAAAATTTTCGCAAGACTTCTACAAGTAAACTCGATTTCTGAAAAGGCTCACGTCCCACCGGGCGTGCCAATCTCTGTAGACGCGCGAAAATCCCCGTCTCTTCGCCTCTTTCGGGGCTTGGAGTGGATCTTATCGTGCGTCTAAGGCCTATGTATACAAATAGGGCGTGCCGGCTAGCTTACTTAAGCTAGCGAAGATATATTTAACACTGACTTCTAAACGTGGCGACTGTGAGCAAGTAAGCTCTTGTCGTCGCAGACCTTCTTCCACCGATGCGCAAGGGTCAGTCTGTACGCTTTTGCAAAAATCGAGTTTTGAGGAGAAAGTCTACGAAACGGTTCGAGGTATCTATTTCGGGTCTTTAAGATGCGATTGCATGTTTTAGATCACGTGAATTTGCACGTGCCTAAGTCTTTTCTTTTATCCCTTTTTGGGTCGCCTAGTTTGTGTGTTATGAACACTCCACTACATGGGCGAATTCGAGCGGGGCTTGCTTCGATGCAATATGCGTCCTACCTCGTGGTATGGCGTAGATGCAATGCAAACTCACGCTACTCCAAAGGGAAAACCCGAAATGTAAAGACAATACTGAAGGGAAATAACAGAAGGGAAATAACCGAAGGGAAATAACCGAAGGGAAATAACCGAAGGGAAATATGTATATATCTTATGTATATGAGCCCTTACTCGGGTCTTGCAAATAAGAGCGAAGGCTCAATGTGGGTGCGTGCTTGAATTGAAAGACTTACACACACGACATGAATTTAAACCCAAATATAAATTGCAGTATGGCCTTGACTAAGGTCTTGGGAATAAGAGCGAAGGCTCAATGTGTGTGAGAGTGCTTGAATTGAAAGACTACCCACACAACATAAATGAAACCCAAATATAACTGCAATAAGGCCTTTACTAAGGTCTTGGGAGTAAGAGCGAAGGCTCAATGTGTGTGAAAGTGCTTGAATTGAAAGACTTACTCACACGACATGAAATGAAACCCAAATAGTATAGGTCGGCCCTTACTTGGGTCTTTCAAATAAGAGCGAAAGCTCAATGTGTGTGAGAGTGCTTGAATTGGAAGACTTACTCACACGACAAGAAATGAAACCCAAATAGTATAGGTCGGCCCTTACTTGGGTCTTTCAAATAAGAGCGAAAGCTCAATGTGTGTGAGAGTGCTTGAATTGAAAGACAACGCACCCAACTTAAACAAAACCCTTCGAAAATGAAATATATATGTACACTTATATATTAGGGACTGATTAGGCCCGTGTGTGTTCAAAATTGTGCACGACTAAGAGAGTGCACGTGTGTGGTTGTGCCAAGCCACGTTATTACAAGCGGGGGGAGACTATGCTCCGTTATTACAACCTCGTATCAAATTGAATTTCAAGCAAGTGTACGACTAAAGACCGAGTTTAGACACTTACGAGTAGCTGGTCCGTAGAGGTCTTGCTTGAGCGTGGGCTTGGCCTTGGGCTGCAAGTGGGAGCTCCGCGAAGGTAGGTGATCAAGGGTGCTGGCCGGCTGCAAGTGGGGCGCGGGATAGGAGCCTCGGAGGTGGCCGGTGGCAGGTAGATGGCGCCTCCAAGTAGGGGGTTTAAAGTGGTTGAAGAAGTGGGTCTTAAGATCACTAGGGGAGTTGGGTACTTAGGGAAACTGGACCTAAAAGGTGAGCTAGTGGGAATAGGACACCTAGGGGGGTTGGCCGAATGGGAGATGGTGGCTAAGTAGTGGCCAGCAACTTGGGTTATACTAGGTTCGGCTAGGTTTAGGTGGTGGCGGCAAAGGGGCTGAGCTGAAGGGAGGATGGGTGGCTAAGAGTGGAGAGGAGGTAGAGAAGGGGGCTAGGTAAGGTGGAGGGTACTTACCGAATGGGGAGAAGTGGCGGATGGAGTGGGAAAGTGGCGGGCAGGTGGCTGTCGGCTGGTTCGGTTGGGGGAAGATGATGGCGTCCGGCTGAGGGGTGGTGGAGGTGGATGGAAGAGGGAAGGTGGCGGAGCAGGTGGCGGCTGGTGGAGCAGCTGGAGCAGGCCAAGGTGGGGAGTTGTCCCGGCTGAATGAGAGAAGGGAGATGGGGAGGGCCCGACTGGGTGAGGTAGAGTGGTTTCCCCTTTTTTCAGAACCCGCCCACAAGGAGGGGGGTTTAAATAGGGATGGGTAGGTCGGTTAGGGCTGGGCTGTGGGTAGTGGTTAGGTGGTTTAGGTAGGGTGGTATGTAGATAAGGTGGGCTGGATGGGGTTGGGCCAGATATTTTAAAACTAGGGGTTTGGGTAAATCGTGGGCTAAGGGTGGTTTAGGGGTTTTGGGCTAGGTTAGGTGGTTGGGTTTTAGGGTGAGGTTTAGTGAGCTAGGTTAGGTGATTAGGCTAGGTTTAGGCTAGGATTAGGGAAATTAATCTAGGTTTAGGGAAGGATTAGGGAAGTGGGTTAGGTGATTAGGTTGGGATTAGGCCGGGATTAGGGAAGTGGGTTAGGTGATTAGGTTCAGATTAGGGGTGGATTAGGGGTTTAGGCTAGGTTTAGGCATTTTGGGCTAGGTTTAGGTGAAGGAGCTCCCTTAGCATGGCCCATAGACCTTGATCACCCCATGTTGGTGCAGCCCTAGGTTAGGTTTTAGCTAATTACAAGCTTAAACCCACTCAATTAGGCTAACCCACAAGATTAAACCCAAACTTGACACACAAGTCAAGCTTAATACAACACTCTTGATATTTTTCACCCCCCACTCTCTCTCATGCCCAATATCCCACGTGAATTTCAAGTGGGCCCCACCTCCATTTATGAGAAGGTGATGTGGGCCATGGATATGGATATTGGATTGGATCTCTGGATCCAAATCCAAATCCAAGTCCACATATGGGTTTGGATTGGAATCTGGATATATATGGTCCAGATCCAATCCAAACTGAACTCTGACTCCTTCGAGCTGGGTTCGAGACGGATGATTTGTGCGGGGCCTGACAGCATCAGTACTCCATCTGCGTTGGGTCTTCGCCAACATAGTCGTCCGCCTCCGTTTCTGCCTTCCGGAGATGACTTCAAATGCTATTTTGGTAAGAACAGGGTCTTGGACGTTCGAGATCCTGGGGTGTGAATCAGATACAAGAGTTGCTGCGCCGGGCTCGACAGGTGCTCCGGTTCCGGGCTCTTCTTGGCTCTCCTGGTCCTGTCTTGATCGGGCCAAGCCACTTCGGGGTTTCAAAACATGTCTTAAAAGAGTTTTCAAAAGCTATATCATATGTTTTTGAAAGATAAAGTTTTAAACATATATACAGGGTTGTTTGGAAGGCTCCTGGGTTTCCAAACTCAAAATGGCCCTTTGGGGCTGCTTGTATAAAACCAGATTCGTTTAAGAAATTCGTGGGATTTCGGGGTGTTTACAACTCTCACCTAGGATCAGTACGACCTGGTCCCTAAAAGGGATCTTGACACACCTGTGGAAGGTGGATGGCACAGTGCACAAACTGTGTATCCAGGGCCTTCCTAGCAACAGGTTATAATGGGGGTGGATGTCCAAGACATGGAACACCCCCGTGTGTTCGATCCCTCCCGTTTCCATTGGGAGTTCGATGGATCCTAAAGGTCTAGACGCATTCCCATCGTATCTAGTGATAACAATGGGGCTTGGGTTCACTAAAGTCAAGGTGACTCTGATTTTATACGCCACATGAAGTGGAAGGATGTTGAGCCCTCCTCCACCATCGACTAGGCACCTGTCCAAAGAGTGGTTCTTCAGAACCACCTCGATATGCAGGGCCTGGTTATGGGTTTCGTAGGGTCTATCTACATCATCTTCCGAGAAAGTGATGGGCAATTTTGCTCCAAATAAAGCCACTTGGGCAGACAAGGATTCCGGACTTATGTTCGAATCAACTTTGGCCCTTTCTAGAATTTTCTCTAATACAAGTCTATGCTTAGGCGAGGTTTTTATAAGCTCTAAGATAGACATGTGAATAGGAATCTTTGAAAGGTGGTTTTCAAAGTCATAAGGATTTAGGATGACTTTGTCCTTACCTGCTTTCGGCAGAACACTAGGGATACATGCTTTTGAGGGGCCAGGCACACTGACCACCTTTTGAGCACCTTGAAGGTGCGGGGGTTGATAGATCCTCCCGGATCTAGTCACTTCCCCCACGACCAGCCTAGGGTTCGCGCTAACTTGGGCTCTAAGGATGAGCTGAGGAGAACCTTGGATTTTCAAAACTGGTTTTGCCGGGGATTCCACTTTTGGTGGTCCCCGAATGACGACTTGGGCGGGCTTCTTGTACAGTACAAGAATGGGTGCACAAGTGGGTCGACCAGGTTCTGGTTTTTGCGCTAGTTCCTTAGAAATGGTGAGGGTACATACCTCCTTTCCTTTCCCACTGCCACTGGCGTGTTTGGGAAAGGGTTCCTTGAAGATAGCTTAAGGTGGCTCAGGTTCCGCAGTGACCTGGAGCCGGTCTTCTGCTATCAAGTTCTCAATTTTATTTAAGAGGGAGAAGCAGCGTTTGGTATCATGGCCTTTGAGCCGATGATACATACAAAATTGGTTTAAATCCCCCCCTTTGGAAGTGACTCCTTCGGGGATTTCAGGGAGTTCTATCATGCCCTGGGCAAGTAGGAGGTCTAGGACCTCCGACACAGGTTGCCCCAGCGAAGTATACTCCCATTTTTCAACCGGTTTTTGAAAATTTCGCTCCCTCTTATTTTCTAACTTTTCAAAATTTTTGGAAGTGCCCGCCACGTCTGGATCCACCTAGACATTGGCGATTTTATGGGGCTTTGCCCCTTTGTCCATCGTGGGTAGCCCGTATGTGATGGGCTTTTCCAAGCGGGTTTTGGAAATGGTAGTTCCTTTCCACAAGTGATCGTATGTCCCTTTTCGCAAGTTGGTTTCGAAAAGGGAGGCCTTTTTTATCAACTTATGGAAAGTTGAGATCTCATGGACCGAGAGAAGGGTTTTTAACTCGCTTTTAAAGTTATCCAGGATGAGCATGACTGCGCATTTTTCGGATATGGGCTCTCGCACTTGGCCCAAAAGCGACCTCCATCTTATAATGAAGGCATGTACGTCTTCGTTCATGCCTTGCTTTGTATCCCTTAAGGTATTCAGAGTCGGCATGACTTCTACGTTGTGTGCAAATCTTTGCATGAAGCAGTTCGCTAACTCTTCAAAAGTAGCGAACTGGCTTAAGTCGTAGGAAGCCAGCCATTTGGCAGCTGTGCCTTTAAGGGATAAAGGGAACCAATACACCCATTTCATCGAGTCCTTTTTCTTCTTATGGGCTCGACGTGAGAAAAGCTGCAAGTGAGACCTAGGGTCTCCCATGCCATCATACCGATGGAAGTTCGGTATTTCATCGTCACTGTCTGTTTTGTAATCCATAGGAAGGAAATCAGACAGGGCGTAGTTTCTTTTCTCTTTATTTTGCCCTTTTAGCAACTGTTGTAGGGCTTTACAGTCCTTTTATGTGAAGGACTCGTGGTATTGGTTGCCTTCCATTACGGAGGCCTCTTTGTGCTTGCGAGGTTTTTCATATTTTTTCTTAGGCCTTTGTTTACCGTTTGATGAACACGAATCACCTACTTCAGCCTCTTGGCTGAGAGCATCGATTTTGGCCTCAAACTCCCTTCTTAGGTCCTTGATTTCATCTAGTTTTATTTTGTTTTTGAAAATCCTCCTAGAGTGAGAACTTGATGCGCATGAGCCTTGGCTCGACACTTCACGTGGATTGGATTTTGACATGCTTTTCAAGCTTTTTCAAAATGTCCTAAGTACAAGCAAAGAAAATAAGTTAAAATGACAACTTTTTACAAAATTTTCGCAAAACTTCTACCTTAAAACTCGATTTTTGAAAGGCTCACGTCCCACCGGGCGTGCCAATCTCTGTAGACATGCCAAAATCCCCACGCCTCCCCGCCTTTCCTGGGCTTGGAGTGGATCCTCTCATGTGTGTAAGGTCTATTTATGTAAACAGGGCGTGCCAGCTAGCTTACCTTAAGCTAGCGAAGATGTATTTTAATCTGACTTCTAATCGTGGCGACTATGAGCAAGTGAGCTCTTGTCGTCGCAGACCTTCTTGCATCGATGCGCAAGGGTCAGTCTGTACGCTTTGCAAAAATCGAGTTTTGGGATAGAAAGCCTATGAAGCGGTTCGAGGTGTCTAATTCGGGTCTTTTAGATGGGATTGCATATTTTAGATCACGTGGATTTGCACGTGCCTAAGTCTTTCCTTTTATCCCTTTTCGGGCCACCTAGTTTGTGTGTTATGAACACTCCACTACATGGGCGAATTTGAGCGGGGTTTTGCTTTGATGCAATATGCGTCCTACCTCGTGGTATGGCATAGATGCAATGCAAACTCACGCTACTCCAAAGGGAAAACCCGAAATGTAAAGACAATGCCGAAGGGAAATAACCGAAGGGAAATGACCGAAGGGAAATGACTTGAAATGTAAATGCCGAAGGGAGATATGTATATAGAGTATGTATATGGGCCCTTACTCGGGTCTTGCAAATAAGAGCGAAGGCTCAATGTGTGTGCGTGCTTGAATTGAAAGACTTACACACACGACATGAAATGAAACCCAAATATAACTTGCAGTATGGCCTTGATTAAGGTCTTGGGAATAAGAGCGAAAGCTCAATGTGTGTGAGTGCTTGAATTGAAGTACTACGCACACAACATGAAATTAAACCCAAATAGTATAACACGGCCCTTACTTGGTTCTTTCAAATAAGAGCGAAGGCTCAATGTGTGTGAGTTCTTGAATTGAAAGACTTACGCACACGACATGAAATGAAACCTAAATAGTATAGGTCGGCCCTTACTTGGGTCTTTCAAATAAGAGCGAAGGCTCAATGTGTGTGAGTGCTTGAATTGAAAGACTTACACACACGACATGAAATGAAACCCAAATATAACTTGCAGTATGGCCTTGATTAAGGTCTTGGGAATAAGAGCGAAAGCTCAATGTGTGTGAATGCTTGAATTGAAGTAATACGCATACAACATAAAATTAAACCCAAATAGTATAACACGGCCCTTACTTGGGTCTTTCAAATAAGAGCGAAAGCTCTTACTTGAAATCTTCTTGAATAGGTGCTCAAGGGTCAGTTTAAGCGCTTTAGAAAACGTCGATTTTCATCAAACATGAACTCTTTTTGAAAGAAAAGTGAGTATGACGATTGTTTGCCTAAATTGCAGTTTTTATTACGGGGTTATCCGTATCCAAGTCTTTGAGCTTTTAAGCTATCTTAGGTCGGATGTGTGTGCTTCAAGTGGCCTAGATTTAGTGAGTTGGAGCGTAGGTTCGGGGTTCTCTCTTTGAAAATTCGCAAATGCAAGGATGCATGAACTCTCTTCGAGTTTGATATGATGTGAGCTAGGCTCAAATTGAAAGCAACTCACATACACAGCTTAAGTAAATACCCAAAATGTAAGTGCAACTCACACAGCTGAAAGGGAAATACCCAAACCTTAAAAACAACTCACACGACTTGAATGTAAATTGCGGAAGGGAGATATACTTATATTAAGAGTTGAAAGGCTCAATGCACACGTGTGTGAGTGTAGAATTGAAATGAAAAACTCACACGACTTGAATTGAACTTGCCGAAATTGAAATATAAGTATATAAGAGTGGGAAGGCTCAATGTGTTCGTGTGTGTTGTGTATAAATGGAAAGACAACTCACATGACTTGAATTTAACCACCCAAAATGTAAATACGTACACAACTGAACATAAAACTCACGCAGCTGAAAGTATATAGATACTCTATATCTTATGGACAACGAAGGCCCAAAATGTGCGTGAGAGTGTAGAGCAAGTGCTCGAGTGCTCTTGTGTGCAAGTGTGGAAGCTTAAATGACAAACTCACATGACTTGAATGTAAATCCCACGCAACTGAAAGTATATAGAGATATGTTATATCTTATGAGCAACAAAGGCTCAAAAGGTGCGTGAGAGTGTGGAGCAAGTGCTCACGTACGTCTTGGGTGCAAGTGTGAAATTTAAATGGCAAACTCACACGACAAGAATGTAATAACCCGGAATTGAAATTGCACGGCTTTTACTAAAGTCTTTTAAGTAAGAGCGAAGGCTCAATGTGTGTGCAATTAAGAGCGGAAAGGCTCGAGTGCACGTGGGTGTCTTATGTACATTTTAAGAGCTAAGGCTCAAGTGTACGTGTGTGCTTGTGTATCAAGCACCAATATTACATCTCGGGGGAGACCACGCTCCATTACTACAACCCCATATCAAAATTGAATTGAATTTAAGAGGAGTAAGATAAAAACCGAATTTAAACACTTACAATGATTCGGCTTTCCTCTCCAATCCGCTCGTGCTTGGGCTTGTGGTCCACCTTGGTAGCCAAGAGGGGTCTCCCTAGGTGGGTTTGAAATGAGAGAGTGGGCTTGGGGAAGGCTCGTGGGCTTGGAACTTGGGAGGACCTAGGTTCGGCCAAGAGGGGGTCATGGCCTAAGGTTGTAGTTGGCCCTAAGGGGAAGACTTAGTTGCGGGCTTGCTAAGGGTGAGCCACGGCCTAGATGGGGTAGTTGGTCCTAAGTCAAGGCTGGTCAGTTCGTGGCTGGAGCTGGCCAAGATAGGACATGGCCTAAAGTGGGGGCAACAGTTCGGCAGGCAGGGCACGGCTGGAAGATGGCAGGTAGGGCGTGCGGTAGGTCGGCGCTAGGGGCTTTAGCAAGGGCACGTGGCTGTAGACATGCAGAAATTTCCACTATGGGTTCTTAGGCCTAGAGTGAACCTTTTCGTATGTCTAAGTCGCTTTAAAAGGGCATGTCAGCTAGCTTACTCAAACTAGCGAAGTAAGTTTTGAAATATCTGACTCAGGGGGCGACTGTGGACAAGTGGGCTCTTTTCATCACAAACCTTCTTGAACCGATACTCAAGGGTCAGTTTGTACGCTTAGAAAACTCGATTTTGAACAAGCAGGGCCTTTTTGAAAAGGTATGAAAGTATTTGATCAGTTTGTTTGTCTAGTTGCAGATTTTATTTACATGGGGTTTGCACATTCATATGTCTTTGTTTTTAGCCACTTAGGCGTGAGATGTGTGCATCAAGTGCCTAAGTCTTGGCTATTTTGCATGGGTTGTTCGAGGTTGCTTTGATGCAAGTATGCGCCCTATCTCGTGGTATGGCGGATATGTAATGCAAACTCACACAACTGAACCTTAAAACCCGAAATTGAAAGACATAGCCGAAGGGAAATTGCGGAAGGAAAATATAGCTATATCTTAAGAGCGGAAAGGCTCAATTGTGGGCGTGTGTGTTGTGTATAAATTGAAAGACAACTCACACGACTTGAATGTAAAAACCCTACTTGACTTGAATGTAAAGTGCGGAAGGGAAATACTTATATATATATGGGCCCGAAGGTCGCCAACGTGTGCGTGTGTGTTGTGTATAAATGTAAGGACAACACATGTAGCTAAAATGTAAAACCCAGCTGAAAGGGAGATACAACTATATATATGTGGGCCCGAAGGTCACCAACGTGTGCGTGTGTGTTGTGTATATATGTAAAGACAACTCACACGACTGAAAATTAACAACCCAGAATTGAAAGACGTACACAACTTAACTGGGAAAACTCATGCAGCTGAAAGTATGGAGATATGGCTATATCTTAGTGGCTGCCGAGGCCAAAATGGTGCGTGAGGTGCTTGAGCAAGTGCTCGGGTGTCTTTGGGTGCGAGTGTGTAATGGAAATGACAAACTCACATGACTTAATGTAACAACCCAGCTGAATGTAAATACATATATATGATAAGAGTGAAGGCTTAATGCATGCATGGGTGAAGTGTGTAAATTAAAGACAACTCACGCAGCTCTTACTAGAGTCTTTGGAGTAAGAGCGAAGGCTCAATCGTGCACGTAGGTGCTTGGTGTACGAGATTAAGAGCTAAAGCTCAAGTGCTCGTGTGTGCTTCGTGTATCAAGCATTGTTATTACATCCCGAGGGGAGACAAAGATCCGTTAATACAACCCCGTATCCAAATTGAATAGAATGTAGAAGGAGATATGTAAAATACCGAATTTGAAACACTTACAAATTATTCGGATGTTTGTCCACTCCAATCTACATGGGCTTGTGCAAGCTTTACAACCACGGACGGGTCTCCTTTGAAGCTTGAGGCGTGAAGTGGCTGGCCGGGCCTAGAGCTTGGTGGAGTTTGGCTTGAGAGGTGAAGGTTCACGGCAAGAGTGGGTGCAGGTCTTAGTGGGGGTTGCGGGTCTTAGGGTGTGGTATGGAGTCGGGGTGTGTGGGAGCTAAAGGTCACAGCTGGGGTGTTAGGTGGGGGAGTGTTAGACTAGGATGGGTTCGGTTGGGAGCGTATGGCGTGGGATAGGATGTGGAGTTGGGGGTCCTAGGCAAAAGGTCACGGGTTGTGCTAGGTGGGATGAGATACTTCGTGGGGTGCTAGGTAGGTGGTGGTGTAAGGGTGGCAGGTAGTGGCTGAAGTCGGTGGAGTTGGTGGGGTGAAGGTCGGGCAAGGTGTGCAGGTGGCAGGGTGGACGCCAGGCGCTGGGCGCCAGGCCGGTGGTAGGGCGACAGGCGCTGGGCGCCAAGGAGGCGCGCGGCGCAGGGGGCGTGAGGTGGTGCGGGAGGCACGTGGTAGGAGTGCGGCATGAGTGTAGAGAGGGAGCGGGGCGCGAGGCACGTGCAGGGCGCGCGGTGCGGGAGCGATGGTTCAGGTAGGGATAGAGGGGGTGGATGGTTAAGGATGGAGTCGGTTAGGGGTTAGGCTAGGCTAATTGGGATTAGGTGGCTGGGGGGTAGTTAGGTGGTGTTGGTTAGTGTAGGTTTAGGGTGGTTAAGAGGGATTAAGAAGAAGGGTTTAGGGGGTAAGTGGGGCTTACCTCTTACGGTCGGTTGGGGTGTGCTCAAGCTCCACATCAGCCACTCCACGCCTCCTTGTTCAAGCAAATCCAGCCCTAAATCAAGGTGGTGCAGCCCACACTAATCCCTCATTTAGCCCACAATTAACCCACTAAGCAAAATTAAGAAAGCACTAAGCGCTCACCTTAATACCCTCTCTCTCCTCCAAGCTCCTCCAAGTTGGATTTTACGTGAACTCTTGGAGACCCCCTCACTCCTATTTATAGGCAAGTGAAGTGGGTCTTGGATATGGATCTTGGGTTTGGATCATGGAATCCATGTCTGATCCAAACACTATTTGGATCTGGATCTTGGATCTCGGAAATTTTGAGATCTATATCTGATACAAATCCAACATTTTTATGGATATGGATCTAGATATTTTGGTCCAGATCTGATCCAATCCAAACACTATTTGGATCCAATCCAAATACTATTTGGATCGATCCAAATCCAAACACTATTTGGATATGGATCTGGATATTTATGGTCCAGATCCAATCCAAATTTTCTCTGGATGGTCCTTCTTGGCTTTTCGAGGCAGATGATCGGTGCGGGCCCTAGCTTCATCAACGCTCAGTCTAGTGTTGGGTTTCCCCAATCTTTGTCGTCCGGTCTCCTTTTCGCCTTTTTGGACTCTATTTTTACTCATTTCTAACTTTTCTGGTTCAGATTCTTGATGCTTAGGTGGATGTATTTGATTTGGCTTCTGGTGCTTCCTGGCTTGCAATTTGCCTCGTGCCTAGGCCTTCCTTTTACCTTTTGAACCTGGCTTTTATTAGGCTAGGATGCTCTTTGGGGCTCTAGAAACTGCTTCTAAGCCTGCTTCTAGAATTGGCCTTCGTGAGCCACTTGTTGGGCTGCTTCTCGATCAGGTGTCATCTTTGCATGCTTCACCTGTTCGCCTTGGGCTTCTTGGAAAATGGGGTTTAGCTTTGGTTTAAAAAGATCCTATTTGGACATGGGGTTTTAAAACACTATTTACAGGTTTCAAAACACTATTTACAGGTTTTTGGGAAGGCTCCTGGGTTTTCAGAACTCTGTAAACACCCCGAAATCCCACGAATTTCTCGAAGCAACCTGGTTTTGTAAAAGTAGCCCCAAAGGGCTATTTTGAGTCTGGAAACCCAGGAGCCGTCCAGGCAACCCTGTACATATGTTTAAAACTGTATATGCTTTAAAATATGTATAATATGTTTTAAAACCTTTTAAAATACATTTTGAAACCCCACAAAGCGGCTTGGCCTGATCAAAGCAGGACCAGAGGAGCTAAAGAGAGCCCAGAATCGGAGCACATGTCAAGTCTGGCACAACAACTCTCGTATTGAATCCACCCCCAGGATCTCGAACGTCCAAGACCCTGTTATAATCAGACATCACTTGAAATCATCTCCGAAAGGTGAAAACAGAAGCAGACGATCATGTTGGCGAAGACCCAACGCAGACGGAGTATTGATACTGTCAGACCCCGCACAAACCATTCGTTTCGAACATAGCCTGAAGGAGTCAGAATTCAGTTTGAATTGGATTTGGACCATATATATCCAGATCCCAATCCAAACCCATGTGTGGATTTGGATTTGGATTTGGATCCAGAGATCCAATCCAATATCCACATCACCTTCTCATAAATGGAGGTGGGGCCCACTTGAAATTCACGTGGGATTATGGGCATGAGAGAGAGTGGGGGAGGATAAGATTTGAGGGTGATTGTAATTAAGCTTGACTTGTGTGTCAAGTTTGGGGTTAATCATGTGGGTTAGCCTAATTAGCATGGGTTTAAGCTTGTATTAGCCAAAAACCTAACCTAGGGCTGCACCAACATGATGCAATAAGGTCTATGGGTTATGCAAAGGGAGTTTCCTAACCCAATCCTAAGTAAAAACCCCTAATCCTAGCCTTTTACCCTAATCCCAGCCTAAACCTAGCCTAATCACCTAACCCACTTCCCTAATCCCGGCCTAATCCCAACCTAATCACCTAACCCACTTCCCTAATCCTCCCCTAAACCTAGCCTAATTTCCTTAAACCTAACCTAATCCTAGCCTAATCACCTAACCCACCTCACTAAACCTCACCCCAAAACCAACCCACCTAGCTAAGCCCTAAACCCCTAAACCACCCCACCTAAACCTAGCACACCATATCCCTAAAACCCCTTTAATCAAAATATCTGGCCCCTCCTCAAAACCAGCCCACCTTATCACCACACCACCACCACCTAAACCACCTTACCACCCTCCAAATACCAGCCCCAACCGCCATTTCAAAACCTATATAAACCCCCCCCTAGTGGGCGGGTTTTCGAAGCTTTTCCACCTTGGGCCAGCCGACCTTGGCCAATCACCTTCCAGCCGAATCCTCCACCTTGCTCCACCTGCACCACTTCCATCCGACCAAGCTCCATCTCGCCCCACCACTGCCTCCCAGCCTTCTCCACTCCACGTCGCTACCACCTCCCGGCTGAACTCCATCTTCCTTCATCACTCGGCTGCCCTTCTTCCATCCGCCAACTCCTTCACCATTCGGTTAGTACCTCAACCTAACTCTATCTCCTCTTCACTCCCCCTCCACTCTCAACCACCCATACCACCACTACATCACCCCATCACAGCCACCCGCCACCCTTACCCATTCGGCCAGACCTAAACCATTCACATCACTCGATCCCATACTTCCCCCCTAGTGATACCCGACCACCCTACCTTACTCCCTAGGACCTACCACTTCCAACTCTTAGTCATCCACTAACCCCACCTTCCACAACACCCTAGTTAGCTCCCTTTCCATCCATAACATCCCCACTACCCCAGCCGGCCACCACTAAAATTCCCCTAGTCGGCCACCTCAGCCGACTGCACCAAACCCATTCGGCAGCCACCCCATTTCCCTTAGGCATTCCCTTTAGGCTCCCCTTTAGCGCCACCTTCCATAGAGCCTTCCCTCCCTTAGAGTACCCTCTTCCATCACCTTAGCCCAAAGCACCACGGCAACCTTCCCCTAGGAGCCGACGAGTCCCCAAGGCACCACAATCCTCCCTTGTCACCCGGCTACACAACCTTGCCATTCCACTCCGTGGAGCTCCCTCTTGCAGCCCAAGGCAAAGCCAAGCCCACGCTCAAGCAAGTCACCTCCGGACCAGCTATAAGTGCGTGCCTAAACTCGGTCCTTAGTTCTAGACTTGCTTAAATTAAATTTGATACGGGGTTGTAATAACGGAGCATTGTCTCCCCTCGCTTGTAATAACGTGGCTTGGCACACCCACACACACGTGCACTTGAGACTACCTCGCTCTTAGTTGTGCACGATTTTGAACACACACGGGCCTAATCAGCCCTTTAAATATAAGTTTATGTATATACTTTAAGTAGCGTAGGGTTTTGCTTGAGTTGGGTGTGTTGTCTTTAAATTCTCGCACTCACACACATTGAGCTTCCGCTCTTATTTGCAAGACCCAAGTAAGGGCCGTGTTACACTATCCTTGGGTTTAATTTCATGTCGTGTGTGTAGTACTTCAATTCTAGCACTCACACACATGGAGCTTTCGCTCTTACTCCCAAGACCTTAGTTAAGGCCATATTGCAATTTCTATTTGGGTTTAATTTCATGTTGTGTGCGTAGTACTTCAATTCTAGCACTCACACACATTGAGCTTTCGCTCTTACTCCCAAGACCTTAGTTAAGGCAATATTGCAATTTATATTTGGGTTTCATTTGAAGTTGTGTGCGTAGTCTTTCAATATATACACGACACACACTTGCGCAATTGAGCCTTTCCGCTCTTAAGATATAGCCATATTTCCCTTTGCAATTTCTCTTTAGCATTTTACATTACAAGTCATTTCCCTTCGGCAATTTCCATTACAAGTCATTTCCCTTCGGCATTGTCTTTAAATTCGGGTTTTCCCTTTGGAGTAGCGTGAGTTTGCATTGCATATACGCCATACCACGAGTTAGGATGCATACTGCATCAAAGCAAACCCCATACTCCCGCTCAAAGTTGCCACATCTTAGTGGAGTGTTCATAACACACACCTAGGTGGCCCAAAAAGGGATAAAAGGAAAGACCTAGCCACGTGCAAATCCACATGATCTAAAATCTGAAAATCATACCAAAAAGACCCGATTTTGTAGGTTCTTTCACTCCAAAACTCGATTTTTAAAAGCGTACAGACTGACCCTTGCGCATCGGTGCAAGAAGGTCTGCGACGACAAGAGCTTGCTTGCTCACAGTCGCCACGTTAGAAGTCAGGTTTTAAAATATATCTTCGTGTAGACACGCGAAAATCCATGCCTCTCGCCTTTTTAGGGCTTGGAGCGGATCCTCTTGTGTGTCTAAGGCCTATTTATATAAACAGGGTGTGCCAGCTAGCTTACCTAAGCTAGCAAAGATATATTCTATGCTGACTTCTAACGTGGCGACTGTGAGTAAGTGAGCTCTTGTCATCGCAGACCTTCTTGCACCGGTGCGCAAGGGTCAGTCTCTACGCTTTCAAAAATCAAATTTTAGGGTATAGAAAGCCTAGGAAGCGATTTGAGGTGTTTAATTCGGGTCTTTTAGATACGATTGCAGATTTTAGATCACGTGGATTTGCACGTGCCTAAGTCTTTCTTTTTATCCCTTTATGGGCCACCTAGTTTGTGTGTTATGAACACTCCACTACATGGGCGAATTTGAGCGGGGCTTGCTTTGATGCAATATGCATCCTACCTCATGGTATGGCGTAGATGCAATGCAAACTCACGCTACTCCAAAGGGAAAACCCGAATGTAAAGACAATGCCGAAGGGAAATAACCGAAGGGAAATGACTTGTAATGTAAATACCGAAGGGAGATATGTATATAGGGTATATACGTGCCCTTACTTGGGTCTTGCAAATAAGAGCGAAGGCTCAATGTGGGTGCGTGCTTGAATTGAAAGACTTACACACACGACATGAAATAAAACCCAAATATAACTTGCAGTATGACCTTGATTAAGGTCTTGGGAATAAGAGCGAAAGCTCAATGTGTGTGAGTGCTTGAATTGAAGTACTACGCACACAACATGAAATTAAACCCAAATAGTATAACACGGCCCTTACTTGGTTCTTTCAAATAAGAGCGAAGGCTCAATGTGTGTGAGTGCTTGAATTGAAAGACTTACGCACACGACATGAAATGAAAACCCAAATAGTATAGCCTGGCCCTTACTTGGGTCCTTCAAATAAGAGCGAAGGCTCAATGTGTGTGAGTGCTTGAATTGAAAGACTTACACACACGACATAAAATGAAAACCCAAATAGTATAGCTCAGCCCTTACTTGGGTCCTTCAAATAAGAGCGAAGGCTCAATGTGTGTGAGTGCTTGAATTGAAAGACAACACACCCAACTTAAGCAAAACCCTACGAAAATTAAAGTATATATATATATATTTATGTATTAGGGGCTGATTAGGCCCGTGTGTGTTGAAAATCGTGCACAACTAAGAGAGTGCACATGTGTGGGTGTGCCAAGCCACGTTATTACAAGCGGGGGGAGACTATGCTCCGTTATTACAACCCCGTATCGAATTGAATCTTAAGCAAGTATACAACTAAGGACCGAGTTAGGCACTTACTAATAGCTGGTCCGAAGAAGCCTTGCTTGAGCATGGGCTTGGCCTTCGCCTTGGGCTGCAAGAGGGAGCTCCGTGGAGTTGAACGGCAAGGGGCTGCTGGCCGGGTGCCTTAGGTGCGCGAAAGAGATGCCTTGAAGGTGGCCGGCTACTTGGAAAGGTGCTGCCTTGGCATGTGGGGCTAAGGTGAGTATGTAGGGTCACTAAGGAAGGCTTGTGAAGTTAGGGAGTATGACACTAAAGGGGAGCCTAAGGGAGTGTCTAATGGAGCATCTAGGGGAAAGGAGGTGGCTGGCCGAACGGAAGTGACAGTCGGTTGGAGTGGCCGACTAGGGGAACTTGGTGGTGGCGGGTTGCTAGGGTGGCTAGAAGTAGTGGAAGGGAAGGGAACTAACTAGGAGATGGGGTATGGTAGTGGTGGGTGTGGGGAGGTAATGTGGGCAGGTCTTAGGGAGTTGGATGGGGTGGCCGGGTGTAGCTAGGGTGTTTAGGTAGTGGCGGGTAGTTAGGTTGGTTGAGGCTTGGCCGAGTGGGAGTGGTGGCGGCAAGTGGCTGGTATTAGGGTAAGGTGGTGGTATGGTGGGTGGCTGAGAGTGGAGAGGGAGTGGAGAAGGGGTAAGATGGAGTGTGGGGTACTAACCGAGCGGTGGGAGGCGGCGGTTGGTTGAGGAGCAGCCGGTTGTCTTGGATGCGCAGGATGGGGTTCGGCCGGACGGAATGGTGGCGATGTGGACCTTGGCTGGAGTGGTGGTGGTGGTGGTGCTCGGTTGGGAGGTAGTGGCGCAGGTGGTGGCTGGCTGTGGGGCAGGTGGAGCAAGGTGGGAGTCGGTTGGGCTGGAAAGTGGAGGACCCAAGGTGATTCAAGATGGGGAAAACCCGCCCCTTAGGGGGGGGGGGGGTTTATAGGGCTGGAAGAGGCGGTTGGGGCTGGTATTAGGGTAGTGGTTAGGTGGTCTAGGGGTGGTGGTATGGTGGTAAGGTGGGCTAGAAAAGGTAGGGCCAGATATTTTAAATACAAGGGGTTTGGGTAGGTTGTGTGCTGGGGGTGGTTTAGGTTTAGGGTTTAGCTAGGTGGGTTGGTTTTAGGGTGAGGTTTAGTGAGGTAGGTTAGGTGATTAGGCTAGGATTAGGTTAGGTTTAGGGAAATTAACCTAGGTTTAGGGAAGGATTAGGGAAGTGGGTTAGGTGATTAGGTTGGGATTAGGCCGGGATTAGGGAAGTGGGTTAGGTGATTAGGCTCAGATTAGGACCAGATTAGGGTAGAAGGCTAGGATTAGGTATTTTGGGTTAGGTTTAGGCGAAGGAGCTCCCTTTGCATGACCCATAGACCTTAACCACATCATGTTGGTGCAGCCCTAGGTTAGGTTTTGGCTAATTACAAGCTTAAACCCACTTAATCAGGCTAAACCACATGATTAACCCCAAACTTGACACACAAGTCAAGCTTAATTACAACACACACTTGATCTTATCCTCCCCCACTCTCTCTCATGCCCATAATCCCACGTGAAATTCAAGTGGGCCCCACCTCCATTTATGAGAAGGTGATGTGGGCCATGGATATGGATATTGGATTGGATCTCTGGATCCAAATCTAAATTTAAGTCCATACATGGGTTTGGATTGGGATATGGATATATATGGTCCAGATCCGATCCAAACTGAACTCTGACTCTTTCGAGCTGTGTTCGAAACGAACGGTTTGTGCAGGGTCTGACAGCATGAGTACTCCGTCTGCGTTGGGTCTTCGCCAACATGATCGTCCGCCTCTGTTTTCGCCTTCCGGAGATGATTTCAAATGATGTTTTGATGATAACAGGGTCTTGGACGTTCGAGATCCTGGGGGTGGATTTGATATGAGAGTTGTTGTGCCGGGCTCGACATGTGCTCTAGTTTCGGGCTCTCCTTTGCTTTTCTGGTCATGTCTTGCTCGGGCCAAACTGCTTCGGGGTTTAAAAAAGCATGTTTTAAAAGATTTTTAAAGCCATGTTGTATATTTTTGAAATATAGAGTTCAAAACATATGTACAGGGTTGTCTGGAAGGCACTTGGGTTTCCAGACACAAAATAGCCCTTTGGGGCTGCTTTTACAAAACCAGATGGATTTGAGAAATTCGTGGGATTTCGGGGTGTTTACAGATGCCCCTCTTTGGCCTTGTCCAAATCGATTTGGATAAGGGCAAAGATGACAAACACCCCTTACAATGTCTCCCTAGATCTAACCATGAAGAATATGGGATCGCCCCAATCTTTTAACAAAATCTCAATTTAAAAAATCTGTTAGGAGGAGATATCACGCCAAAGGGTTATGTTATGGAATCTGGTCCTAAATGGGATCATGTTTATGCAAGTACCATGCGTGGAATGCATATGCATGACATGGGTATGGTGCCAAGAGTGGCGACCTTCCAGAGACCAGATGTTGTCGAACTCTAGAGACTTACAAGGTCTGTTGCTCCAAGTGGGCAGATCCTATGCTGTTCGATTTTCAAAACTTATTTACAAAATTTATTTACAAAAGGGACAACTGTCTTGAGTCTCAATCCTAAGGACCTCGAGCTCTTCGTGTTTGCCCTTGTTTGAGTCTTCACACTCATTTATCTAGCGGAGGTTTTATAAGAAAACAAGCTATATTTCGAATTCCTACGCCTTACTCGAAACGTCGAATTCTCAGACAAGATGAAATTCAAGTAAGTAAATCCTATTTTTACTTTAGGACTCCTCGAAATAAACCATGCATTAGCTTGGGATAAGCCAGGGATGGGAAAGAGATACCACGGTCCCTTCTGGAGCGTCTCGTGGTTTAAGGCATAGAAGGCGGAAAACTGCTCTTTTTGAGCTTTTTGGCCTCTTTTTCCTTTTTTTTCATAGAGGGTCTCCCTTTGGGAGTATTTTTTCTTTAATCCCTCTTTTTCACAAGAGAATCGATTTTTCTTTTGAATTCTGGTTTCTTTCTTTTGGAAAGATACTTTGGATGGGAAATTCCCTTTGTTTGGGCCATGTTTTTCCTTTTGGAAGTAGAAGAGAAGAGGGGAGGACTTATCCCAAGCCTATACTCGATCCATTCCAGATCAGCCTATTTAGAAATAGCACGTACTACTTGCAAGTATCTTGCTATATTGAACTAGGCCTTTCTTTGTAAGAAGAAGGATTTTGAAATGTAACCACGATTTTGAAGACTCCACTCCTTCACAAGTGCGAATTCTCTCACTTAGGGTCACACGACTTTGCTTTTGCACCTTATTCACATGTCTCAGGGTAGCTATCCCTAAAATTTTCAAAAATTGGAATTTAATCCAAATCCTACACATGGTACTTCTTTAGGTATTTAATATTGATAGGATCTGCTAAATTCCTACCTTCTACATCGATCAACCAATACGAATTGTTCGTGGTGGTTGCTCGTACAACATAGGGTCCATCCCACTTGGGGTGCCACTTTCCGAGTGGATGTGGGTCACGATAATGGATGATTTTTAAAACCAGATCCCCCACTTCGAAGTGGCGAGGTCTCATGTGTTTGCCATAATGTCGGGCTATCCTTTGCTGGTATGCACGAGCATGATCCATGACAAGGAGTCGCCTCTCATCTAGCAAATCTAGTTCGGCCATCCTAGCATGCTGAAGCATCTCTAGGGGGAGGTCGAGTGCAATGGATGTGTGAAATGAATGCAGTTGAGTATGAATGGCAAGAATGGTGTTTGTGCCATAGACCAATTCGAATGGTGTGGCATTAGTGGGAGCTCGGATGGAAGTCCTATAAGCCCATAAGGCTTCATCCAGCATCTCGTGCCACGTACTACCCTGCTCTAAAGTCTTCTCAATTATGCTAATGAGAGTCTTGTTTGTGGCTTCGGCTTGGCCGTTGCCTTGAGGGTAGTAGGGCGAAGAGAAGTGGTGAGTTATGCCATATGTGTTGCATAACTTAACCATCCGCTCGTTCTTGAATGGGGTGCCATTATCAGACACAAGGTCTCGTGGAACCCCAAATTGAGCCAAGATATTCCTCCGAATGAAAGCCACCACATGTTGCCCCATCACGTTGGTTAGGGAAATGGCTTCCACCCACTTGGAGAAATACTCCGTGGTTGCTAAAATAAATCGATGCCCATTCGAGGCTTTTGGAAATGTTGGGCCTACAATGTCAAACGCCCACATGGTAAATGGCCAGCGACTGACCACGGAATGCAATGTAGATGAAGGGATATGAATGGCGTGCCCATGCACTTGACATGGATGACACTTCCTAACATGATCGTGGCAATCCTTTTTCAGGGTGGACCAAAAAAAGCCCCCTCTAAGTATTTTCATTGCCATCATGTTGGCAATAACATGACCTCCACATTCTCCATCGTGGAATTCATGCATCACTACCCTAGCCTCCTCTAGGTCGATGCACCTAAGCAGAATGCCGGTAAAACTCTTTTTGTATAAAACCCCACCCAGAATGGTGTATCGAGTCAAAATTTTATGGATGAATGCCTTATCTTTGGATGTGGCATCCTCGGCGAATCCCTCATTTTCTAAAAATTATTTTATGTCATAAAATGAGGGTTTTTCAATAGACTCTGGGTTATTTTGGCAAATGTCCAAGTCGTGTGTGGATGGGTGGGGCGCATGCCATATTTCCAAAGATCTGGTCCCTGAAATGGGATCGACCTTTAGGGCTGAACCCAAGGAGGAGAGGGCATCGGCGATGCCATTGTCCTCTCTTCCTACGTGTGTGAGTTTACACGATTGGAAGGACTGGACCAATCGAGTGGCCAACTCGTGATATGGAAGTAGTTTCTCATTACGTACTTGCCAAATTTTTAAAACCTGGTTTATGACAAGGAGCGAATCTCCAAAGACCTCGATGCATGATGCCCCTAGAGTTTTCGAAATCCTTAAACCTTGTATGAGTGCTTCATACTCAGCTACGTTGTTGGAACATTCGAAATCTAAGCGGACTGCTATGGGAATCTCACCCTTTTCAGGGGAGATTAGGATGACCCCAGCACCAGCGCCTCATTGGTTTCGTGCCCCATCGAAGTGCATCTGCCACACTTGGTTTTCGAAAGAATTTGCCAAAATGTGGTTTTGAAAATGGTTTTGTAATATGCCTTCATCAGGCATTTCAAGTGTGGGATATGCGTCCTCTAAGGGGAACTCAACCACATAATCTGCTAGGGCTTGCCCCTTAATGGAGATCTGGTGATGGTATTTCAGATCATACTCCATTAGAAGTAGTTGCCATTTTCCCAATGTACCCGTGAGAATGGGTTTTTCGAACAAGTGCTTGATTGGATCAAGCTTGGACACTATCCAGATCTCATGATCCAGGAAATAGTGTCTGAATTTCTGGTAGGCCCAGACTAGGGCCAAGCACGTCTTCTCCATGGCTTGATAATTTCGTTCATAAGCCAAGAGAGTTTTCGAAATGTAGTAGATGGCATACTCCTTATGGGTGTCATCCTCGTACTAAGCCAACAGGGCTCCTAAAGCATTTGCATGCACGGAGATGAAAAGTAAGAGCGGTTTTCCTTGCTTTGGAGGGTTCAAAACGGGGGGATTAACCAAGTATGCCTTCAGTCTTTCGAAGGACTTCTGGATTCGTCATCTCATAAGAATTTCGTGCCCTTCCTCAACAGCTTGTTGAAGGGTTCGCATCTAGTTGCCATATTCGATATGAATCGATGAACGGATTGTAAACGACCTTGGAGGCTACGGATTTGAGTGAGATTGGAGGGTGAAGCCATGTCTATGATGGCTCGACACTTAGAGGGGTCGACTTCTATACCCCTTTGGCTCACCATAAAGTCCAGAAGCTTTCCTGATTGTACTCCGAATACACATTTTTGAGGGTTTAGCTTTATTTTGTAAAGCCTAAGCCTTTCGAAAATCTTTTGCAAACATTCGATATGAGTGCATCGGGTTTTGGATTTCGCCAAGAGATCATCTACATACACTTCTACGAGCTCATGAATTTGATCATGGAAGATCATGGTCATGGCTCGTTGGTATGTTGCGCCGGCATTTTTCAAACCAAAGGGCATGACTGTATAGCAGTACGTGCCCCATGGGGATGTGAAGGCTGTCTTACCCTGATCACGTGGATATAGTTTGATTTGATTATAGCCTGAATAGCCATCCATAAACGAAAACATTTCATGATTTGCAGTACTATCGACTATCAAATCTATGTTTGGTAAAGGATAATTATCCTTTGGAGTGGCTTTATTCAGGTTTCTGAAATCGATGCATATTCGAATTTTCCCATTGGTTTTTTGAACTACAACGATATTTGACAACCAATCAGAATACACAATGGGTTTTATAAATCCGGCTTTTAGCAGATCTTCTAAACCCTCTTTGACTTGCGTGTGTACATTCGGGTGTATTTTTCTAAGCTTCTGCTTTATGGGTTTTACACCTGCATCTAAGGGAAGACGATGCTCGACAATGCTGGGGTCTATGCCCAGCATATCTTCATACGTCCATGTAAACACATCTAAATAGGTTCGTAGAAATGCAATGAATGCTAACCTTTCAGTTTCATGCAAGCATGCGCCTATTTTGATGGATTTGGGATTGGAATCATCCCCTAGGTTCACCTCTATGAAATTTCCTCCTACTGATTGTGAAGGTCTTTCAAAATCGAGAATTTTATGAAATTCTGGGAGCTCAGAAGCGGGATCTTCCTCAAGGGGATCCACTTCTGGGCTTCGATCATTCTCGTGGGCTATAGACCCGAGGGAATTTGATGCGTGGTTTTCAAAAAGACCTGGTTTTGTACTAGGATTTTCAAGTGATTTCGAAATTTTTGGTCTGGCTATGAAGACGATGTTTCTGTCGAAATCCTTTTCTTTTGCCAAAGTCCTACCAGGAGCAGCTATATATAAAATCTTTTTGGTATTTTCCAAATTTTCGATTTTTTTGGGTTTTTGTAAAACAAGAACCTTGGGAACTATACAAAGCACTCTTTTTTCGAGTTTTTGTTTTTCCATTGTTTTTGGTTTTTCTTGTTTTTCGATTTTTTTGATTTTAAGCTTTTCAAATGTTTTTGTATTTTTATAAAAGGGATCTTCCGTCATACCTACAAAGGGAAAACGCTATGGGTTAGACTCAGAATAGGAGATCTAAATCGTAGGTCTCTTCTAAGACAGGTTCCGGGGCACCCTTGACCCAGGTGGTCACAGGGGGTGGCTCCGACGGTATTCGGGGAGTATAGCCGATCTCATATCGGCTTGGATTGGCCCTAGGAAGTATGGGCTCTAGGAGACCCTGGTTCTGCGCCCCTAGACTCTTGTAGGGCATGTAGCCCATGTTCAACAACATGTTCCACGACTTTTTGTTTTTTGAAAAGGTTTGGTATAAGTCGTGGTCCTGGAACATGCTGTCGTCCATATTGTGCTCATATGGCTTTTTGTCCATGGGCTTTGGAAATAGGGAACGCTTGGATCGTCCTAGAAGGGTTAAGATCGGGAGGGGGCCTGCTTTGGGCGACCCCTTCACACATACAACCTTCCTAGGGTTGTTCAACATGAGCCGAGGTGGCTCAACCATAATTTGTCCCAGGTTAACCTCATGGGCCTGGGAGCTCGATAAACAAGGGGAGTTTATGATCCCCTGAAGCTGTGGGTGACTCTCACCTAGGATCACTATGACCTGGTCCCTAAAAGGGATCTTGACACACCTGTGGAAGGTGGATGGCACAGCACACAAACTGTGTATCCAAGGTCTTCCCAGCAACAGGTTATAATGGGGGTGGATGTCCAAGACATGGAACACCCCCGTGTGTTCGATCCCTCCCGTTTCCATTGGGAGTTCGATGGATCCTAAAGGTCTAGACGCATTCCCATCGTATCCAGTGATAACGATGGGGCTTGGGTTCACTGAAGTCAAGGTGACTCCGATTTTATACGCCACATGAAGTGGAAGGATGTTGAGCCCTCCTCCACCATCGACTAGGCACTTGTCTAGAGAGTGGTTATTCAGAACCACCTCGATATGCAGGGCCTGGTTGTGGGATTTGTAGGGCCTATCTACATCATCTTCCGAGAAAGTGATGGGCGATTTTGCACCTAATAAAGCCACTTGGGCAGACAAGGATTCCGAACCTATTTTCGAATCAACCTTGGCCCTTTCTAGAATTTTCTCTAGTACAAGTCTATGCCTAGGCGAGGTTTGTATAAGCTCTAAGATAGACATGTGAATAGGAATCTTTGAAAGGTGGTTTTCGAAGTCATAAGGATTTAGGATGACTTTGTCCTTATCTGCTTTTGGCAGAACACCAGGGATACATGCTTTTGAGGGGCCAGGCACACTGACCACCTTTTAAGCACCTTGAAGGTGTGGGGGTTGATAGATCCTCCTGGATCTAGTCACTTCCCCCACGACCAGCCTAGGGTTTGCGCTAAATTTGGCTCTAAGGATGAGCTGAGGAGAACCTTGGATTTTCAAAACTGGTTTTGCCAGGGATTCCACTTTTGGTGGTCCCCGAATAACGACTTAGGCGGGCTTCTTGTATAATACAAGAGTGGGCGCACAAGTGGGTCGACCAGACTCTGGTTTTTGCGCTAGTTCCTTAGAAATGGTGAGGGTACATACCTCCTTTCCTTTCCCACTGCCACTGGCGTGTTTGGGAAAGGGTTCTTTGAAGATAGCTTGAGGTGGCTCAGGTTCCGCAGTGACCTAGAGCCGGCCTTCTGTTATCAAGTTCTCAATTTTATTTAAAAGGGAGAAACAACGTTTGGTATCATGGCCTTTGAGCCGATGATACTTACAAAATCGGTTTAAAACCCCCCCTTGGAGGTGACTCCTTCGGGGATTTCAGGGAGTTCTATCATGCCTTGGGCAAGTAGGAGGTCTAGGACCTCTGACACAGGTTGCCCCAACGGAGTGTACTCCCGTTTTTCAACCGGTTTTTGAAAGGTTCGCTCCCTTTTGTTTTCTAATTTTTCAAAATTTTTGGAAGTGCCTGCCACGCCTGGATCCACCCGGACATTGGCGATTTTATGGGGCTTTGCCCCTTTGTCCATCGTGGGCAGCCCGTATGTGATGGGCTTTTCCAAGCGGGTTTTAGAAACGGCACTTCCTTTCCACAAGTGATTGTATGTCCCTTTTCACAAGTTGGTTTCGAAAAGGGATGCCTTTTTGATCAACTTATGGAAAGTTGAGATCTCATGGAGCGAGAGAAGGGTTTTTAACTCACTTTTAAAGTTATCCAAGATGAGCATGATTGCGCATCCTTCGGATATGGGCTCTCGCACTTGGCCCAAAAGTGACCTCCATCTTATAATGAAGGCATGTATGTCTTCGTTCATGCCTTGCTTTGTATCCCTTAAGGTATTCTGAGTTGGCGTGACTTCTACGTTGTGTGCAAATCTTTGCATGAAGCAGTTCGCTAACTCTTCAAAAGTAGCGAACTGGCTTAAGTCGTAGGAAGCCAGCCATTTGGCAGCTGTGCCTTTAAGGGATAAAGGGAACCAATACACCCATTTCATCGAGTCCTTTTTCTTCTTATGGGCTCGACGAGAGAAAAGTTGCAAGTGAGACCTAGGGTCTCCCATGCCGTCATACCGATGGAAGTTCGGTATTTCATCATCACTGTCTGTTTCGTAATCCATACGAAGGAAATCAGACAGGGCATAGCTTCTTTTCTCTTTATTATGCCCTTTCAGCAACTGCTGTAGGGCTTTACGGTCCTTTTGTGTGAAGGACTCGTGGTATTGGTTGCCTTCCATTATGGAGGCCTCTTTGTGCTTGTGAGGTTTTTCAGATTTTTTCTTAGGCCTTGGTTCACCATTTGATGAACACGAATCGCCTACTTCAGCCTTTTGGCTGAGAGCATTGATCTTGGCCTCAAATTCCCTTCTCAGGTCCTCGATCTCATCTAGTTTTATTTTGTTTTTAAAAATCCTCCTAGAGTGAGAACTTGATGCGCATGAGCCTTGGCTCGACACTTCACTTGGATTGGATTTTGACATGCTTTTCAAGCTTTTTCAAAATTTCCTAAGTACAAGCAAAGAAAACAAGTTAAAAACGACACCTTTTTAACATTTTTTGCAAGCTTGTAACTTAAAACACGATTTTTGAAAGGCTCACGTCCCACCGGGCGTGCCAATCTCTGTAGACGTACGAAAATCCCCGCCTCTTGTCTTTTTAGGGTTTGGAGCGGATCCTCTCGTGTGTCTAAGGCCTATTTATATAAACAGGGCGTGCCAACTAGCTTACCTAAGCTAGGGAAGATATATTCTAAGCTGACTTCTAACGTGGCGACTGTGAGTAAGTGAGCTCTTGTCGTCGCAGACCTTCTTGCACCGGTGCACAAGGGTCAGTCTCTACGCTTTCAAAAATCGAGTTTTAGGGTATAGAAAGCCTACGAAGCGGTTTGAGGTGTTTAATTCGGGCCTTTTAGATACGATTGCAGATTTTAGATCACGTGGATTTGCACGTGCCTAAGTCTTTCTTTTTATCCCTTTATGGGCCACCTAGTTTGTGTGTTATGAACACTCCACTACATGGGCGAATTTGAGCGGGGCTTGCTTTGATGCAATATGCGTCCTACCTCGTGGCATGGCGTAGATGCAATGCAAACTCATGCTACTCCAAAGGGAAAACCCAAATGTAAAGACAATGCCGAAGGGAAATAACCGAAGGGAAATGACTTGTAATGTAAATACCGAAGGGAGATATGTATATAGGGTATATACGTGCCCTTACTTGGGTCTTGCAAATAAGAGCGAAGGCTCAATGTGGGTGCGTGCTTGAATTGAAAGACTTACACACACAACATGAAATAAAACCCAAATATAACTTGCAGTATGGCCTTGATTAAGGTCTTGGGAATAAGAGCGAAAGCTCAATGTGTGTGAGTGCTTGAATTGAAGTACTATGCACACAACATGAAATTAAACCCAAATAGTATAACACGGCCCTTACTTGGGTCTTTCAAATAAGAGCGAAGGCTCAATGTGTGTGAGTGCTTGAATTGAAAGACTTACGCACACGACATGAACTGAAAACCCAAATAGTATAGCCTGGCCCTTACTTGGGTCCTTCAAATAAGAGCGAAGGCTCAATGTGTGTGAGTGCTTGAATTGAAAGACTTACACACACGACATGAAATGAAAACCCAAATAGTATAGCTCAGCCCTTACTTGGGTCCTTCAAATAAGAGCGAAGGCTCAATGTGTGTGAGTGCTTGAATTGAAAGACAACACACCCAACTTAAGCAAAACCCTATGAAAATTAAAGTATATATATATATATATATTTATGTATTAGGGGCTGATTAGGCCCGTGTGTGTTCAAAATCGTGCACAACTAAGAGAGTGCACGTGTGTGGGTGTGTGAAGCCACGTTATTACAAGTGGGGGGAGACTATGCTCCGTTATTACAACCCTGTATCGAATTGAATCTTAAGCAAGTATACAACTAAGGACCGAGTTAGGCACTTACTAATAGCTGGTCCGAAGAAGCCTTGCTTGAGCATGGGCTTGGCCTTCACCTTGGGTTGCAAGAGGGAGCTCCGCGGAGTTGAACGGCAAGGGGCTGTTGGCCGAGTGCCTTAGGTGCGCGGAAGAGATGCCTTGAAGGTGGCCGACTACTTGGAAAGGTGCTGCCTTGGCGTGTGGGGCTAAGGTGAGTATGTAGGGTCACTAAGGAAGGCTTGTGAAGTTAGGGAGTATGACACAAAAGGGGAGCCTAAGGGAGTGTCTAATGGAGCATCTAGGGGAAAGGAGGTGGCTGGCCGAATGGAAGTGACAGTCGGTTGGAGTGGCCAACTAGGGGAACTTGGTGGTGGCGGGCTGCTAGGGTGGCTAGGAGTGGTGGAAGGGAAGGGAACTAGCTAGGAGATGGGGTAAGGTAGTGATGGGTGTGGGGAGGTAATGTGGGCAGGTCTTAGGGAGTTGGATGGGGTGGCCGGGTGTAGCTAGGGTGTTTAGGTAGTGGCGGGTAGTTAGGTTGGTTGAGGCTTGGCCGAGTGGGAGTGGTGGCGGCAAGTGGCTGGTATTAGGGTAAGGTGGTGGTATGGTGGGTGGCTGAGAGTGGAGAGGGAGTGGAGAAGGGGTAAGATAGAGCGTGGGGTACTAACCGAGTGGTGGGAGGCGGCGGTTGGTTGAGGAGCAGTCGGTTGTCTTGGATGCGCATGATGGGGTTCGGCCGGACGAAATGGTGGCGATGTGGACCTTGGCTGGAGTGGTGGTGGTGGTGGTGCTCGGCTGGGAGGTAGTGGTGCAGGTGGTGGCTGGCTGTGGGGCAGGTGGAGCAAGGTGGGAGTCGGTTGGGCTGGAAAGTGGAGGACCCAAGATGATGGAAGATGGGGAAAACCCGCCCCTTAGGGGGGGGGGGTTTATAGGGCTGCAAGAGGCGGTTGGGGCTGGTATTAGCATATGTCAAGTGCATGGGCACGCCATTCATATCCCATCATCTACATTGCATTCCGTGGTCAGCCCCTAGTCATTCACCATGTGGGCATTTGACATCATAGGCCCTATATTTCCAAAAGCCTCGAATGGGCATCGATTTATTTTAGCAGACACGGAGTATTTCTCCAAGTGGGTGGAAGCCATTTCCCTTACCAACGTGCTGGGGCAACATGTGGTGGCTTTCATCCGGAGGAATATCTTGGCTCGATTTGGAGTTCCACGAGACCTTGTGTCTGATAATGGCACCCCATTCAAGAACGAGTGGATGGTTAAGTTGTGCCACACGTATGGCATAATTCACCACTTCTCCTCGCCCTACTACCCTCAAGGCAACGGCCAAGCGGAAGCCACAAACAAGACTCTCATTAGTATAATTGAGAAAACCTTAGAGAAGGGTAGGACGTGGTACGAGAAGCTGGATGAAGCCTTATGGGCTTATAGGACTTCCATCCGGACTCCCACGAATGCCACACCATTCGAATTGGTCTATGGCACAAACGCCATTCTTCCCATTCATACTCAATTGCATTCATTCCATACATCCATAGCACTCGACCTCCCCCTAGAGACGCTTCAGCATGCTAGGATGGCCGAACTAGATTTGCTAGATGAGAGGCGACTCCTTGCTATGGATCATGCTCGTGCATACCGGCAAAGGATAGCCCGACACTATGGCAAACACATGAGACCTCGCCACTTTGAAGTGGCGATCTGGTTTTGAAAATCATCCACTATTGTGGCCCACATCTCCTTGGAAAGTGGCGCCCCAAGTGGGATGGACCCTATGTTGTACATGCAACCACCACGAATAACTCGTATTGGTTGATAGATATAGAAGGTAGGAATTTAGCAGATCCTATCAATATCCAATACTTAAAGAAGTATTATGTGTAGGATTTGGATTAAATTCTCCATTTTCGAAAATTTTAGGGATAACTGCCTTGAGACATGAAAATAAGGTGCAAAGGCAAAGTCGTGTGACCCTGAGTGAGAGAATTCGCACTTGTGAAAGAGTGGAGTCTTCAAAATTGTGGTTACATTTCAAAATCCTTCTTCTTACAAAGAAAGGCCTAGTTCAACATAGCAAGATACTTGCAAGTAGTACGTGCTATTTTGTAGACGCGCGAAAATCCCCGCCTCTTTGCCTTTTTCAGGGCTTTGGAGCGGATCCTCTCGTGTGTCTAAGGCCTATGTATGCAAACAGGGCGTGCCAGCTAGCTTACCTAAGCTAGCGAAGATATTTTTAACACTGACTTCTAAACGTGGTGACTGTGAGCAAGTAAGCTCTTGTCGTCGCAGACCTTCTTGCACCGATGCGCAAGGGTCAGTCTGTACGCTTTGCAAAAATCGAGTTTTTGGAGAGAAAGTCTACGAAGCGGTTCGAGGTGTCTATTTCAGGTCTTTAGAATGCGATTGCATGTTTTAGATCATGTGGATTTGCACGTGCCTAAGTCTTTTCTTTTATCCCTTTTCGGGCCACGTAGTTTGTGTGTTATGAACACTCCACTACGTGGGCGAATTCGAGCGGGGCTTGCTTTGATGCAATATGCGTCCTACCTCGTGGTATGGCGTAGATGCAATGCAAACTCACGCTACTCCAAAGGGAAAACCCGAAATGTAAAGACAATACTGAAGGGAAATAACTGAAGGGAAATAACCGAAGGGAAATAACCGAAGGGAAATAACCGAAGGGAGATATGTATATAGATTATGTATATGTGCCCTTACTCGGGTCTTGCAAATAAGAGCGAAGGCTCAATGTGGGTGCGTGCTGGAATTGAAAGACTTACACACACGACATGAAATTAAACCCAAATATAAATTGCAGTATGGCCTTGACTAAGGTCTTGGGAGTAAGAGCGAAGGCTCAATGTGTGTGAGAGTGCTTGAATTGAAGTACTACACACACGACATAAATGAAACCCAAATATAACTGCAATAAGGCCTTTACTAAGGTCTTGGGAGTAAGAGCGAAGGCTCAATGTGTGTGAAAGTGCTTGAATTGAAAGACTTACTCACACGACATGAAATAAAACCCAAATAGTATAGGTCGGCCCTTACTTGGGTCTTTCAAATAAGAGCGAAAGCTCAATGTGTGTGAGTGCTTGAATTGAAAGACAACGCACCCAACTTAAACAAAACCCTTCGAAAATGAAAGTATTTATATACACTTATGTATTAGGGGCTGATTAGGCCCGTGTGTGTTCAAAATCGTGCACGACTAAGAGAGTGCACGTGTGTGGTTGTGCCAAGCCACGTTATTACAACCCCGTATCAAATTGAATCTCAAGCAAGTATACAACTAAAGACCGAGTTTAGGCACTTACGAGTAGCTGGTCCGTAGAGGCCTTGCTTGAGCATGGGCTTGGCCTTCGCCTTGGGCTGCAAACGGGAGCTCCGCGAGGGTGGATGACAAAGGGTGCTGGCCGGCTGCAAATGGGGCGCGGGATAGGCGCCTCGAAGGTGGCCGGCTGCAAGTGGGTGTCGCCTTGATGTGGGCGATTAAAGGGGTGGGCCAAATAAGTGTGTAGGGTCACCAATGGGGAGTATAGAGGGTTAGGGAATATAGACCTAAGGGGAGTTTAGTGGAAGGCCGAATGGGAGTCTTATAGGGTGGAAGAAATGGCTGGCCGGGTGCAAATGGGATGGTTAGGTGGTGGCCGGTAGTTTAGGTTGTGCTAGGTTCGGCTAAATGAAAAGGGTGGTGACAAAGGGCTGAGATGATGATAGGGTGGGTGGCTAGGAGTGGAGAGGGAGTAGAGAAGGATTTAGGGAGAGTTGGGGAATGCTTACCGAATGGGGAGAGGCGGTGGATGGAAGAGAGAAGCCGGGTGGTTGGGATGGAGAGCAAGCGGCGGCGTCCGGCTGGGAGATGGTGGTGTGAGCTGTGGTGGGGTGGAGGGATGGTGGTGGTGCAGGCGGCGCAGGTGGAGCAGGCGGGCAGGTTCGGCTGGGTGAGGAAATGGGAGAAAGAGATGGCCCGGCTGGGTGAGGTTAGGGTTCTAGCTAGCAAAACCCACCCCCAAGGGGGGGGGTTAAATAGGGATGGGTAGGTCGGTTAGGGCTGGGCTTGGGGTAGTGGTTAGGTGGTTTAGGTAGGGTGGTATGTAGATAAGGTGGGCTGGAAAGGGTTGGGCCAGATATTTTGAAAACTAGGGGTTTGGGTAGATTGTGGGCTAGGGGTGGTTTAGGGGTTTAGGGCTAGGTTAGGTGGTTGGATTTTAGGGTGAGGTTTAGTGAGCTAGGTTAGGTGATTAGGCTAGGTTTAGGCTAGGTTTAGGGAAATTAACCTAGGTTTAGAGAAGGATTAGGGAAGTGGGTTAGGTGATTAGGTTGGGATTAGGCCGGGATTAGGGAAGTGGGTTAGGTGATTAGGTTCAGATTAGGGGTGGATTAGGGGTTTAGGCTAGGATTAGGCGTTTTTGGGTTAGGTTTAGGTGAAGGAGCTCCCTTTGCATGGCCCATAGACCTTAACCACCTCATGTTGGTGCAGCCCTAGGTTAGGTTTTGGCTAATTACAAGCTTAAACCCACTCAATTAGGCTAACCCACATGATTAAACCCAAACTTGACACACAAGTCAAGCTTAATTACAACACTCTTGATATTTTCCATCCCCACTCTCTCTCATGCCCAATATCCCACGTGAATTTCAAGTGGGCCCCACCTCCATTTATGAGAAGGTGATGTGGGCCATGGATATGGATATTGGATTGGATTTTTGAATCCAAATCCAAATCCAAGTCCACACATGGGTTTGGATTGGGATCTGGATATATATGGTCCAGATCCAATCCAAACTGAACTCTGACTCCTTCGAGCTGGGTTCGAAACGGACGATTTGTGCGGGGCCTGACAGCATCAGTACTCCGTCTGCGTTGGGTCTTCGCCAACATGGTCGTCCGCCTCCGTTTCTGCCTTCCGGAGATGACTTCAAATGATATTTTGATAAGAACAGCGTCTTGGACATTCGAGATCCTGGGGGTGTGAATCAGATACAAGAGTTGCTGTGCCGGGCTCGACATGTGCTCCAATTCCGGGCTCTTCTTAGCTCTCCTGGTCCTGTCTTGATCGGGCCAAGCCGCTTCGGGGTTGCAAAAACGTGTTTTAAAAGGTTTTCAAAAGCCATATCATATGTTTTTGAAAGATAAAGTTCAAAACATATATACAGGGTTGTCTGGAAGGTTCCTGTGTTTCCAGACTCAAAAATGGCCCTTTGGGGCTGCTTGTATAAAACCAGGTTGTTTTGAAGAAATTCGTGGGATTTCGGGGTGTTTACATATTTCTAAATAGGCTGATCTAGAATGGATCGAGTGTGAGCTTGGTATAAGTCCTCCCCTCTTCTCTTCTACTTCCAAATGGAAAAACACGGCCCAACCAAAGGGAATTTCCCATTCAAAAGGCTCTTTCCAAAAGAAAGAAACCAGAATTCAAAAGAAAAATGGATTCTCTTATGAAAAAGAGGGATTAAAGAAAAATACTCCCAAAGGGAGACCCTCTACGAAAAAAAAAAAAGGAAAAAGAGGCCAAAAAGCTCAAAAAGAGCAATTTTCTGCCTTCTATGCCTTAAACCACGGGACGCTTCAGAAGGGACCGTGGTACCTCTTTCCCATCCCTGGCTTATCCCACGGGATGCTTCAGAAGGGACCGTGGTATCTCTTATGAAAAATGGGATTTACTTGAATTTCATCTTGTTTGAGAATTCAACGTTTTGAGTAAGACGTAGGAATTTGAAATATGCCTTGTTTTCTTATAAAACCTCCGCTAGATAAGCGAGTGTTAAGACTCAAACAAGGAAAAACATGAAGAGCTTGAGATCCTTAGAATCGAGACTCAAGACAGTTGTCCCTTTTATAAATAGTTTTTGTAAATAAATTTTGAAAATCGAACATCGAACAGCATAGGATTTGCTCACTTGGAGCAGTAGGCCTTGTAAGTCTCTAGAGTTCAACCACATCTGGTCTCTAGGAGGTCGCCACTCTTGGCACCACACCCATGTCATGCATCTGCGTTCCACGCACGACACTTGCATAAACATGATCCCATTTAGGACCAGATTCCATAGCATATCCCTTTGGCGTAATATCTCCTCCTACCAGGGTTTTAAAACTGAGATTTTGCTAAAGATTGGGACGATCCCATATTCTTCGTGGTTAGATCTAGGGAGACATTGAAAGGGGTGTTTGTCATCTTTGCCCTTATCCAAATCAATTTGGACAAGGCCAAAGAGGGGAATCTGTAAACACCCCGAAATCCCACGAATTTCTCGAATCAACCTGGTTTTATAAAAGCAGCCCCAAAGGGCTATTTTGAGTCTGGAAACCCAGGAGCCTTCCAGGCAACCCTGTACATATGTTTTAAACTTTATATGTTTTAAATATGTATAATATGGTTTTAAAAACCTTTTTAAAACATATTTTGAAACCCCAAAGCAGCTTGGCCTAATCAAGACAGGACCAGAAAAGCTAAAGAGAGCCCAGAACCGGAGCACAAGTCGAGCCTGGCACAGCAACTCTCGTATTGCATCCACCCCCAGGATCTCGAACGTCCAAGACCCTGTTATCAGCAAAACATTACTTGAAATCAGCTTCGGAAGGCGAAAACAGAAGCGAACAATCATGTTGGCTAAGACCCAATGCAGACGGAGTACTGATGCTGTTAGACCCCGCACAAACCGTTCGTTTCAAACACAACCTTGTAAACACCCCAAATCTTCTATTTTTCAAAAACTCTCAAAACACCAAAAAGCTCATTTGAGCCAAAACGACGACCTGTTTTGAAATGTGAAAACAGGTACAGAAGGCAAAAGAAGACCCTAGGCCCGAAGAGGATTCAAGCCCAGAGCTTCAGAAGCCACTCCCTGATAAAAAAACAAAAGAAAGCAGAGCCCATTTGATGAAAAGCTCAACGGAGTCCAGAACGGCGAAACGGAGTCCGAACGACAAAGTTGGGGAAAACCCAGCACCAGACGGAGCGCTGATGAAGCCAGTGCCCGCACAGATCGTTCGCCTCAAGAAGCCAAGAAGGACTGTCCGAAGAAATTTTGATTTGGATCTGGACCATATATATCCAGATCCAAATCCATGTAATGAATAGTGTTTGGATTTGGGCCAATCCAAATAGTGTTTGGGTCGATCCAAATAGTGTTTGGATTTGGATTGGATCCAAATAGTGTTTGGATTGGATCGGATTTGGATCAAAATATCCAGATCCGTATCCATAAAAATATTGGGTTTGGATCGGATACAGATCTCAAAATATCCGAGATCCAATATCCAGATCCAAATAGTGTTTGGATTTGGGTATGGATCCAAGCCCCAAACCCAAACCCAAATCCAAGACCCACCTCAAATCTCTATAAATAGAGGTGAGGGGGTCCATGTAAAGGGTTGATGCAAATATTTGGGAGGAGAGAGAGGGAGTGATAGACCTAGCCATGTGGGCTCATTGGGTGAGGTGGGTTCAAGCCATGTGGGCTAAGTGGGTCTAGACCAAGTGGCTGCAACCAAGGTGGGCTGGACCAAGTGGCTGCAACCGTGGAGACGTGGGCTCAAGCCAAGAAGGACCGGTTCCAAGAGGTAAACCTAACCCCAACCTAGCCTAGGTTCGAACCTACCTAACCCTAACTGAACCTAACCCTAACTGAACCCTAACTAGACCTAACCTAACCCCAACTGCCTCAAACCATCCCTAACAAACCCCAAAAACTTCACCCCGGCCGGCCGTGAGCAACCAGCGCCTGTCGCGCGCCCTGAGTCCTGCCGCGCGCCCCTTCTGCTGCCGCGCGCCTTGCTTCCTGCCGCGCGCCCCTCTGTCGCCTGCACGCCCCGTGCCGCAGCCGTCCCGCGCTACTGCGCGCCCTGCGCCCCAGCGCGCCCAGCGCCAGGCGCCCGTCTGCTGCGCCAGGCGCCAGACGCCTCCCTGCCGACCTGACTGCCTCCCTGCCGCCCTGTCCACCTTCCTGCCGACTTGACCACCCTCCTGCCGACCTAACCTGCACCCTGGCCGTGACCTGCACCCTAGGACAGACCCTAGGACATACCTTACACAGCCCCCGTCTTGGCCGAACCTTAGTTCCCCTAAGACCCTAATCGTGCCCCATAGAACCTCCCTCAAAGCCCCCTAGGATAACCCCCTCTTGGCTGCCCAAGGTGAACCGTGAGCCCACGTGCAAGCAAGTTGAACATGGACCAGCTATTTGTAAGTGTCTAAACTTGGTCTATTACATTAACTTGCTTTATATTCAATTAAATTTTGATACGGGGTTGTAGTAAAGGAGCTTCGTCTCCCCCCGATTGTAATAACGTGGTTTGACACACCCACACACACGCGCACTTGAGCCTTTCCGCTCTTAGTCGTACACTTTTTGCACACACACGGGCCTGACCAGCCCTTAATATATAGTTATATTTATATATTTTAAGTCAAGGGGGTTTTTAATTAAGTCGTGTGTGTTGTCTTTCCATTTTCCACACGCACACACATTGAGCCTTCGCTCTTACTCCCAAGACCTTAGTAAAGGCCTTATTGCAGTTATATTTGGGTTTTTAATTAAGTCGTGTGTGTTGTCTTTCCATTTTCCACACGCACACACATTGAGCCTTCGCTCTTACTCCCAAGACCTTAGTCAAGGCATACTGCAATTTATATTTGGGTTTCATTTCATGTCGTGTGTGTAAGTCTTTCAATTCAAGCACGCACACACATTGAGCCTTCGCTCTTATTTACAAGACCCAAGTAAGGGCCCCTACATATACTCTATATAAAGTATTTCTTTCGGCTACGTCTTTAAGATTCGGGTTTTAAGGTTCAAGTCGTGTGCGTTGTCTTTCAATATATACACGACACACACTTACACAATTGAGCCTTTCCGCTCTTAAGATATAGCCATATTTCCCCTTCCGCTATTTACTTTACAAGTCATTTCCCTTCGGCTATTTACTTTACAAGTCATTTCCCTTCGGCAATTTCCCTTCGGCATTGTCTTTTAATTTCGGGTTTTCCCTTTGGAGTAGCGTGAGTTTGCATTGCATCTACGCCATACCACGAGGTAGGACGCATATTGCATCGAAGCAAGCCCCGTACTCCCGCTCAAATTCGCCCCATGTAGTGGAGTGTTCATAACACACACCTAGGTGGCCCATAAAGGGATAAAAAGAAAGACTTAGGCACGTGCAAATCCACGTGATCTAAAATCTGAGAATCGTATAAACCTGAATCAAATCGTGCAAGACTTAGGGTCGTCCAACCCTTACAAAGTCAAAATCGCCCAAATGCATGGTTTTCAAAAGGTTTTAAAACACTTCTTCATTCAAAATATATTTTGAGTTAAACTTGTTTCAAAACGAAGTCTCTAAGCGTACAGACTGACCCTTGCGCATCGGTGCAAGAAGGTCTGCGACGTAAAAATCCCGCTCGCCTACAATCGCCTTTCAAAAGTCAGATTGTTTTCAAAACATACTTTGCTAGTTAAAGTAAACTAGCTGGCACGCCCATAAAGCGAAGTAGATTGCGAAAAGGTTCACTTCAGGCCTAAGAACCCGCAAGTGAAAATTTTCGGTGTCTACAAGCCTGAAGGAGTCAGAATTCTGTTTGGATTGGATCTGGACCATATATATCCAGATCCCAATCCAAACCCATGTGTGTGGACTTGGATTTGGATTTGGATCCAGAGATCCAATCCAATATCCACACCCATGGCCCACATCACCTTCTCATAAATGGAGGTGGGGCCCACTTGAATTTCACGTAGGATTATGGGCATGAGAGAGAGTGGGGGAGGATAAGATTAAAGTGTGGTTGTAATTAAGCTTGACTTGTGTGTCAAGTTTGGGGTTAATCATGTGGGTTAGCCTAATTAACATGGGTTTAAGCTTGTAATTAGCCAAAACCTAACCTAGGGCTGCACCAACATGATGCAACAAGGTCTATGGGTTATGCAAAGGGAGCTCCTTAACCCAATCCTAATCAAAAAGCCCTAATCCTAGCCTTTTACCCTAATCCTGTCCTAATCCTAGCCTAATCACCTAACCCACTTCCCTAATCCCAACCTAATCACCTAACCCACTTCCCTAATCCTTCCCTAAACCTAGCTTAATTTCCCTAAACCTAACCTAATCACCTAACCCACTTCACTAAACCTCACCCCAAAACCAACCCACCTAGCTAAACCCTAAACCCCTAAACCACAACACCTAAACCTAGCACACCATCTACCCAAAACCCCTTGTATTAAAATATCTGGCCCATCCCCAAAACCAGCCCACCTTATCACCACACCACCACTACCTAAACCACCTTACCACCCTCCCAATACCAGCCCCAACCGCCCTTCAAAAAGCTATAACCCCCCCCCTAGTGGGCGGGTTTTTCAGCTTTTTTCCACGTTGGCCAATCCAACTTCTTCCAGCCCACCTTGGCCCAACCGATTCCAGCCACCTTCCAACCGAGCCTTCCACCTTGCTCCATCTGCGTCACTGCCTCCCAGCCAAGCTCCACCACCACCACCACCGTTCCAGCCAAGCTCCACCTTACGCCACCATTTCCATCCGGCCGAACCCCATCCACTTCAACCGCCCGGCTGCCCCTCTTCCATCCACCGCCTCTCTTCATCACCCGGTTAGTATCTCAACCTAACTCTATCTCTTCTTCACTCCCCCTCCACTCTCAACCACCTACACCACCACCACGTCACCCCAACACCACCTATCCATCATCCCTACCCATTCGGCCAGACCTTAGCCATTTCAACCACCCACCTTGAACCATCTCCCCTAGCAACAGCCGGCCACCCCACTTAGCTCCCTAAGACCTGCCCATATCACTTCCCACCAGCCCCTAACTCCACCTTACCCTAGCTAGCTTCCTTCCCATCCGCAACATCCCTAGCCACCCTAGCAGCCGGCCACCACCAAGTTTCCCTTAGTCGGCCACTCCAACCGACTGTACCAAACCCACTCGGCTAGCCACCCGCCAGCCAAACACTCCCTTAGGCACCCCTTTAGCACAACCTACCTTAATACAAATGTAAACACCCCGAAATCCTACGAATTCTTAAACAAATCTGGTTTTGTACAAGCAGCCCCAAAGGGCTATTTTGAGTCTGGAAACCCAGGAGCCTTCCAGACAACCCTGTACATATGTTTTAAACTCTGTATTTCAAAAATATATAATATGGCTTTTGAAAACCTTTTTAAAACACGTTTTTGAAACCCCGAAGCAGCTTGGCCTAATCCAGACAGGACCAGGAGAGTTAAGAAGAGCCCGGAACTGGAGCACACGTCAAGCCCGGCACAACAACTCTTGTATCTGATTCACACCCCCAGGATCTCGAACGTACAAGACCTTGTTCTTATCAAAATGTCATTTGAAGTCATCTCCAGAAGGCAGAAATGGAGGCGGACGACCATGTTGGCGAAGACCCAACGCAGACGGAGTACTGATGCTGTCAGGCCCCGCACAAATCGTCCGTTTCAAACCCAGCTCGAAGGAGTCAGAGTTCAGTTTGGATTGGATCTGGACCATATATATCCAGATCCCAATCCAAACCCATGTATGGACTTGGATTTGGATTTGGATTCAAAAATCCAATCCAATATCCATATCCATGGCCCACATCACCTTCTCATAAATGGAGGTGGGGCCCACTTGAAATTCACATGGGATTATGGGCATGACAGAGAGTGGGGATGGAAAATATCAAGAGTGTTGTAATTAAGCTTGACTTGTGTGTCAAGTTTGGGGTTAATCATGTGGGTTAGCCTAATTGAGTGGGTTTTAGCTTGTAATTAGCCAAAACCCAACCTAGGGCTGCACCAACATGAGGTGGTTAAGGTCTATGGGCCATGCAAAGGGAGCTCCTTCACCTAAACCTAACCCAAAATGCCTAATCCTAGCCTACCACCCTAATCCACCCCTAATCTGAGCCTAATCACCTAACACACTTCCCTAATCCCGACCTAATCCCAACCTAATCACCTAACCCACTTCCCTAATCCTTTCCTAAACCAAGGTTAATTTCCCTAAACCTAGCCTAATCACCTAACCTAGCTCACTAAACCTCACCCTAAAACCCAACCACCTAACCTAGCCCTAAACCCCTAAACCACCCCTAGCCCACAATCTACCCAAACCACTAGTTTTCAAAATATCTGGCCCTACCCTTTCCAGCCCACCTTATCTTCATACCACCCTACCTAAACCACCTAACCACTACCCCAAGCCCAGCCCTAACCGACCTACCCATCCCTATATAAACTCCCTCCCTTGGGGGCGGGTTTTCTTAGCTAGTGGCTTCACCAATCCCAGCCGGGCCCTCTCTTTCCCCCCACTTCCCAGCTCAGCCGAACCTGCCCCAGCTGCTCCACCTGCGCCGCCTGCACCACCACCATCTTTCCATCCCACCACAGCTTGCACCGCCATCTCCACCACCTCCCGGCCAAGCTTCACAGCCTGCCCATCTTCCTCCCAGCCGGGTACCACCTTCTCCCCATTCGGTAAGTACCCCCCACTCTACCTAACTCCTTCTCTACTCCCTCTCCACTCCTAGCCACCCCCCATACCACCAACTTACCTACACATCAGCCCTTTGCTGCCACCACTCTCACTTAGCCGAACCTATCACAACCTAAACCACCGGCCACTACCTAACTACCCTAACTACACCCGGCCAGCCATCTCTTTTCCCCTAGGACTCCCCTTCGGCCTTCCCTTAAGCTCCCCTTAGGTCCATACTCCCTAACACTCTATACTCTCCTCGTGACCCTACACACTCACTTGGCCCAGCCCCTTGAATCCCCCACATCAAGGCGACACCCATTTGCAGCAGGCCACCTTCGAGGCGCCTATCCCACGCCCCACTTGCAGCCGGCCAGCACCCTTTGTCATTCCCCCTCGCGGAGCTCCCGTTTGCAGCCCAAGGTGAAGGCCAAGCCCACGCTCAAGCAAGGCCTCTACGGACCAGCTACTCATAAGTGCCTAAACTCGGTCTTTAGTGGTATACTCGCTTGAGATTCAATTTGATACGGGGTTGTAATAACGGAGCATAGTCTCCCCCCGCTTGTAATAAAGTGGCTTCGCACACCCACACACGTGCACTCTCTTAGTTGTGCACGATTTTGAACACACACGGGCCTAATCAGCCCCTAATACATAAGCATATATATATACTTTCATTTCCGAAGGGTTTTGCTTAAGTTGGGTGCGTTGTCTTTCAATTCAAGCACTCACACACATTGAGCTTTCGCTCTTATTTGAAAGACCCAAGTAAGGGCCGACCTATACTATTTGGGTTTCATTTCATGTCGTGTGAGTAAGTCTTTCAATTCAAGCACTTTTACACACATTGAGCTTTCGCTCTTATTTGAAAGATCCAAGTAAGGGCCGACCTATACTATTTGGGTTTCATTTCATGTCGTGTGAGTAAGTCTTTCAATTCAAGCACTTTCACACACATTGAGCTTTAGCTCTTATTTGAAAGACCCAAGTAAGGGCCGACCTATACTATTTGGGTTTCATTTCATGTCGTGTGTGTAAGTCTTTCAATTCAAGCACTCTCACACACATTGAGCCTTCGCTCTTACTCCCAAGACCTTAGTCAAGGCCATACTGCAATTTATATTTGGGTTTAATTTCATGTCGTGTGTGTAAGTCTTTCAATTCGAGCACGCACCCACATTGAGCCTTCGCTCTTATTTGCAAGACCCGAGTAAGGGCTCATATACATAATCTATATACATATCTCCCTTCGGTTATTTCCCTTCGGTTATTTCCCTTCAGTATTGTCTTTACATTTCGGGTTTTCCCTTTGGAGTAGCGTGAGTTTGCATTGCATCTACGCCATACCACGAGGTAGGACGCATATTGCATCAAAGCAAGCCCCGCTCGAATTCGCCCATGTAGTGGAGTGTTCATAACACACAAACTAGGTGGCCCGAAAAGGGATAAAAGAAAAAACTTAGGCACGTGCAAATCCACGTGATCTAAAACATGCAATCGCATTTAAAAGACCCGAAATAGACACCTCGAACGGCTTCGTAGACTTTCTCTCCAAAAATTCGATTTTTGCAAAGCGTACAGACTGACCCTTGTGCATCGGTGCAAGAAGGTCTGCGACGACAAGAGCTTACTTGCTCACAGTCGCCACGTTTAGAAGTCAGTGTTAAAAATATCTTCGCTAGCTTAAGTAAGCTACTTGGCACGCCCTGTTTGCATACATAGGCCTTAGACACACGAGAGGATCCGCTCCGAGCCCTGAAAAGGCAAGAGGCGGGGATTTTCGCGCGTCTACAACCAACCCATCCCCTAGTGACCTTCCTTAGTCCCCTTAGCCCAACACACCAAGGCAGCCCATTCCTAGCAGCCGATTCCTAGCAGTCAGCCATCTTCAAGGCGCCCTTCCCACGCACCCAAGGCACCCGGCCAGCATCTCCCCTTGCCGTTCAACTTCAAGGAGCTCCCTCTTGCAGCCCAAGGTGAAGCCAAGCCTACGCTCAAGCAAGTTACCTCCGGACCAGCTATAAGTAAGTGTCTAACTCGGTCCTTAGTTGTAGACTTGCTTGAATTCAATTTGATACGGGGTTGTAATAACGGAGCATAGTCTCCCCCCGCTTGTAATAACGTGGCTTGGCACACCCACACACACGTGCACTCTCTTAGTTGTTGTAGACACAAAAAATCCTCGACTCCGGGTTTCTTAGGCCTGGAGCGAATCTTTTCGCAATCTACGTTCGCTTTTAGGGCGTGCCAGCTAGCTTACTCAAACTAGCGAAGTATGTTTTGAAATATCTGACTTTTGAAAGGCAATTGTTGGCAAGCGGGATCTTTTCGTCGCAGACCTTGCACCGACGCGCAAGGGTTAGTCTGTACACTTAGAGACTTCGTTTGAATAAGTTAAACTCGAATTCGATTTTTGAATAAGGAGGTGTTTTGAAAATCCTTTTGAAATCATGCACTTGGTGAGTTTTTGATTTGGGCGACCCTAAGTCTTTCAATTTTATCCACTTAGGCGTGTTTGCACGTTTGGTTCAGGTTTGTTCGATGTAGGTATGCACTCTAGCTCGAGTATGGCAAGTATGCAATGCAACTCACACAACTTGAATGTAAAACCCGAAATTTAAAGACTTAACAGAAGGGAAAACCAAAATTGAATGCAACTCACACGACTCAAATGTAAATTGCAGAAATTTAAATATATCTATATCTTAAGAGCGAAAAGGCTCAATGTGTGCGTGGGTGTTGTGGATAAATTGAAATGCAACCCACGCAACTGAACCATAAAACGCAGCAGAAGGGAGATATAGATATATATAAGAGCGAGAAGGCTCAATTGTGGCGTGAGTGCTTTGAGTGTATAAATTGAAAGGCAACTCACGCAACTTGAATTTAAAACCCAGCTGGAAGGGAAATACGTATATATACGTAAGAGCGGAAAGGCTCAATGTGAGTGAGTGCTTTGAGTGTATAAAATGAAAGACAACTCACACGACTTGAACCTTAAAACCCAGCTGAATATATATAAATAGGGCTATATCCTATGGGCCGTTAAGGCCCATTTGTGTGCAAAAGTGTGCAGATAAGAGCGGAAAGGCTCGAGTGTACGTGTGTGTATTTTGCATCAAACACATATATTACATCCGGGGGGAGACAAGCTCCGTTATTACAACCCCATATCGAATTGAATTAAGTTTAAAGTAATGTAAGAGAGTCAAGTTCGAACACTTACACGTCGCCTGCTTGGACTTCCTTTATCAGTGGGATCTGACCTTGGATATAACTGATGGATGGTCCTCTCGCTGCGAACCGTTCTGATGCGTGGAGTTTTGGGTGAGATTCGATCGAGCCTAAGGCAAGGTGTAGGGGATCTAAGGTGAGGGGCTTAGGTAGGTTTGAGTCTAAGTCCTAAGGTGATGGACGACCAGCTAAGGTTCGAGTTTGGTGAGGATCCTAGTGTAGATTTAGGAAGGGTCCTAAAGGAATGCTCGGCCAAGTGGTGGCCGAGCTTGTTTGATGTTTTGGAGATAGTCCTAGGGTGAGTCCTAAAGGAAAGGCTCGGCCAAGGGTGGCCGAGCTGGACAAGTCTTAGGGTTAGTCTAGGTTAGGCCTTGGGGTGAGGTTGCTAAAAGAAATGGCTCAGCCAAGGGTGGCCGAGCTGGGCGGCTTGGGTTTAGTTTAGGTTGAGATTTTGGGATGAAATGGCTAAAGAGAATTGCTCGGCCAAGGGTGGCCGAGCTGGAGCAATGTGGGTTTGATTTAGTTTGGTATTAGGGACTCACTAGGACTGACCTAGGGTGAGCTCGGCCAGCTATTGGCCGAGCCATTCCCTTTAGCCATTTCATCCCAAATTCTCAACCTAAACTAAACCCAAGCCGCCCAGCTCGGCCACCCTTGGCCGAGCCATTTCTTTTAGCAACCTCACCCCAAGGCCTAACCTAGACTAACCCTAAGACTTGTCCAGCTCGGCCACCCTTGGCCGAGCCTTTCCTTTAGGACTCACCCTAGGACTATCTCCAAAACATCAAACAAGCTCGGCCACCACTTGGCCGAGCATTCCTTTAGGACCCTTCCTAAATCCACACTAGGATCCTCACCAAACTCGAACCCTAGCTGGTCGCCCATCACCTTAGGACTTAGACTCAAACCTACCTAAGCCCCTCACCTTAGATCCCCTACACCTTGCCTTAGGCTCGATCGAATCTCACCCAAAACTCCACGCATCAGATCGGTTCGCTGCGAGAGGACCATCCATCGGTTATATCCAAGGTCGGATCCCACTAATAAAGAAAAGCCCGAGCAGGCGACATGTAAGTGCTCGAACTTGACTCTCTTACATTACTTTAAACTTAATTCAATTCCATATGGGGTTGTAATAACGGAGCTTGTCTCCCCCTGGATGTAATATATGTGTTTGATGCAAAATACACACACGTACACTTGAGCTTTTCCGCTCTTATCTGCACACTTTTGCACACAAACGGGCCTCAACAGCCCATAGGATATAGCCCTATTTATATACATTCAGCTGGGTTTTAAGGTTCAAGTCATGTGAGTTGTCTTTCATTTTATACACTCAAAGCACTCACTCACATTGAGCCTTTCCGCTCTTATGTATATATACGTATTTCCCTTTCAGCTGGGTTTTAAATTCAAGTTGCGTGAGTTGCCTTTCAATTTATACACTCAAAGCACTCACTCACATTGAGCCTTCTCGCTCTCATATATATCTATATCTCCCTTCTGCTGCGTTTTACGGTTCAATTGCGTGTGTTGCATTTCAATTTATACACAACACCCACGCACACATTGAGCCTTTTCGCTCTTAAGATATAGATATATTTAAATTTCTGCAATTTACATTCAAGTCGTGTGAGTTGCATTCAATTTGGGTTTTCCCTTCTGCTAAGTCTTTCAATTTCGGGTTTTAAGGTTCAGTTGTGTGAGTTGCATTGCATACTCGCCATACTCAAGCTAGGTTGCATACTTGCATCGAACAAACCCCGAACAAAATCGTACAAAACGCCCAACTTAGGCCACTGGATGCGCACACTCCACGCCCAAGTGATTAAAATTGAAAGACTTAGGGTCGCCCAAATCAAAAACTCGCCAAGTGCATGATGTCAAAAGGATTTTCAAAACACTTCCTTATTCAAAAATCGAATTTGAGTTTAACTTGTTCAAACGAAGTCTCTAAGCGTACAGACTGACCCTTGCGCGTCGGTGCAAGAAGGTCTGCGACGAAAAGATCCCGCTTGCCTACAATCGCCTTTCAAAAGTCAGATATTTCAAAAACTACTTCGCTAGTTTGAGTAAGCTAGCTGGCACGCCCTAAAAGCGAACATAGATTGCGAAAAGATTCGCTCCAAGCCTAAGAAACCCGAAGTCAAAGATTTTCCGTGTCTACAGATTTGGCACGCCCGGTGGGACGATTTTTGGATAGAGTCTAGGTAGTTTTGCAAAATTCGGCCAGCATGTGTTTGGTCGAACCTTATTGGGTTTTCTCAAGATAGTTAGGTGGTTTTAGAGGGGCAAAGGATAGAATGGCTTTGATGGGTTCTAGGGACTCACCTTGGCCACGGTTTGGGTGATCTCCACGCACCTTCTCTTCACATCAAGTGGGCCATCCATGGTTGCCAGATCCACATGAGCTGCAGCAAGTTTCTTTGGCGTGAAATGGTGGCTTCCTAGCTTACAAAACCAGCCCACGACTTGCAAGAACAAAGGGGGAAACCAGCCCCCTTTGTTGACTTTTTTCCCTTCTCTCTCTCTCTCTCCTACCCATGCAAAGTGGCATGAGATTTCTTTTTTGCAGCCTCTTTCCACCAGCCCCTCACGTCCTTTTATAGGTTTCTTATGTGGATATTGGATCTTGGGTCTTGGATTTGGGTTTGGCTATCTGGATCCAATTCAAACTCAATGTGGATCTGGATCGTGGATCTCGGATATTTTGAGATCCAGATCCAGTCTAAATATTTATTTGGGTTTGGATCTCGAATCTCGAATCTTGGATTTTTGAGATCCATATCCAATCCAAACACAATTTGGATCTGGATCTGAATATTTTTGGGTTCAGACCCAATCCAGATTTTTCTTCTGCTCCTTGGTTTTTTGGTCCTTTCTGGTGCTTTTCACCATCGGTTTCGAGCGGGCTTCGATTCATCGGATGCCCAACTCTGACCTGGGTCTTCCTCAAGTCTTTCTTCCAACCGGTGTTCTGCCTTTCAGGACTTTTTCGGCGTTTGTTTCGGTCCGCCGTTTTGGTTTTTGGCCGGTTCCTATTGATATCGAACTCAGATTGCCGCACGGATTCCGTTCTTCATTCTAACGGGATGTGTCTCAGACTTTTGTCGACTTCCTCAGGTACTGGGCTTCTTTCTGCATTTTGGAGCTGCTTTGTGCTTTTTCTTTGACCCAAATTACATTTTTACCCTTCTATCGGGCTTTTCTCCAAACGGGCTCTTTTTTCTTCAGTTTTTGAACAGGGGGTGGCTTCTAAAATTCTAGGCTCGAATCCTCTTCTTGCCTGGGCTTTTCTTTTGCCTTTTATACCTGTTTTCACATTCTAAAACAGGTTGTCGTTTTGGCTCAAACGAGCTTTTTTGTATTTTTGAGAGTTTTTGATTTTTTGAAAATTCGGGGTGTTTACAGATGCCCCTCTTTGGCATTATCTAAATTGATTTGGATAATGGCGAAGAAGATAACACCCCATTTTGGTTTTTCTCTCAAATTTTCTCGAGAATACACCATTTTTATTTCGCAAAACCCTGTTTTCTTTTACCACAGATGGGGATTTTTAACAAAAGGGGACTTTTCCTAAGTTTCCCTATGTATGATCATGCATGGATGATTTTTGGATGCATGCATGAGAAAAAACGTTTTTATTTTTGGGGTTTTGAGCCTGAAGAGTGCCTTTTGAGGCAGGCCGCTTCGAGCAAGTTTTACCCATGTCTTCTAGACGTTTTCGGGTTTTCGAGCTTTGGAGAGAGCCTTTTGAGGCTGTCTGCTCTAAGCAGGTTCTACCCTAGTCTTTTTGACATCGTAGGTTTTTCTTGAAAAATTTTCTTTTTGAAAACGAACTCCTTTTAGCTTGTATCGAAAAGGACTTCCGTTTTTCATACTTCCCTTCATTCGGGTTTCAATACCTGCTACTCAGTAGAGGTTTTTTGGGTAGGAAAATTTGGAAAACATTTCAAAGTTCCATTTCCTACAAAACAAAGTCGAGTTCTAAAACAAAATGAAATCCAAATAAGCCGATTTTATTCGTACTTTAGGATTTTCGCAAATTTGAACCTTTTTCCTTGGGGATAAGCCGTAGGGATACGGGAAAGAGATACCACGGTCCCTTCTGAAGCGTCCTGTGGTTTTAGGCAAAGAGTCGGAAAATCGCTCTTTGAGCTTTGGCTTTTTGTTTCCTTTTTTCACAGAGGGTCTCCCTTTGGGAGTATTTTTTCATTAATCCCTCTTTTCTTTTAAAGGAGAGCAGCTCTTTGGAGGAGTTTTTGTATTCCCTGTTTATGAAGGGAAGACCTCTTTGGGAGGAGTGTTTTTATATCTCCTTTTTCTTTTGAAACGAGAAGACCTCTTTCGGAGGAGTTTTTGTATTCTCGATTTTTTTCTTTCTTTTGAACACAGACAATTTTCCTTTTTGGAGAGAAAGTAGAATGGGGGAAGGCTTATCCCTTTGGTTACTCGATTCAAACGAGATCGTCCTATTTCTTAATAGCATCTGCTATTCAAAAATATTTTGATATTTTGAACAGGGCTTAATCTTGTAAGCCAGGGTTCTTTGAAATATCGCCAATTTGTTTTTGGAAGACTCTACCTTTCGAAAAGTATAAATTCCTCCATTCAGGGTTATACAATCAACTTCGATCCTTCTTTCAAGAAGTTTCAAAGGAGTTCGATTTTTCCAAAATCCTTTCGAAAAAGGAATTTAACATAAACCCTTTTGAATATTCGGGCATTTTCGGGGTTTTGCTAATTTCTACCCACAACATCAACAAATTTTCGATTTTTGTTGCCCTTTTTTTGAAGACATGGGGACATTCCTACTCAGGTTTGCCCACCTCTTGGGCTTTCTTTGGGGTGATATGATATGAATATGATGCATGCTATGTACTCCATGTGATTCAAAATGGAAATACACGATTTTATGCAAGAGTGAATATATGAAATGTATTTCACAAGTCAAGAAGGAGATGCATTCTATGAAATTCGTTTCTTCATGGAAGGTGTCTAGGGGCTATATTTAAAAATGCCCCTAGCTTGAGGGAAATTTCGCGTGGCCACATGGTGAAGGGCCATGGCTTTTCAAAAGGATTATGGATGGACAATGGTATGTTCATGTCCATGCACTTCCACGATTTTTCTAACATGATCATGATACTTTTTGCTCAAGGATGGAAAACATAACCAACCCTAAGTGATCGTCATGGCCATCAGGTTTTAGTTTTGACATGGTCTTCATATTTCATTGTGAGATTCATGTTCTTTATCCCAACACAATCAAGGTTTTCATATAAACCAGAAGTTAAAAAAAATCTTTCTTTTCAAAGTATATGTAGGGTTAAATTTTTGAAATTTTGATCCCTTTTGAGAAAGCAATTTTTGGAAATCCTCCCTTTCTATATGAAGATGGTTTTATACCCACCCTTTTGATCGAAATATGTTTTCCATACTTGGTTTTGGTCAAGCAGGGTTTTTGGAATTCATTTTGAAAATTCGTGCCTTCATGGGGCATTTGATCAAGTATGGGGAATGTGTCTCACAGAGGCACTTCAGCCACATGATACAGGGCTTGTCCCTTATATTGAGTCTTGAGTTTTGAACTCATACTCTGTTGAAAAGGGGCTGCCATTTTGCCTACCTGTTGAGATAGGATTTTAAAAATGAGTGCTTTAATGAATCATTCCCCTTTCCATGGGAGATGATGTCTCGAATTTTTAGGGCCTACAACAAGGCCAAGCACGTTTTCTTCTTTTGGCTTAGTGATTCCTTTCACACGCCAAAAGAGTTTTTGAAAATGTATGGCACATTTAGTATGAACAACATCTTCATTTGATCAAGTAAAGCAGACAATGCATGACTTGCAATGTATGGAAGGTTTTTATCAAAAGAATTTTGAAAAAGGCTTTTGTGAAATGGTACCCCTTTTTCGAGATTTTCATTTCTTTTGAAATTTGCCTTGAAGGTGTTCGATTTGATTCATATGGAGACCTGCTTATGAAGGCTTGATACTTAGGGGGTTGACTTTCATTGCCCCTTTTGGTTTTACAAAACCCTGAATTCGAGTTCTAAGATGATGTCTAGACTCGATGCAACCTGTGTCGGAGGTCCTAGACCTCCTACTTGCCCAGGGCATGATAGAACTCCCTGAAATCCCTGAAGGAGTCACTTCCAAAGGGGGGTATTTAAACCGATTCTGTAAGTATCATCGGCTCAAAGGCCATGATACCAAACGCTGCTTCTCCCTCTTAAATAAAATTGAGAACTTGATAGCAGAAGGCCGGCTCCAGGTCACTGCGGAACCTGAGCCACCTCAAGCTATCTTCAAGGAACCCTTTCCCAAACACGCCAGTGGCAGTGGGAAAGGAAAGGAGGTATGTACCCTCACCATTTCCAAGGAACTAGCGCAAGAACCAGAACCTGGTCGACCCACTTGTGCGCCCATTCTTGTACTATACAAGAAACCCGCCCAAGTAAGGAGGACTCGCCCTTTTCTTCCTTAATTCCCTCGTTGATTTTGATTTTGGTTTTCTTTTCACAATCTTTATGCGCCCGAGAAGAGCTGCTATGAGATTTATGGGTTTTAAGCTCCTTGCTTAAAACATCCATTTTTTTGAAAGTTACCCATATATCAGCTAGCATTTCTCATTCTTTGGCTGTTTCGAAAACCTCTTTTGATTTACTGAACGAGGATTTTGGAAGTGTGGGAGTGGAGGACTCGCCCCTTTCTGGGTTTTGGCCTTTTATTTCACATCCTTCGTCGAGTTTGAGATCGGTTTTCTTTTCACAATCTTTGTGCGCCCAAGAAGAGCTGCTATGGGATTTATGGGTTTTAAGCTCTTTGCTTAAAACATCCATTTTTTCTTTGAAAATCGCCTGTATATCAACTATTGCTTCTCGTTTTTTGGCTTTTTTAGAAACCTCTTTTGATTTACTCGATGAGGATTTTGGCTTTTGCTCCATTTTCTGCAAATTTTCTTTGGATTTTGGCTTTTGGAGAACACCTTTTTTTTTTTGAAAATTTGAGTGTAACTTGTTTGTTTGAAGTCTACTTAAGTTCCGAGTCCCACCAAGCGTGCCAAATCTGTAGACATGGAAAATCCTCGACTCCGGGTTTATTAGGCCTGGAGCGAATCTTTTCGCAATCTACATTCGCTTTTAGGGCGTGCCAGCTAGCTTACTCAAACTAGCGAAGTATGTTTTGAAATATCTGACTTTTAAAAGGCAATTGTAGGCAAGCGGGATCTTTTCGTCGTAGACCTTCTTGCACCGACACACAAGGGTTAGTCTGTATGCTTAGAGACTTCGTTTGAATAAGTTAAACTCGAATTCGATTTTTGAATAAGGAGGTGTTTTGAAAATCCTTTTGAAATCATGCACTTGGCGAGTTTTTGATTTGGGCGACCCTAAGTCTTTCAATTTTATCCACTTAGGCGTGTTTGCACGTTTTGTTCGGGTTTGTTCGATGCAGGTATGCACTCTAGCTCGAGTATGGCGAGTATGCAATGCAACTCACACAACTTGAATGTAAAACCCGAAATTTAAAGACTTAACAGAAGGGAAAACCCAAATTGAATGCAACCCACACGACTCGAATGTAAATTGTAGAAATTTAAATATATCTATATCTTAAGAGCGGAAAGGCTCAATGTGTGCGTGGGTGTTGTGGATAAATTGAAATGCAACCCACGCAACTGAACCATAAAACACAGCAAAAGGGAGAAATAGATATATATAAGAGCGAGAAGGCTCAATTGTGGCGTGAGTGCTTTGAGTGTATAAATTGAAAGGCAACTCACGCAACTTGAATTTAAAACCCAGCTGGAAGGGAAATACGTATATATACGTAAGAGCGGAAAGGCTCAATGTGAGTGAGTGCTTTGACTGTATAAAATGAAAGACAACTCACACGACTTGAACCTTAAAACCCAGCTGAATGTATATAAATAGGGCTATATCCTATGGGCTGTTGAGGCCCGTTTGTGTGCAAAAGTGTGCAGATAAGAGCGGAAAGGCTCGAGTGTACGTGTGTGTATTTTGCATCAAACACATATATTACATCCGGGGGGAGACAAGCTCTGTTATTACAACCCCATATCAAATTGAATTAAGTTTAAAGTAATGTAAGAGAGTCAAGTTCGAGCACTTACACGTCGCCTGCTTGGACTTCCTTTATCAGTGGGATCCGACCTTGGATTAACCGATGGATGGTCCTCTCGCTGCGAACCGATCCGATGCGTGGAGTTTTGGGTGAGATTCGATCGAGCCTAAGGCAAGGTGTAGGGGATCTAAGGTGAGGGGCTTAGGTAGGTTTGAGTCTAAGTCCTAAGGTGATGGACAACCAGCTAAGGTTCGAGTTTGGTGAGGATCCTAGTGTAGATTTAGGAAGGGTCCTAAAGGAATGCTCGGCCTAGTGGTGGCCGAGCTTGTTTGATGTTTTGGAGATAGTCCTAGGGTGAGTCCTAAAGGAAAGGCTCGGCCAAGGGTGGCCGAGCTGGACAAGTCTTAGGGTTAGTCTAGGTTAGGCCTTGGGGTAAGGTTGCTAAAAGAAATGGCTCGGCCAAGGGTGGCCGAGCTGGGGCAATGTGGGTTTGATTTAGTTTGGTATTAGGGACTCACTAGGACCGACCTAGGGTGAGCTCGGCCAGCTATTGGCCGAGCTTGGTATGGGTTTGGGTGGGACGGTTTTTGGGTAGAGTCTAGGTAGTTTTGCAAAATTCGGCCAGCATGTGTTTGGTCGAACCTTGTTGGGTTTTCTCAAGATAGTTAGGTTGTTTTAGAGGGGCAAAGGATAGAATGGCTTTGATGGGTTCTAGGGACTCACCTTGGCCACGGTTTGGGTGATCTCCACGCACCTTCTCTTCACACCAAGTGGGCCATCCATGGCTGCCGGATCCACATGAGCTGCAGCAAGCTTCTTTGGCGTGAAATGGTGAAGCTTCTTGGCTTACAAAACCAGCCCACCTATTACAAAAAGCAAAGGGGGAAAGTAGCCCCCTTTGTTGACTTTTCCCTCTCTCTCTCTCTCCTACCCAAGCAAAGAGGCGTGAAAAAAAAATTTGCAGCCTCTTTCCACCAGCCCCTCACGTCCTTTTATAGGTTTCTTATGTGGATATTGGATCTTGGGTCTTGGATTTGGGTTTGGCTATCCAGATCCAATCCAAACTCAATGTGGATCTGGATCGTGGATCTCGGATATTTTGAGATCCAGATCCAGTCTAAATATTTATTTGGGTTTGGATCTCGGATCTCGAATCTTGGATTTTTGAGATCCATATCCAATCCAAACACAATTTGGATCTGGATCTGGATATTTTTGGGTTCAGACCCAATCCAGATTTTTCTTCTGCTCCTTGGTTGTTTGGTCCTTTCTGGTGCTTTTCACAGTCGGTTTCGAGCGGGCTTCGATTCATAGGATGCCCAACTCTGGCCTGGGTCTTCCCCAAGTCTTTTTTCACAGTCGGTTTCTGGTCCTTTCTGGTGCTTTTTAGGACTTTTTTGGCGTTTGCTTCGGTCTGCCATTTTGGTTTTTGGCCGGTTCCTATTGATATCGAACTCAGATTGCCGCACGGATTTCGTTCTTCATTCTGACGGGATGTGTCTCAGACTTCTGTCGACTTCCTTAGGTACTGGGCTTCTTTCTGCATTTTGGAGCTGCTTTGTGCTTTTTCTTTGACCCAAATTACATTTTTACCCTTCTATCGGGCTTTTCTCCAAACGAGCTCTTTTTTCTTCCATTTTTGAACAGGAGGTGGCTTCTGAAATTCTAGGCTCGAATCCTCTTCCTGCCTGGGCTTTTCTTTTGCCTTTTGTACCTGTTTTCACATTTTAAAACAGGTTGTCGTTTTGGCTCAAACGAGCTTTTTTGTATTTTTGAGAGTTTTTGATTTTTGGAAAATTCGGGGTGTTTACAGTTGTGCACGATTTTGAACACACGCGGGCCTAATCAGCCCCTAGGATATAAATATTATGTATATACTTTAAATTACGTAGGGTTTTGCTTAAGTTGGGTGTGTTGTCTTTCAATTCAAGCACGCACACACATTGAAACTTCGCTCTTATTTGTAAGACCCAAGTAAGGGCCGTGTTATACTATTTGGGTTTAATTTCATGTTGTGTGCGTAGTACTTCAATTCAAGCACTCACACACATTGAGCTTTCGCTCTTATTCCCAAGACCTTAATTAAGGCCAAATTGCAAGTTCTATTTGGGTTTAATTTCATGTCGTGTGCGTAGTACTTCAATTCAAGCACTCACACACATTGAGCTTTTGCTCTTATTCCCAAGACCTTAATTAAGGCCATATTGCAAGTTATATTTGGGTTTCATTTCATGTCGTGTGTGTAGTCTTTCAATTCAAGCACGCACCCACATTGAGCCTTCGCTCTTATTTGCAAGACCCAAGTAAGGGCCCACATATACATTATATACGTATTTCCCTTCGGCATTTACATTACAAGTCATTTCCCTTCGGCAATTTCCATTACAAGTCATTTCCCTTCGGCATTGTCTTTAAATTCGGGTTTTCCCTTTGCAGTAGCGTGAGTTTGCATTGCATATACGCCATACCACAAGTTAGGACGCATATTGCATCAAAGCAAACCCCATACTCCCGCTCAAAATCGCCACATGTAGTGGAGTGTTCATAACACACACCTAGGTGGCCCATAAAGGGATAAAAAGAAAGTCTTAGGCACGCGCAAATCCACGTGATCTAAAATCTGGAAATCGTACTAAAAAGACCCGAATCAAAACACCTCGAACCGCTTTCGTAGGTCCTTCTATCCAAAACTCGATTTTTAAAGCGTACAGACTGACCCTTGCGCATCGGTGCAAGAAGGTCTGCGACGACAAGAGCTTGCTTGCTCATAGTCGCCACGTTAGAAGTCAGGTTAAAATATGTCTTCGCTAGCTTAGGTAAGCTAGCTGGCATGCCCTGTTTATTCAAATAGGACTTAGACACACGAAAAGTTTCGCTCTTGTCGTGGTTAGGTGGTTTAGGTAGGGTGGTATGATGATAAGGTGGGCTGGAAAGGGTAGGGCTAGATATTTTAGATACAAGTGGTTTGGGTAGGTTGTGGGTTGGGGGTGGTTTAGAGGTTTAGGGTTTAGTTAGGTAGGTTGGTTCTAAGGTGAGGTTTAGTGAGTTAGGTTAGGTGATTAGGCTCAGATTAGGGGCGGATTAGGGTAGAAGGCTAGGATTAGGTGTTTTGGGTTAGGTTTAGGTGAAGGAGCTCCCTTTGCATGACCCATAGACCTTAACCACATCATGTTGGTGCAGCCCTAGGTTAGGTTTTGGCTAATTACAAGCTTAAACCCACTTAATCAGGCTAAACCACATGATTAACCCCAAACTTGACACACAAGTCAAGCTTAATTACAACACACACTTGATCTTATCCTCCCCCACTCTCTCTCATGCCCATAATCCCACGTGAAATTCAAGTGGGCCCCACCTCCATTTATGAGAAGGTGATGTGGGCCATGAATATGGATATTGGATTGGATTTTTGAATCCAAATCCAAATCTAAGTCCATACATGGGTTTGATTGGGATTTGGATATATATGGTCCAGATCCAATCCAAACTGAATTCTAACTCCTTTGAGCTGTGTTCGAAACGAATGGTTTGTGCGGAGCCTGACAGCATCAGTACTCCGTCTGCGTTGGGTCTTCGCCAACATGATCGTCCGCCTCTGTTTTCGCCTTCCGGAGATGACTTCAAATGATGTTTTGATGATAACAGGGTCTTGGACGTTCGAGATCCTGGGGGTGTGGATTTGATACGAGAGTTGCTGTGCCGGGCTCGACATGTGCTTCGGTTCTGGGCTCTCCTTAGCTTTTCTGGTCCTGTCTGGATTAGGCCAAGCTGCTTTGGGGTTCCAAAACATGTTTTAAAAAGGTTTTAAAAGCCATATTGTATGTTTTCGAAAACATATGTACAGGGTTGTCTGGAAGGCTCCTGGGTTTCCAGACTCAAAATGGCCCTTTGGGGCTGCTTTTACAAAACCAGATGGATTTGAGAAATTCATGGGATTTCGGGGTGTTTACAACACCCATAAGGAGTATGCCATCTACTACATTTCGAAAACTCTCTTGGCATATGAACGAAATGATCAAACCATGGAGAAGACGTGCTTGGCCCTAGTCTGGGCCTGCCAAAAATTCAGACATTATTTCCTGGATCACGGGTAGATTGGGCAAATGGCAACTCCTTCTAATGGAGTATGATCTAAAATACCATCACCAGATCTCCATTAAAGGGCAAGCCCTAGCAGATTACGTGGCTGATTTCCCCTTAGAGGACGCATATCCCATGCTTGTTGAAATGCCTGATGATGGCATATTACAAAACCATTTTCAAAACCACATTTTGGCAAATTCTTTCGAAAACCAAGTATGGAAGATGCACTTCGATGGGGCACGAAACCAACGAGGGGCTGGTGCTGGGGTCATCCTAATCTCCCCTGAAAAAGGCGAGATTCCCATAGCAGTCCGCTTAGGTTTCGAATGTTCCAACAACGTAGCTGAATATGAAGCACTCATACAAGGCTTAAGAATTTCGAAAACTCTAGGGGCATCATGCATCGAGGTCTTTGGAGATTCACTCCTTGTCATAAACCAGGTTTTAAAAATTTGGCAAGTACGTAACGAGAAACTACTTCCATACCATGAGTTGGCCACTCGATTGGTCCAGTCCTTCCAATCGTGTAAACTCACACACGTAGGAAGAGAGGACAATGGCATCACTGATGCCCTCTCCTCCTTGGGTTCAGCCCTGAAGGTCGATCCCATTTCAGGGACCAGATCTTTGGAAATATGGCATGCGCCCAACCCATCCACACACGACTTGAATATTTGCCAAAATAACCCAGAATCTATTAAAAAACCCTGGTTTTATGACATAAAACAATTTTTAAAAAATGGGGGATTCGCCAAGGATGCCACATCCAAAGATAAGGCATTCATTCGTAAGATTTCGACCCGATACACCATTCTGGGTGGGGTTTTATACAAAAAGAGTTTTACCGGCATTCTGCTTAGGTGTATCGACCTAGAGGAGGCTAGGGTAGTGATGCATGAATTCCACGATGGAGAATGTGGAGGTCATGTTAATGCCAACATGATGGCAATGAAACTACTTAGAGGGGGCTATTTTTGGTCCACTCTGAAGAAGGATTGCCACGATCATGTTAGGAAGTATCATCCATGTCAAGTGCATGGGCACGCCATTCATATCCCTTCATCTGCATTGCATTCCGTGGTCAGCCCCTAGCCATTTACCATGTGGGCGTTTGACATCGTAGGCCCATTATTTCCAAAGGCCTCGAATGGGCATCGATTTATTTTAGCAGCCACGGAGTATTTCTCCAAGTGGGTGGAAGCCATTTCCCTAACCAACGTGATGGGGCAACATGTGGTGGCTTTCATCCGGAGGAATATCTTGGCTCGATTTGGGGTTCCACGAGACCTTGTGTCTGATAATGGTACCCCATTCAAGAACGAGCGGATGGTTAAGTTGTGCAACACGTATGGCATAACTCACCATTTCTCTTCGCCCTACTACCCTCAAGGCAACGGCCAAGCCGAAGCCACAAACAAGACTCTCATTTGTATAATTGAGAAAACCTTAGAGAAGGGTAGGATGTGGCACGAGAAGCTGGATGAAGCCTTATGGGCTTATAGGACTTCCATCCGGACTCCCACGAATGCCACACCATTCGAATTGGTCTATGGCACAAATGCCATTCTTCCCATTCATACCCAACTGCATTCATTCCATACATCCATTGCACTCGACCTCCCCCTAGAGACGCTTCAGCATGCTAGGATGGCCGAACTAGATTTGCTAGATGAGAGGCGACTCCTTGCCATGGATCATGCTCGTGCATACCGGCAAAGGATAGCCCGACATTATAGCAAACACATGAGATCTCGCCACTTTGAAGTGGGAGATCTGGTCTTAAAAATCATCCATTATCGTGGCCCACATCCACTTGGAAAGTGGCGCCCCAAGTGGGATGGACCCTATGTTATACGAGCAACCACTACGAACAATTCGTATTGGTTAGTCGATGTAGAAGGTAGGAATTTAGCAGATCCTATCAATATTCAATACTTAAAGAAGTATCATGTGTAGGATTTGGATTAAATTCCAGTTTTCGAAAATTTTAGGGATAGCTGCCCTGAGACATGAGAATAAGGTGCAAAGGCAAAATCGTGTGACCCTGAGTAAGAGAATTCGCACTTGTGAAAGAGTGGAGTCTTCAAAATCGTGGTTACATTTCAAAATCCTTCTTCTTACAAAGAAAGGCCTAGTTCAATATAGCAAGATACTTGCAAGTAGTACGTGCTATTTCTAAATAGGCTGATCTGGAATGGATCGAGTATAGGCATGGGATAAGTCCTCCCCTCTTCTCTTCTACTTCCAAAAGGAAAACAAAGGCCCAAACAAAAGGGAATTTCCCATTCAAAGTATCTTTCCAAAAGAAAGAAACCAGAATTCAAAAGAAAATCGATTCTCTTGTGGAAAAGAGGGATTAAAGAAAAAATACTCCCAAAGGGAGACCCTCTATGAAAAAAAGGAAAAAGAGGCCAAAAAGCTCAAAAAGAGCAGCTTTCCACCTTCTATGCCTTAAACCACGGGACACTTCAGAAGGGACTGTGGTATCTCTTTCCCATCCCTGGCTTACCCCAAGCTAAAGCATGATTCATTTCGAGGAACCCTAAAGTAAAAATAGGATTTACTTACTTGAATTTCATCTTGTTTGAGAATTCGACGTTTCGAGTAAGGCGTAGGAATTTGAAATATAACTTGTTTTCTTATAAAACCTCCGCTAGATAAACGAGTGTTAAGACTCAAACAAGGGCAAGCACAAAAAGCTCGAGATCCTTAGGACCGAGACTCAAGACAGTTGTCCCTTTTGTAAATAAATTTTGTAAATAAGTTTTGAAAGTTGAACATCGAACAACATAGGGTTTTTGCTCACTTAGAACAGTAGGCCTTGTAAGTCTCTAGAGTTCGACCACATCTGGTCTCTGGGAGGTCACCACTCTCGGCACCACACCCATGTCATGTCATCTGCATTCCACACATGACACTTGCATAAACATGATCCCATTTAGGACCAGATTCCATAGTGCATCCCATTGGCGTGATATCTCCTCCTACCAGGGTTTGTAAATTGAGATTTTGCTAAAATTGGAACGATCCCATATTCTTCGTGGCTAGATCTAGGGAGACATTGAAAGGGGTATTTGTCATCTTTGCCCTTATCCAAATCGATTTGGACAAGGCCAAAGAGGGGCATCTGTAAACACCCCGAAATCCCACGAATTCCTCAAATCAACCTAGTTTTGTAAAAGCAGCCCCAAAGGGCCATTTTGAGTCTAGAAACCCAGGAGCCTTCCAGACAACCCTTTACATATGTCTTGAACTCTGTATTTCAAAAAATATACAACATGGCTTTTAAAACACGTTTTTGAAACCCCAAAGCAGCTTGGCCTAATCCAGATAGGACTAGGAAAGCTAAGAAGAGCCCAAAACCGGAGCACATGTCGAGCCCGGCACAGCAACTCTCGTATCAAATCCACACCCCCAGGTTCTCGAACGTCCAAGACCCTGTTATCATCAAAACATCATTTGAAATCATCTCCAGAAGGCGAAAATAGAGGCAGACGATCATGTTGGTGAAGACCCAACGCAGACGGAGCACTGATGCTGTCAGGCCCCACACAAACCGTTTGTTTCGAACACAGCTCGAAGGAGTTAGAATTCAGTTTGGATCGGATCTGGACCATATATATCCAGATCCCAATCCAAACCCATGTATGGACTTAGATTTGGGTTTGGATTCGAAAATCCAATCCAATATCCATATCCATGGCCCACATCACCTTCTCATAAATGGAGGTGGGGCCCACTTGAATTTCACGTGGGATTAAGGGCATGAGAGAGAGTGGGGGAGGATAAGATCAAGTGTGTGTTGTAATTAAGCTTGACTTGTGTGTCAAGTTTGGGGTTAATCATGTGGTTTAGCCTGATTAAGTGGGTTTAAGCTTGTAATTAGGCAAAACCTAACCTAGGGCTGCACCAACATGATGTGGTTAAGGTCTATGGGTCATGCAAAGGAAGCTCCTTCACCTAAACCTAACCCAAAACACCTAATCCTAGCCTTCTACCCTAATCTGGTCCTAATCTGAGCCTAATCACCTAACCCACTTCCCTAATCCCAGCCTAATCCCAACCTAATCACCTAACCCACTTCCCTAATCCTTCCCTAAACCTAGGTTAATTTCCCTAAACCTAGCCTAATCCTAGCCTAATCACCTAACCTACCTCACTAAACCTCACCCTAAAACCAACCCACCTAGCTAAACCCTAAACCTCTAAACCACCCCTAGCACACAACCTACCCAAACCCCTTGTATTTAACATATCTGGCCCTACCCTTTCCAGCCGACCTTATCACCACACTACCCTACCTAAACCACCTAACCACTACCCCAAAACCACCCCCCAACCGCCTCTTGCAGCCCTATATAAACCCGCCCCTTTGGGGCGGGTTTTCCCATCTTCAAGCTCCATCTTCCACCAGTCGGGTCCTCCACTCTCCAGCCCAGCCGACTCCCATCTTGCTCCACCTGCCCCACAGCCAGCCACCACCTGTGCCACTACCTCCCAGCCGAGCACCACCACCACCACCACTCCAGCCGAGGTCCACATCGCCACCCTTCCTCCCGGCCGAACCTCATCCTGCGCATCCCAATCACCCGACTACTCCCCTTCCATCTGCCACTACCTCCCATCATCCGGTTAGTATCCTCCACCTTACTCCTTCTCCACTCCCTCTCCACTCTCAACCACCTAACCCACTACCATATCACCCTAATACCAACCACTTGCCGCCACCATTCCCACTCGGCCAGGCCATAACCACCCTAACTACCCGCCACTACCTAGACACCTTAGCTCCATTCGGCCACCCTATCCGACTCTCTAAGACCTGCCCATATCACCCCACTACACCCACTACCACCTGACCCCATCTCCTAGCTAGTTCCCTTCCCTTACACCACGACTAGCCACCCTAGCAACCCGCCACCATCAAGTCCTCCTAGTCGGCCACTCCAACCGACTGTCATTCCATTCGGCCACCCTAGCAACCCGCCAACCCTAGGTGCTCCGTTAGACCATTCCCTTAGTCCCCCTTTAGTGTCATACTCTCTAAACTCAACCTTCCTTAGTGACCCTACGTAGTCACTTTAGCCCTACCTACGAAACCAGCCCATCCCAAGTAGCCGGCCACCTTCAAGGCTCCTCTTCCGCGCACCAAGGCACCCGGCCAGCACCCCCTTGCCGTTCAATCCGCGGAGCTCCCTCTTGCAGCCCAAGGCGAAGGCCAAGCCCACGCTCAAGCAAGGCTTCTTCGGACCAGCTATTAGTAAGTGCCTAACTCGGTCCTTAGTTGTATACTTGCTTAAGATTCAATTTGATACGGGGTTGTAATAACGGAGCATAGTCTCCCCCCGCTTGTAATAACGTGGCTTGGCACACCCACACACGTGCACTCTCTTAGTTGTGCATGATTTTGAACACACACGGGCCTAATCAGCCCCTAATACATAAGTGTAGATATATACTTTAATTTTTGTAGGGTTTTGCTTAAGTGGGGTGTGTTGTCTTTCAATTCAAGCACTCACACACATTGAGCCTTCGCTCTTATTTAAAAGACCCAAGTAAGGGCCGTGTTATACTATTTGGGCTTTCATTTCATGTCGTGTGTGTAAGTCTTTCAATTCAAGCACTCACACACATTGAGCCTTCGCTCTTATTTGAAAGACCCAAGTAAGGGCCGTGTTATACTATTTGGGCTTTCATTTCATGTTGTGTGTGTAAGTCTTTCAATTCAAGCACTCACACACATTGAGCCTTCGCTCTTATTTGAAAGACCCAAGTAAGGGCCGTGTTATACTATTTGGGCTTTCATTTCATGTCGTGTGTGTAAGTCTTTCAATTCAAGCACTCACACACATTGAGCCTTCGCTCTTATTTGAAAGACCCAAGTAAGGGCCGTGTTATACTATTTGGGTTTAATTTCATGTTGTGTGCGTAGTACTTCAATTCAAGCACTCACACACATTGAGCTTTCGCTATTATTCCCAAGACCTTAATCAAGGCCATACTGCAAGTTATATTTAGGTTTCATTTCATGTCGTGTGTGTAAAGTCTTTCAATTCAAGTACGCACCCACATTGAGCCTTCGCTCTTATTTGCAAGACCCAAGTAAGGGCACGTATATACCATATATACATATCTCCCTTTGGCATTTACATTACAAGTCATTTCCCTTCGGTTATTTCCCTTCGGCATTGTCTTTACATTCGGGTTTTCCCTTTGGAGTAGCGTGAGTTTGCATTGCATCTACGCCATACCACGAGGTAGGACGCATATTGCATCGAAGCAAGCCCCATATTCCCACTCAAATTCGCCCATGTAGTGGAGTGTTCATAACACACAAACTAGGTGGTCCATAAAGGGATAAAAAGAAAGACTTAGGTACGTGCAAATCCACGTGATCTAAAATCTGCAATCGTATCTAAAAGACCCAAATTAGACACCTCAAACCGCTTCGTAGGCTTTCTATCCCAAAAACTCGATTTTTCAAAGCGTCCAGACTGACCCTTGCGCATCGGTGCAAGAAGGTCTGCGACGACAAGAGCTCACTTGCTCACAGTCGCCACGATTAGAAGTCAGTTTAAAATATATCTTCGCTAGCTTAGGTAAGCTAGTTGGCACGCCCTGTTTATATAAATAGGCCTTAGACACACGAGAGGATCCACTCTGAGCCCTGAAAAAGGCGAGAGGCGGGGATTTTTCGCGCGTCTACACCGTGCCATTCTGACGAGCTCCCTCTTGCAGCTCAAGGTGAAGCCCAAGTCCACGCTCAAGCAAGTCACCTCCGAACCAGCTATAAGTAAGTGCCTAACTCGGTCCTCATTTGTAGACATGCTTAAGTTAAATTAAATTTGATACGGGGTTGTAATAACGGAGCATTGTCTCCCCCTGCTTGTAATAACGTGGCTTGGCACACCCACACACACGTGTACTTGAGCCTACCTCGCTCTTAGTTGTGCACGATTTTGAACACACACGGGCCTAATCAGCCCTTTAGATATAAGTTTATTTATATACTTTAAGTTGCGTAGGGTTCTTGCTTGAGTTGTGTGTGTTGTCTTTCAATTCTCGCACTCACACACATTGAGCCTTCGCTCTTATTTGCAAGACCCAAGTAAGGGCCGTGTTATACTTTCCTTGGGTTTAATTTCATGTTGTGTGCGTAGTACTTCAATTCTAGCACTCACACACATTGAGCTTTTGCTCTTACTCCCAAGACCTTAGTTAAGGCCATATTGCAATTTATATTTGGGTTTAATTTCATGTTGTGTGCATAGTACTTCAATTCTAGCACTCACACACATTGAGCTTTCGCTCTTACTCCCAAGACCTTAGTTAAGGCCATATTGCAATTTATATTTGGGTTTCATTTCACGTCGTGTGTGTAGTACTTCAATTCTCGCACGCACCCACATTGAGCCTTCGCTCTTATTTGCAAGACCCAAGTAAGGGCCCATATATAGTATATACGTATTTCCCTTTTGGCTATGTCTTTTCGATTTGGGTTTTAAGGTTCAGCAGTGTGCGTAGTCTTTCAATATATACACGGTACACACTTGCACTATTGAGCCTTTCTGCTCTTAAGATATAGCCATATTTCCCTTTTGCAATTTTCCTTCGATAATTTCCATTACAAGTCATTTCCCTTTGGCATTGTCTTTTAAATTCGGGTTTTCCCTTTGGAGTTGCGTGAGTTTGCATTGCATATACGCCATACCACGAGTTAGGACGCATATTGCATCAAAGCAAACCCCATACTCCCGCTCAAAGTCGCCACATTTTAGTTGAGTGTTCATAACACACACTTAGGTGGCCCAAAAAGGGATAAAAAGAAAGACTTAGGCACGTGCAAATCCACGTGAAATAAAATCTAAAAGTCATACAAAACAACCCGAATCAAACACCTCAAACCACTTTCGTAGGTTCTTACACTCAAAAACTTTATTTTAAAAGCATACAGACTGACCCTTGCGCATTGGTGCAAGAAGGTCTGCGACGACAAGAGCTTGCTTGCTCACAGTTGCCACGTTAGGAGTCAGGTTTTAAAATATATCTTCGCTAGCTTAAGTAAGCTAGCTGGCACGCCCTGTTTGTTTAAATAGGACTTAGGAACACGAAAAGGTTCGCTTCAGGCCTAAGAACCAGGAGCGGGAATTTTCTGCGTCTACAAGCCCCTAGACACTTTCCATGGATAAATGAATGCATCTCCTTCATGATTTGTGAGATACATTTCATATGTTCATCGTTGCATAAAAATATGTATTTCCATTTTAAATCACATGGAGTGCATAGCATGCATCATATCACCCCGAAGAAAGCCCAAAAGGGTGGCAAACTCGAGTAGGAATGTCCCCATGTCTTCAAAAGGGCAACAAAAATCGGAAATTTGTTGATATTGTGGGTCGAAATTAGCAAAACCCCCGAATATTCAAAAGGGTTTATGTTAAATTCTTTTTCAAAAGAGATTTTAAAAAATCGAACTCCTTTGAAACTTCTTGAAAGAAGGATCAAAGTTGATTGTATAACCCTGAATGGAGGAATTTATACTTTGCGAAAGGTAGAGTCTTCCAAAAACGAATTGGCGACATTTCAAAAATCCCTGGCTTACAAGATTAAGCCTTGCTCAAAATATCAAAATATTTTCGAATAGCAGATGCTATTAAGACATAGGACGATCTCGTTTGAATCGAGTAACCAAAGGGATAAGCCTTCTCCCATCCTACTTTCTCTCCGAAAAGGAAAATTGGTTGTGTTCAAAAGAAAAAGAAAAAAACGAGAATACAAAAACTCCTTCGAAAGTGGTCTTCCCTTCATAAACAAGGAATACAAAAACTCCTCCGAAAGAGATCTTCTCGTTCAAAAGGAAAAGGGGATATAAAAAAAACTCCTCCCAAAGAGGTCTTCCCTTCATAAACAGGGAATACAAAAACTCCTCCAAAGAGCTTCTCTCCTTTAAAGAAAATAGGGATTAATGAAAAAATACTCCCAAAGGGAGACCCTTTGTGAAAAAAAGAAACAAAAAGCCAAAGCTCCAAAGAGCGATTTTCCGATTCTTTGCCTAAAACCACGGGACGCTTCAGAAGGGACCGTGATATCTCTTTCCCATATCCCTACGGCTTATCCCTGAGGAAAAAGATTCAAATTTGCGAAAATCCTAAAGTACGAATAAAATCGGCTTATTTGAATTTCATTTTGTTTGAGAACTCGACTCTCTTTTGTAGGAAATGGAACTTTGAAATGTTTTCCAAGTTTTCCGACCCAAAAACCTCTACTGAGTAGTAGGTATTGAAACCTGAATGAAGGGAAGTATGAAAAATGGAAGTCCTTTTCGATACAAGTTAAAAGGAATTCCTTTTCAAAAAGAAATTTTCGAAAAAACCCACAAATGTCAAAAAAAGACAAGGGTACAACCTGCTTAGAGCAGGCAGCCTCAAAAGGATCTATCTAAAGCTCAAAAACCCGGAAAATGTGAAAAAGACATGGGTAAAAACCTGCTCGGAGCAGCTAGCCTCAAAAGGCTCTCTTCGGTCTCAAAAACCCAAAAAAAAAATTCTCATGCATGCATTCAAAGAGTCGTTCATGCATGATCATACATATAGGGAAATAGCCAGGAAAAGCCCCCTTTTACTAAAAATCCCCACCTGTGGTAAAAGAAAACAGGGTTTTTGCAAAATAAATGGTGTATTCTAGAGAAAATTTGAGAGAAAAACCAAAATGGGGTGTTTCTTCTTTGCCATTATCCAAATCAATTTGGATAATGCTAAAGAGGGGCATCTCTGAACACCCCAAATTTTCCAAAATTCAAAAACTCTCAAAACACAAAAGGCTCGTTTGAGCCAAAACGACAACCTGTTTTAAAATGTGAAAACAGGTACAAAAGGCAAAAGGAGACCCTAGGCCAGAAGAGGATTCAAGCCCAAAGCTTCAAAAGCCACTCCCTAATAAAAAACAAGAGAAAGTAGAGCCCGTTTGAAGAAAAGCTCAAAATCAAGCAAAACGGCATCCAAAATGGCGAGACGGAGTCCGGATAACAAAGTTGGGGAAAACCCAGCACCAAACGGAGCGTTGATGAAGCCAGTGCCTGCACAGATCGTTCGCCTCAAGAAGCCAAGGACTGTTTGGAGAAATTTTGATTTGGATCTGGACCACAAATATCCAGATCCAAATCCATATAATTAATAGTGTTTGGATTTGGGCCATTCCAAAGAGTGTTTGGGTTGATCCAAATAGTGTTTGGATTTGGATTGGATCAGATATGGACCAAAATATCCAGATCCGTATCCATAAAAATGTTGGGTTTGGATCGGATATAGATCTCAAAATATCTAAGATCCACGATCTAGATCCAAATAGTGTTTGGATTTGGGTCTGGATCCAAATCCCAAACCCAAACCCAAATCCAAGACCCACCTCAAATGTCTATAAATAGAGGTGAGGGGGTCCATGTAAAGGGTTCATGCAAATGCTTGGGAGGAGAGAGAGGGAGTGATAAACCTAGTCATGTGGGCTCATGAGTGAAGTGGGCTTGAGCCATGTTGGCCAAGGCTAGATAAGGGGCTGCACCAACTTGAGCTTAGCTGCACCAAGAGGTGGACCGCGGGCGTGTAAGTGGGCTGGACTTATTGGAGGTGGCTGGACCTAGTGGACTACACCTAAGGTAAGCCTAACTGACCTAACCCTTCTCTCTACACCCCTCTAAACCTAACCTAACCCACTCCATGGAACCCGCCTAGACCTAGCACCCCCACTCTACTCCACCACACCCGCCACCATCCAAGGCTCCACTCAACTCGAGCCACTACCTAGCCCAGCCCTCACTACCCTAGCTAGCCGAACCTTCCTTAGTCGCCTTCCCCACCACCGGCTGCAAGCTGGCCGAACCCACCTACCGCCACCTCAACCAAACCCCAACTGCACCCTTGCCCTAGTCGACCTGCCCTTAACCACCCAACTCTACCTGCACCTCACCCACTTCACCGCCTCAGCCATCCACCGACCTCTCCCTTGAACCCAACCAAGTTCGGCCAGCTTTGGCCGAACTTCCCATTTAAAATATCCCTAGCTCGAGCCACCTTGGCTCGAGCCTTCCCTAAGACCCACGGCCTTCACCAGCAGGCCGTGTCCCATAACCTTTTACCCAAGGTCTGGCCTGCCCTAAAAACCACCCAACCGTGGGCTGGGTTTGTCCCTCCCTACCTACCTAAAACAGCCCGGCCAAAGGTGGCCGGGCTTCCTTGGTTCTTTGCCAAAACCTGGCCTGCTTTGAGGAAGGCCACCTAAACCTAAACACACAGCCAAATCAGGTCGTGTGCTACCCCTTTTAAAGCCCATACCAGGCCTACCTTAAGCAAGCCATTCATCCCAACAAGACCTGCCATTCGGCAGGTCATTCAGCCTAAGCCCCACGGCCTGCCACTCGGCAGGCCACCTATTCCCAAACCCCCATGGCCTACTAGAGCAGGACGTGTATCATCTTCAACCCCAAGCCCACGGCCTGCTGGTGCAGGCCGTGTATCATCCACATTACTAAAGCCCCAGCCTGCCACAAGGCAGGCCGTTTCCTTGGGCCACCTATCTTTGGCCGTGACTCCCCTTAGCCAGCCCGCGCCCAAGACACCATACCTAGCCGACTTAACCTAGCTTCCCCCTAGACCTACCTCAACCAAAATCCTACCAGCACCCAGCCAGGCCGAGCCCTAGCTGAGCCCTGACCGGCCTGTCCTAGCCTTGACCAACTAAACCTAACCTAGTTAAGGTTTCCCCTAAAACCCAACTCGAGCCACCTTGGCTCGAGTCATCCTAAGACAACCCCTGCAAGGCCGAAGCCCGAGCTGCACCAAGATAGCCCGAGTTGCCCCAAGCTCCCCTAGAACCCAACTCGAGCCACCTTGGCTTGAGTCATCCTAAAATCAGGCCCATACCAAGCCCATACCAGGCCCATACAAAGCCACACGAGCCCACTCAAACACCTCTCCCAAGTCCTCAAAGGTTCTCAAGCCTCCAAGCTATCCGGCTCCACTTCCATGTGATCCGAGCTCCACACGCAAAGCGTACGCGTCCTAGACACACCCCACATAGCGGGCTAGGTGAGTTATAAGTCCTTACATTTGGTGTTTTATTAAATTTTGATACGGGGTTGTAGTAAAGGAGCTTTGTCTCCCCCCGATTGTAATAACTTGGTTTGACACACCAACACACACGTGCAGTTGAGCCTTTTCACTCTTAGTTGCACACCCTTTTGGCACACACACAGGCCTTGACAGCCCCTAAGATATAGTTATATTTATATATATTCAGCTGCGTGGGTTTTCCATTTAGTCGTGGGTGTTGTCTTTCAATTCTACACTCACACACATTGAGCTTTCGCTCTTACTCCCAAGACCCTAGTAAGGGCCATATTGCAATTTTATTTGGGTGTTTAATTCAAGTCGTGTGCGTGGTCTTTCAATTCTACACTCACACACATTGAGCTTTCGCACTTACTCCCAAGACCCTAATAAGGGCCATATTGCAATTCCATTTGGGTTTTACATTACAAGTTGTGTGAGTTGTCTTTACATATATACACAACACCCACGCACACGTTGGCGACCTTCGGGCCCATATATATATAGTTGTATTTCCCTTCCGCTATGTCTTTAAGATTTGGGTTTTAAGGTTCAGCTGTGTGAGTAGTCTTTCAATATGTACACGACACACACTTACACAATTGAGCCTTTTCGCTCTTAAGATATAGCCATATTTCCCTTTTGCAATTTCCCTTTCGCAATTTCCCTTCTGTTATGTCTTTCAAATTTGGGTTTTACATTCAAGTTGTGTGAGTTGCATTGCATACTCGCCATACTCGAGCTAGAGTGCATACCTGCATCAAAGCAAACCCCGAACCAATCGTGCAAACATGCCAAGACTTAGGCTATTTGATGCACGCACATCGTGCCTAAGTAAATCAAAATTGAAAGACTTAGGGTCACCCAACCCTAGTAAATCAAAAAAAAATCGCCAAGTGCATGCTTTCAAAAGGATTTTCAAACACCTGTTTATTCAAAAATCGAATTTGAGTTTAAACTTATTTCAAACGAAGTCTCTAAGCGTACAGACTGACCCTTGCACATCGATGCAAGAAGGTCTGCGACGAAAAGATCCCGCTTGCCTACAATTGCCTATTAAAAGTCAGATTATTTCAAAACATACTTTGCTAGTTAAAGTAAACTAGCTGGCACTCCCATATAAAGCGAACGTAGATTGCGAAAAGGTTCACTTCGGGCCTAAGAACCAGAAGTGAGAATTTTCTGTGTCTACAGGTATGAATGGGGAGAATGGCGTTTGTGCCATAGACCAACTCAAATGGTGTGGCATTTGTGGGAGTTTGGATGGAAGTCCTATAAGCCCATAAGGCTTCATCCAGCTTCTCATGCCATGTCCTACCCTTCTCTAAAGTCTTCTCAATAATGCTTATGAGAATCTTATTGGTGGCTTCGGCTTGGCCATTGCCTTGAGGGTAATAGGGCAATGAAAAGTGGTGAGTTATGCCATACGTGTTACATAACTGAACCATCCTCTCGTTTTTGAAAGGGGTACCATTGTCGGACACCAAGTCCTTTGGAACCCCAAAGCGAGCTAGAATATTTTTCCTAATGAATGCTACTACATGTTGCCCCTGAACATTGGTCAGGGAGGTAGCTTCAACCCACTTGGAAAAGTATTCAGTGGCTGCTAATATGAACCTATGCCCATTTGATGCATGAGGAAATATTGGTCCTATGATGTCAAACGCCCACATGGTGAATGGCTAGGGGCTGACCACGGAATGCAATGAGGATGACGGGGTATGGATGGCGTGTCCATGCACTTGACATGGATGATACTTCCTAACATGGTTATGGCAATCCTGCTTTAAGGTGGACCAAAAATAACCTGCTCTAAGTATTTTCATTGCCATCATATTGGCATTAACATGACCTCCACATTCTCCATCATGGAATTCATGCATTATTATCCTAGCCTCCTCAAGGTCAACACACCTTAGTAAGATGCCAGTGAAACTTTTTTTGTAAAGAACCCCTTCCAAAATCGAATATCGGGTTGAAATTCTTCGTATGAAAGCTTTGTCTTTAAATGTAGCGAATTCGGAAAATCCACCACTTTCTAGAAAACTTTTTATATCGTGAAACCAAGGTTTTTCAATATCAGTTTGTTTGTTTTGGCAAATTTCAAGATCGTGTGTGAATGGAGTGGGCGAATGTCATATTTCTAAGGGTCTGGTTCCCAAAGTGGGATCGACCCTTAGGGATGAGCCCAAGGATGAGAGGGTATCGGCTATGCCATTATCCTCTCTTCCTACATGTGTAAGAGTGCACGATTTGAATGACTCGACCAGCTTGGTGGCCAACTCGTGGTATGGAAGAAGTTTTTCGTTTTTAACTTACCATATCTTTAACACTTGGTTTATGACAAGTAAAGAATCTCCAAAGACTTCTATGCATGATGCCCCTAGAGTTTTCAAAATTTTTAAGCCTTGTATGAGTGCTTCATACTCGGCTATGTTGTTGGAACATTCGAAATCTAGGCGAATGGCTATGGGTATCTCTCCTTTTTCAGGGGATATGAGGATGACCCCGGCACCAACCCCTCTTTGGTTTCGTGCCCCATCGAAGTGCATCTTCCACACTTGGTTTTCAAAAGAGTTTGACAAAATGTGGTTTTGAAATTGGTTTAGCAATATGCCTTCATCAGGCATTTCCTCGAGTCTAGGATATGTATCCTCTAAGGGGAACTCAGCACATAGTCTGCTAGGGCTTGCCCCTTTATGGAGATCTAGTGATGGTATTTCAAGTCATACTCCATTAGGAGGAGTTGCCATTTACCCAACTGTAAACACCCCGAAATCCCACGAATTTCTCAAATCCATCTCGTTTTGTAAAAGCAGCCCCAAAGGGCCATTTTGAGTCTGGAAACCCAGGAGCCTTCCAGACAACCCTGTACATATGTTTTGAACTCTGTATTTCGAAAACATATAATATGGCTTTTAAAACCTTTTTAAAAACATGTTTTGGAACCCTGAAGCAGCTTGGCCTAATCCAGACAGGACCAGGAAAGATAAGAAGAGCCCGGAACCGGAGCACATGTCGAGCCCGGCACAGCAACTCTCGTATCAAATCCACACCCTCAGGATCTCGAATGTCCAAGACCCTGTTATCATCAAAATATCATTTGAAGTCATCTCCGGAAGGCGAAAACAGAGGCGGACGATCATGTTGGCGAAGACCCAACGCAGACGGAGCACTGATGCTGTCAGGCCCCACACAAACCGTTCGTTTCGAACACAGCTCGAAGGAGTCAGAGTTCAGTTTGGATCGGATCTGGACCATATATATCCAGATCCCAATCCAAACCCATGTATGGACTTGGATTTGGATTTGGATCCAGAGATCCAATCCAATATCCATATCCATGGCCCATATCACCTTCTTATAAATGGAGGTGGGGCCCACTTGAATTTCACGTGGGATTATGGGCATGAGAGAGAGTGGGGATGGATAAGATCAAGTGTGTGTTGTAATTAAGCTTGACTTGTGTGTCAAGTTTGGGGTTAATCATGTGGGTTAGCCTAATTAAGTGGGTTTAAGCTTGTAATTAGCCAAAACCTAACCTAGGGCTGCACTAACATGATGTGGTTAAGGTCTATGGGCCATGCAAAGGGAGCTCCTTCACCTAAACCTAACCCAAAACACCTAATCCTAGCCTTCCACCCTAATCCGCCCCTAATTTGAGCCTAACCACCTAACCCACTTCCCTAATCCCGACCTGATCCCAACCTAATCACCTAACCCACTTCCCTAATCCTTCCCTAAACCTAGGTTAGTTACCCTAAACCAAGCCTAATCCTAGCCTAATCACCTAACCTAGTTCACTAAACCTCACCCTAGAACTAACCCACCTAACTAAACCCTAAACCTTTAAACCACCCCTAGCCCACAACCTACCCAAACCACTTGTATCTAAAATATCTGGCCCTACCCCTTTCCAACCCACCTTATCATCATACCACCCTTCCTAAAACCACCTAACCACTACCAGAAACCCAGCCCTAACCGACCTACCCAGCCCTATATAAACCCCCCCCCTTGGGGGCGGGTTTCATCACCAAGCCACCTCACCCATCCCAGCCGGGTCCTCCACTTCCCCAAGCTCAGCCGCCTGCTCCACCTGCTCCACCTGCTCCACATCCCACCACCACCTGCACCACCACCTACACCACTACCTTCCAGCCGAGCGCCACCGCCTGCACAACTCCCTTCCAGCTGAGCGCCACCCTCTCTTCACCCGGTAAGTCCCCTACATCCTACCTTGCCACCTCTTCACTCCCTCTCCACTCTCAGCCACCTAGTCCACTCCCCTATCATCCTAACACTAGCCCGTCCACCTGCTGCCACCAGCCCCACTTAGCCGAACCCACAGCACCCTAGCTACCCGCCACCACCAAACTCCCCCATTCGGCCACTCCAACCGACTGTCATCCCCTTTCTTCGGCCAGCCATCTGCCAGCCATCACCATATCCCAGCTAGCTCCTTCCCTTAGTGTTGTACTCCCTTAGTGACCCAACTTAGGCCCTTTTACCCAATACACCAAAGACAGCCCTTTGCTAGCCGCCGGCCACCTTCAAGGCACCTCGTTCGCGCGCCAAGGACACTCGGCCAACACCTCTTGCCGTTCAACCTCGTGGAGCTCCCTTTCGCAGCCCAAGGCGAAGGCCAAGCCCACGCTCAAGCAAGGCATCTTCGGACCAGCTATTAGTAAGTGCCTAACTCGGTCTTTAGTTGTATACTTGCTTGAGATTCAATTCGATACGGGGTTGTAATAACGGAGCACAGTCTCCCCCCGCTTGTAATAACGTGGCTTGGCACACCCACACACGTGCACTCTCTTAGTTGTGCACGATTTTGAACACACACGGGCCTAATCACCCCCTAATACATAAGTGTATACATATACTTTAATTTTCGTAGGGTGTTGCTTACGTTGGGTGTGTTGTCTTTCAATTCAAGCACTCACACACATTGAGCTTTCGCTCTTATTTGAAAGACCCAAGTAAGGGCCGACCTATACTATTTGGGTTTCATTTCATGTCGTGTGTGTAAGTCTTTCAATTCAAGCACTCACACACATTGAGCTTTCGCTCTTATTTGAAAGACCCAAGTAAGGGCCGTTGTAGACATGAAAATTCTCATTCCAAAGTTTATGAAACAAACTTGAAATGAAACTTTCCACCCCTACGCTTGCGCGAGCGTGCCAGCTAGTTCAAAACTAGCAAATGTTTGTAAGACTTCTAGGCGATTGTGTACAAGCAGGATCTTTTCACTCACACCTTCTTGAGCCGATGCTCAAGGGTCAGTGTTGAGCGCTTAGGAACTTCATTCTACAGCAAAACACGACTCCCTTTTACATAAACAAGTGTCTTTGAAAAATTTGTTGAAATTGTGCACTCGGATTCAATACTTGGAAAACTCAAGTTGCTGAAAACAGAGAATTCTGTTTTCAGAGCTGTTTTCTAGGGGAGTTTTTAAGGCGTTACAGACTTTCAAAAATTATCAAAATTTTACCAGACGAAGCTGATAGTGTGGAGAGACTGTAGCCTTTTTCAAATCTGCATTTGGAGCAGTATTGAATCAGAAACAAATAATCTACTCAGACCACCTCACTGACTCGGAATAACTCTATTTCAGAAATACAAAAATTCAAAGATGAGTCTGTATCTCTCTGCTCAGAACTCCGATTTTGATGATTTTGATGTTTCTGGAAAGCTATGGATGTTAGATTTCCAATGAATCAAAAATAAACCAATTTGGACTCTTGTGGACAGAGATATGGGACTTTTACCCAACCTCTATTTCAGGAAATTCGACTGTGCAGACAGTGGTGCAGAAATCTGGTCGTTCTTAATATGCTTTTATTACGTGGCTGAGCGGCCCTAAAATCTTGCCAATTTTATGCAGAGTGTCCCAATTTGTGTGAAATCAGTGTGCCAAATTTCAAGACAATCGGAGTAAGCCTCACAAAATTAAAATTGCGGAAACAGACATATGCAGAGATGCTAAAATCCGATTTTCTGTTTTATAAATGTAATGATGCATAACCCACACAAAATTAAAATGCAACAACCCTTAAAGCAAATTTGCTGGAATATAAATGAATGGGAAGTACTTTATAGCTTAGACATAGAGGGGGTTAGAAGTATAGAGGGTATATAGCGTATAGGAAGGGAGAAGCATTAAAGCAAACACGTGGAGTGCGTATGTGCAATAGTGAAAATTCTGCAAATGTAAATGATGGCATCAAATCTACTCACTATTACAACGTGGGGGAGACTTTGCTCCATTAATACAACCCCAATTCAATTGAATTAATATGGAAGAAGGTTTTAAAAATAAAGGAAGAAGTACTTACAACTTTTGTCTCCGATCGGCCGGAATTCCAAGAGTGAAATCCGGCCAGCCCTTCTTCTTCTTCCTTCTATCTTCCGCACTCTCCCTCCTATGTCTACCCTCTTTTTTTTTCTCTTTCCCTTCACTTGCAGCCCATGATTTTCCCTTGTACAAGCCCTCTTTTCTCGCCCCAATTCCCAAAATTTTGATGAGAGATGAAGATAACCCAAGCTCCCTCCAACTTGCTCCCCCTTGGCCCCTTTTATAGGCCAAGGGGGCTGGTTTCTAGCCCCTTCCATGGGGCGAATTGGACCAGCTCCTTGTTGGTTCTTGATCCAATTTGACCCAGCTATATGTGGTCCCTCTTGTTGACTTGAACCAGCCCATGTGGGCTGGGCCTAGTTGCAGCCGACTTAGTCTTTGGGTGTAGCCGATTCAAGCTTGTCTAATGTTTTGTCCTAGCATGTATTGAACTTGATACCAAGTAGTGGCCGGGTATGCCTAATTAGGCTCTTCCAATTCAATGCCTCATTTGGTATTTGATTCTTTGAATGATCCGGCTCCACTTTGATTTTGATTCCATACGGCTTCACCATGGTCTCGAGTTCAACTTGAAATGTTCTTGAATTGGATGAGCTTGAACTGGGTCCTGGATAAGCTCGATCTTCTCCTGGTTTCGGATAAGCTTTAGAATTTGATCTTGATTCTGATATGCTCCAACTTTATCTTCTTTGCTTTTTGGGAATCGATGTGGATCAAAGATTGGGTCTCACCTGTTTATCTACTTCAAAAACTCATGAGTTGTTTGAATTTAAAATCTTTATTTTGAAATATTCCCCAAAAGGCTTAAACTTTAAAATTTGGGGTTTTGAATTTAAAGGTTCATAAAGGCTTTAAATTGGCTTTCAAAATTTAGGAGTTTTTGAAAATATTTGAAAATTTTTGGGTGTTTACAGATGCCCCTCTTTGGCATTAATCCAAATTGATTTGGATAATGGCAAAGAAGAAACACCCTTTTATGGATTTACTTCCCAAATTTTCTTGAGAATATAAATCAATCCTTCATTTTGTAAACTCCTTTTCTTGGATCTCAGGAGAGGGATTTTCAGCCAAAAGGGACTTTTTTCCTATATGGGATACGATCATGCATGAATGACTTCTGAATGCATGTATGGTATGAGTGAGGTGAGCTTTTTGGGAGAGTCAATTTTTGGGGTTTTTGAGCTTGGAGAGAGCCTTTGAAGGTCGGCTGCCCCAAGAAGAATTTTCCCATGCCTCATGACATTTTGGGTTTTCAAAAACTTTTAAAAGGAACTCCTTTTACCTTCCATCAAAAGGACTTCCAATTTTTCATACTTCCCTTTATTTGGGTTTCGATACCTACTACTTGGTAGAGGTTTTTGCTAGGGAATTTTGGAAAACATTTCAAAGTTCCATTTCCCACCTAACAAAGTCTAATTCTCAAACAAAATGAAATCCAAATGAGTAGACTCTATTCCTACTCTAGGATTTTCATGGTTGAACCTTTTTCTATGGGGATAAGCTATGGGGACATGGGAAAGAGTTACCACGGTCCCTTCTGAAGTGTCCCGTGGTTTAAGGCAAAGAGATGGAAAATTGCTCTTTTTGAGCTTTGGCTTTTTCTTTTTTTTTTTCTTTTTTTCTTTTCCTCATTTTTCGAGAGAAGACCTCTTTTGAAGAAGTTTTTGTATTCCCTCTGTCTATTCGGGGAAGACTTCTTCTCGGAGGAGTTTTTGCATTCTCTTTTCTTTTTTCTTTCAAAGAGAAGACTCCTTTTGAAGAAGTTTTGTATTCCCTTTTCTTTTTGGGGAAGACTTCTTTTCCGAGGAGTTTTTGTATTCTCTATGTCTTTTCTTTTTCTTTTGAACATTGCCAATTTTCCTTTTTGGAGAGAGAAGTAAAATGAGGGGAAAACTTATCCCTTTGGTTACTCGATTCAACCAAGATCATCCCATTTCCTAATAGCATCTACCATTTGAAAATATTTTGCTATTTTGAACAAGGCTTCATTTTGTAAGCCAAGGATTTTTGAAATGTCACCAATTTGATTTTGAAAACTCTACTTTTCGTAAAGCATCAATTCCCTCATTCGGGGTCATACAATCAATCTTGATCTTTCTTTCAAGAAGTTTCGAAGGAGCTTAATTTTAAAAATCTTTTCCAAAAGAATTTATCATAGACCCTTTCAATTATTGGGCATTTTCGGGGTCTACTAAATTTTTACCCACAATATCAATCAATCAACATGTATCATCGATTTTTTGTTGCCCTTTTATGACATGGGGACATTCCTACTTGGGCTGTCACCTTTTCGGGCCTCTTTGGGTGTGTGATGCATGACATGTACAATGGAAATATATGCTTTATGAAATGATGACAATATGAAATGTATTCCACATGATATGATGGAGATACACGTTTTTATGAACTTGAATCTCCATGAAAGTGTCTAGGGGATGCATTTTCAATGCCCCTAGTTTGGTGGAGATGAGCGATATCACACGGCCTCAAAGTGAATGGGCTATGGAATTTCTTTATGGCATGTAAGATGGACGATGGGATATGGATGGCTCATGCATTTGACATTTACGACATTTCTAACATGATCATAACGAATTTTTGCTTAAGGGTGGACTAACATTAACCAACCCTAAGTATTTCATGGCCATCATATGGTATTGACATGAACTCCACGTTTTCCATCATGGAATTTATGTATTGATTCTAACCTTACCAAGGTTTTCATATCAACAAGATGCTGAAATTTTTTCTTTTCAAAGTCATATGTAGGGTTAAAAATTTTTTCAATCAAAACTTTGATCTTTCGAAGAAGTAAATTTGGGAAATCCTCCCTTTCTAAAAAAATTTCAATGTCTTGAAACCAAGGCTTTTTAATACAATTTTGGTCATTTTGGCAAGCATTCCAAATCGTGAGTGCCAATGGTGCATATTTTTAAAAAGCCGATCACTCCAATGGCCAATTCTTGATGAGTTTTCGTCTTGCCAAATTTTTTAAAACTTGGTTTATAAAGGCATAGAATCTCCAAAGATTTTAATGCATGAGACCCTAGATTTTCGAAATTTTTAGGCCTTGTATGAGTGTTTCATACTTGGCAACATCATTTGAACATGTAAAATCTAGTTGAATGGCACTTGGTATTTCTCGAGAGATATGAAGATGATTCTTATACCTGCCCCTTTATTCTTTTTCCCATCAAAATACATTTTCCATACTTGAGTTTGTTTAAAACAATTTGTTAAAGTATGGTTTTGAAATTCATTTGCAAAATATTGGGCATTTAATCAAGTATGGAATGTGTATCTCAAGAGGCAATTCAACCATATGATTTAGGGGCTTGTCCCTTTAATGGAGCTGCCATTTATATAGCCTACCCGTTAGGATAGGATTTTCAAACAAGTGCTTGATTCAATCGACATTATTCCTCTTTCATGACATGGGGAATAATGTCTCAATTTTGGAAGCCTATACCAAGCACGATTTTCTCTGTGGCTTGGTGATTTCTTTCACATGCCAATAGAGTTTTCGAAAATGGCATACTTCCTATGGATATCATCTTCACATTTATCAAGTAAAACACCCAATGCATTCGCATGAATTGGAATGTAAAGCTTTACTTTGGAGGTCTTGAAAATTGGAGGATTTACCATAAACTTTTCGAAAGCTTTTTGGAAATTATCGTGCAAATTTTTAACCCGTTTTCAAAAGCCTATTTGAGAGAGTAGCATCTTGTTGGCCTGGAATTAACCTTGAGGTTTCAGATTTGATTCATATGGAGACATGCCTATGATGGCTCGATACTTAGGGGTCAACTCTCATGCCCCTTTGGCTTAACACAAACCTTAAACTTGAGTTCTAAGATGATGTCTACACCCGATATTGTTCATGCAAATATCTGACTTCAAACTGCAATGCATGATGCTTATGCACACACTATGGGTTAGACTCACTCTAAAATCCCCTTCTATGAAATTTCCAAGTCAAGGATTCTACGAATTTAGGGAAGCTTGGAGCCATGGTCTTTCCTCCCTGCTTTGATGATTCTCAAGCATTAAACCCTAGGGAAGTGCTAGGTAAGAGAGAGCTATGACCAGCTTGGACAATTCTGACTTGGGATTATATCCATTCCTCAAAAGGATTTTGAAATTGGTTTTGTATATGGCCATTGTTTTCGGAGTTTTTTAAATTTTCTGATTTTTTTTGTTTTTTTTCAAAACACAATTTCAAGGTTCCTTTTAAGAGACTTTCTGTTTGAAACTTTTTCTCAAATGAAGAGTGGGAGAATGAAAACAATTTTCTTTTTTGAAATTTTCAGATTTTTCAAATGTTTTTAGATTTTGAAGGTTTTCTAATTTTTTTGGTTTTTGAGAATATTTAATTTTTTTGATTTTTTTAAAAGGAGGGATCTTCCATTGAACCTACAAAGAAAACTTCCATGAATTAGACTCACAGAAAGGGTCTACGCCATAGGTCTCGGTTTTAGTGGGTTCTAGGGGCACCCTTGACCCAAGTGGTCTTAGGTGGTGGCTCAGGGGGTATGGATGGGATATAGCCCAATCCATATTGATTTGGGTTTGGTCTAGGTATGATTGGTTCTAGACAACCTTGGCTATGGGCTCCTAGTCCTTGGTATGGTTTATATCCCATGTTTAAGATCATATTCCAAGGCTTTTTGATTTTTGAAAATATTTTGTAAAGTTCATGCCCTTGGAATATGGAATCGTCCATATCATGGATATATACCCGTTCTATTTTCGGTAGGATATGGGATGGATGGGTGGTGGAAGACTTGTGCTTCCACACGACCCTAGGTTGGGATGGTTTAGGCTCTAAATGGGGGATGGTTTTGACATGCTCCCTAGACACAACTCGAGGTGCCCCTAGGGATGGGTTAGTTGGGTTTCTTGCCGTAGGCTTGGGTTCATGGCACAAGACTAAACTCGAGGAAGTTTGCATGGTAGAGTTAGGTGTTCCTAGGATGTCAATGCATGCCTTAGTAACCATGTCTACCACCTTTTGATCTTTATTTGGTTTTTGGTTTTGAAATTCCTTTTGGTGCGGGACATTCGGTGCACCTTGAAAATCCTCATTTTCGGGCACGTTTTGTGGGTTTGTGGGTGCATGAATGTGATTTGATGCATCCGATGACCCTATGCTAAGAGGAGAGTTTAGAGGAGGATGGGTTTCAGGCATACCTCTTTTCGGCTTGTCTACCTTTGCATGGTGAGAGCAAGTCTCGTCCTCGAGTGACTCATGCGTGGCTTTGACCTCCCGTTTCCTGTCCGTTTCCAATCCTAGGTGTTTACGACTCTCATCCTCCCGTGAAACTCGTGAGGTGTGTTGAGTGTGGATCTCATGCCCTACTCTGTGTGTGTGCCCAGGGATGTGGACTTCATTCCCGACCTTCAGAATTTCAACTTTTTGTTTTTCAAGTTTTTTTGGTTTTTGAAACTTTTCCATATTTTTTTGGCTTTTTGAACTATAAAAATCTTTTTTTGGTTTTTGCTTGGAACTTGGGGTGCTTGGGTGCTTGGAAAGGTTGGATGACTTGATCCGCACTCTGGCTTCATCTCCAGCCTCATATCCTTCATCGACTTTTGGATTTGATTTGGTTTTCCTTTCGTGATTTTTCTCTCTATGTGCCTGAGATGAGCTTTCATGTGATCGATGCGCCTTAGCCTCATGGCTTAGAGCATCGATCTTTCTAAAGATTTCCTTTATAGCAGCCATCTCTTCTTGGGCTTTAGAGGATTTGGAAAACCACTTTGAAGTTTTCGATGAGGATTTCCTCGGCTTGCTTTCATCCATTGTTTTCAAAATTTGTGCACAAGTTTGAAAAAAAACACTAAGTTCTTGCAAGGTTTTTGGAGTTCACTTTTTGAAAGAAAGTTCCTCAAGACCCGAGTCCCACCGGGCGTGCCATTTCTGTAGACATGAAAATTCTCATTTCAAAGTTTATGAAACAAACTTGAAATGAAACTTTCCACCCCTACGCTTGCGCGAGCGTGCCAGCTAGTTCAAAACTAGCAAATGTTTGTAAGACTTCTAAGCGATTGTGTGCAAGCGGGATCTTTTCACTCACACCTTCTTGAGCCGATGCTCAAGGGTCAGTGTTGAGCGCTTAGGAATTTCATTTTACAGCAAACATGATTCCCTTTTACATAAACAAGTGTCTTTGAAAAATTTGTTGAATCTTGTGCACTCGGATTCAATACTTGGAAAAACACAAGTTGCTGAAAACAGAGAATTCTGTTTTCAGAGCTATTTTCTAGGGGAGTTTTCAAGGCGTTACAGACTTCCAAAAATTATCAAAATTTTACCAGACAAAGCTGGTAGTGTGGAGAGACTGTAGCCTTTTTCAAATCTGCATTTGGAGTAGTATTGAATCAGAAACAAATAATCTACTCAGACCACCTCACTGACTCGGAACAGCTCTGTTTCAGAAATACAGAAACTCAAAGATGAGTCTGTATCTCTCTGTTCAGAACTCCGATTTTAATGATTTTGATATTGCTGGAAAGCTATGGATGTTAGCTTTCCAATGCATCAAAAATCAACCAATTTGGACTCCTGTGGACAGAGATATGGGACTTTTACCCAACCTCTGTTTCAGAAAATCCGACTGTGCAAACAGTGGTGCAGAAATCTGGTCTTTCTTAATATGCTTTTATTACGTGGCTGAGCGGCCCTAAAATCTTGCCAATTTTATACAGAGTGTCCCAATGTGTGTGGAATCAGTGTGCCAAATTTCAAGACAATCGGAGTAAGCATCACAAAATTAAAATTAAGAAACAGACATATGCAGAGATGCTGAAATCCAGTTTTCTGTTTTATAAATGTAATGATGCATAACCCACCCGAAATTAAAATGCAACAACCCTTAAAGCAAATTTGCTGGAATATAAATGAATGGGAAGTACTTTATAGCTTAGACATAGAGGGGGTTAGAAGTATAGAGGGTATATAGCATATAGGAAGGGAGAAGCATTAAAGCAAACACTTGGCGTGCATGTGGGTGTATAGTGTTTCATCCACGAAATTGAAATGGCAGCAAAGCTAAATTATTACAACTCGGGGGGAGATGAAACTCCATTAATACAACCCCATTTAATGGATTGAATGGAAGGGAATGAAACTTAGATTAAGTAAGAAAGGTCTTACACGAGTTTTGGATGCGAAGGACCGGATTTCAATGATGAAGCCGGTCTTCCTCTTGATGGCCTTCCTTCTTAACTCCTACAAGCTCTCACCTAGCTTCCCCTTCACTAGAAAACGTCCCCCCTTTGCTGAAATTTTCTGCACCTAGTCTAGCACACACCACCCAAGGTCTCTCTCTTCTCTCTCTTCTCTCTCTCTCTCTCTCTCTCTCTCTTCTCCAAGTTATGCAAGTTATGGAACCCACCCCCCCTCTTGGGCCTTTTTATAGGCCAAGGGGGGCTGGTTCTAGTGGCTTCTTGTGGGGCGGGTTGGAGCTTTAGCTTGGTGGATTTGATCCGCTCCAAACCGGCTTCTTGTAGTTCTTCATTGAGTCGATTCGGACCAGCCCGTATGGGCTGGTATAGGTGCCATGGCTTGGTGTAGCCCTAGAGCATGCGGTTGGTTTTAAACAACCTTATAATGTGCAACATGTTTTGTTTGGGCTGATTTCTTTAAACTTTTACCCACTTGAATTCGCTTCTTTCTTTGATTCGGCTCCCACCTCTTGCTTTTGAGCTACACTTGAAATCTTCTAGAATTGAATGAGCTTGTGACCATGGCCTCGAGTCTTGGTTCCAAGTTGGCCCCATCGGACAAACTTGGATTTGATCGGTCTTGACCTTCCATTTGGATAAGTTGTTGAATTTGAACTTGATATGCTTCAATCTTCTCCACTTTTGGGAATCAATCTGATTTAACTTGATCCGTATCTTGATACACTTTATCTTCTTTCCGAGAATCGAGGCCTGGATTGGGTCTCCGCCTGCTTCGAAACTCATGGGCTATTTGGATTTAAAACCTTTATTTTGAAATAATCTCCCAAAAGGTCTAAACTTTAAAATTTGGGGATTTTGAATTTAAAGGTTCATAAAGGCTTTAAATTGGCCTTCAAAATTTAGGAGTTTTTGAAAATACTTGAAAAAAATTTCGGGTGTTTACAGGCGTGCCAGCTAGCTTACTTAAGCTAGCGAAGATATTTTTATCACTGACTTCTAAACGTGGCGACTGTGAGCAAGTAAGCTCTTGTCGTCGCAGACCTTCTTGCACCGATGCGCAAGGGTCAGTCTGTATGCTTTTGCAAAAATCGAGTTTTGGAGAGAAAGTCCACGAAGCGGTTCGAGGTGTCTATTTTGGGTCTTTAAGATGCAATTGCATATTTTAGATCACGTGGATTTGCACGTGCCTAAGTCTTTTCTTTTATCCCTTTTCGGGCCACCTAGTTTGTGTGTTATGAACACTCCACTACATGGGCGAATTCGAGCGGGGCTTGCTTCGATGCAATATGCGTCCTACCTCGTGGTATGGCGTAGATGCAATGCAAACTCACGCTACTCCAAAGGGAAAACCCGAAATGTAAAGACAATACTGAAGGGAAATAACAGAAGGGAAATAACCGAAGGGAAATAACCGAAGGGAAATAACAGAAGGGAAATAACCGAAGGGAAATATGTATATAGCTTATATATATGAGCCCTTACTCGGGTCTTGCAAATAAGAGCGAAGGCTCAATGTGGGTGCGTGCTTGAATTGAAAGACTTACACACACGACATGAAATTAAACCCAAATATAAATTGCAGTATGGCCTTGACTAAGGTCTTGGGAATAAGAGCGAAGGCTCAATGTGTGTGAGAGTGCTTGAATTGAAAGACTACCCACACGACATAAACGAAACCCAAATATAACTGCAATAAGGCCTTTACTAAGGTCTTGGGAGTAAGAGCGAAGGCTCAATGTGTGTGAAAGTGCTTGAATTGAAAGACTTACTCACACGACATGAAATGAAACCCAAATAGTATAGGTCGGCCCTTACTTGGGTCTTTCAAATAAGAGCGAAAGCTCAATGTGTGTGAGAGTGCTTGAATTGAAAGACTTACTCACACGACATGAAATGAAACCCAAATAGTATAGGTCGTCCCTTACTTGGGTCTTTCAAATAAGAGCGAAAGCTCAATGTGTGTGAGAGTGCTTGAATTGAAAGACTTACTCACACGACAAGAAATGAAACCCAAATAGTATAGGTCGGCCCTTACTTGGGTCTTTCAAATAAGAGCGAAAGCTCAATGTGTGTGAGAGTGCTTGAATTGAAAGACAACGCACCCAACTTGAACAAAAACCCTTCGAAAATGAAAGTATATATACACTTATATATTAGGGGCTGATTAGGCCCGTGTGTGTTCAAAATTGTGCACGACTAAGAGAGTGCACGTGTGTGGTTGTGCCAAGCCACGTTATTACAAGCGGGGGGAGGCTATGCTCTGTTATTACAACCCCGTATCAAATTGAATCTCAAGCAAGTGTACAACTATAGACCGAGTTTAGACACTTACGAGTAGCTGGTCCGTAGAGGCCTTGCTTGGGAGTGGACTTGACTCTGGGCTGCAAATGGGAGCTCCGCGAAGGTAGGTGATCAAGGGTGCTGGCCGGCTGCAAGTGGGGCGCGGGATAGGCGCCTCGAAGGTGACCGGTGGCAAGTAGATGGCGGCTCCAAGTAGGGGTTTAAAGTGGCTGAATGAGTGGATATTAGGATCACTAGGGGAGTTGGGTACTTAGGGAAACTGGACCTAAAAGGTGAGCTGGTAGGAAGGCCGAATAGGAGATGATGGCTAGGTAGTGGCCGGCAGCTTGGGTTATACTAGGTTCGGCTAGGTTAAAATGGTGGTGGCAAAGGGGCTGAGATGAAGGTAGGATGGGTGGCTAAGAGTGGAGAGGTGGTAGAGAAGGGGGCTAGGTAAGGTGCAGGGTACTTACCGAATGGGGAGAGGTGGCGGATGAAGTGGGAAGCAGGCGGGCAGGTAGCGGTTGGCTGGTTCGGTTGGGTGGAGGTGATGGCGTCCGGCTGAGGGATGGTGGTGGTGGATGGAAGAGGGAAGGTGGCGGAGCAGGTGGTGGCTGGTGGAGCAGGTGGAGTTGTTGGGGAGTGGTCCCGGCTGGGTGAGAGATGGGAGAAGGAGAGGGCCCGGCTGGGTGGAATGGTGGTTCCCACTTTGAAAAACCCGCCCACAAGGAGGGGGGTTTAAATAGGGGATGGGTAGGTCGGTTAGGGCTGGGCTGTGGGTAGTGGTTAGGTGGTTTAGGTAGGGTGGTATGTAGATAAGGTGGGCTGGAAGGGGTTGGGCCAGATATTTTAAAACTAGGGGTTTGGGTAAATCGTGGGCTAAGGGTGGTTTAGAGGTTTAGGGCTAGGTTAGGTGGTTGGGTTTTAGGGTGAGGTTTAGTGAGCTAGGTTAGGTGATTAGGCTAGGTTTAGTCTAGGATTAGGGGAATTAATCTAGGTTTAGGGAAGGATTAGGGAAGTGGGTTAGGTGATTAGGTTGGGATTAGGACGGGATTAGGGAAGTGGGTTAGGTGATTAGGTTTAGATTAGGGGTGAATTAGGGGTTTAGGCTAGGTTTAGGCATTTTGGGCTAGGTTTAGGTGAAGGAGCTCCCTTAGCATGGCCCATAGACCTTGATCACCCCATGTTGGTGCAGCCCTAGGTTAGGTTTTAGCTAATTACAAGCTTAAACCCACTCAATTAGGCTAACCCACATGATTAACCCAAACTTGACACACAAGTCAAGCTTAATACAACACTCTTGATATTTTTCACCCCCACTCTCTCTCATGCCCAATATCCCACGTGAATTTCAAGTGGGCCCCACCTCCATTTATGAGAAGGTGATGTGGGCCATGGATATGGATATTGGATTGGATCTCTGGATCCAAATCAAAGTCCAAGTCCACATATGGGTTTTGATTGGAATCTGGATATATATGGTCCAGATCCAATCCAAACTGAACTCTGACTCCCTCGAGCTGGGTTCGAAACGGACGATTCGTGCGGGGCCTGACAGCATCAGTACTCCGTCTGCGTTGGGTCTTCGCCAACATAGTCGTCCGCCTCCGTTTCTGCCTTCCGGAGATGACTTCAAATGCTATTTTGATAAGAACCGGGTCTTGGACGTTCGAGATCCTGGGGTGTGAATCAGATACAAGAGTTGCTGCGCTGGGCTCGACAGGTGCTCCGGTTCCGGGCTCTTCTTGGTCCTGTCTTGATCGGGCCAAGCCACTTCGGGGTTTCAAAACATGTTTTAAAAGGGTTTTCAAAAGCCATATCGTATGTTTTTGAAAGATATAGTTTAAAACATATATACAGGGTTGTTTGGAAGGCTCCTGGGTTTCCAAACTCAAAATGGCCCTTTGGGGCTGCTTGTATAAAACCAGATGGATTTTGAGAAATTTGTGGGATTTCGGGGTGTTTACAGATGCCCCTCTTTGGCCTTGTCCAAATAGATTTGGATAAGGGCAAAGATGACAAACACCCCTTTCTATGTCTCCCTAGATCTAGCCACGAAGAATATGGGATCATCCCATTTTAGCAAAATCTCAATTTTACAAACTCTGGTAGGAGGAGATATCACGCCAAAGGGTTTTACTATGGAATCTGGTCCTAAACGGGATCATGTTCATGTAAGTACCATGCGTGGAATGCAAATGACATGGGTGTGGTGCCAAGAGTGGCGACCTCCCAGAGACCAGATGTGGTCGAACTCTAGAGACTTACAAGGTCTATTGCTCCAAGTGAGCAAATCCTATGCTGTTCGATGTTCGGTTTTCAAAACTTATTTACAAAAGCTATTTACAAAAGGGACAACTGTCTTGAGCCTCGATCCTAAGGATCTCGAGCTCTTCGTGCTTGCCCTTGTTTGAGTCTTAACACTCGCTTATCTAGCGGAGGTTTTATAAGAAAACAAGCTTCATTTCAAATTCCTACGCCTTACTCGAAACGTCGAATTCTCAAACAAGATGAAATTCAAGTAAGTAAATCCTATTTTTACTTTAGGATTCCTCGAAATGAACCATGTTTTAGCTTGGGATAAGCCAGGGATGGGAAAGAGATATCACGGTCCCATCTAAAGTGTCCCGTGGTTTAAGGCATAGAAGGCGGAAAACTGCTCTTTTTGAGCCTTTTTGGCCTCTTTTTTTCTTTTTTCCATAGAGGGTCTCCCTTTGGGAGTATTTTTTTTCTTTAATCCCTCTTTTTCATAAGAGAATCGATTTTTCTTTTTGAAGTATGGTTTCTTTCTTTTGGAAAGAGACTTTAAAGGGGAAATTCCCTTTTGTTTTGGGCCTTTGTTTTCCTTTTGGAAGGAGAAGAGAAGAGGGGAGGACTTATCCCAAGCCTACACTCGATCCATTCCAGATCAGCCTATTTAGAAATAGCACGTACCACTTGCAAGTATCTTGCTATGTTGAACTAGGCCTTTCTTTGTAAGAAGAAGGATTTTGAAATGCAACCACGATTTTGAAAACTCCACTCTTTCACAAGTGCGAATTCTCTCCCTTAGGGTCACACGAGTTGCTTTTGCACCTTATTCACACGTCTCAGGGCAGCTATCCCTATGAAATTTTCGAAAACTGGAATTTAATCCAGATCCTACACATGATACTTCTTTAAGTATTGAATATTGATAGGATCTGCTAAATTCCTACCTTCTACATCGATCAACCAATACGAATTGTTCGTAGTGGTTGCTCGTACAACATAGGGTCCATCCCAGTTGGGGCGCCACTTGCCTAGGGGGTGTGGGCCACGATGGTGGATGGTTTTTAAGACCAGATCTCCCACTTCAAAGTGGCGAGGTCTCATGTGTTTGCTATAATGTCGGGCTATCCTTTGACGGTATGCACGAGCATGATCCATGGCAAGGAGTTGCCTCTCATCTAGCAAATCTAGCTCGGCCATCCTAGCATGCTGAAGCGTCTCTAGGGGGAGGTCGAGTGCAAGGGATGTATGGAATGAATGCAGTTGGGTATGAATGGGAAGAATGGCGTTTGTGCCATAGACCAATTCGAATGGTGTGGCATTCGTGGGAGTCCGGATGGAAGTCCTATAAGCCCATAAGGCTTCATCCAGCTTCTCGTGCCACATCCTACCCTTCTCTAAGGTTTTCTCAATGATACCAATGAGAGTCTTGTTTGTGGCTTCGGCTTGGCCGTTGCCTTGAGGGTAGTAGGGCGAGGAGAAGTGGTGAGTTATGCCATACGTGTTGCACAACTTGACCATCCGCTCATTCTTGAATGGGGTACCATTATCAGACACAAGGTCTCGTGGAACCCCAAATCGAGCCAAGATATTCCTTTGGATGAAAGCCACCACATGTTGCCCCATTACATTCGTTAGGGAAATGGCTTCCACCCACTTGGAGAAATACTCCGTGGCTGCTAAAATAAAACGATGCCCATTCGAGGCCTTCGGAAATATTGGGCCTACAATGTCAAACGCCCACATGGTAAATGGCCAGGGGCTGACCACGGAATGCAATGTAGATGAAGGGATATGAATGGCGTGCCCATGCACTTGACATGGATGACACTTCCTAACATGATCGTGACAATCCTTTTTCAGGGTGGACCAAAAATAACCCCCTCTAAGTATTTTCATCGCCATCATGTTGGCATTAACATGACCTCCACATTCTCCATCGTGGAACTCGTGCATCACTATCCTAGCCTCCTCTAGGTCGATACACCTAAGCAAAATACCGGTAAAACTCTTTTTGTATAAGACCCCACCCAGAATGGTGTATCGGGTCAAAATGTTATGAATGAATGCCTTATCTTTGGACGTGGCATCCTCGGTGAATCCCCCATTTTCTAAAAATTGTTTTATGTCATAGAACCAGGGTTTTTCAATAGACTCTGGGTTGTTTTGGCAAATATCCAAGTCGTGTGTGGATGGATGGGGCGCATGCCATATTTCCAAGGATCTGGTCCCTGAAATGGGATCGACCTTCAGGGCTGAACCCAAGGAAGAGAGGGCGTCGGCGATGCCATTGTCCTCTCTTCCTACGTGTGTGAGATTACATGACTGGAAGGTTTGGATCAATCGAGTGGCCAACTCGTGATATGGAAGTAGTTTCTCATTACGTACTTGCCAAATTTTTAAAACCTGGTTTATGACAAGGAGCGAATCTCCAAAGACCTCGATGCATGATGCCCCTAGAGTTTTCGAAATCTTTAAGCCTTGTATGAGTGCTTCATACTTGGCTACGTTGTTGGAACATTCGAAATCTAAGCGGACTGTTATGGGAATCTCGCCCTTTTCAGGGGAGATTAGGATGATCCCGGCACCAGCCCCTCGTTGGTTTCGTGCCCCGTCGAAGTGCATCTTCCACACTTGGTTTTCAAAAGAATTTGCCAAAATGTGGTTTTGAAAATGGTTTTGCAATATGCCTTCATCAGGCATTTCGACAAGAGTGGGATATGCGTCCTCTAAGGGGAATTCAGCCACGTAATCTGCTAGGGCTTGCCCCTTAATGGAGATCTGGTGATGGTATTTCAGATCATACTCCATTAGAAGGAGTTGCCATTTGCCCAATCTACCCGTGAGAATGGGTTTTTCGAACAAGTGCTTGATTGGATCAAGCTTGGACACTATCCAGATCTCATGATCTAGGAAATAGTGTCTGAATTTCTGGCAGGCCCAGACTAGGGCCAAGCACGTCTTCTCCATGGCTTGATAATTTCGTTCATAAGCCAAGAGAGTTTTCGAAATATAGTAGATGGCATACTCCTTATGGGTGTCATCCTCGTATTGAGCCAACAGGGCTCCTAAAGGGTTTACATGCACGGAGATGTATAATAAAAGCGGTTTTCCTTGTTTTGGAGGATTCAAAATGGGGGGATTAACCAAGTACGCCTTCAGTCTTTCGAAGGACTTTTGGCATTCGTCATCCCATAAGAATTTCGTACCCTTCCTCAACAGTTTGTTGAAGGGTTCGCATCTAGTTGCCAGATTCAATATGAATCGGCGCACAGATTGTAATCGACCCTGGAGGCTACGGACTTGGGTGAGATTGGAGGGTGGAGTCATGTCTATGATGGCTCGACACTTAGAGGGGTCGACTTCTATTCCCCTTTGGCTCACCATAAAGCCTAGAAGCTTCCCTGATTCTACCCCGAACACACATTTTTGAGGGTTTAGCTTTACTTTGTAAAGCCTAAGCCTTTCGAAAATCTTTTGTAAACATTCGATATGAGTGCATCGGGTTTTGGACTAGCCACTCCTAGCCACCCACCCTACCACCATCTTACCTACACATCATCCCTTTGCTGCCACCATTCTCACTCAGCCGAACCTATCACAACCTAAACTACCGGCCACTACCTAACCATCCTATCTACATCCGGCCACCCTATTGGACTCCCATTTGGCCTTCCCTTAAACTCCCTTTAGGTCCATACTCCCCAATACTCTAGACTCTCCTAGTGACCCTACACACTCACTTGGCCCAACCCCTTTAATCCCCCACATCAAGGCGACACCCACTTGCAGCCGGCCACCTTCGAGGCGCCTATCCCGTGCCCCACTTGCAGCCGGCCAGCACCCTTTATCATTCCCCCTCGCGGAGCTCCCATTTGCAGCCCAAGGCAAAGGCCAAGTCCACGCTCAAGCAAGGCCTCTACGGACCAGCTACTTGTAAGTGCCTAAACTCGATCTTTAGTTGTATACTTGCTTGAGATTCAATTTGATACGGGGTTGTAATAACGGAGCATAGTCTCCCCCCGCTTGTAATAACGTGGCTTGGCACACTCGCACACGTGCGCTCTCTTAGTTGTGCACGATTTTGAACACACACGGGCCTAATCAGCCCCTAATACATATATATATATATATACTTTCATTTTCGAAGGGTTTTTGCTTAAGTTGGGTGCGTTGTCTTTCAATTCAAGCACTCACACACATTGAGCTTTCGCTCTTATTTGAAAGACCCAAGTAAGGGCCGACCTATACTATTTGGGTTTCATTTCATGTCGTGTGAGTAAGTGTTTCAATTCAAGCACTCACACACATTGAGCTTTCGCTCTTATTTGAAAGACCCAAGTAAGGGCCGACCTATACTATTTGGGTTTCATTTTCATGTCGTGTGTGTAAGTCTTTCAATTCAAGCACTCTCACACACATTGAGCCTTCGCTCTTATTCCCAAGACCTTAGTAAAGGCCTTATTGCAGTTATATTTGGGTTTCATTTATGTCGTGTGTGTAGTACTTCAATTCAAGCACTCTCACACACATTGAGCCTTCGCTCTTACTCCCAAGACCTTAGTCAAGGCCATACTGCAATTTATATTTGGGTTTAAATTCATGTCGTGTGTGTAAGTCTTTCAATTCAAGCACGCACCCACATTGAGCCTTCGCTCTTATTTGCAAGACCCGAGTAAGGGCTCATATACATATTCTATATACATATCTCCCTTCGGTTATTTCCCTTCGGTTATTTCCCTTCAGTATTGTCTTTACATTTCGGGTTTTCCCTTTGGAGTAGTGTGAGTTTGCATTGCATCTACGCCATACCACGAGGTAGGACGCATATTTTATCAAAGCAAGCCCCGCTCGAATTCGCCCATGTAGTGGAGTGTTCATAACACACAAACTAGGTGACCCGAAAAGGGATAAAAGAAAAGACTTAGGCACGTGCAAATCCACGTGATCTAAAACATGCAATCGCATTTTAAAGACCCAAAATAGACACCTCGAACCGCTTCATAGGCTTTCTATCCTAAAAACTCGATTTTTGCAAAGCGTACAAACTGACCCTTGCGCATCGGTGCAAGAAGGTCTGCGACGACAAGAGCTCACTTGCTCACAGTCGCCACGTTTAGAAGTCAGTGTTAAAATATCTTCGCTAGCTTAGGTAAGCTAGCTGGCACGCCCTGTTTGCATACATAGGCCTTAGACACACGAGAGGATCCGCTCCGAGCCCTAAAAAGGTAAGAGGCGGGGATTTTCGCGCGTCTACAGGTGGTATGATGATAAGGTGGGCTGGAAAGGGGTAGGGCCAGATATTTTAGATACAAGTGGTTTGGGTAGGTTGTGGGCTAGGGGTGGTTTAAAGGTTTAGGGTTTAGTTAGGTGGGTTAGTTCTAGGGTGAGGTTTAGTGAAGTAGGTTAGGTGATTAGGCTAGGTTTAGGGTAATTAACCTAGGTTTAGGGAAGGATTAGGGAAGTGGGTTAGGTGATTAGGTTGGGATTAGGCCGGGATTAGGGAAGTGGGTTAGGTGGTTAGGCTCAGATTAGGGGAGGATTAGGGTGGAAGTCTAGGATTAGGTGTTTTGGGTTAGGTTTAGGTGAAGGAGCTCCCTTTGCATGGCCCATAGACCTTAACCACATCATGTTAGTGCAGCCCTAGGTTAGGTTTTGGCTAATTACAAGCTTAAACCCACTTAATTAGGCTAACCCACATGATTAACCCCAAACTTGACACACAAGTCAAGCTTAATTACAACACACACTTGATCTTATCCATCCCCACTCTCTCTCATGCCCATAATCCCACGTGAAATTCAAGTGGGCCCCACCTCCATTTATAAGAAGGTGATATGGGCCATGGATATGGATATTGGATTGGATCTCTGGATCCAAATCCAAATCCAAGTCCATACATGGGTTTGGATTGGGATCTGGATATATATGGTCCAGATCCGATCCAAACTGAACTCTGACTCCTTCGAGCTGTGTTCGAAACGAACGGTTTGTGTGGGGCCTGACAGCATCAGTGCTCCGTCTGCGTTGGGTCTTCGCCAACATGATCGTCCGCCTCTGTTTTCTTCTTCCGGAGATGACTTCAAATGATATTTTGATGATAACAGGGTCTTGGACATTCGAGATCCTGGGGGTGTGGATTTGATACGAGAGTTGCTGCGCCGGGCTCGACATGTGCTCTGGTTCCGGGCTCTTCTTATCTTTCCTGGTCCTGTCTGGATTAGGCCAAGCTGCTTCGGGGTTCCAAAACATGTTTTTAAAAAGGTTTTAAAAGCCATATTGTATGTTTTCGAAATACAGAGTTGAAAACATATGTACAGGGTTGTCTAGAAGGCTCCTGGGTTTCCAGACTCAAAATGGCCCTTTGGGTTGCTTTTACAAAACCAGATGGATTTGAGAAATTCGTGGGATTTCGGGGTGTTTGCAGATGCCCCTCTTTGGCCTTGTCCAAATCGATTTGGATAAGGGCAAAGATGACAAACACCCCTTTCTATGTCTCCCTAGATCTATCCACGAAGAATATGGGATCGCCCCAGTCTTTTAACAAAATCTCAATTTAAAACTCTGGTAGGAGGAGATATCACGCCAAAGGGTTTTACAAGGAATCTTATCCTAAATGGGATCATGTTTATGCAAATGTTCATGCGTGGAATGCAGATGCATGACATGGGTGTGGTGCCAAGAGTGGCGACCTCCCAAAGACCAGATGTGGTCGAACTCTAGAGACTTACAAGGCCTGTTGCTCCAAGTGAGCAGATCCTATGCTGTTCGATGTTTGATTTTCAAAACTTATTTACAAAACTATTTACAAAAGGGACAACTGTCTTGAGTCTCGATCCTAAGGATCTCGAGCTCTCCGTGCTTGCCCTTGTTTGTGTCTTAACACTCGCTTATCTAGCGGAGGTTTTATAAGAAAACCAGCTATATTTCAAATTCCTACGCCTTACTTGAAACGTCGAATTCTCAAAGAAGATGAAATTCAAGTAAGTAAATCCTATTTTTACTTTAGGATTCCTCGAAGTGAACCATGCTTTAGCTTGGGATAAGCCAGGGATGGGAAAGAGATACCACAGTCCCTTCTGAAGCTTCCCGTGGTTTGAGGCACAGAAGGCGGAAAACTTCTCTTTTTGAGCTTTTTGGCCTCTTTTTCCTTTTTTTTTTCATAGAGGGTCTCCCTTTGGGAGTATTTTTTTCTTTAATCCCTCCTTTTCACAAGAGAATCGATTTTCTTTTGAATTTTGGTTTCTTTCTTTTGGGAAAGATACTTTGAATGGGAAATTCCCTTTTGTTTGGGCCTTTATTTTCCTTTTGGAAATAGAAGAGAAGAGGGGAGGACTTATCCCAAGCCTACACTCGATCCATTCCAGATCAGCCTATTTAGAAATAGAACGTACTACTTGCAAGTATCTTGCTATATTGAACTAGGCCTTTCTTTGTAAGAAGAAGGATTTTGAAATGTAACCATGATTTTTGAAGACTCCACTCTTTCACAAGTGCGAATTCTCTCACTCAGGGTCACACGAGTTTGCCTTTGCACCTTATTCACCTGTCTCAGAGCAGCTATCCCTAAAATTTTTGAAAATTGGAATTTAATCAAAATCCTACACATGATACTTCTTTAAGTATTGAATATTGATAGGATCTGCTAAATTCCTACCTTCTACATCGATCAACCAATATGAATTGTTCGTAGTGGTTGCTCGCACGACATAGGGTCCATCCCAGTTGGGGTGCCACTTTCTTAGGGGGTGTGGGCCACGATGATGGATGGTTTTTAAGACCAGATCCCCCACTTCAAAGTGGCGAGGTCTCATGTGTTTGCTATAATGTCGGGCTATTCTTTGCTGGTATGCACGAGCATGATCCATGGCAAGGAGTCGCCTCTGATCTAGCAAATCTAGTTCGGCCATCCTAGCATGCTGAAGCGTCTCTAGGGGGAGGTCGAGTGCTATGGATGTATGGAATGAATGCAGTTGAGTATGAATGGGAAGAATGGCGTTTGTGCCATAGACCAATTCGAATGGTGTGGCATTCGTGGGAGTCTGGATGGAAGTCCTATAAGCCCATAAGGCTTCATCCAGCTTCTCGTGCCACGTCCTACCCTTCTCTAAGGTTTTCTCAATTATGCTAATGAGAGTCTTGTTTGTGGCTTCGGCTTGGCCGTTGCCTTGAGGGTAGTAGGGCGAGGAGAAGTGGTGAGTTATGCCATACGTGTTGCACAACTTAACCATCCGCTCATTCTTGAATGGGGTGCCATTATCAGACACAAGGTCTCGTGGAACCCCAAATCGAGCCAAGATATTCCTCCGGATGAAAGCCACCACATGTTGCCCCATTACGTTGGTTAGGGAAATGGCTTCCACCCACTTGGAGAAATACTCCGTGGCTGCTAAAATAAATCGATGCCCATTCAAGGACTTTGGAAATATTGGGCCTACGATGTCAAACGCCCACATGGTAAATGGCCAGGGGCTGACCACGGAATGCAATGCAGATGATGGGATATGAATGGCGTGCCCATGCACTTGACATGGATGACACTTCCTAACATGATCGTGACAATCCTTTTTCAGGGAAGACCAAAAATAGCCCCCTCTAAGTATTTTCATTGCCATCATGTTGGCATTAACATGACCTCCACATTCTCCATCGTGGAACTCGTGCATCACTATCCTAGCCTCCTCTAGGTCGATACACCTAAGCAGAATGCCGGTAAAACTTTTTTTGTATAAAACCCCACCCAGAATGGTGTATCGGGTCGAAATCTTACGGATGAATGCCTTATCTTTGGATGTGGCATCCTTGGCGAATCCCCCATTTTCTAAAAACTGTTTGATGTCATAAAACCAGGGTTTTTCAATAGACTCTGGGTTATTTGGGAAAATATCAAAGTCGTGTGTGGATGGGTGGGGCGCATGCCATATTTCCAAAGATCTGGTCCCTGAAATGGGATCGACCTTCAGGGCTAAACCCAAGGAGGAGAGGGCATCGGCGATGCCATTGTCCTCTCTTCCTACGTGTGTGAGTTTACACGATTGGAATAACTGGACCAATCGAGTGGCCAACTTGTGATATGGAAGTAGTTTCTCATTACGTACTTGCCAAATTTTTAAAACCTGGTTTATGACAAGGAGCGAATCTCCAAAGACCTCGATGCATGATGCCCCTAGAGTTTTCGAAATCCTTAAGCCTTGTATGAGCGCTTCATACTCAGCTACGTCGTTGGAACATTCAAAATCTAAGCGAACTGCTATGGGAATCTTGCCCTTTTCAAGGGAGATTAGGATAACCCCAGCACCAGCCCCTCGTTGGTTTCATGCCCCATCGAAGTGCATCTTCCACACTTGGTTTTCGAAAGAATTTGCCAAAATGTGGTTTTGAAAATGGTTTTGCAATATGCCTTCATCAGGCATTTCAACAAGAGTGGGATATGTGTCCTCTAAGGGGAACTCAGCCACGTAATCTGCAAGGGCTTGCCCCTTAATGGAGATCTGGTGATGGTATTTCAGATCATACTCCATTAGAAGGAGTTGCCATTTGCCCAATCTACCCGTGAGAATGGGTTTTTCGAACAAGTGCTTGATTGGATCAAGCTTGGACACTATCCAGATCTCATGATCTAGGAAATAGTGTCTGAATTTCTGGCAGGCCCAGACTAGGGCCAAGCACGTCTTCTCCATGGCTTGATAATTTTGTTCATAAGCCAAGAGAGTTTTCGAAATATAGTAGATGGCATACTCCTTATGGGTGTCATCCTCGTATTGAGCCAACAGGGCTCCTAAAGCATTCGCATGCACGGAGATATATAGTAAAAGCGGTTTTCCTTGCTTTGGAGGGTTCAAAACGGGGGGATTAACTAAGTATGCCTTCAGTCTCTCGAAGGACTTCTGGCATTCGTCATCCCATAAGAATTTCGTGCCCTTCCTCAACAGTTTGTTGAAGGGCTCGCATCTAGTGGCCAGATTCGATATGAATCGGTGAACGGCTTGTAAACGACCTTGGAGGCTACGGATTTGGGTGAGATTGGAGGGTGGAGCCATGTCTATGATGGCTCGACACTTAGAGGGGTCGACTTCTATTTCCCTTTGGCTCACCATAAAGCCTAGAAGCTTCCCTGATTCTACCCCGAACACACATTTTTGAGGGTTTAGCTTTACTTTGTAAAGCCTAAGCCTTTCGAAAATCTTTTGTAAACATTCGATATGGGTGCATCGGGTTTTGGATTTTGCCAAGAGATCATCTACATACACTTCTACAAGCTCATGAATTTGGTCATGGAAGATCGTGGTCATGGCTCGTTGGTATGTTGCGCCGGCATTTTTCAAACCAAAGGGCATGATTGTATAGCAGTACGTGCCACATGGGGTTGTGAAGGCGGTCTTACCCTGATCTCGTGGACTTAGTTTGATTTGATTATAGCCTGAATAGCCATCCATAAATGAAAACATTTCATGATTTGTAGTACTATCGACTATCAAATCTATGTTTGGTAAAGGATAATTATCCTTTGGAGTGGCTTTATTCAGGTTTCTAAAATCGATGCATATTCGAATTTTCCCATTGGTTTTTCGAACCACAACGATATTTGACAACCAATCAGAATACGCAATGGGTTTTATAAATCCGGCTTTTAGCAGATCTTCTAAACCCTCTTTGACTTGCGTGTGTACATTCGGGTGTATTTTCCTAAGCTTCTGCTTTATGGGTTTTACACTTGCATCTAAGGGAAGACGATGCTCGACAATGCTGGGATCTATGCCCGGCATGTCTTCATACGTCCATGCAAACACATCTAAATAGGTTCGTAGAAATGCAATGAATGCTAACTTTTCAGTTTCATGCAAGCATGCGCCTATTTTGATGGTTTTGGGATTGGAATCATCCCCTAGGTTCACCTCTATGAAATCTCCTCCTACTGATTGGGAAGGTTTTTCAAAATCGAGAATCTTATGAAATTCGGGGAGCTCAGAAGTGGGATCTTCCTCAAGGGGATCCATTTCTAGGCTTTGATCATTCTCATGGGCTATAGACCCGAGGGAATTTGATGCGTGGTTTTCAAGATGACCTGGTTTTGTACTTGGATTTTCAAGTGATTTCGAAACTTTTGGTCTGGCTATGCAGGCGACGTTTTTTTCGAAATCCTTTTCTTTTGCCAAAGTCCTACCAGGAGCAGCTATGTACAAAATCTTTTTGGTATTTTCCAAATTTTCGATTTTTTTGGGTTTTTGTAAAACAAGAACTTTGGGAACTATACAAAGTACTCTATTTTCGAGTTTTTGTTTTTCCATTATTTTTGGTTTTTCTTTTTTTCGATTTTTTTGATTTTAAGCTTTTCAAATGTTTTTGTGTTTTTAGAAAAGGGATCTTCCATCATACCTACAAAGGGAAAACACTATGGGTTAGACTCGGAATAGGAGATCTAAATCGTAGGTTTCTTCTAAAGCAGGTTTCGGGGCACCCTTGACCCAGGTGGTCACAGGGGGTGGCTCCGACGGTATTCGAGGAGTATAGCCGATCCCATATCGGCTTGGATTGGCCCTAGGAAGAATGGGCTCTAGGAGACCCTGGTTCTGCGCCCCTAGAATTTTGTAGGGCGTGTAACCCATGTTTAACAACATGTTCCACGACTTTTTGTTTTTTGAAAAAGTTTGATACAAGTCATGGTCCTGGAACATGCTATCGTCCATATTGTGCTCATATGGCCTCTTGTCCAGGGGCTTTGGAAATAGGGAACACTTGGATCGTCCTAGAAGGGTTAAGATCGGGAGGGGGCCTGCTTTGGGCGGCCCCTTCACATATACAACCTTCCTAGGGTTGTTCGACATGAGCCGAGGTGGCTCGACCATAATTTGCCCGAGGTGACTCCGATTTTATATGCCACATGAAGTGGAAGGATGTTGAGCCCTCCTCCACCATCGACTAGGCACCTGTCCAGAGAGTGGTTGTTTAGAACCACCTCGATATGTAGGGCCTGGTTATGAGTTTCGTAGGGTCTATCTACATCATCTTTCGAGAAAGTGATGGGCGATTTTGCTCCTAATAAAGTCACTTGGGCAGACAAGGATTCCGGACTTATGTTCGAATCAACCTTGGCCCTTTCTAGAATTTTCTCTAACACAAGTCTATGCCTAGGCGAGGTTTTTATAAGCTCTAAGATAGACATGTGAATAGGAATCTTTGAAAGGTGGTTTTCGAAGTCATAAGGATTTAGGATGACTTTGTCCTTATCTGCTTTTGGCAGAACACTAGGGATACATACTTTTGAGGGGCCAAGCACACTGACCACCTTTTGAGCACCTTGAAGGTGCGGGGGTTGATAGATCCTCCCGGATCTAGTGACTTCCCCCACGACCAGCCTAGGGTTCGCGCTAAATTTGGCTCTAAGGATGAGTTGAGGAGAACCTTGGATTTTCAAAACTGGTTTTGACGGGGATTCCACTTTTGGTGGTCCCCGAATGACGACTTGGGCGGGCTTCTTGTACATCACAAGAATGGGCGCACAAGTGGGTCGACCAGGTTCTGGTCTTTGCGCTAGTTCCTTAGAAAAGGTGAGGGTACATACCTCCTTTCCTTTCCCACTGCCACTGGCGTGTTTGGGAAAGGCTTCTTTAAAGATAGCTTGAGGTGGCTCAGGTTCCGTAATGACCTGGAGCCGGCCTTCTGCTATCAAGTTCTCAATTTTATTTAAGAGGGAGAAGCAGCGTTTGGTATCATGGCCTTTGAGCCGATGATACTTACAAAATCGGTTTAAATACCCCCCTTTGGAAGTGACTCCTTCGGGGATTTCAGGGAGTTCTATCGTGCCCTGGGCAAGTAGGAGGTCTAGGACCTCCGACACAGGTTGCCCCAGCGGAGTATACTCCCATTTTTCAACCGGTTTTTGAAAATTTTGCTCCCTCTTATTTTCTAATTTTTCGAAATTTTTGGAAGTGCCCGCCATGCCTGGATCTACCCGGACATTGGCGATTTTATGGGGCTTTGCCCCTTTGTCCAATGTGAGTAGCCCGTATGTGATGGGCTTTTCCAAACGGGTTTTGGAAATGGCACTTCCTTTCCATAAGTGATCGTATGTCCCTTTTTGTAAGTTGGTTTCGAAAAGGGAGGCCTTTTTTATCAACTTATGGAAAGTTGAGATCTCATGGAGCGAGAGATGGGTTTTTAATTCATTTTTAAAGTTATCTAGGATGAGCATGACTGCGCATCCTTCGAATATGGGCTCTCGCACTTGGCCCAAAAGCGACCTCCATCTTATAATGAAGGCATGTATGTCTTCGTTCATGCCTTGCTTTGTATCCCTTAAGGTATTCAGAGTCGGCGTGACTTCTACGTTGTGTGCAAATCTTTGCATGAAGCAGTTCGCTAACTCTTCAAAAGTAGCGAACTGGCTTAAGTCATAGGAAGCCAGCCATTTGGCAGCTGTGCCTTTAAGAGATAAAGGGAACCAATACACCCATTTCATCGAGTCCTTTTTTTTCTTGTGGGCTCGACGTGAGAAAAGCTGCAAGTGAGACCTAGGGTCTCCCATGCCATCATACCGATGGAAGTTCGGTATTTCATCGTCATTGTCTGTTTCGTAATCCATAGGAAGGAAATCAGACAGGGCGTAGCTTCTTTTCTCTTTATTCTGCCCTTTCAGCAACTGCTGTAGGGCTTTACGGTCCTTTTGTGTGAAGGACTCGTGGTATTGGTTGCCTTCCATTACGGAGGCCTCTTTGTGCTTGCGAGGTTTTTCAGATTTTTTCTTAGGCCTTTGTTCACCATTTGATGAACATGAATCACCTACTTCAGCCTCTTGGCTGAGAGCATCGATTTTGGCCTCAAACTCCCTTCTCAAGTCCTCGATTTCATCTAGTTTTATTTTATTTTTGAAAATCCTCCTAGAGTGAGAACTTGATGCGCATGAGCCTTGGCTCGACACTTCACTTGGATTGGATTTTGACATGCTTTTCAAGCTTTTTCAAAATATCCTAAGTACAAGCAAAGAAAAATGAGTTAAAATGACACCTTTTTACAAAATTTTAGCAAAACTTCTACCTTAAGAGGGCGAAAATCCCATATTTTGAAAGGTTCACGTCCCACCGAGTGTGCCAATATCTGTAGACGCGCGAAAATCCCCACGCCTCTTCACCCTTTTCTGGGCTTGGAGTGGATCCTCTCGTGCGTCTAAGGCCTATTTATGCAAACAGGGCGTGCCAGCTAGCTTACCTAAGCTAGCGAAGATATATTTTAAACTGACTTCTAATCTTGGCGATTGTGAGCAAGGGTCAGTCTGTACACTTTGCAAAAATCGAGTTTTTAGGGTAAAAAGCCTACGAAGCGTTTCGAGGTGTCTAATTCGGGTCTTTTAGATGCAATTGCATATTTTAGATCACGTGGATTTACACGTGCCTAAGTCTTTCCTTTTATCCCTTTTCGGGCCACCTAGTTTGTGTGTTATGAACACTCCACTACATGGGCGAATTTGAGCGGGGCTTGCTTTGATGCAATATGCGTCCTACCTCGTGGTATGGTGTAGATGCAATGCAAACTCACGCTACTCCAAAGGGAAAACCCGAAATGTAAAGACAATGCCGAAGGGAAATAACCGAAGGGAAATGACTTGAAATGTAAATGCCGAGGGGAGATATGTATATAGAGTATGTATATGGGCCCTTACTCGGGTCTTGCAAATAAGAGCGAAGGCTCAATGTGGGTGCGTGCTTGAATTGAAAGACTTACACACACGACATGAAATTAAACCCAAATATAACTTGTAGTATGGCCTTGATTAAGGTCTTGGGAATAAGAGCGAAAGCTCAATGTGTGTGAGTGCTTGAATTGAAGTACTACGCACACAACATGAAATTAAACCCAAATATAACTTGCAGTATGGCCTTGATTAAGGTCTTGGGAGTAAGAGCGAAAGCTCAATGTGTGTGAGTGCTTGAATTGAAGTACTACGCACACAACATGAAATTAAACCCAAATAGTATAACACGGCTGTAAACACCCAAAAATTTTCAAATATTTTCAAAAACTCCTAAATTTTGAAAGCCAATTTAAAGCCTTTATGAACCTTTAAATTCAAAACCCCAAATTTTAAAGTTTAAGCCTTTTGGGGAATATTTCAAAATAAAGATTTTAAATTCAAACAACTCATGAGTTTTTGAAGTAGATAAACAGGTGAGACCCAATCTTTGATCCACATCGATTCCCAAAAAGCAAAGAAGATAAAGTTGGAGCATATCAGAATCAAGATCAAATTCTAAAGCTTATCCGAAACCAGGAGAAGATCGAGCTTATCCAGGACCCAGTTCAAGCTCATCCAATTCAAGAACATTTCAAGTTGAACTCGAGACCATGGTGAAGCCGTATGGAATCAAAATCAAAGTGGAGCCGGATCATTCAAAGAATCAAATACCAAATGAGGCATTGAATTGGAAGAGCCTAATTAGGCATACCCGGCCACTACTTGGTATCAAGTTCAATACATGCTAGGACAAAACATTAGACAAGCTTGAATCGGCTACACCCAAAGACTAAGTCGGCTGCAACTAGGCCCAGCCCACATGGGCTGGTTCAAGTCAACAAGAGGGACCACATATAGCTGGGTCAAATTGGATCAAGAACCAACAAGGAGCTGGTCCAATTCGCCCCATGGAAGGGGCTAGAAACCAGCCCCCTTGGCCTATAAAAGGGGCCAAGGGGGAGCAAGTTGGAGGGAGCTTGGGTTATCTTCATCTCTCATCAAAATTTTGGGAATTGGGGCGAGAAAAGAGGGCTTGTACAAGGGAAAATCATGGGCTGCAAGTGAAGGGAAAGAG